>CM070787.1:18322554-18997554 GCA_036346955.1 Dipus sagitta | reverse complement strand
GACATCTACCAGGTAAAACCGCTTTAAAGAGGCAGTAGCAAGTGTTGGCTAGGATGAAGTGAAATCAAGACCATCATACATTGCTGGTGGGATTATAAAAGTGGTACGTCTGCTTTGGGAAACAGCTTGGTACTTCCTAAAAAATGTGAAACATAGTTATTCAGGTGAATAGAAAACATCCTTATAAAACTTTGTCCATAAATGTTCACATCAGTATTTATAACTAAAAAAGCTGAATCTGTACAGTGGACTATTATTTGACATTGTAAATGAATAGAGTACTGACATGACATGGATGGACCAGGAAAACGTTATGTCAAGTGTGAAAGCCATACAGAAGACACAGTGAGATTCCATTTATGTGACTTGTCCAGAACAGGCAGGTCCACAGAGACAGAAAGAAGATGTAGTGGTTACCAGGCACTGAAGGGAGGAGACCACTAGGGATGAAGTGACCTAAAATCACATGGTGTTGATTACCACACAGTCTATGGGTACACTAAGACACAGTGGGTTGGGTACTTGAATTATGTGGTGTGTGAATAACATTTCAGTAAAGCTCTCACGAAATTTGGAGGTTTGGAGTGAACACCATTGATCCATCCTTCCATTCACTCATGTGAACTTCTGTGGGCATCTGCTCACAATCACCTACCTGGAGAAGTAACTGTAGCAACTCAACAAGTCCCCTTATTAATGGTACCTGTATGTCACTGTGTGCTCAGGGCATTCTTGACCGAGCCCTGTGTTGCCCAAGTAGTTTTTCTCAAGGAACAGACAGACACTCTGGCATTGTTGTTTTCCTTAGCAATTGTCGTCATGAAAAAACAAAACGTTATACATGTTGCAAATTACCATCTCTACAGAGCATCAATGGTGTGTGCACATGGGGCAGGAGTTGGGGGGGACGACTAGAAGGGTGCTCTTCCAGATGGAGGCAGTCAGAAAGGTAGATGCATAGAGGTGGCCATTAATCCATAGGAATATTTTCCAGTGTATCTTCCCTGGCCTCTGGTAATCTTCATGGCACTGCAGAAGAGGCCACTCCGGAATCCGCCTGCAGGAAGGCATAGGGAGGGAGGGGCGCTCGTCAGTGCGGTCTGAGCTGTCTCATACAAGCGGAGGCCTTCTGCTCACTTGCTGTCTGCTGTCCACTCTTAGAGCCCTTGGAGGGGTGCAGACATTGCAGGCATGTGACCCTGAGTTTGCTGGTCAGCCACTTTGGCCTCCATTCTGCCTCTGTCAGGTGTAATCAGCCATAGTGCCCACCTTACCATTGGTGTGGACAGAATGAATTCGCAGCTCTCCACTGAGTCAGGCTGAGCGGGGGTTAAGGTCCCCCTCCTCCACCAGCTCTCAGAGTATAGGTAGGCTGCTGCTCACCTTGGGGCTGTTGAAGTAGAATTGTGCCTGCTCAGAACTGCCAACCTCTTCAAATCTTGAAGCTCCTTCATCTTTTTATCGACTTTAATTTTTGTCACTATGAAAAAAAGTTTAGTGCCTTAAAAATTTTGGGGGGTGGGTTTACCTGCTTTTTTTCCCACCCAGGAGGAAAACACTGACAATCTGTGCTTGTCATCACTTTCTCTTTGGGGTAATTAGTATAAAGAAGCATGGCTGAGGGAATGTCACCTTGCCCATTTAGCCACACTCTTGGGCTTGCTGCCCGGACCTTTGAAGTGTTCACAGTCCTTTCATCTTCCATCATTTTCACTTAATGACAGCCCAGCCTTTGATCAGGCCCACTTTCCTCTATCTTTGGCTGCAGGATGTCACTCAGAGCTAAGGAGATACCCGCAGCGAGCACCCAAAGCGCCGACTTTCATGAGCACAATGGCTGGCTAACCCTCATATCTTAAGTAAATATGCTGAAGGGAAGGTGGCCCTTTCTGGCCCCTCACTGATGACATTTGCTCACTGGGTGATGTAATATGAAAACAAGGCAGAAATGTGGAGGACAAACAGAAGGAAAACTCAACAATATCCTTGCCCCCACTATTTTAAGTGATAACTTTGAGGGGTCCTCCATCTTCCTGTCTGCACAGAAAGCTGCATTCTCCATATGCCTGGGGAGATTGTTTTGGAAGCACAGTAAAGCCACATGCTCAGAGAGTATTTCAGGTAGTACTTTATGTCTTTCTGGTTCGTTATTAAATATTCTTTCTTTAAGCATCATGTAGTCCCTTTAATGTTTTATTTTTATTTGACTGAGAGAACGAGGTGGGGGTGGGAGGGATAGGCACACTAGGGCCTCCAGTCACTTCAAACGAATTCCAGATGCATGCGCTATCTTATGCATCTGGCTTATGTGGGTCCCGGGGAATTGAACGTGGGTCCTTTGGCTTTTCAGGCTAGTGCCTTAACCACTAAGTCATCCCTCCAGCCCTAATAATATATTTTAAAAAGTATTTTTATTTATTTGCAAGGTGGGGGCTGAGAGAGAGAGAATAAGAATGGGTGCACCAGGGTCTCTTGCCACTGCAAATGAACTCCAGATGCATGTGTTGCTTTGTGCATATGGTTTCACATGGATACTGGGGAATTGAACTTGGGCTGGTGGGCTTTCCGAGCAAGTGCCTTTAACTGCTGAGCCATCTCCCTAGCCCTGTTTTTATTTAATAATCTTTCTTTCTCTGTGTTATTTAATAATCTCTCTCTCTCCTCCTCTCCTCTCTTCCTCTTTATCCTCTTCTCTCCTTTTTCCCTCTTCCTTCTCCTCCTCTTCCTCTTTTTTGGTGTTGAAGATGGAACCCGAGGCCTTGTCCTGTGCTCTATCACTGAGCTCTAACCCAGCCTCCTAGCCTCAGCCCCTGATTACCAAAAGAAAGGGACCCTGCGCCACAGTCACATTGATCTTGTTCATACAACATTCTTCTTCTTTTTTTTTTTTTTTCCTGAGGTAGGGTCTCACTCTGGTCCAGGCTGACCTGGAATTCACTCTGTAGTCTCAGGGTGGCCCCTCAAACTCTCGGCGATCCTCCTACCTCTGCCACCCGAGTGATGGGATTAAAGGCGTGCGCCACCATGCCCAGCAACAATGCTTGCGCTCTGTCTTTATGCAGACAGCTTTTCCTCCGGGAATGCCTAGATCCACTGTTTCTAAAGATGCCTACTGATATTTGAGCTAAAATTATTTTAATGTTTAAAATAATGTTTAAAACTTGTCTCCATTTTAGTCCTAGCATGGGAACGATCTATTGATACAGAGACTACTCAGGCAAGAACTCATTGGGGTTCCTCGGTGGCTTCTTGAGATGTGATGCACAGGCCTGGCACTTTATCCACTTAAGGAACATCTTCTTCCTCTCGTCTTTCTTGATTGTTGTCTTCTCCATAACCCGCCAAAGTTACCTGAAGCCAAGAGCAGATCTCTCTCCCTCTGTCTCTCTCTCTCTAAGAGTATGTTTTGAGTTCTTGCTATCATCACACCATATACCAAGCACAAAGCACTTACTCATTTGCATTGCTGGGAATAGAACCCGTGACCTCATGCATGCTAGGCAAGTGCCCTCTCTGTGAGCTATATCCCCAACCATTCTGAAATGTTACTGAAGGACTTCTATCTCTTCTCTCCTCTAAATTCCATGCAAGCTTACATGAGTGTGCATTCATTAAGTAGCTTTTAAAATCCATCTGGGGCCCTGTGGGATGCTGCTACAGGGATTCATCTGACTGTCACTTAGAAACAAGGACTATGTCAGGAAGGGAGTTGGGTGCAGTTGTTCTAGCAAAGGAAATGGACCAGGTCTTTCCCCCAGGAGCCTGCTCTGAGGAAGGGCAGGAGGCTCCTGGGTAGTGTCTAGGTAATGACCCCATGGTTGGCCTTGCCACAGTGTTAGCAAGTGGTGCTGGGCTTGAGCCCCACTGCCCAGTGCAGAGTGCAAGGTTTCTCAGTGCTGTTCGAGAGTGGTGGGAAGTGCAGGAGTGCTGACTTGCCAGGGAAGAGCTTGACACTCGTGCTCTAGAGCAGGCTTTGGTGCAGGAACATTCTAGGAAGGCTGGAGCGGAGATGGAAGAGGATCTCCCCAGAGCTAGGGTGCTGGAGTCTGGGCAAAGGAGAACAAGATGGAGGTGTAAGGGGAAGTCTGGGCTGCCAAGAGTGCCGGGGTGGAGTTTTATACAATGGTCCAGCAGCCAGACTGAACTGGGGCTTGGCCTCAGGGTGGGAAGCTGGGTGACCTCATGGGGAGACTTCCACCTAAGGCAGGAGATGAGATGCAACAAAAGGCAGGGTGCAAAGAGGGAGCGTCACTTCACTTTGTTTCCTATAGCAGCCATTTGAAACCACCTGCTGAGTTCTTGATGGTGTGTAAGTCAGGCCTTGGTTGTACGTGGCCATTGTCCCTCAGTATCCATGTAGGAAAAGTCTTAAGACCCTCTGGATTAGCCCCAAGTTCCCCACATTAAATAGGATAATCTGCCTATAACCTATTTATACCTTCCTGTGTACATCAAATCAACTAAGACACATGACCCAGCTCTGACCTACAATATGGGCCATGCTAATCATTCCAATTTTAGTATATATGCTGCCAAAGCAAGCATGCCCCTATGGGATAAACTTGTGGCAGGTGCCTCTGACACAGAGCGGTAGGCAGTGCTCAGTGTCACTTGTGTGGTAAGAATGCCACAAACGGTTATCTTACTTCTGAGGCGACCAAGCCAAGAAAAATTGTGGGACAGTTGGGTCTGTGTTATTTAAAGTCATGCGTGACGTAGAGGAGGCAAACAGGAAGCCCCTGTTTAGTGAAAGGGGAGTAAAAAGATGTGGCACCTGCTAGGCACATTATGGCCCTGCCACTGAAAAGAAGCATGCAGTTCAATTAGGGACATCGGCGTATGGGTTGGTTATGAGGAAATGACGGTTGATCAGCTTGCTGGGAGTGGGGGCACTGGGGAGTGGCTGTGCAGGAGGATGTCTTCCTTCTTAGAATAATATCATGAGTCTTTGGGTTACTTTCAAAAATCAAAGCAGTTATTGCTCAAGGAAAACACATAAAATATAGGCAAGGCCTTTTTGAAAAGGATTATAGATAGTTGCTTGGGAAATAACCCAAGAATTGACAAATGAGATAACATGAAATTAAAAAGCTTTTGCACAGTAAAGGAAGCTATCAACAGAATGAAGAGAAAGCCTGAAGAATGGGGGAAGAAATCTTTTCAGACAGGGGTTAATATCTGGAATATAGAGAGAACTGCAAAAGGTAAACACCAAATCCCCCAAACTGCTAACCAGTAAATGGACTAAAGAACTGGACAGTTCCCCAAAGAAGAAACAGAATGGCCAGTGAATGGTTTTTTTTTTTTTTTTTAAATGTTCAACATCCTTAGCAAATTAAAACTACTTTGAGATTCCATGTCAACCTAGTCAGAATGGCCAACATCAAGAAAATAAATGACAACAACGCTGGTGAAGGTATGGGGAAAGAGGAATCCTTATTCTGTTGATGGGAATGCAAACTGGTTTGGCTGCTGTGAAAATCAGTATAGAGGTTTCTCAAAAAATTAAAAATAGAGAACTACCTTCATCTCACCCAGGTCTAGACCATTCCCAGGCATGAGCCCGAAAGACTCTATTCACCAGAGACACTTGTCCATCCATGTTTGTTCCTGTACTATTGACAGTAGCCAGGAAACGGAACTGGGTTACATGTCCATCAACTGACCAACAGATAAAGAAAAGGTGGTGTCGTATATATGACGGGATTTTACTGAGCTGTAAAGACAAATGAACAGTGGATTGATCTGGCAATTAAGTGAAATTAAGCGTTTTCTCTCATGCAGAGCCAAGATTTTAAATTGTGTGTGTGTGTGTGGTATGTATGTATATATGCATTTGTCGATACAGGCCATGAAACTAGAAAGAGGACTGTGATAAAGGGAAAGAGGTCTTATGCGGCTGGGGGGAGGGAAAGAAAAGAGGGTAATTGAGTTTGTATGAGTGTCTGTGAGAAGTGAGCTATGGGGAGAGGAAGGGCTTAAGAAGGGTGGTTAGGGGACAGGGGAGAGGAATGGAGGAAGGGCAGCAAAAATCAGGTAGTATGGAAATGCCATAGTGAAACCTTTTGCTCTGCAAGCTAATTTTAAAAAATTAAGAATTATAGCATTTATGGAAAAATTAGGTGTACATGGTGGTAAGCTGGTAAAATGTTTATGTAATGACTTTGTTAAAGAACAGGATGTTCAGTGTGCATTCAACTTTTCAGTAGCTTTAAAGTTTTTTTTAATTTTTAATGAAAAGTTGGAAAAAATAAAATTGCTTACTTGGGCCCTTAGCCCTTTCACTGATAAGATTTACAAAATCTGACTTTAAAGAGCTCAATTTCCTGGTCTTCACGGTTGTTAACCCTGGAATTGTGTGCTTCTGGCATTCCTTAATGCTGTTTTCATTTTGCTAGGATTGTGGCATCTTTGAACTTTGTGTCCTGTTTTCATCCTTGGCAAATTCACCCCATGGCTTTGAAACTGGCATACTTAGCAACAGTCATGTAGCGAGTTAATGAATCTCTGTGGGACATCAGAATGGCTTTCTGAGACATTTGGCTTAGGGTATTTGTCATGTCCCAGCCACCTGCCTGCTTCAGCTCTGTCAGGGGCTCAGAGTTGGTAATGAGATTTCAAGTTCAGAGTAGGTCAGCCCTTAGTATGTGTGGCTTTCAATAGTCTCTTGCCAGCTGTGGGTTTGAATTGGTTCCTGGGTACACCATCTTGTTCCTCAGGGCCTGGGCTAGAATATACTACAAGGAACAAGATCGCCTCTTTATCTTTTTAAGACATGGTAGCAGATATGATGGTATCTCCACCATCTCCCCCCCCAAAATCTATAGTTTTTGAGTTGGATTTTTGGTAGTTTTATAATGCCATTTTCACTACTGTAGCTCAGCTCAAGTAGATGGTATCTTATTTCCCCATTTTCTGTAGCTATAATGAAATGCCTGAGGCAGGTTGGCTTTGTAAGGAAAAGAGGCTTATAAGCTTATGTTTTGGGAAACTTAAAGTCCAAACAGCATGGCTTAGGTTGTGGTAAGCGTTCTTCTTGGCTATGTCACCATCACTGGCAGTGGTGGAATTAAATGTGAGAGGAGGGCTGGAGAGATGGCTTAGTGGTTCAGGTGTTTGTCTGCAAAGCCAAAGGACCCAGGTTCAGTTCCCCAGGAGCCACATAAGCCAGATGCACAAAGGGGCACACATATCTGGAATTTATTTGTGATGGCTGGAGGCCCTGGCATGCCCATTCTGTCTCTAATAATAAATAAATAAAAATATAAAAAATGTGAGAGGAAACACCATCACCTGATATGATGCCAGAGAGAATCTGGGGTCTCATAGTCCCCAAGGAATGTCTCAGTTGGCTTTACTTTCTAAAGATCTTCTCACCCAACATTGCCACACTGGGGACTAGGCTTCTAACATGAACCTTTGGGGGACAGACCACCTCCATACCACAGCTGTATCAAAAGTGATGCTCTTAAGCTGGAAGTGGTGGTGCGTCCTTTAATCCCAGCACTCGGGGCTGGAGGATCACTGTGAGTTCAAGGCCGCCCTGTGACTACATAGTGAATTACAGATGAGCCTGGGCTAGATTGAAGCCCTACCTCCAAAAAACAAAAACTAAACAAATAAACAAACAAAAAAGTGATGTTCTTTGGCCCTGGGACTGTCAAGATGCTGTGGTGATGAGTTTCAGAAGTGGAGGTGAACATGAGAGGAAGTCAGAGTATATTCCGCTGAGGAGAAAGGTGCGCAGAGATGAGCACATGAGTAGGTTTAGGTTCTTGGTTGGGCCAGATATTTCTGGGCTCCTGTGTGGGTTCATGCCGCCCTTGTTATACATGTGTAGATGGCCATAGAAAGTCAGGTGGCTGTCACATAGCACACAGCTGGGCCTTGGTAAGGTTGACTTGACCCCTCCTGATTTGGTCAGTGTGTCCCTGACTTTTCCTATGATTTGGTTGGAACTGTCGGTATCAACACT
The DNA here is from genome assembly GCA_036346955.1 of Dipus sagitta. NCBI lineage: Eukaryota > Metazoa > Chordata > Mammalia > Rodentia > Dipodidae > Dipus > Dipus sagitta. The sequence continues at coordinate 18,989,579 of CM070787.1, read as the reverse complement.
GTGCAAAGAGAGGATCGCTCATGCAAAGTACGAGTGAGGTTGGGGGTCCCTTGGCACCCTCATCCTGTCCTCCTGGGCACCGGCAGCGTCATCTACTGCCCGCTGGGGTGGGGTACTTCCTTCCAGTTCTCAGAACGCCCTGTGGTAAACAAAGAAATGTAGGCTTGAGAGGGAGGGACGGCCTGCTGTGATCACACACTTTTCTGATTCCAGACCCTACTTCCCACCATCTTCCGTCATCCCTGGGCCAAAGCCACCAGGGATGGAGGCATGCGTGTTGTCCAGTGACTCTTGGAGGAGGCACCGTGACCATGGGTGAGGTGTTACTCGGGGTGAAACATCATTCTGTAGCTCTCAGAGTGTCCAGGAGGTAGAGCAACTTTGACTTTCCATTCTGTCTGTCTACTTCCAAGACCCCCTGCCCCTTGCAGTGGTCAGTGACTGATTCCAAAAGGCACCCTTCCAGAGCCTGTGACCCCCTCCCCCCCCACTTCAGAATTCCCTTCAGCTAAAGCATATTTGAGAATGCAGGTTCTTGTGAGGGAAAGGGCTTGGAAAGCTTTTTTTTTTTTTTTTTTTTTAAGTATTTTTTTTTAACGTATTTTTCACCAAAACACTTAGATTTTGAAGTGGCTTGGCATTTCCTCCTCATTTACTTCCTACACGTCCTGGCCCTGAGGAGACTGACTTTAGTGGAGAAAGGTCTGAGCCAGACTTGTTGCTGCTTACCCCCATTCACCAGCAATTTCTAAACACTGTAAACTCTACCAGGGAGGAAAATGGAGTCCCCTCACCAACAGCTAAGTGATATATAGTTGTTTGCAAGACAGTGTAGTGAGGAGTGTCTGCCCAGGCTGACAGCCTTTTTTATTGAGGAGGGTTCTGTGCCCTGGCATTGAAGGGGTTGCACCACTTTTATCTTGTTGGGGTTCATGGGCAAGTCAGGTCATATGACATATTGGACATTGTATTAGTCAGGGATCTCTAGAGAAACAGAACCAATAGAACAAATTGTATTAAAAGGGAATTTATGGGCTGGAGAGATGGCTTGGCGGTTAAGACATTTGCCTGCAAAGCCAAAGGACCCAGGTTTGATTCCCCAGGACCCACGTAAGCCAGATGCACAAGGTGGTGTGTGCGTCCGGAGTTCATTTGCAGTGGCAAGAGGCCTTGGTGTGCCCATTCTTTCCCTCCTTTCCTCTCTCCCTCTCTCAAATAAATAAATAAAAATAAAATATTTTAAGGAAAAAAGGGGTATTTTACTGGATTATTTTACGGCAGTCCAACAGTAGCAGTCTGCAGGCCTGAGAGCTAAGGAACCCAGTAGCTGCTCAGTGCATGAGGCTGGATACCGCAGCAGTCCCAATCCAGCACTGAAGGGCCTGGAGGCTTCCTGGAGAGATGTTACTCTTCAGACCACATTGGTTTTCAGTCCACACTGCTCTTCTGCCCACACTGTTCTTCAGTCCATGCTGGAAGGGAGCAAGCAGCACCGGCAGCCAGGTGGGAGGAAGGGATTCTTTTCTCTAAGAACGCCCTTAGATAAAGCCTATCTCCAAGAGGGGCCACTCACTCTTGGGGAAGGACTTCCTCTTTTAGTTAATCCTTCTTGGAAGCAGCCTCAGAGATTTACTCAAGAGGAATATCTATGGATTCCTAAACAGATCAAGTTGACAACAAAACTTAACCATCACAAGTCTACCCCTTGACAACTCGACACCAAACCATATCTCTTTACATATTACTTAATTTCCAAATGAAGACAGTAACAAGGTCATAATTCCACCTAACATGATATCACTATTCCACATACAACCAGAAACATACAAACTTACCCTCAACACAAAGCAAGGTGCCTTGAAGAATACTTAGGCCCTAATATAGTAGGTTAAATATAAATCTAGAGCCGGGCGTGGTGGCACATGCCTTTAATCCCAGCACTCGGGAGGCAGAGGTAGGAGGATTGCCATGAGTTCGAGGCCACCCTGAGACTCCATAGTGAATTCCAGGTCAGCCTGGGCTAGAATGAGACCCTACCTCTAAAAAGCAAAAAACAAAAACAAAAACAAAAACAAAAAAATATAAATCTAACAGTTAACCCCAAAAAGTTTCAATATTAATCTTAGTCCTATCCTTCCTTAGAGGGACCTACGGCCTCTTGATAGGGTAACTGTATATTGGGGAAATAATAAGGAAATAATCAGACCTTTTGGGGTTTACTGGACATTGGCTTTGAATTGACAGTGATTCCAGGAGACCTTCCCCCCAAACAGCATTGTGGACCCTCCTTCAACCCCACTTCTGGTACCAATTTTACTGTTGCAGCCAGGTTCACATTGCTGGCAGAAAACATCCAACCAAGAGCCACTTGTGGAAGGAAAGGGTTTATTTTGGCTTATTGACTTGAGGGGAAGCTCTATGATGGTAGGAAAAAAATGATGGCATGAGCAGAAGTTGGGCATCACCTCCTGGCCAACATCAGGTGGACAACAGCAGCAGGAGAGTATGCTAAACACTGGCAAGGGGAAGCTGGCTGTAACACCCATAAGCCTGCCCCCAGTAATGCACTGCCTTCAGGAGTATCTAACTCCCAAATTGTCACCAGCTGGAGACCTAGCATTCAGAACACATAAATTTATGGGCAACACCTGAATCAAACCACCATGGACATAGTCTGTATGCCTTGGCCAGCGTAGGAGAAGCAGGGCTTGTCTTCCAGGGGCACCACGCTTCGGGCCCTCTGAATACAGAAGGAGGACAGAGATGATGCGTGATTCACTCAGAATCAGGAAAGTAGGAAGGCCATTAGGTGTTGGGTTGTTTTGGATCCCAGTTAGAAGTTGTAAAGCCAAAATCCAACTTCAAATCTGGAGCTATGAGCTCGTGTAACCAAATATGAGGGTCGGAACAAAATTGGCAACAGTAAAAGGTTTCTGAACACAGAGTGGCCAGAAGTTCATTCAGAATCAAACATGCAGTGATGAGTGCCAGTGTGTCCGGCAGTGCTGGCCCATGTTGTGTCTTGTGACGTCACTGCAGCCTTGGTTCTGAACACGCAACATGCACACTTCACGCTGTGTGCCATCACACCACAGTGCCAGTGAACACCGCTGAGACACTTCCTTGGCTCAGATTCAAAACTTTACTGCATGTTGTGAATTGCAGTGTTTATACTATACACACAGTTTTCTGCTCTTACATAAACAATCATTCAATTTGCAAAGAGAGGACAACATTTTCCTACCATCATTCCTCAGTTATATGTGTTAGATTTAGTATATGTTTGGATTGAATTACGATGCTTGCTTTTGAAAAATGCTGCTTGAATTTTCATTTAAAAAAATTGACTTGCGTTTAGGACAGAATCTCCGATAATTTCTGAAGTAGCCCTAAACATACCTCTGTCGTCTTGTATTATATGTTTATGCAAAACAGTGTCCTTAGCATTGACAATTACAATATCAAAATGTTGATTAAACTCTGGAAGACATTGGAGATAATTCTGCTTCCTGCAGTATCACATTCAGCCAAGATTTTTAAAAAAATTTATTGACACCATCCATACATATACACAGTACACCATGATCATAGTCCCTCCCACCAAACTTTGTCTCCCTCCTCCTATATTCCCCTTCCACTGAATCCCTTCTTTCCAACCAGCCCCTGGTCTATTTTGATGTCAACGTTTTCTCCCATCCTATTATGCAGGTTTTGTGTAGGTAACATCACCACTCTGAGGTCATGAATGCCACGGACACTTTGTGTCTGGAAGACAGTATTACCAAGCACTCCTCCCCTTCCTTTGTCTCTTACATTCTTTCTACCACCTCTTCCACAGTGGTTTTCTTCATGCTGCAGTGATAGGTGTGGTAAGATGCTATCGTGGTAATTCTAGCCAGGCTGCAATATTCCACACTTGAGGTCAGTGGTACAATCAGTAAATGGGATGGCAGGGACTTTCCTTTAAACCCAAGAACAACAAATGGCTTTGTACAGTATAAGACTTGCTACATAAATGGCAATGTCCAGATGCAGTTGTAACCAGTTTTAATTTCTTTTTAGTGATTTTTGATATTCAAAGTAACCTTTCTATTCAGTTTATTAAAAAGCAGTTTAAGCACACAAATGTTGAGACTTGCAGATGACACTTCTTTGAGAAGTTTTTTTTTTTTTTTTTTTTTTTTTTTACTACTATTATACTCTATTCCCTGTGGAATTACAGCTATTAAAAACAGGATAGGGCTGGAGGGATGGCATAACAGTTAAGGTGCTTGCCTGCAAAGCCTAAGGACTCGGGATCTATTCCTAAGAACCCACATAATCCAGATATACAAGGTGGTGTATGTGTCTGGAGTTCGATTTCAGTGGCTGGAGGCCTTGGCGCACCAATTCTCCCTCTCCCCTCCTTATATTAAAAAGAAAGAAAGAAAAGAGAAAAAACACAGGATAAGATTGGGGACATTGTCTGACAGTCTTCATGTACCAGTGGTGGTGTGTGGTCATGCTCCAGGCTACCCACATCACCCTCCTAGTTTGTGAATGGGACCCTAGCCCACCCTCCTCAACTGCAGGCCAGCCAGCAATTGGAGGTTGGAGGGAGGGTCATCTTGATAGTGTAGATGGCATCCCCTGGTGCCCCGCACACCCTCCCACAACTGTGCTTGCTGCTCAGGAGCTGCAGAAGTCACTCTCTGCCACAACTGCCCATCCATGTCCCCCTGGCCTGGTGGTCCCATGCTGGAGCAGCCCCAGTGCGTTAGGGTTTCCATCAGCTCATCCCGGCCGCCAGGCTCTCACAGTGTGGTGGTCACAAGATTATTTGGCTTAACTTGAAACTAAAATGGGCCGTATTTCAACCCCACCAGCTCTCCTACGTTGTTGTCCATCCCTAAAGGGCATCATTACAGCTAGTGGTTTTCCTCCCAGTCTCGTCTTTGCTCTAAAAGAGAAAAACAAGACAAGACTAGAGCTGCTGTAACCAAGGCCAGTCTGGGGCTGGACACAGTATGGCAGCCCCTGGCCTGGCTGGGTTGGCTGTGCTTAGCTGAGCCTGGCCTCCTGGACCGAAGATCAGACTGTGCGCATTTAGGGCTGTGGGTCTGGGGGTACTGTAGAGCAACCATGTGAAAGATAATTTTTGTAGCAACCCAAGAGCTGGGGAGATGAGGCCTGGGTCACTGAGCAGTGGGTTCCATGTAATCATTGAGCCCTAGCAGATAGACAGCATGTCACATCTTTTATCTTTGCTAGCTTGGGCCATTTAAACCATGTTGTCTAATAGCCCCCATCCCAAAACAAAAAAGTAAGAGCCAAGTGAACCAGAATGTGACTGGCCACAAGTTGAACTGTTTGAAAGAGGTTGATTTCAGTGATGTCTCCCAAGCTGCTTGTCCTTGTGACAAAGAAGCATTAGTTGTCAAACAAATGAGAAAGTGAGGCTGCCTGGCTCCTGTCCCTCCCACACAGCCCTGGGCTGGTGAACTGGGGGATCATGAAGTACTGCGGCGCAGTTTTTGTACAGGGTGCCCTCCCTCCCACCACGATGGTGACGTCAAGCTGGTTGCCATGGCTGTGGTCAGACAGGAGACGTGCCAGTGTAACCAAGTGGCTTGCTTGGTGAGCTGTGGTTTGATGTTTTGACTCTATGTGCAAACATGGCAAAGGGTGTGGGGGAGGGGAGGAGAACATGAACTCTCTATGGGGCCAGACAGAGAGCTTTTTGTCTAAAATCTGTCCTTAAAAGTTGGAGCAGCTGGGGGTGGTGGTACACTCCTGGAGTCCCAGCAGTTGGGAGGCTGAAGCAGGAGGGCAGTGAGTTTGAGGCCAGCCTGGGCTACATGGTGAGACCTGGTTTCAAAACAAAACAAAAAAACAAACCAAGCAAGCGCAAAGGGAGCACGTTACAGTATTAGCGTTTTTCAGTATAGCTCTGACCCCTGCTGCCCATAAAGAGGTTGTCATTTCAGCCTGGGGCTGTTTGATCTCTAGAGACACCGGTTCATAGTGTATTTTCATTAGTTTCTCCTAAGTCATTTGGGTGTCTTCAGCGTAGTCACGTAACCCACCTGGCAGTCTGCCTGGAGCTGGTGGAGGCCCTGAGCAGCTTTGCTTTGTCCTTTGACACTTACCACCTTTGAATAGCAACGATGACCCCAGGAGCTAAGAAGACTTGGTGAACTCTATCTCTTTCCTCCTACTGTAAGAAGCATGTTCCTGAAAGTGGGGTGTTTCTTCATGAGAAAGGGAAAGGCCTGACTGCAGAAGACAGGGAAATCCTCAAAGCCAAAGCTAAGCTGTCTGATTGGATCAAACCACTGGATTTTTACATATGAAGAGATGGAGGCTACAGAGGCCAGTGCTAGCCAGGCAGGGAAGTATGCCTCTCTAGTTCCAGCCAGGCAGACTGGTTAATAGAGTGAGATTCCCCTCTAATCAGTCAGTCAGCAATCAAAAAGTGCTGTTTTGAAAAGTCCTACAAGTTAGATTCTGCATTTCACCCACTTGTAAAAGCAAGAGAGAAACAGTCCTCTTCATTACAATATGTTACTTGAGAGCTGAGGAGCTGCCTCAGTGGTTAAAGGCGCTTGCTTGCAAAGCCTGCCGGCCCTGGTTCAGTTTTTCAGTACCACGTAAAGCCCCAACGAGCAATGTGGCAAATGTGTCTCAAGTTCATTTGCAGCATCAAGAGGTCCTGGCATTCCCATTCTTTCTGACACACTCAATTTTCTTTCTGTGTATGTCTGTCATTCTCGAATAAATAAAATAGTTTAAAAAATAAAACATGTTAGTTGATAGTAAGGAAAACTTGAATCTTGACAGGGTTACAGTGTTTAGGAAATGAAGAGTCTTAGAATCCTTCACGCCTGATAGTCACAGTTTAAGACAGGGCCACACTCTGAGTCCCTTTACTGTTCACTGTGTTGCTTCCCCTCCCTCCATCTGACTTCGGTATGAGAACTCAAGCTGTTTCCTTTTTCCTTTAAATTGTGTGTGTGTGTGAGAGAGAGAGAGAGGAGTGTGTGTGTGTGTTTTGCTGGGAATGCTAGGCTGCTGCTCTTCCACTGAGCTTTGCCCACAGTCCTTCCCCTTTTATCAAACTTTTCGTTGAAATAAATATATGCTGATACTGGGGCTGGGGAGATGACTCAGCCAGTAAAGTGCTTGCTGTGCAATCCTGAAGCCCGAGATTTGATCCCTGGCACCCAGGTGAAAGATGAGCGTGGAGCTGTGTGCCTGTAAGCCTGATGCTCGTGGGGAGGTGTTCACTGGCCAGCTAGCGTAGCTGAGTTGGTGAGCTCCAGATTCAGTGAGAGACCCTGTCCTAAAGATAAGGTGGGGAGTAATTGAATACGCCTGATCTTGACCTCTCATCTCCACACACATGCACCCACATAGGTACACATATTCATGCAGCCTACACACACACACATCAGAATCTGCTTATCTTAAGGACTTTTTGGCTCCATATATTAAAACTAATATCATGACTGAAATCATCTGTTACGTAATTTTTACATGTATTTAGCATTTTTCTTCAGTAGCACATAGCTAGATAAAATTGTCTTTATTTATAAGGGCAAACACATTTTTGTTGCTGGTTCTTGGGTTTTTTTTGAAGTACCGTCTCACTCATTGAGGCTGACCTGAACACACTCTAGTTTCAGGCTGGCCTTGAACTCAGAACTTTTGTTGATCCCCCTACTTCTGCCTCCCGAGTACAAACACACTTTTAAACTGAAGATTATTTAGTTATAGCTGTGAGTGAAGGGGAGAAAAAGTTAAATGGACAATTGCAGTTATGCCAATTTAAGAAACTTAAAAAATACTGGGTGACTCAGGCAGCTCAAATCTCCTTTCTCCTGTTTTTACTTGAAAAAGAAAGATAATCCCTTCTCCTTTTGCCATGGCTGAACCATTGTGAAATTCACAAATCACACATTAGGACAAAAGAAAGGCCTCTACACCCCTAAGGTCAGTTCATTTTGGTGTGCTCTTCGCTCCCCCCCCCCCCCCCCCACGATCAGAGTTTGTGTGAATGCCCTTCTTTGTTTTTCTCACAGCACTTTGCCCCCACGCTGCCCCCTCAACAGCCCAGCTGGAGCTCTTTAGAAGTCTTATGCAACCTCAAGTGGTTTTCTGATTTGATTTCATCTTAACTTTATTAATTCTGAAAATTGTCTGACTTAAGCCTTGTGGAGAGATGTGACTATGATACCTGAAGTTTTATTAATAATTTTCAGGGCTAATTCATGAATGCCTGTTCTGATTTGTTTAACAATTAAGTGTGAAAAACCTGAGGGAGAGAAAAAAAATGTCACGTTTTGTGTTCTTATTTGGTGATGGTGGTGGTGGTGGTATCTCTGCTGAGGTACTACTTAATGTCATCATATGTATTTGGTTTTTTTTGTTTGTTTTGGTGTGTGTGTGTGAGAGAGAGAGAGAGAGAGAGAAAGAGTGTGTGAGACAGAATTGGCATGCCAGGGCCTCCAGCCACTGCATTTGAACTCCAGATGCGTGCACCCCTTGTGCACATGTGCGACCTTGTGCGCTTGTGTTATTGTGTGTCTGGCTTACATGGAACCTGGAGAGTCAAACATAAGTCCTTAGGCTTTGCAGTCAAGTGGCTTAATAGCTAAGGCATCTCTCCAGTCCTCATCTTTTTTTTTTTTAATTTTTAATTTTAGAGAGAGCGAGAGTCAGACAGAGAATTGGCACACCAGGGCCTCTGCCACTGTAATTGAACGCCAGACCCTTGCGCCATGTAGTGGGTGTGTACGATCTTGTGCTTGCCTCTCCTTTGTGCATCTGGCTTACATGGGATCTGGAGAGTTGAACATGGGTTCTTAGGCTTTGCAGGCAAGTGCCTTAACTGCTAAGCCATCTCTCCAGCCTGCCAACCCTCACCTTATGTATTCTAAGTGGGGTGTACTAGATGATGAAGTACTACTGTATAATTTAGCCACCAAGAGGCTGTGCTTAGGAGCTGTGAGCCCTTCATCACCCTCAGTTGTAGAATGCTTATTTTTTTAAAGAAAATCCCTGAAAAGAAACCTAGCTTTTGCTCAGTATCACTTTCTAACCCCACTTTTAGCCCCCAGCAGCCACTAATCTACCTTCTGTTTCTGTGGATTTGCCTATTCTGTATCCTGTAGAAATGGAACTGAACAACACGTGGCATTTTGTGTCTTGCTCCTTTTATTTGGTTTATAGTTTTTTAGATTCGTCTGTGCCACAGCACAAGTCACTTCTTCACTCCTCCTTATGGCTGACTAGTGTTCCATTGCTTGGCCATGCCTGTGCATGATTTAATGCACTTGTCAGCCGATGGGCCTTGCACTTAGTTGTTCAGTTGTTTCCGCTCCTTGCCTGTGGTGTTACGATGCTGCTGTTACGATTCATGTACAAGATTTTTGCTTTTCTTTTTCCGAGGTAGGGTCTCACTCTATCCCAGGCTTTACTGGGAACTCACTCTGTATTCCCACGCGGGCCTTGAACCCACAGTGATCTTCCTTCCGAGGGCTGGGACTAAAGGTGTGCACCACCATACCCTACTCATGTACAAGCTTTGTGAGGACTTCTCTCTCTCTCTCTCTCTCTCTCATGGGTACAAAGAGGAGATATTGCTAGATTATGAGGTAACTTTGTGTAACCATTTTGAGGAAATGCAAAACCTGTGTGGGGGTTATACCACTTTACATCCACATAAGTGATGTAGGGGAGTTTCAGCTCTCTGCCTTCTTTGCCAGCACAGTGTTTTCTGAAGTTTTGATTAGCCATGTCAGTGGATGTGATTAGCATCTCCCTGTGGTATTGATTTCCATTTCCATGGAGGCTAATGATGTTGGAGATCTTTCCATGTGTTTATCGACCATTTGAAATGTCTTTTTAGAGTTCTTCAAATGTTTTTTTGTAAAAAGTTCTCTTTTTTAAAGTTGTTTAAAAATTTTATTTATTTATTTATTTGTAAGCACAAAGAGAAAGAAAGAGGAGAGATAGAAGAGAGAGACAGAAAATGGGCGTGCCAGGGCCTCTGGCCACTGCAAATGAACTCCAGATGCATGTGACCCCTGTGCATCTGGCTTACGTGGGTCCTGGGGAATCGAACCTGGGTCCTCTGGCTTCACAAGCAAATACCTTAACCGCTAAGCCATCTCTCCAGTCCTGTAAAAAGTTCTTAACATAACTATAACTAATAGTCTTAAATAGATTTTAAAATTTCTTTCTTTTTGGCACCTTCACTCTTCAACATAATGCAAAGTCCGTAGCCCGCCCTGCGCACTGCACAGCCTCGCTTTAGTCAGCATGCACTGACCATCTGAGTGTGGGAGGGGACAGTGTGCTGCATTCCCAGGTGCATGTATAAAGTGAATGAAGTGTGCCCTCTTCCCCCCACACTTCAGGCAAAGGAGCAGAGTGACCACCTCTGACAGACCCTCAGAGGAGGAAGATGTCTCTTTCACACAAGCAATCAAGGAAGGCCACCTGAGGGAGGCCATGGTTTTAGTGACTTTTACAGACTGCAGCTTCAGCGCATGGGGATGGAGTCACGGCTTCACGGCTGGACGGTGACTTCTCTGTGGGCTGGGGACCTTGTAAGGTAGCTTGTCTTTCTGAGCAGGCTCACAAGTAGGACCATCAGGAACAAAGGATGGTTGATACTGTGAACACGGTTGTTTGGAAGGTGGCACCCAGTTGGCTGTGGAGGGTGATCTGGAAGACGCTGGTTGGCAACAGCTCTGTTGGCTTCCTGGGTAGGAAACTGACATGTACCTTAGAGGTTGGCAGGCAGAGCCTTAAGGGGCTCCAAAGTAACCCTCATGTGTGACTTTTGAAATTACTTGGCCACGAGGCTGTGTGTGTGTGTGTGTGTTAATGTAGGTGTGCACACACCATGGCATGTGTGTAGAGATCAGAAGACAATCTCAGGGTGCCTTACCTTCCACCTTATTTCAGATTTGCTGCTGTATATGTATGTCAAGCTGGCTGGTCCGTGAGCTTCAGGATTAACCTGCCTCCACCTCTCAGTGCTGTGAACGCGTTGTGATTGTGGGTTATGTGCGACTTGTGTCTAGCTTTGTGTGGGGTCTGAACTCTGATCATGCTTACGTAGCACACACCTTTAACCACTGAGCCATCTCCCCAGCCCACCTTGGGTGAGTTTTGTTTGTTGGTTTTGGTTTTTCAAGGCAGGATTTCACTGTAGTCCAGGCTGGCCTCGAATTTACCATGATCCTCCTACCTTGGTCTTCCACTGGGACTAAAGGCGTGTGTCATCCACATATGACTCTTCTTTTAAAAAATAAATAAATGTGTGTGTGTGTGTGTGTGTGTGTATAGTTCATACTTTGGGATTTGCTGTGATAGTTCAAGATTACACGAGTAACGACTTCTTGATAAATGTTGGTTGGTCAGCCACGTGCTTGGTTCCAGGATTGAGGATCACAGGACTGGTCAGTCTTCTCAGAGCCAGAAGGTGTTAGTTCTAAGCTAGTCTCACCCCCTCAATGGAAGAATGCCAGCGAAGAAAAGCGCATGCCTGTGTTTACCCATCTGAAATAAAGAGGGTCCAAAATTAGAGCACAGGTTTCCTGGACCCCCCTCCCACCACCAAAAAATGGCCTGTGTAGTTTTACTGGTCCCCCTCCCCCCCCCCCCGTGCTGGGGTCAGAACCCAGGTCTCACACATGCTAGATGAGTGCCTCCACTACTGAGCCACACCCTGAGCTTCTACTAAAATAATTTTAACCTCCATTTGCCACATACACACTTACAACCCCTGCTTTAAATACAGACACAGCTCTCTTCTCTGGAGTGAGGCCTGGAGCTCAGCAAAGGGCTGTTCCTGTCCAGACCTGGGTCACCACCGAAATGTGGGTCCTTTTCCTTTTTTCCCTCAGCTCAGCGTTAGAAGAGATGTCGGTCCATGTAGCAGGACACGTGCTTCTTGTCTCTGGTGAGGCAGCAGGTTTACGGGGAGTCTTCCCGTGTGCGCATGTGCCGCTGGGAGCCCCAGACAACAGGCTCTTCTTGCCCCTGTCTTCAGGAGACTTGGAGTTCCTTCCTTGTCCCCACCCCACCCCTGGGCGGGCAACCTCCAGAGCTTCCTGTGCTGCTTTCTCTAGCTTCCACCTAAAGGTCCAGTGGGGTGGACGGGCCCGGGAGCATCCGTCCTGTGTGCCTTGCCGGGCCGCGGCGTGGCTGCTGTCTGACTGGCTGCTCCTTGTTTGGATGGATGGAAGTTGCAGTCGGAGTTGTTTTCCGTAGCAACTCGTGTTGCTCCCAGCAGGCCGCTGAGGAAACGCTGCCCAGAGCTCAGGGGTCCGAGCTGAGCCTGTGTCCTCCCCACCCTTTGTCCCCTGCCAGGGGTTGTTGGGAAATGCTGGGCACAGAGTGTTGTCAGCCTGGGCTATTTTTCTGGGATTGATTTGCAGTTGTGACTTTCCTGGGGTCTCATGGGACCCTTCAGAAAGCTGGCTATGCCTGACCGTGCGCCGGAATCTTACCTCAGAGGCGCCTCTCTCCACTCACTCTGGAGTGGAGAAAGAAGGGGAGGGAGGGTGTGTGTGTGTGTGTGTAAGGGGAGAAAGAAAACAAAGTTTGAGTTATCAAGGTACAAAGATTAGCAGTGCTAATCTTGTTTTCTAATGCGAACGTTACTAGCTAGGAAGCGGGCACAAACCACAGCACACTGAGGTTCTGGGGTGGCAGGCCCCACAGTGCTTTTTTTATATATATATATTTTTAGGTATTTTCATTTAAAATGGAAAGTTCCACTTTGTTTGGGGGCCAGAATCCTTAAAAAGAAATCCTGCCTGGAGGTGTGTTATGGGTCACACCGTATGTTTGCGAGTTTATATCTTGCTGTCTAAACTGGCAGACTTGTTATTTTTCCTGGTAACTACTCAGAAGGACTTTCCCTCCTCCATTCTCCCAACAAAATGGCATTTGTCATTTGTATGTGAAGAAAATGCCTGTTGAGACTGTCCACCCGTCGGTGATGATATGAAAATGACTGGTAGCAAACAAACATTTCTTTTCCTAGGTACCACAGTGTCTCAGATGAAGTTGACTTAATCCTAATATTACTCTCAAACTGTGACCAGTGGAAACAAAATTGGTCAGGCCTCAGAGACTAATATGTGTTGCACAACAAAAGGGTTATTGTATGTGAAAATTCTGGGTGTCCAACCCCACAGGACTTAGAAAGTTTAGTTTTCTTTCAAAGTAATTATTATGCTTGTTTATAAATTTTAGAAGATATGAATAAAACCCTTAGTATTTGAAAGATCACACTCCATTTAATTTATAATGAGACATAAAGTTATCACCTAATGCAAAGAGAAGATACCAAAGCAGATCAAAGTTAGAACCTTCATTTAAATACCTGACTTCTGGAAAATTGTGTGAATGTGTGTGAGTGCGGGCTTGTGTGTGCCATGATCTGTGTGTGGAGGTCTGAGGACAACTTTTGGGTGTTGGTCCTCGCCTTCCACCTCATTGAAGTCAGGGTTCTCTCCTTGATCACCCCTGCATTCCTTCACTAGGCCAGTGGATTTGCCAGTCTCCACCTCCCTTCTGTGCTGGGATTACAGGTACCTGCTACTAAGAGACTATGCGACTAAGAGCCGTGTGTAGGTGCTAGGCATCTGCACTAAGTGCTTATGAAATAAGTACTTTATGCACTGAACCATCTCTCCAGCCTTGAAACATTTATTTTTATTTTTATTTATTTATTTGAGAGCGACAGACAGAAAGAGGCAAAGAGCTGTACCTATGCGTTACGTAACATGACAAAACTGAATAATATTCACAATATAAAAACATGCCATTTCTAGTGTACTGTAGAATAAAATGTTTATTTCTCCTAAAATCATAATTTTATTTTTTAACCTTAGGGGCAAATTGTGAATTCTTATTCCATACATTTTCCTCATTGTTTAAAAAATAACAAAAATAGAGTTGGGCATGGTGGCTCCCAGCACTTGGGAGGCAGAGGTAGGAGGATCACCATGAGTTCAAGGCCACCCTGGGACTACATAAGGAATTCCAGGTTAGTCTGGACTAGAGTGAGACCCTACCTCGAAAAACCAAAAAAGAAAACATAAAAAGAATGGAGAGATGGCTTAGCAATTAAGGCACTTGTCTGCAAAGCCAAAGGACCCAGGTTCGCTTCCCCAGTAGTACCCACATAAAACCAGTTGCAGAAGATGGCACATGCATTTGGTGGGGATTATTTGCAGTGGCTGGCAGCCCTGGTACTCCCATTCTCTGTTTCTCTATCTGCCCCCTCCCAAATAAAGATATTTTAAAAATATCAAAAATAAAGTCATAACACACCAGAAAAGTCAGCTTACTGTGATGGCTTGATGTACTCTATGTGGACATTCTTTTAGAGGGATAGAATGAATACTTGCAAGTCAAAAGACATGGAATGTTTTAACTTCACTTTGGGGATTATTCATAATCAGCACCATTTCCCTCCCTCTCTGCTGTTTTATAGCAGCTTTTCAATTGAAACTCTACCCTAAAAGAGTAAGAGTGCTTGAAAACCTCGTTGATGTCAGATGTCTCCTGCTTGGCAGTGGCCGCATGCCCAGACTGCGTTCTGAGGGTGGCAGGCGGCCCGTTGTGTTGCCAAAACTTTCCACTGGGAGTAGTTTTGCAAGGGGCCGGAGGGCAGGCAGGGAGCCTGGGGACCGCAATGGGAGCCCTTCTCCTGCCTGGTGACAACATCCTCATCTCTCTTTGCGTAGGTGAAGCTGCTCTCAGGGGAGAACCCAGAATGCAGACCCTCCCGGTGGCCTCTGCCCTCAGCAGCCACCGCACAGGCCCGCCCCCCATTAGTCCCAGCAAGAGGAAGTTCGGCATGGAGCCGGGGGACGAGGACCTCGACTGTGAAAACGACCACGTCTCCAAGATGAGCCGCATCTTCAACCCCCACCTGTAAGTTCTGCTCCACGCAGGCCGGGTTCCTGTTGCAGTTTTGTGCTGATAATGATGTTACGATTTCATAAATTACTTATAAAGGACATTATTTATAATAGGAAGTGCTTATAGGCCAAGAAGATAGTACCCTGGCTTTAGTAACTGGCAGAGAGATGAAGTCTTATCCCCTTCTAACTTGTAGAACCTTTCACGTGCTTTTCCCCACCAAGGCGAGCATTGCTTAAGGACTCCTAGGGGGTGGGTCTGGGAAATTTGGCTTTATGGCTGACAAGTACTATTGGTGGTGAGGAAAATCAGTGTTTAGTGTCTGTCAGGAAGTACATGGTGAAGTGAGTACTTGAAGAGTTTTGGGAAGGCTGTGCATGTCAGGAAACACTCATCTCACTGTGTGTGCTTATGAGAATTTGGACCTTCCTTCCAAAGAGGAAGGACCAGCTTTTTTTTTTCATGTGTATATGTGTCTAGTATGCACGCCTGTGTGTATGCATGTGCAGGTGTGTACACATGTGTGTAGAGACTTCTGTCACTTGCTACTTTATTTATTGAGAGCTCATTGATTTGGCTAGTCTAACTAGCTAGCTTGCCCCAGGGGTCTGTCTGTCTCTACCTCCTAAGTGCACACCCCCACGTGTCCTGGGATTCCAAACTCAAGACCTAACCCTTGTGCAGCGAGTGCTTTAACCCCAGTCCCGAGAGCCAGCCAGTCGACGTCATCAAAGGCTCACGTGGTACCCCAGGCCCGAGTGAGTGCTGCGAATCAGTCAAGCTGCCCCCCTCTCACGGGGCTGCAGGTGCAGGGCCAGGCTTCCTCCTCCAGCCAGAGCCCCTCAGCTGGAGGCGGTGCTCGGGCCCTCTGCTGCCTCAGCCTGTCCTCGCATTCCGCGCGTGCCAATCTGCCTGGACTGTTGTGTTCAGTCATAAGACACTGACAGAGGTATTTACCCTCAAATAAATCACTGTAGTGTTAGTCAGAGGCTGAGCCTGCAGTCTGGAGCCTGGAATTTGCTATGCTCAGGAATCCAGCAGCCCCAAGGCCCTGCAAACCAGCACGCCCTCGCACTGATGCAAAATCTTTGCTGAGCTGTCTGGAGTCCATTCTTTTATTACTAGAATTTATCATTCTCTCCCACCCCCCTTTCGCAAACCCAAGTAAGAGACATTGGATCCTCTTCTTGTTTTGTTTTCCACTGAAGGAAGGGAGGGAACTGGAACCAGCCTAGTGACAATGTGATTAGGGATCAAATGTGCCTTAGTTTAAGTTCTCATTCTGCTACTTACCAGCTGTGAGGCCATGGGCAAGCCACTTGATTTTTTTTTTTTTTTTTTTTTTGTGGAGGTGGGGAGGGAAGGGAGGGTAATATCTCTATTTGTAAAATGGCAATGATAATAGTTAACAAAATGGACTATTGTGAACATTATGCAGAGAGCTTGGCCTGGTGCAGCACTCAATTGAAGGTAGCTGTTATTTTTTTTTATCATTAATCATTTTATTGTTCAGATGTTGATGTCCATCCTCACAGCAAATAAGAATACATGATGGCGAATTTAATGGTGAAGAATCTGTGTGTCTTAGTTTGAGAGCCTGTGTTTAGATGTCACCTTCGTTTTATTTATTTATTTATTTATTTATTTGCAAACACACACACAAATTGAGAGAGAGAGACAGACAGATGAGGGAAAGAGAGAGAATGGGCACACCATGGCCTCTAACCACTGCAAATAAACTCCAGATGCATGTACCACGTTGTGCATCTGGCTTTATGTGGGTCCTGGGGGAATCGAACCTGGGTCCTCGGGCTTTGCAGGCAAGCACCTTAGCAGCTGAGCCATCTCTCTCCCACTCAGATGCCTCCTTCTTTATCTTTCTGTAGAGTAACAATTTGATTTTCCCATTGGGTTATTGTAACTCCTCAGTGTAGTGCCTGGCAGTTAGGAAGGACTCAGTTTTAGAAATTATTATTGTTATTTTATGATTAAAAAAATATGGAACGCTTCACGAATTTGTGTGTCATTCTTGCGTAGAGGCCATGCTAATCTTCTCTGTATCGTTCTAATTTTAGTATATGTGCTGCTAAAGCGGGCTCTTGGGAGTTTTTTAGAAACTGTCTCAAGGTTAGCCTTGAACTTGTTATATAGCCAAGGATAGTCTTCAAATCTTGATCAGGAGCTCCTGTCTCTCTCTCTCTCTCTCTCTCTTGAGTGATGGGAGGTGTGTACTACTATAACTGACCATTATTAATATTAGAATGTGAAACTCTTGGGAAATTACTT
The DNA here is from genome assembly GCA_036346955.1 of Dipus sagitta. NCBI lineage: Eukaryota > Metazoa > Chordata > Mammalia > Rodentia > Dipodidae > Dipus > Dipus sagitta. The sequence goes on along the minus strand of CM070787.1, from coordinate 18,972,362 downwards.
ATAACTCCTTGAATGATTAAAAACAAGACATTGAAGTATAAGACTATGCTGACACTATAACTTTTAATTATAAAAAATAGAAGTAGAATTGTTAGGGTTGGGAGTGCAGCTCAATGATAAGAGCATTTGTCCAGCATGTGCAAGCCCCAGGTTTAATCCCCAGCACTGCCACGAAAGAAAGGAGGGAGGGTGGAAGTCAAGGTCTGTTTGCGATTCCTAGTTTACATCATTAGGCAAACTTAGGAAGACTGAAATAGCACCCCCTTTCTGCCAGGCCCCCTGGCTCCCTGGCTCCCATTTAGTAGGTGGCTTTCTTCCCTTTTTTTTTTCCCCCTGTTAAGATGAAATGTATCATTGTAACCATTTATTTTTATTTTTTTCAAGGTAGATCTCATTCTTGCCCAAGCTGACTCATTCTCTTAGCCCCAGGTTCTCCTCAAATTCATGATCCTACTACCTCAGCCTTCCCAGTGCATGTGCCACCATGCTCAGCCATCTTTGTGGTTTTTTATTTTTAACTTTTTTCTTTTACATTGTAACATTTATCTATCTATTATCCATCCATCCATCCATCCATCCATGAGTCTATGAATGAGAGAGAGAATGGGTATGCTGGGGCCTCTAGCCACTGCAAACAAACTCCAGATACATGTGCCGCCTTGTGCATCTGGCTTTATATGGTACTGGGGAGTTGACCCTGGGTCCTTAGGCTTTGCAGGCAAGTGCCTTAACCACTGAGCAATCTCTCTAGCCCCATTATAAACATTTAAAAAAATTATTTGAGAGAGGGGGTAGGGATGGAGGGAGAGAGAGAGTGGGTGCTCCAGGGCCTCTAGCCACTGCAAACAAATTCCAGACACATGTGCCACCTAGTACATCTGGCTTTACTAGGGAATAGAAGTTCCTTTGGTTTTGCAGACAAGCACCTTAATGCTAAGCCATCTCTCCAGCCCCATTGTAACCATTTTTTTTTTTTTGAGAGACCACTTTTTTTTTTTTTTTTTTTTTGAGGTAGGGTCTCACTCTAGCCCAGGCTGACCTGGAATTCACTATGTAGTCTCAGGGTGGCCTCGAACTCACGGCGATCCTCCTACCTCTGCCTCCCAAGTGCTGGGATTAAAGGCGTGCGCCACCACGCCCGGCGAGAGACCACTTTTTTAAAAAAAACGATTTTTCTTTATTTATTTGAGAGAGAGAGAGGGGCAGGGGGAGAGAATGGGCGTGCCAGGGCCTCTAGCCACTGCAAACAAACTCCAGATGAGTGCACCCCCTTGTGCATCTGGCTTACTTGGGTCCTGGGGAATTGAACCTCGCTCCTTTGGCTTTGCAGGGAAGTGCCTTAACCCCTAAGACATCTCTCCAGCTCTCATTGTAACCATTTTTAAGTGTATAGTTTGGGTGAAGTTTTGAACTAGAAAGTGGAAGAAACCTGAAAAAGCGATGGTTAGTTCATTTAGGCTTTCCCTGGTGACAGTGTGGCAGTTATTCACTTAGCGACATCACCTGGGAGCCTCATGACACAACCGACAGGTGATAGGAAACATACTGCCTGCTGGCTCACATGCCGTAAGGCCCTTACTGAGTACTGCCGTTGATTTGATAGATGTCTCGTTTGAGTTGCAACACGGCCCCTCCTTTTCATTTCACGTCTGGTAAAGGATGACCTAGTGTAATTTGCATCTTGAAGGGGATTGCAAAATGCTTTTTAGTGTGCTATATCTTCCCATAGTTTGTTGATGACATAACTTAAAGTGTTTTGTTTGTTTTAAAGAAATCACCATAATTCTAGGAGGGCTGGATAGATGGTTCAGTGGTTAAAGACACTTGATTACAAAGCCTGCCAGCCTGGGTTTACTTCCCCAGCACCCACATAAAGCTGCATGCCGAGTGTGGCATGCAGCTGTGATCCCAGTTGCCATGGGAGGTGGAGCCAAGGGAATCCAAAGGCCCGTTAGTCTGAGTTGGTTTTCAGTGGCTAGAGACCCTGCCTCAAAGAAGGTGAAGCACTTTAGACATCTAAAAGTTGTCCTCTGAACTCCACACGCACAAATACATACGTAATTAAAAACAAACAGAAACACTACCAACAGTTGGGCTGCTGGCAAAGAGAACCCAAGAGGCATGCGTTGGTTGCGTCTCACCGCCTCCTCAGGCTGATTCCACCAGTGATGGAGATATTGGGTGGCTCTGAGCCGGGGTGGGGTTCAGTCCTCAGCACCACAAAACCAAAATCTAAATTAAATGAAGTCATATTTTTATCTGGCTTGGTTTGTAGGAGAGGAGGAACAAAGAAGGGTTTCCTTAGTGATTTCTCCAGCACTCAGAGAATGACAAATCCTCAGCTCTTACATCAAACCCCTTTCACCTGGGTCATTGGAATTGGTTAATTTTCTTGTCAGCCTGGTGATCCTAATGAAAACATTTTTTTTTTCTTCTTAATCTTTGTGTGTCTGAGTATGGGCATGTATGTGTCATGGCATACTTGTCTAGGTCAAAGGACACCTTGGGTGTGGAGTCAGTCCTTCCTTGCCTCCTGCCTCCTTTGAGGTAGGGTCTGGGTCTCTGGTCTGCTGCTGCATACTCCAAGCTAGCTGGCCTGTGGGCTTCTGGCATTCTCCTCTCTGCCTCGCATCCTGCCTTAGCATTGACTTGACATGGGCTCCTGGGAGCTGAAGTCATGTTTGCGTGGCAAGCACTTTTACTCACTGAGCCATCTCCCTGTCCTGGCTCAGCCTCCTTTCCTTTTTAAATTTTTTTTATTTTTAAAATATTTATTTGCAGAGCAAGGAGAGAGGGAGAGAGAGGGAGAGAGAGAGGGAGAGAGAGGAGAGAGAAGGAGAGAGAAGGAGAAAATGAGAATAAGTGGGCACACCAGGGCCTCTAGCCACTGCATGCAAACTCCAAATGCATGTACCACTTTGTGCATCTGGCATTTACATGGGTACTGGGGAATGGAACTTGGGTCGTTAGGCTTTGTGGGCAAGCACTTTAACCACTGACCTATCTCTGCAACCCCCTTTCCTTTTTTTGTTATGAGAGAGTGAGGAGGGGAGGGAATTAGCATGCCCAGGCCTCTAGCCACTGCAGTTGAACTCCAGGCATGTGTGCCACCTTGTGTGCATGTGTGACCTTGTGTCACCTTGTGCATCTGGCTTACTTGGGTTCTGAAGAGTTGATCATGGGTTCTCAGGCTTCGCAGGCAAGCACCTTAACTGCTAAGCCATCTCTCCAGCCCCACTTTTCTTTCTTTCTTTTTTTTTTTTTTGAGGATTTTATTTTTATTTATTTGAGACAGAGAGAGAGAGAGAGTGAGAGAGAGGGAGGGAGGGAGAGAGGGAGAGAATGGGCATGCCAGGGCCTCTAGCCACTGCAAATAAACTTCAGATGCATGCGTCATCTTGTGCATCTGGCTTATGTGGGACCTGGAGAATCGAACCTGGGTCCTTAGGCTTCACAGGTTTGCACCTTAACCACTAAGCCATCTCTCTAGCCTTTTTTTTTTTTTAATGTGTGTGTATATATGTGTGAATTGGATGTATGTGAGTGTGCATGTCGAGGATAGGGACATCCACTTCCTGTCCACTTCCTTTGAGGCAGTGTTTCTGACTGGCCTATAGTTCACCAATTAGGTTTGACTGGCTAGCCAGCAGGCCCCAAGGAGTCCTCTTTCCACCTCCCCAGTGCTGAGATTACAGGTGTGCACCACCACATCTGACATTTTTATGTGTATTCTGAGGATCAAACCCAGGTCCTTAAGTTTTGGCTTTTGAGGCAAACTGACTGAGCTGTCTCCCAGGAAAGTACATTTTTGATTATTGTCATTCTCTTTTGTTTGATTGTTTGTTTTTTGAGGTAGGGTCTCTCTCTAGCCCAGGCTGACCTGGAATTCACTGTGTAGTCTCAGGGTGACCTCCAACTCATGGCAATCCTCCTACCTCTGCCTCCTGTGCTGGGATTAAAGGCAAGTGCACCAACACACCTGGCCAACTTTCATTCTTGCTTAAAAACTTGGACCCAATTTTAAGTTAGTGGCAGAAGTGTATAGTAACTTTAGCTTAATAAATTCAAATTGGAGCATTTTAAAATTTTCTTTGGGCTGAGGAGATTGCTCAGTGGTTAAAGGCGCTTGTTTGCAAAGTCTGCACTCTAGGTTCAATTCCTCAGCACCCACTAAAGCCAGGTCTACAAAGTTGCGTGTGTGTCTGGAGTTCAGTTGCAGTGGCAAGAGGCTCCGACATCATGCATATACTCTCTCTCTCTGTGGCCCCCGTCCCCGTGTGTGTGTGTCTGTCTGTCTTTGCTCACAAGTAAATAAATGTTTTTTTTTAATTGCTTTAATAGGCTGGTGATGTAGCTTGGTTTATAGAGTACTTTTCTAGCATGCATGAAGCCTACCCTTGGTTCAGTCCCCAGCACCACATAAACCAGACATGAGGTGCACACCTGGAATCCTAGAACCTGAGAGATGGAGCTAGGAGGATCAGTTCAAGATCATTCTCAGCTACATAGCAGTCTCCAGGCCAACCTGGGTGTGTGTGTGTGTGTGTGTGTGTGTGTGTGTGTAGGAAGATGCATCTTTTACTTTCATAAAATCAAGGGTTATTAGTCAAAGGGTGTTGCATGGACTCTTTCAAACCATGTGCCTTCTCAGTTGGTACCACAGCCTCTTTGGGTGTCTATGTTTGGGAAGGGCTGGCTTCAACATTTGTCTTCCTGTGCTCAATGAAATCTTACAGCATTCTCAGACATCTTCTGAGATCTCAGGGGATATTTTATACCCTTAATCCCAGTTACCCTAATATAACCCAGAAACAGATACTCTTAAATTAGGGTTGTCTTATCTTCCCCTTTCATGTATATCACTTACGTGTATTTACTTGCAAATAGAAATTAGAAGGGAGTCTGAATCATTAGAAAATAGGGAAGAGTAACCCCAGAGCCTGCTTGTATGAGACTTACTGTCCCCTTCGCATTTTAGTGAGAGCTGTGAACTGGCTTGAACCATGACTGACGCACAGCTGACTTTTTCTGGTGACGATGTGAAGGTGACAACTGCATATCCCTGAGTTCTGTGGCTGTGCTTTGCTAATGAGGTGTGGTGCCTTTAAGCAAAGGTCACAGGCCTGACCTATGTTGTGTGGGCTTCTTGTTTGTCAGGCTAGAGGCATTTTCTCATTTTCACAGTTGAGCTAGAAACAAAGGCCTCCTTATCCTGTAGGGAGCTGTGCTCCTGAGAGCTGACATCAGCCTTTCCCAGCAGGCCTTGCCTCTGCCTTAAGAGTCTTTGCAGAGAGCTGCCCGCTCGGGCAGATCACCATCTTGCTCCTGGCACTTTTCTGGCTGAATAACACATCGAATGAAGAAATGCCAAGGGTGCCAGGAGCCAGAGGACAGAACAGAAGGACCATGACGTACATGTCAGCTGCAGGCTATGTGGGAGCCGACTATGGCCTGGGCAGCTCTAATTTGCACCCTAAGGGGTATAGAAATGGGATGGAACATTGGAAGAGGAGGACTTCTCGTGAGAGGGCTTGCTTGTTAGTGTCTGCAGAGTCACTTGCTGAAAGGACAGTACTAAGATCAGAACACCAGCAGGACATTGAGGTGTGTGGGTTAAGTCAAAGGCATTCTTTCAGGCTTTGAGGAACCATAGCAATGTAGGCTTTGCTGTCTCCACAGTGGAGCATCCAGGCCCAGGACACAAACAGCCACTGCTTGGGCATTGTTTCGTCCACACACTTCATCTGATAGCACCACAAAGCCAGCCTGTCCTGACAGTATACAACACCTGGAAAGGATACAGCCGGGAACCAGAAAGAGAAACACATATTGAGCAGTTTGCCGCCGTGTGGGCCGATGCTGTTTATCCTCTCTTAGGTCTCCTTGTAGAGCCTTTGTGTGCGCCTGTGGCCCCTGGCTGGGCTGGGTGGGGTGGTTCACCACTGTGTTCTGGCGCCATTGGAATTGTACTTGACCGGTGGTGGTGTTTGGCCTCTGCCTGAGTTGCTATGTTCTTGGGTAAAAACACACATTTGTTTATTAAGAAATTAAAAAAAAAAAGTTTTGAAATTTTTTTTGGTTATTAAGAAAGAGAGAGAGAGGCAGATAGAGAGCAAGAGTGGGCACGCCAGGTAATCCAGCCACTGCAAATGAACTCCAGACACGTGTACCACCTTGTGCATCTGGCTTATGTGGGTACCAGAGACTCGAACCTAGGTCTTTTGGCTTCGCAGGCAAGTGCCTTAACCGCTAAGCCATCTCTCCAGCCCATACTTAAGAAAGTTTTATTGCTTTGGCTTTTGAGGTTTTAAAATGTTTTTGGTGGGTTGTGTGTGTCCCCATGCATTTGTGCAGATGCATGTGCCCCATGCCAGAGGAGGATGTTGGATGTCCCTTGTGGCTGTTCCACCTTATTTCCTTGAGATAGAGTCTCTCACCGAACCTGAAGACTCTATTTTTCATTTCAGCTGGCTAACCAGCGAAGCCCAGTGGTCCTTCTGGCTCTATCCTTCTTGGCACTGAGGTTACAGGCATGAGTGGCCATACCCAGCTTTTTATATGGGTTGAGCTCATGCTTTTGTGCAGCAAACGCCTTTACCTACTGAGCCATTTCCCCAGTCCCACAAACTCAGTCTTTCATCTTGAAATTTCTTCATAGCTTGTCTCCAGAGTATATTGAGAGAACTAAAAGTTGCACTGTTGTGCCGGGGTCCGGCAGTAGCTGGAAACTGCCAAGTGAGAAAACGGAGTTTGGATCCCAGCTTTGTAGCTGGCACAGGCGCATGAACTCCAGAGTCGAAGTGGTGTAGAAACTCTAAACCTGCTTGTGCTGTGTCATCTGTCCCCCTTGAAGCTCTAAGAAATGCACTAATGAAGCTGAGCACGGTGATTCATGCCCCCCACCCCCCAGCACTAGGGAAGCTGAGGCAAGAGAAGTTTGAGGTCAGTCTGGAATACATAAATGAGACTTTATCAAGAAAGGGCGAGAGGAGAGAGAAGAAAGAAAAGGGAAGGAGAGAGGGAAAAGGAAAGGAAGGAAAGTAAGAAAGAAGGAAGGGAGGGAGGAAATGCAAGTGATGGGTCCTTACAAAAACCAGCTCCAAAACTGGGTCAAGGTCAAGAGGAGGGACATATCAGCTCTCACTAGGTCAGAAGCAAGTCTGAGAGCTGATGTCCTAAATTGTCCCCACAGCAGGATCCATTCAAGGAATGGGCTGTGTAGTTTCCTAACTTTCCAAGTACTGTGTGCAGAAATACTGTTTGGCCCAGAGTTTTTCCAACGTAACTTTCCATTGACTGTGGTATGGACTAAATTGTTTTCCTTTAAAGTGCGTGTGTAGAGCTCTGCTCCCCAGTGGGATGGTCTTAAGAGACGATAAGGTTAGATAAGGCCAGGAGGGTAGGCCCTGATCTGAAGGGATTAGTGCCCCTGTGAAAAGAGCTACCTGACAATCATACAAGGACTCGGTGAGAAGAGGGCGAACTGTAAATGGGGACAAGATCCCTCACCAGACACCAGCCATGCCAGCTCTCTGGTGTTGGGCTTCCAGGCTGCAAGGAGATAAGCATCTGTTGTTTCATCTAAGGCCTATTGTAACCCTATGGAACATGCTCACCTCACAAACAGTACCTAACAAAGTACACTTAAGGGCAGGAGAGATGGCTTAGCAGTTAAGGCGCTTGCCTGCAAAACCTAAGGACCTACGTTTGATTCCCCCCTACCCACATAAGCCAGATGAATATGGTGATGCATACATCTGGAGTTGATTTGCAGTGGCTAGAGGCCCTGGCGTGCCCATTCATTCTCTCTTCTCTCAAACACACACACACACACACACACACACACACACACACTCACACACTCACACTCGGTTTCAGAATCCTATTGTTATGAACTTTTGGAATCACAAAGCTCATCTGTTAAAATCAAACAGTAGTATAATTCCCTGATGTGTTCAGTGCCATTTTTAAACATTGAGAGCTTTTGTGGAGTTCAATGAGGCCAGAAAAACTGAGGCCTTCCTTAACACTGTTGGTTTTTCTTATGTTCCTATTTCCCTCTTCTCTGCTTATCATTTTTAAAATTTTTTATTTATTTGATGGGGAGAGAGAGAAAGAAGCAGAGCAAGAGAGAGAATAGGCACGCCAGGATCTTTGGCTGTCATAAATGAACTCCAGACACATGGACCACCTTGTGCATCTGCCTTATGTAGGTCATGGGAAATCGAACTTGGGTTCTTTGGCTTTGCAGGCTTAACTGCTAAGCTACCTATCCAGCCCCCAAACTTTTTTTTTTTTTTTTTTTGAGGTAGGGTCTTGCTAGCTCAGGCTGACCTGGGAATTCACTAGGTAGTCTCAGGGTGGCCTCAAACTCACGGCAGTCCTCCTACTTCTGCCTCCCAAGTGCTGGGATTAATGGTATGTGCCACCACGTGCTGCCTCTGTAGTTCTTTCTAGAGATATTACCTCTTATCCGTACCCAATCACCTGCCCAATGTTGTTCTTACTGACAGTTCAAATAAAATCTCTCTTCCTACACTCACAGATTTGGGGGACAGCGGTAATTCCATGTTGTGTTTGACCTTCTCTGACCCTTTTATTTTGTGCCTTATGGTCCCCCTGCTGCTGTGGCTACTATTCCAAGGATCTTTCAGGGACTCTTTCCATAGTCCATTCCCCATTGTTGTAATGGGATTAATGGAGACTGGGATTTACAGTGCAAAGAAGTTGACGTAGCCACCGTTATGGGAAGGCAGGTATGTGCACAAGAGAGAAGGGGACACAGAGGGCCAGGTGTGGACATGCCTCGTGAGAGTGAAGCCATTCTCTAGAGGAGGACACTAATCCCTCACTCAGGCCTCTCCTTCCAACATCATGGCATCATAGTCAAATTTCAGCTTGAGTTTTGCTGGGACAAACCACAGCCGAGTGTAGCTGTTCTCATGGTCATGGCCCTCCATCACTCTGGCTTCTCATTGTGTAGATAGATCCTGCAAGAGCCACTTGCCCTCCTGGCTTGAGGTGCCACTGTGCGCTGGGGATTTCCCCACTGTGATCGCTGTCCAAGACCTCCCTTTCACATAAGCTACCTTTTGGATGTGATGTGTGCACCCCATATTTGGCACTGTTTGGCTGGAGTTGGTTTTAGGCGTTCCTTTCGTCCTCTCTCGGCACTTTGCCAAGCCCGGTCTCTATCTTCTCTTTCCTAGTTCCATGACTGGTACAATTCTTGTCATCTGCTTCGGAAGTTGCCTCCTCCTGGCCCTTCCACACTGAGCCTACCACCACATCCTGTCGATGTGGTCTCTTGTCTGCCACACGGTCACCAGCCTGGGCCACAGTTTAGACTCTTGTTTCTATGAACCCTCTCTTTTCTGTCTCTTTCAGGGTAGACATTCATATGGTTCTCCGTAGGCTAGGGAGAGCATGGAGCAGAGCTGACTCCCTGGCCTCCAGCCTGGTCAGGGGTCCTGGGCCTCAACCCCCTCGCCACCCCCCCCCCCCGACTCACATATTATGAAGCTTGACCTCTGGAGAATGGCAGGAAATGGTGGCACTTGAACGTCACTGCCCCTTCACCATAGTTGGCAAGACCATAGCTGAGCTTTACCCAGGCTGTCTCTCTGCACCCAGCTCTGTGCCTGACACCCCCGGGGCTAAGTCACTGTTGGAGTGAAAAAAGACTTGGTAGAGAGACTGCGGAAGCTCTCTTCCTTTTGACTTGGTAGGTTTTAAGAATTGCTTTCAGGGCTGGAGGGATGGCTTGGCGGTTAAGGTGTTTGCCTGCAAACCCAAAGGACCCAGGACCCACATAAGCCAGATGCACAAGGTGACACATGCATCTGGAGTTTGATTGCAGTGGCTGAAGGCCCTGGCACGTCCATTCTCTCTCTTATCCGCCTCTTTCTTTCTTTCTCTCTGTCTCTCATAAATAAATAAATAAATAAATAAATAAATAAATAAATAAATAAATAAATAAGAATTGCTTTCAAATACGACATGGCTCTGAGGGGCATTGCCTAGCTGTCTTCCCTGCAATTGCGATGATCATTTCTCAGCATGCTAAACAGTGAGGCCATTGCCATTGCCCCATGCCCTTCATTCCGTACCAAGTTCTCCAGAGCAGGAAATTGGGGTCCCCTCAGACCTGCTTCATGGGCCTGTGTGATGCCTGTTTGGCATCAAGAGATCTTATCCCAGAGTTAAGTGTCAGAGTTTACTGTCTGAATGAAATGCCCCTTTTCACTCCGCTATTTACATTTCTTTTTTATGCATCTGGCACCAATCCCAGTGGAACATAAGGTGAGATGTGTGGAAATGAAGAATTCAGTGAGCGTCCGAGAGCGGGGAGGAGGCCAGATGTTTCTTCTGGGTGGAAATAGACCGAAAGGGAGGCCAAGGTGGGGGAGTCACTGGAGTCCAAGAGTTTCAGACCAGCCTGGACAATGCAGTAGGGTTCTGTTTCAAAAGGGGGTGGGGTGGGGGAGGGAGATAAAACCAAAAGTAATTGCTTCTGAGTGACAGCTCGGGGCCTGTGCTGTCCACACTGCCTTTGCAACATGGCGTTGTTCATTGCTAGGAGGAGTGAGCTGTGGTTTGCTAGCAGCCCCAGGACTCCTCATGTCTCCTCCTCCTCAGTGCTGGGTTGCAAGCTTGTGCTGACACCCACCCCTGGCATTTTTACGTAGGTTCTGGAGCTTGAACTGTGCTGCTCTTGCTGTGAGACACATTTTTTTTTTTTAACTGACTGAGCTATGCCCCCAGCCCTGCTTTTGTTTCTTTGAGATATGGTTTCTCTGGATACCTTGTGTTGCCTGAAATTTACGACCCTCCTGCCTCACCATCCTGAGTGTTGGGATTGTAAACACCTGCCACTATGCCTGGCTATGTGCTTTGCTTTGTCACGTGATGGGACAGCATCTATCTGGCAGAATTACCTGGGCTGGCCTTGAACACCTGGGATCCAGTGAGGAGCTTGCCTCGGCATCTGGGACTGCAAGTGCCTCTTCCCAGGTTTTCTTTTTTCATTCTTTAATGCCTTTTCTTGTTTATTCATTCTTTTAAGAGAGAGAGATCCCAAAGAGCAGGCGAGAGAAAGTGAGAGAAATGGCAGGAAGTTTGGAGCGCACTCTGGCTGAGATAGGGATGTACACTAAACACGTCACCCTGCTCTGTTCTGGGTGTAAATCACCTTTTCCTAAAATTTCACCACTGTTCCAAAGCCTATCTCTATTTCTAGTCAACAAAGTCAGACTGTTTCACCTTTTTTTTTTTAATTACTTATTTATTACAGACAGGGGGCGTGGGGAGAAAGATAGAAAATGGGCATGCCAGGGCCTCCAGCCACTGCAAACGAACTCCAGATGCATGTGCCCCCTCGTGCATGTGGCTTACATGGGACCTGGAGAATCGAACCAGGGTCCTTAGGCTTTGTAGGCATGCGCCTTAACCGCTAAGCCATCTCTCCAACCCCGTTTCACCTTTTAAAAAGACAGCTAGTGCCTTTTCTTATTCCTGGCAAAGGTGTCATTCTCTGCCTAGACCTGTGGACCCAGACCCAATCAGCATACTGCTTCATTGATCTCCTGCAAGGTTGCCAGTTGGTTACTTATCAGTAATTCATTTGAAGTCAGGTTAAATAATCAGTCAGCTTTTCCCCTTTCTTCCTCTCTCCATCTAGTCTATCGTCTGTCCATCATCTCTCTTCCTCTCCCTATCTCTCTTCTCCCTGTAGTGTTGGCAATGGGACCCGGGGCTTTGCATGTCAGATTATTTCTGAGCTCCACTCTAACCCATAGGTGAAATCTATTAACTGGAAACTGGTAGTGTTTATATGTGTGTTGGGGGGTTGGGGGTGTCTAAATTTTTAGCAGCACATCTGATGGAACACAGAATGTTTTATGTATGCACATGTGTGCAGATGGCTTGTATCTTGCTGGCACATATGTGGAGGCCAGAGGAGGACGACCTGGTGTCCTCTTTTGCTGTTCACCTTACTTCCTTGAGATAGTTCCTTACTGAACCTGGAGCTCACCATGTTCCTGTTAGACTGGCTGACCAGTGAGCCCCGGTGATCCTCCTGTTTCTGGCCCACATCTCCAACCTCAGCACTCAGGTTGCAGCCATGCCTGGTTTAATGCCTGGGTGCTAGGGATTGGACTGCAGTCCTTGTGCTCATGTGCCAAGCACTCTTACCTGCTGAGCCAGCTCTCCACCTCCCCAAATAGAGTTTTATTTGAGAGAGAGAAAGAGAGAGAATAGACATGCAGGGCCTTCAGCTGCTGCAAAAAAACTGCAGATGCATCTGGTGCATGTGGGTTCTGGGGAATTGAACCTGGGTCCTTTGGCTTTTCATGCAAGTGCCTTAACCACTAAGCCATCTCTTTGGCTCCAAATGGAATTTTGAGTTAGGGTCTCATCCCGGGCTGTGTAACTGAGGATGACCTTGAACTTCCTAATCCTGTTTTTTTCCCCCCTTTTTAAATTGAGAACTTTATTGTATGGACATATTGCATAGCAGTCACATTCCCATTGAGTTATGTCCTGCTCCCACCCTGCCCAGTTCACTGAGGGCCCTCCTCCATGGTGTTAGTCCTGATCTCCTTGACTCCATCTTCCTAGTGCTGGGATCACTGGAGTTACAGGCTTGTGCAGCTATGCCTGGTATTATACAGTGTTGTAAATGGAACCTAAGGCCTTGTGCATGCTAGACAAGCAGTCTACCAGCTGAGTTACACCCAGTCTAGTCTGAGAGTTTTTTTGGTTTTCCGAGGCAGAATTTCACTGTAGCCTAGGCTGACCTGGAATTCACTACGTAGTCTCAGGCTGGCCTTGAACTCATAGCAATCCTCTTACTTCTGCCTCCCAAGTGCTGGGATTAAAGGCGTGTGCCACTATGTCTGGCTCTGAGATTTTTAAAAAACTTAATTAATTAAGGCTGGAGAGATGGCTTAGCAGTTAAGGCACTTGCCTGTGGAACCTAAGAACCCAGATTCAGTTCCCCAGGACCCACATAAGCCAGATGCACAAGGTGGCGCATGTGTCTGGAGTTCATTTGCAGTGGCTAGAGGCCCTGGTGTGCCCGTCCTCTCTCTCTCTCTCTCTCTGCCTATTTCTTGCTCTCTCAAATAAATAAAATATTTTTTAACAAAGAAAAAAATTTATGAGAGAGAGAATATGGGTGCACCAGAGCCTCTAACCACTGCAAACAAATTCCAGGCACATGTGCCACCATGTGCATGTGGTTTACGTGGGTTCTAGGGAGTCGAACCTAGGCCCTTAACTACTGAGCCATCTCTCCAGCCTGGGAGTTGTTTGTTTGTTTGTTTGTTTTTCCTTTTTTGATGTAGGGTCTCACTCTAGCTCAGGCTGACCTGGAATTCACTATGTAGTCTCAGGGTGGCCTTGAACTCACTGCGATCCTCCTACCTATGCCTCCCAAGTGCTGGGATTAAAGGCATGTGCAATCACACCCAGCAGCATGGGAGTTTTTGTCTTGGTTTTCATCACTCCTTTGTGGGTCTGTGGTTGGGCCGGTGAAGGTGCTCAGTGGTACTGCCTGCCGCCCTCGGGGGAGGGGCGTCCAGTGCTGAGAGAGAGGAGGATCCTGGCCAGAGGCAGAACTAGAGGGCTTACTTCTCCCAAGATTCTTGGGGCCACCTCAGTTTTTCCATCTTTAAGGATTGGTTGTTCAAACTCTGCATTTCCAAGAAATAACACAGTGTCCTTCCAGTAAATTCTCCCGTTGTTTGAAGCTAACTAACTAAGCTTTGTTTCATGTTGCTTGTGACCAAAAGAACTTGCAAGTAAATACAGATATTTGGGCTAGTTAGAGATTTCACTATCATTTAGAGAACTAATTTGTATATCTCCATCTTTGTATTTTTTTTTTTCTTCCATTTATCTGGAAGTGGAATTTCTTGGTCAGAGGACATTCATTTCTGGTTCCAGATTCTGCCAGCATGGTGTCTTAGAAGGCTGACTGATTAACCTCCCCGCTGGCATCTGTGCACGCCTGCCCAGTGGCAGTTTCACCAACACTGTGCTCACTTTTTTGTATTTTGGCTTGATGTTACTGAGAACCTCAGATGATCTTTTCATATGCTTCTCAGCTGTATGTATGCATGTGTGTAGTTTTTGGTTGTGTGTGTGTGTATGCGTGAGTTGAGGCATGCATGTGCCGTAGTGCATATGTGGAGGTCAGAAGACACCTTTGGGTGTCTGGTCTTCACCTTGTTCGAGGCAGGTCTAATTGTTCACTAATTTACCAGGCTCCCTGACCTTCAAGCTTCTGGGTAATTCTCTCACCTCTGCCTCCCTTCTTGCTGAAGGCACCCTGGGATTACAGGTGCTCAAGCTACAACTGTTTAGGTGGCTTCCAGGAATCTGAACTCAGGTACTGACAGTTGCACTGCAAGCACTTCATTTCCTCATTCGTGACTGTCCTTTTAAAAGTCTTCCTGTTGCTGTCACAGACACTCGTATCAAGGATCCTGTCAGATGTGTTTCACGTGGTCACTGTGTGTTTAAAATATATTTCTACTTAGTTGTGGTGGAATCACTCAATCTTTTTTCCTTAGTGGAAAAGCCTTCTCGTGGTCTAGAAAGGATCCTGTCTTAAGTGTGGCAGTGGTGTGTGCTTAGTGCGTGTATGCTGTGGAAGGAAGGAAGCAAGCATTAGGTCATTCATCCAAGCTCTTCCTGGAAGCCTGCTGTGGGGGAAGCAGTGAGAAGCTGTGTGGGGGGAGTTGGCTCTGACGGGGGAAGCCGGGCACGAGAAGGCGTGGCAAGGTGATGCAGGCTTGTGTGGGGTGGAGCTAAGCGACTGTACCCAGGATGAAGTAGGTTTGTAGCCCCAGGCTCCCCTGGCTCTTTTCTCCCCGTGCCCTTTGGGATCTTTTGTGCCGACCTAGGAGCCTTTGTGACTGGTCTTTTGTTGGGTGCCATTAGTGAGCTCCAAAATCAAAAGTTTTTGATTTTGTTTTTATTTCACCGTTTTTCCAGATGTTTCCTGTGGCTTGACAGGCAGCGTTTACTAGAAAGTTCCACTCCTGAGATTTGGAATGTTATGGACACTGTTGCTATGGATAGTGACTATCAGGGCAGGATTTGGAAGACAGTGTTCACATCAGTTTCGGGATTGAAAATGCGTTTTTACCCCGTAATTAAAACGCTCTTTCCGTAACATGCTTTCATCTTCTATGTTATAGTTCTGGTTTACAGAAGATGGATAACTATTTGATCTGTTTAATCCCAGTAAATACCCGGTCCGTTACTGTCAGAAAGCTGTGGCACAGGCCTCTCTGCTTGGCAAAACTCCCCTGGGTGCAAACCATCAAGGTGGCATGTGAGGGCTTCCACAGAGCCGAGAAACCTAACTGCTGCTCCAGGTTTGTGAGCTCAGGATGCAGCCGGGTGGGGACACAGGGGCAGGGTCTCACCCCCCCCCACCACAGCTCATGTGGGCAACTGAGGCCTGCGGTCAGCTCTTCCCAGAATGGCCTCTCACAGGGGTCTGCCTGTCAGGGGCAGGCCAGAAGGAAGTTGCCTCCTACAGTATACAGGAGATACTGGCTGGGGCCACTCTACCAAAGCTGGGCCAGCTACGCCTGCCCTCCTGCCCGATGCCCTCCTTCTGCAGTGCCCTTCCTCTCTCTCCTGTTTCCTTTGCTCTTGTTGGAGGGTTTTGTAAAAGCCTCATGTGAGGGAAGGTGGAGAGACAAAGAGAGAGGAAATCACTTGCTATAACTCTTGACAGAAGATCTATCTCCTCACAAAATGGAACTGCAGTGGTGCATGCAACGTTTTTCTGGCACGGCACCCACTGTAAATAAACCCTCCTAGGAGTTCCCAGCCTCTCCCAGGCCCACAGGAAACTTCCCCTGCTGCACAGCGCAGGCGGCCCCGCACCTCGCACCCTCCTCGCCTCGCCTTCCCGGGACTCTTATTCTGACGGCGCGCGGCTGCAGCGTTTGCCAAGTTTGTGAGGCCCGAGGCTTTCTTGTGGGAGGACGCTGGGCCGTCTTCATGCTCCTTGGCAATGATTAAAGTGAGGTTAGTACCAAAACCCCTTTCATTTTATTCCCTTATCCTGCCTTTTTCAAAGCAGATGGCAACCCTGTATTTTCAGCTGTAATTAATTTAAGCTGGGGCGGCAGCAAGTGCTGGGAGAGGCAGAGTTGATGGCACTCTGCAGGGACAGAGGGACTTTCCTTCCTGCCCCTCCTTTGCCAGTGGGCGCCATGCCCCAAGCAGAGCCATGTCACCACCACGTCCTCCAACACCCCCACGGGGGCCAGAGGGGAGAGGGACTGTTGGGGAGCTGGAAGGGTTAACACACACTGGCATGGCTTTCATGACAGTACAGATGGGAGTCACCAAGTTTCAGGTGCGCCGTCACGTGACAAGGGCCGCTGGTTGGACAGGCCGCGCTGTGCCGCTCTTCCTCCTCCACCACCACCCAGCTGCCGGGATTGCCTCTGAAGGGGCCACGGCTTTGGCTTACGCTTGTTGTTAAAGAAAACTGCAAGAGAAATGAAAGCACTCGGGACACTTGGAGTCCAGAGGCTCTAACCTCAGCCTGTGGCCTTTGAGTCCCCACCCACCCCCACTCCCCGGGAATGGAGCTTGTGGGTCACCCAGAGACCTTTGAGAGCTCTCGCATCTGATAGCGAAGCAGTGTTTTTAGAATCTTGTAAAGTGACTCCACTCCGCTGCCTCTCTTCCCTCCATTCCCTGCTTCCCCTCTGTGACCACCAGGCTGGCCCCGCAGGGTACCGGGGTTCTCCCGACGTGCCCACCTGCCACTGGGGAGGTAGGTACAAGCAGGTTGTAGTGTCACTGCCAGAAGCACTTGCTGACATCCACACCAAGGATATAGAGGCCACTGCAGCACTCAGGCCACACAAATGGTCGCTATTACCGTTCACACTGGCCGTCCTGGGACAGCTTGAAGTGGCTGTGAAGCGCTCTGAGTGGGAAACTAGGACCACAGCTGTGAGTCTCCCAGACGCTCACAGCCGCTGTCTGCAGAGTCTCTGCCCTGCGGAACACAGTGGGCAGGGTGGGCTCAGGGCACTCTTGATGAGTTTTTGTGTCAAATGTGAGGCCATCTTTTTGGCTGTGGAGATCCCGCTGTCCTCTCTGAGTAGGACAAAGCTTCTGATGTTCTCACTGAGCTGTTGTCCTGCAGTTTGCCACAAAATATGGGGTATAAACCAAGAGCTGGCCATCCAGAAGAATCTGAATGCACTTAAGAAAGATGAGGCCACGTAATGGGAGGATGGGGGTCCATGCTGACTGAAGGTGTTGGTTGGCGAAAGTGTGTTGCCTTCCTGGACTCTTTCCAGGAGCTCTGAGCCGGGCACTACTGGCCTGTCTGCTCAATGCCATGAACTCCATTTTCTTATTTTGCCTTCTTGGTGCTAGTTTCTTCTAAGAATGGGTTTGCTTTTGGGTTGTTCATTCATAAAATAACTGCCAGGCACCGTCCGTGACGCTGGCTGGTAGGCAGCTGGGGGCAGCACACGGGGACTGTGTCTCCTCTCCAAGTCAGGCTGTTGGCCGGGCTTTGGTGGGTGGGGCGATACCTGATGCTGTGCTTCCGGGGTACCCCTTTGTAGCCCTAGGAAGGCTTGGCCAGGAGGTGGGCAGTGGGTAGTCGGGATTCCAGGTGGATCCTCAGAGCACTGGCACTAGACATTTGAGGTACTCATCTCCCTTCCCGTCTGCTTATTTCTAGTCCTCATCCCCATGGTCCAAATCTTCCCTAAAAGGTGACAGTGCAGGCACCGGTGTGGTGGTGTCCTGCTGCTGGGCAGAGGGAATGGTCTGCTTAGGTTCTGTTTGTGGCCGACATGGTGGCTGTGTTCCAGGAGCAAGGATGTAAACATTTCCTATCTTTCTCTGGGACAAGGATTCTGCTCAGTGACAGAAACATAATTGTATTATTATTATTATTATTTTTACACATTATTCATTGTGAGAATGCATAATAACAAAAACAACTATAAATTGAGTGCTAGGAATATTAAATGAATGTTAATCCTCTCTGGCGCATTTGGAAGCTGGAATGCACATTTGTGGAACATATGGTCTGCAGGGTCTGTCAACTGTGCTTGGTGTCCACATGGGCTCCTGTCCCATTTGTTTGCAGTTCCTGGGGGTCCTGGTCACAGCGCTCCCATGGCAGACACAGTGCTTTGCCCACAGTCCTGGGCTAGACCCATGCTTCAAGCTTCCATTTTTCCAATCTCAGCTGACGATATAAAACACAGGCAGACAGTGATGGACTAGCTGTATGTAGAGTGGAGCTGGGCAGAGGTGTGAGGCGTGTCCTGGGTAGGTCCTGCTGGCTGGCATGAGTGAGGCTGCTGCTGTGTCATGGCAGCTGCGGTGAGTTCTTCAGAGCGCATCCCAGCAGAACACTGGAATGCACGTGGGAGAAGCTGCCCCAGCTCACTGGGACGTTGTTCTAGCAGATGCTCCTGTCTGGCTTCTTGGACAACACTGGGAGAAAGAAGTTATGCCAAAGAATGACCCCATAGTTCACATGGGGGGAGGCTAGCATGTGCTAAGGGCCGACCCAAGAACACAGGAAGCTGAGGTTAGAGACGCTCGCTCAGGTGGACAGTGGGCTGTCATGGAGAGCATCCCGCATCACGTCGGAATGGAGCACCTGTAACACAGATCCAAGGGAGTTGTAGGGGGTCTAGACAAGTCTCTAAAATGGCTTTAGAATTGTTATCTCACACAGGGCTCACACTTCAGCCTCTACCCAGAACTGCAGTGTGGTGGCCCTGGATCTGTCACTGTTCTTTTTTGTTTTAATTATTATTTATTTATTCGCTGGTCATGGTGGCACACACCTTTGGGGAAGGGAGAGTGTATTGGTGCACCAGGGCCTCCAGCCACTGCAGTAGAACTCCAGACGTGTGCACCCCCTTGTGTGCATGTATCACCTTGTGTGTCAGGCTCACGTGGGATCTGAGGAGTTGAACATGGGTCCTTAGGTTTTGCAGGCAAGCACCTTAACTGCTAAGTCATCTCTGCAGCCCCTGTCATTGTTCTTGGATGCCCTCCCTTCTACATAGTGTGGGGGCAGTTGTGCTCATGTTGGGAAGGCATGACTGTAAGGAGAGTGTGCAGATTGGGCTTGCTTGGGGAAGTAAATCCCCATCGGCAAGACAGCAGTGAGCCCCGTGGTTTCTCTCAGTCTGCTCTGCCTGGCAGCCTTTCTTACCAGGTTGCAGACGCGGATTATTAGGTGGGAGACCTTTGCAGGTAACTGTGGGGACCTTGCTCCTGCCCAGGGGCCTAGACAGATACATCCCCTCTCAATTCCCCCTTCCCTTGCACAACATACACTGAAGTGGCACCTCAGGGCTGGCACAGTGCTGGGGGAGAGGAGGCGACTCGTGCTCCCCTATCTGTGACGGAGGCATCACTGAAGGGAAATGCAGAGCTGATGGCCGCATTCCTTCTTGTGCCACCCTGGAGGGCTGGGCTGCCTGGCCTCACACTGGCTCCGTTGCTCCCATTGTCATTATTTTGGTGTGTGACAGGTGAGTGTGACCTGAGAGCTAGGGGTCTTAAGTTGGACCTTTCTTCTAAAATGTCCTAAAGAAGCTTTAAAATGATGTTTTGAATTAACTACTGGTAAATCAGAAAAATAAAAAGCACAGTAGAGAATATCTCTGGATATATAAAGCAGTTGGGGTGAAGGCCGTGGAAACGGTGAGAGCAGCTGTGAGCCTGAGAATGCAGCCATGCACCCCTAATGACCAGTGGAGCCTGAGATATGTCATTAGATTTTTGTGTGATGTCCTAGTGTGGGGGTACACTACCCTGAGTGTATAGCCCTGCACAACACATGACGGGACTCTGGGCCAAGGCGACGCAGTGGCATGTGTGCATTTCTGTATGTGCACGCGTGGGAAAGCTGCGGTGAATGTGGAGTACCGCACGGATGGGCGCCGTGGCCGGGAAGTTGCTCTGGGTGGGGAAGTGGGCGAGCTGCGTGACTGGAAAGCCCTCGGACCTTCTGTCCACGCTGCTGACTTTATAAGTAAGCAGTGTGCACTTACCTTATGCTCTTTTTATTTAAAATTTTCTTTAACTTTAACCTTTGGAAACGCTTCATAAAATTTTTATTTTTAAAACTTTTGACTCACTTAAGATAAACACTTTACAGCTGGACAAAAAGTGGTTTCTTTATACCCTTATAAGCTTTTAAAGAAACTTGTTAAGCTTCTTTGTTGTTGTTGTCAAGAACTAAGAGACACACATTAGCTGGGGGTTATCACTGTGTCTGTCCTTTGATTCTCAGGGCAGTAACACTAATGGAGCTGTGATCTCGGGGTGATGGGGCCTTCGGGAGTCCCTGCAGCAGGCCTTGTCTGAGGCTGTTTTACAGTTCGTGCACACCTAGACGCGTTATTTAATGTGCAGTAAAATCATAAGCCAGCAAGTCACTTATGATTAGCTATTTGTGTACTGAACATAAGTATGTGGTGAACTTCAATACAACTGGTAGCAGTATTTGTTTACATCAGTATCACCACATGGGTCTGAGGAGTGCTTTGTGCCATGATGTAATGAGGGCTACTGTGTCACCAGGCTATAGGTTTCATTTCCTCTGAAACTTTAGGAACCACGGTCAGGTATGTGGCCTCACGTTGACTTAATCATGTGGTGCCCAAGGAGACTGGAAACCAAAATCAAGATTGGTTTCTTCTGAGAGCTGTGGGGGAGAGTGTTTCTGGTCTGTCTTCTAACTGCCATCCCCTGGCTTGTAGTTGGCCTGTTTCCCAGAACCCCGTATCTTCTTTCCTCTAAATGTGTCTGTTACCTTATCCAAGCACCCCTCCTTTCAGTAGTAAGACACCAGTTGTATTGTATTTGTTGGATTAAGGCCCCAATGATCTCCTTCCCCTCCCCTCTGTAAAAGGAAAGGTTACAGAGCCAGAGAGCTGTAAATTGGAATCCTTGCACTGAGCTAGTGCGGTAGCCTCAGCCGAGCTCCTTCACTTCTCTGACCCCGTGTACCCATGAGAAGTGGGGCCTGAGCATTTGGTAAGTGATGGGTGATGGCCAGGAAGACCCACCACATGAATAGTTGGCTTGAGGGGGATTCTCTCATCTGAATGCACTCTGTGTTCTAAGGGTGACCTTGTCCCAGGATGATCCTCATGCTGTAACTTGGCTCTCAGCAGTGACATGATCAAGCAAGTGAGGCTTATGGTGCTTTGTTCCCCGCCGTTGAGTTTTGAAGTCAGAATGAACAGAGTGAGATACACCTTTGTGAACACGTAACAGGAATGAATGTGAGCCAACTCTGGTCATCACTCAGGTTTGGCTCTCTTGGCTTTTTTCCTTTCTCTGCCTCCCGAGTGCTGGGATTAAAGGTGTGCACCACCACGCCCAGCTCCTCTTGGCTTTTGAGTGGAGGTGATGTTGTCAAGGGAAGCTATGGTATGATGACAGCTCTTCAAGGAACAAAGGACATGATTCCTGTTGAAGTAGACAGCCTCAAGGTTGGCTGTTTAGGATGGTTTCAAGGCCAGTACTTCCCGACTGGAAAGAATGGCCTTGATTCCCTTGTCATTCACCACAGCTGCTGACGGGATTCAGACATAGTGTGAGTCGTTACTGTAGTGTGTGTGGGTGGCCCTGGGCCCTGGACCTTTTGACCAGGGTTGATTAAGCAAAAGTGGTGTGCTTCACCTTGCCGAGCTGGGGAGTCTGCTGCAGTTGGGCCAGGAGGCAGGTGCTACAGGGTGACTGAGGCACAGTGGCCATCATTGGGCTTGGCCCCCAGTTTGTCCTGTCCCTGTCAGAGACTCCAGAACTCAGGAAACAATGATTGGGAGAGGTAGATTGTTTTTTTTCTTTTAAATTTTGAGAGAGAGACAGACAGAATGGGCATGCTAGGGCATTCAGCTGCTGCAAATGAACTCCAGGTGCCTGTGCCACCTTATGCATCTGGCTTACATGGGTCTTGGGGAATCGAACCTGGGTCCTTAGGCTTTTCGGGCAAGCACCTTAATCGCTAAGCCATCTCCTCAGCCTGAGGCGGATGTTCTTCTTAACTGTTGGAGTGGCCGTGCATATGCCATGGAGTGCATGTGGAGGGCCTTGGCTGTCAGTCCTCACCTTCCAGCTTGTTGGAGGCAGGGTCTCTGTCTCCATCTCGTCATAGGCGTGTGGAATTATAGACACTCATGCTCTAATGTCTGACTTGATGTGCGCTCTGGGGATCTCTGCCTCGTGTGTGCAAAGCACTCGCCTTACCCACTGAGGTATCTCCTCAGCCACGAAATGTGCCATGCTAACCATGTCCAGCAACATTAAAAACATTCTGAGTGCAAGCTTTTGGCAGCTTCTTTAATTGCAGTGTTGAGGGCAGGGTGTGGAAAAGTGCTTGCCTACCATGATAAAGCCATAGCTCCTTCTGTGCCCAGCGCTGCACCTCCCCGCTCCCAACTCAGTCACACACCTTCCACAGTCTAATGCTGTCTGTAAGCTTGGAGAGGAGCTTTGGTTTGGCCCCATCCAGGCCGGCCTGCTTCCATGTACTCTGCACCCCTATACACCTGCATGCCGTGATGCTGTCACCTCCAGAGGGCTGCGCTGTCACTTCTAGGATGGTCTTCCTCATTCATCCACTTCGCCATGGTGCCCAGATGCCCACGGATAAGCACTCAGGGCAACCTAGAAAGTTTCTTCAGAAGCATGAACCAAATGCCTTGTATCCCTTCCCTGGCCATAGAAACTTAGGCCTACCCCCTCCCTCCGGCCGAGTTTAGTTTCTAACCTTCCCCACCCTCCATTTTGTGTCCCTGGTCAGAAACTCCTGAGTGTGTCTGTGGGCGCCATGCTCCTTTCACATGGCATTGTTTTTTTTTTTTTTTTCTTCCCTCCAGGATTGCTGTGCCTGGAAGCTGGTGTAATTTTCCCCAAATGCTGTTGACATTTTGGTTTCTGAGTTCAGTGTTTGGGAGCATGAGCCACCCGTCCCACTCTGGCCTGGAGGAGTGTGATGGGCTCCTGTCCCTCACCGGTCCCATGTTTCTCCCTCTGCAGATGGCTAGGAAACGGACGTGCTCCCAGGGCCCTGGCATTGTTGGGTTGCGCTGGCCGACTTGGTCTTTAAGGGCAGCATGGAGGCGACTTCTGCTGGGCCGGATGTGTGTGGTTTGGGTCAGTGTCTTGACAGTGTGGGGTGCTCTAACACAGAGCCTGAGCTATGATTCACTGGAGGAGGGATGTGGAAAACAATGTCTGTCTTTAAGCTCTGGGAACAAGGAAAGTGAGCTGGAAATGTGAGTAATGTGTAATTTTACTAAAATTAACCAGCAAGTTCTCAGGCTTGTGTGTCTCATGTCTCTGTGCAACTTACCATGCCCCACAATGCTGCTTTCTGAGGGAAGAAACTCTGGAGTCCTATGTGGTGCTAGAAGGCCTTGGACATGTACTGCCCTTCACTATGCTGTGCGGTTTCATCAGGGCTGACTGCCTGGGTGCTGTGTTTTGCCCGTGTGATAGTCCCACAGGGCTGTAAAGCATGAGGGGCTGGGGCCCTGTAGGGATTGGACTGGTGACTTTGAGGTTGAGAGGCAGGTGCTACCAAGCCTCGGCCTGAACCATTTTGCCATGGAGGCCAGTTCCTCCAACTTGAATGCTCTCTCCCTCTGAATTCGCTATACCTATCACCTGTGCGTCCTGTCCTTGCTAGATTATAAGTCGTGAGAAGGCAGGGCTGCAATTGTCACCAAGTGAGCCCAGGCGACATTAGTTGAATAAAGTACAGCACAATTTTGACGGACAGTGCAGAGACATGCCCTCCATTGTACAGCTTGGTGATCATGGGACTCATGACTACCGTGATGTATTTAGAAATCAGAGCCCGCTGAGCTTTGCCAGTGGCTCAGGCTAGCTGCACCAAAGCCTCTGAAGCAGAACTTCATGTCTGCTCTCCAGGACTTTGGCGCTCGAGGTCTCAGAGCTGCCACAGGCACATGGTAAGCCCACCCAGGGCTGTGAATGGGGTGGGCAACCGCATAAGTGTAAATGTCTGACTTGGTGTGGGTAGTGAGAGTACGGCCGAGCCCACCCAGCCTACACAGGGTATGTGGGCTTCAGGGTCCTCAAGAGTGTTAGAGAAAGATGAAGCTTCTGATTGTGCGTTGGCCACTGTCATCTTTGGAAATGGCCAGGATGTGTGTGGTAACTAGCCAGAACACACTGTCTAGTTGGTTCCTGGGAATGGGCTCCATGTGCTCTTAATGCCTGCACAACACTAATATGTTTTCTGGTTAGTTGTGTTCAGAGCCCACTGAAGTAGCCCTTAATATGAGCTCAGGAAGGCACAGGGCAAAAGTGCCAGGGGCAGCAGCTGGCCCAAGAGGTGGCACCTGGGGGTCTCAGAGGCCCGTTTAGTACTCTTGCCACTTGCCTCTGCTGTGGATGCTGTGTAGGGAGCCCAGCAGCTCCCCACAGTTATGCCTCCAACACCTTCTTTTCCCTATCAGTCCAGGCGAATCTGTCACATAGGTGTGGTTAGCAGCCCGAGACAGGCAGAGAGCCGTCTTCCGGAAACCCAGTGCCTACGTAGAAGAGCATGGTGCAGACATGGGCAGTGTGGTGGCTCCCGTCCTTGAGGTTTTGCACCAGTGCCTTGGGAATCAGTGCAGCTACACCTTTGATTACGGGCTTGGGGAGGCATGGACCTGTGCGATCACAGGAGCAGACAGTGGCTGCAGCCTCTCTGGAGGGAGGACTGGCAGACGGACAGTTGATGCAGCAGCACGCAAGGTTTGCAACAAGGAGCCAGAGCTGTGGATGTTTGAGGAGGCTCGGAAATGAACACGAGTGAGCCAGGGGATGACCTGAGAGGTCCGTGGGCGGTGTCACTGTCAGTGTACTGGAGTGATTCTACACCGAAATTTTAAAGAATGTCCCCCATGGGAGAACGGGGTGTGGAGCACACAAGATCACCTGAGTGACACCCGTGTGCAGACAAGTAGGCCTACCTTGTACGCAGTACTTGTCGTCGTGTCTCCCCCTTGCATCTGAACATGGTTCTCTTTCAGGAACAAGACTGCCAATGGAGACTGCCGCCGAGATCCCCGGGAGCGCAGCCGTAGCCCCGTGGAGCGGGCCGTGGCCCCTGCTGTGAGCTTGCATGGCGGCCACCTGTACGCTTCCCTCCCAGGCCTCATGGAGCAGCCCCTTGCACTGACCAAGAATAGCAGTGACACCGGCAGGCAGGCCGGCCTTTCACCCACCCTCACCCCCGTGGAGCGGCAGCAGGTAGGCATGCCTGTGTCTAGTTGACCCTGTATTCCTGATCTAGAGTTGCGGGTGGGGACCCAGAGCTGCAGGGAGGGACTCATGTCCCTGGAGTACTGTTCTTTTGCACAGTGCATGGTTGGTGTGTATTTCGTGTTTTTCTAGCCTCTTCCCTGGTTGTCTGTTTCAGGATTAATGTAACAACCCTCTGAGAAGACTGTGTACCCGGCATAAGGTCACATGGCCAAAGTTAAATGTCAGGTGGCTTTGCTTTGGGCTGGAATACTATAGTCAGTGAGCACTGCTTATTAGCACTTAGGGCTATTTTCTTTCTTTGGAGGGGGGGAGGGAAGAGGTTCAAAGTAGGGTCTCATGCTAGCCTAGGGTGATCCTCCTGCCTAGTTAGTACTGGGATTAAAGACATGCACCACGGCATCCAGCAATTTCAAAAAAATTAATTTCCTTGTTTTCCTTTATCACTTAATAAGCAGTTTACTTAACTGTGAGGGGGATCCTTTTAAAAAACAAGGCCAGGCATGATGGCGCGCAACTTTAATCCCAGCACTCGGGAGGCAGAGGTAGGAGGATTGCTGTGAGTTTGAGGTCAACCTGGGCTAGAGTGAGATCCTGCCTCAAGCCCCCCCCCACACACACACACACAAAAACAAGGTCAGACCTCTAATATCAGCTAATTAATAAGATGGTCTTGAGTGCTTGCCTAGTGTGTAGACAGCTCAGACTCCCTATGAGAGCCAACGGGAGGCTGCAAGCCTCCAAGGTCTGTGTCTTACAGAATTGCTCAAACAGCCCAAGAGGGAGGAAGGGTTCAAGGTCTCAAGGAGATGCTGTTATAGCAGGGTGACTTGACTTGGTCTCCTGTGGCATTCTCTGACAGGAGCCTGGCATCCTTCCTTCACTGCGGTCTTTGTGTGCAAGCTTTAGGGACAGCCCAGCATTGCCTGGTGCCCATATGTTGTTTGCCTATGAGGCAGGCTAGGGGCAAGCTGGTTCTGGAGCTTAGACTTCCAGTTTGCTTGGAGCTGGGTGCCCAGGCAGGTGATCAGATGGCCAAGCCACACAGTAGGCTGCCTGGTACTTCCTGAGGCACTGCTCCCTCAGTCTTTCCCCTCCTGGCTTTGCTGTCCAGGAGTGGCAGTGTGTTGGGGAGGTCCCTGTCAGGAGGTGGGGCCCCATGGTACTGTCCTGTCTAATGGATGGGAAGGAGCTGACTCCCTCACCTCCCCCAGAACCGGCCCTCGGTGATCACCTGCGCGTCTGCTGGTGCCCGCAACTGCAACCTCTCGCACTGCCCCATTGCACACAGTGG
This sequence comes from Dipus sagitta, assembly GCA_036346955.1. NCBI lineage: Eukaryota > Metazoa > Chordata > Mammalia > Rodentia > Dipodidae > Dipus > Dipus sagitta. The sequence goes on along the minus strand of CM070787.1, from coordinate 18,945,745 downwards.
CTGTGCTGCGCCTGGGCCTACCAGCTACCGGAGGCCACCCAGTGGTGAGTTTCTTGCAGACTCGTGGATTGAGCCATGGGCTGTAACCCCAGTTTGGAGGGGTGGCTTGGGTAGGATGGATGTACAAATGCGCTGTTCCCCAAGGTCTCTGGTCCATTTGGAGGAAGGACAGGATCTACCCTTGTTTATTTAGTAATATGCAGTCTCTCTGGGCTTGTATCTCAACCCAGTGTGGTCAGCTCTAGATCCCTAGAAATGACCTACCCCAGGACCCAGGTACCCCAATGGGAAGGTAGGCAGGCCTTCTATCCCCAGAGTACCACTGACCATGGCATCTGCCCCATACCTAGCCCCCCTGCAACCACCTGTCTTCTGATCCCTATAGCAACTGCCACCTGTGACCCTGTGGTGGAGGAGCACTTCCGCCGGAGTCTGGGCAAGAACTACAAGGAGCCTGAGCCTGCACCCAACTCTGTTTCCATCACTGGCTCTGTGGACGACCACTTTGCCAAAGCTCTAGGTGACACATGGCTCCAGATCAAAGCAGCCAAGGACGGCACATCCAACAGTCCGGAGTCAGCCTCGCGCAGGGGCCAGCCCGCCAGCCCCTCTGCCCACATGGTCAGCCATAGTCATTCCCCTTCTGTGGTATCCTGAAAGGGGCTCCACCCTCTGACCACACATGGATCTGCATGGTTTGCCTGAGCTTTGACCAGTCAGCGCTTAAAAAACAAAACAAAAAAAATCATGGGGGGGGGGAGGGAGGGAAAGGGGATGGTTTATTCGCAAAACCATGTTGTTGGGATTTTTGTTCTGCTCTGTTTTTGTACTTGCTTGGTGTTCGTACAAGGGGCCTCAACGTGGCAGCAGGAACATCCTGGAACACCGGCCCAATGTGGCATCCTTGCTTCCTGCCTCAGTTACCAAAGAAACCTCTGCAGGTCTGCCGCCTGGCAGCCGGGACCCTGCGGCGCTTTCTCAGTCACAAGCCATGATGACATGGGGGTCCAGATGCTCTGAGCTCTCTCCTTTGTTTGAGACTGCGTCCCGTTCAGTCTGCGTGTGTCTACTAGAGAACTGTCATGTGTGATTTGCACTAATGGAGAAGGATGGAGCTGCCGTCCCCCCCCCACCCCCCCGGCAGCTGTCCGTCAGATGCCAGGACTCTTGAGGACACCTGTGACCATGTGTGCTTGAGTTGTTGCTGGACTCCGACTAAACGGCTTTGGAAAGGGTAGGTTGTTGGTCTTTCTCTCTAGATTCGAGGTGCTTGCAATGGACTGCAGACTCCGCAGACCACGGGCATTTATTTACTTCTGAACACTGCAGTCTGTGAGGCGAGAACTGAGGCCGGAGGACTGACTCCTTAGTGCTTCCCATGTAGTGTGCGTCTTAATGGAGAAGAAAAATAGCTGGTTTCTATTAACTGTAAACAGAGACTATAGTACTGACTTGCTTCCTGTCAGAATATGTTTTGTCAGTTACAGTGCTAGATACACTCACTGCTGGTACAGTTGTGCTCTAAGATGTGTATTTGATGTTGCATTTTACTCACAAGGAATGCTGTGAGACGAGTCGCGGCAGCACCGGTGGGTGGCTGCGGCAGGCTGGGGCTGTCGCTGCTGATTTTCTGCATTCCCACTCCCTCGATGCAGACTGCTCGCTTCCAACTCTTGGCCAAGTACCAGATTGCTGATAGTCTGCGACATGGTGTTTCTGTACACTTCCACATATGCTGGGGCCAAGGCAGTATGCATTCCTCTGACTTTATACAGTAAATACTGCGTCATTAGTGCCTGCTCAATTAATAGCTAATTAGAAATTAGAAGCTAGCAGGACAGACACAGTGGGGGGTGTCCCACAGCTGCTCCTGGCCGTGAGTGTTTGTCCCCTGCGCTGGCTCACGAGAGATCTAGGACATCAGCTGGCCAGGTGACACAGGCAGGGCCACCTCCCCCACAAGGCATTACTGACAAGGCGTCCTGCACAACGGGAGACCTTGGGGCTGGCTAACTTTTAGTAGGAGGAAGAGGTTAGCTGTTACCTTCAGAAATTGGCGCCAGGTGCGAAGGCAGGGACTGGTTCTCGTAGTCACGGGGTGGCTACAGGCCTTTACAGAAAATGGAAAGCCCTCTCTTCCTGCCCCACACTCCCACTTCACTCCTACTCTACTGGGCTTCCAAGCTCTGGCATTCAGGCCCCTATATTTTCTGTAGGAAAAAAAATTGTTGAGAACACTTTTTTATATAGGTAACTTGAAAGACCATCATTACGCTGTGCGTAAGGAATGTACAGAGAAATTTGTAGGTATTTTTTTGAAGAACAATTAATTTGTTAATGATATGTAGCTATTTAATTTTTCCCTTTCCTATCATAATCATTTTTGTTTGGAAAAAAAAGTTGATCTTTTTTTTGTTGTTGTAGATTTGTCTGTAAACGTGCAGGAACACAGTTATTCTATGAGAACACTGCATCTGCATTAATAGCCACTAGTTTGTTACTTGCTACAGGCTACTGAGCATTGTCACAGGAAAACAACCGCACTGGGGCTGGCTGGGTCCCTGGTGCGCTGACCTATCTGGGATAGGCCATGCCCTGGAGGGGCCAGTGAACCATCACACGTGCCACCGAGGAGAGTGCCGCCTTGCTTGAGCAGGGGCTCGTGCCCTCTCCAGAGCCAAGCCATCCGTGTGCGTGCTGACCCCTCTCTGTGTTTGTAAATCTGTAATATACCATTCTCTGTGGCCTGTTTTTCCTGGAAGAAGAAGAAAAAAAGTTTGGCAGGCCATCTTTTTTTTTTTTTTTTTGTACTTAAAAGTAGCCTTAAGAACAATAATAAAGTGCTCTTAAACCACGGGCTGGGAGTGCGGTTCTTTTATCCTGGGGTGGGGCGCTGTGCCCCTTAAGCCTCAAGCAAGCTGGGGGAGGGACTTCGGGTTCAGAGTCTACTTATGCCAAGCATCTTTCCAGTGTCCTCCCCTGGCTTTAGTTGTGGGTCTGAGACATGAAGGGGAAAGCTCTGGGAGTAGGTGATCACAGGTGCCCAGGATGTGCCTTTTTCTGGGTATCTACCCAGCATGGACAGGAAACCTGTGTAGAACCCCCCCCACCCAACCGCGGGCCAGGCAGCTACCCATACCGGCTGTCTGTCCTCTACTAGGCGCAGCACGGCAGCACCACGACATGCTGGGATGGTGAGCTCAGCACTTACAGGTGGGGGGGTTCCTGGCATGTCCCCATTTGACCTGTTAGGCTTCTACTGGGGGAAGGTGAAAGGATCCTGAGGTGGACTATTTGTGACAATGGGGAAAAAATTCACTGGACATGGAAAGAGGTGACTCCCAAATAATGGCGACGCCAAAGCCAGGGTTATTATTGAACTCAGAACTGGTGGGTGGTGTGGCAGGAGAGGGCAGAACCTGGTCAGATCTTAGTCCTCCGGGCATGGAGACAAGGACTGGGGAGGTCCAGGGCTCAGATCACCAGTACTGGCCGCGCACTCCTCAGCTGCAGTCTCAGATGGTCTCATCATCACTCATGTCCCAGATCTGTGTGGAGAAAGGGGAGATACTCAGATGAGGGGTTCTGCCCCAAACTTCAGTTGCCATGACAATAGGAGCAAGTGCTTCTATTGGCAGAACAAGGCATTGTGCCCCCCATGCTGCTTCCGCCAGCTGCACAACTCCCTGTCCTTGAAGACCATCACGCCTGTTTCTTATATGATGAACTAAATCTCAGGTTAGTTCCTGCGCTCGAGCTCCCACAGCCAGCAGGTGAGCTGGCTCTGAACAGGGGATTGCTAGAGCCTCGGTCCCACGCTCTTTGTTGTGCGCCAGCCTCTGCCCTTGGCAGTATGCACCACTGTCCCAGTCAGCCAGCCATGCCCTGTGCTCTAGAAGTTAATCTCCAGAGGACAACGGCTTCCACTGCCAGGCAACTGTAGGCCAGCAGGGAGTACTTCTTAACCTCATGCTGCCCCACCACCTACTCCGAACTTTAGGCCAGTTGCTGACACTTCCCTAACCGAGGCAGGGGAGCTGGCCACGGCTCAGAACAGGCCTGTCCCAGTAGCCTCAGAGGTGAGCTAGGTAGGGCAGTGGAGACTGCCAGGTCCTGCCTCAGTCCTTCAGTGTGTGTCCTTGGGGATCCTGAGGGAGTGAAGGGGAGGGGTGGAAGGGTGGTGAGGTTAAGGTCCCTGCCTGGCCAGCCAGAGGCCTAGGCCCTTTCCCAGTGACTCTTGGCATAAATGCTGTAGGGAGGTAGCCCAGGGCCCCTTGAACCCTGGGCAACCTGGAGGGCCTGGCCCTGAAGCTATGCGTTCAGATTTACAGAATTCCTGGAAGTGCTTAGACAAGGCTATCGGTCCTAATGGGGATGAGGAAAGGACAACATGGTGGCAGGAGATGGAGGCCTGGCCACAGTAAACATTACCACCAGTGTGGCTATGGGGAGAGCAACGGAGAGGAAGTTATTTCCTTTCCTTTGAGGGAGGGTAGCAGTGTCCCTGAGCTGCCCTTCCCCTTGTACACAGACCCCTGCCTGAGAGCACAAGGACCAGCTAGCAGAGCAAATAGCCACCTAGGTGTGTTCTGTCCTGTCCTTTCTGGCCCTGGCCCTCTCTGGGTCCAGCTTTCACACCATTCAGCCATTCATGCTGGCCCATGTGGCTCTGTCCAGACCCTGAGCAAATACTACCTCCACCATGCCTCACTTCAGGTCAAAGAAGGCAACTTGTCCTGGATCGTACAGCTGTGACGGCTCCGAGCTAAGAGTGCCATTAATAGAAGATGGACAGGCTGTGTGAAAGGAAGCGGTTGTTTGGGAGGGGGCCTGTGACAAGAGGCACCAAGCCAGGAAGAGTTATGGGACTATAGGATGTGGTCTCCAGGACGTTGTGCCTGGCCTCTCCAGGCCCTAATAAGTGGTGCCCTGTCTGTTCAGGAACTCGGGGCTCGGGATGGGACTGAGCGGGCAAGCCTTGGCTCAGAGAGTCTCTACACATTTCATCATTCATTGCATCAGAGCTTGGCTATGGGGAAGGTGTGTCCTAGCAGAACCCAGGCAACCTGGGGCTGGAAGAGACCTGGCTGGCCTCTTAGAGGCTCCTGGATAAGCTGCTTGAAGGTCCTGCCCAGGGGTTCTGCAAGCCACCAAAGAGCTTTCTGTGCTGAGCTCTGTGACTGGGGGTGTGGTGAATTTTATAAAACCACTTGGGGTTTCCAGAATCAGCTACTAGGGTAGGGGATGGACTTTCCACTAGGGAAGCCTGGCTGTGCCCACTGGAGGGAGGTTCAGAAAGCATCTAGGATGGCAGCCAGGCCGAGCAGGGTTTTGAAGGTCCTCATGAATAAAGGTGTGGAGAGCAGTGCTTGGTTCCAGGGGAGGGACTCCCTGCACTGGTCTACCTATTACTGAGACAAGGTTGCACTCTGTGTACCCCAGGCTGACCTCGAACTCGTGGCAATCCTCCTGCCTCAACCACCTAATTTCTGCAATTATAGGCAAGCACTGCCATGCCTAGCTTGCATACTATGTTTTTTAAACAAGAGGCTGACCAATACAAAGCTTTAAAAATATCCATCTTGGGCTGGAGAGATGGCTTAGCGGTTAAGCACTTGCCTGTGAAGCCTAAGGACCCCGGTTCGAGGCTCGATTCCCCAGGACCCATGTTAGCCAGATGCACAAGGGGGCGCACGCATCTGGAGTTCGTTTGCAGTGGCTGGAGGCCCTGGCGCGCCCATTCTCTCTCTCTCTGCCTCTTTCTCTGCCTGTCGCTCTCAAATAAATAAATAAAAGTAACAAAGAAAAAAATGTCCATCTTAAAAATATACCTTCTTTGCAAACAATATCAACATAGCCCTAGAACAAAATTAAGATAGCAAGAATAGCAAGGCCTAACATAAAAAAGAGAGCCCTTGCATGCATACCAATGTCATGTTCAGAAATGGGATGAAAGAGATGAGTCCATTTTGAGTGATAAAAAAGAGAAACTGCTAGGGAATAATCGTGGCATTTACAGAAACAAAACCTTAAAAGCAGTTCTGCAACTGGCCTCACAAGAACCTTACCTCAGGAAAGACACATCAGTAACCTGGAATAAATGAGAAGCACCCCGTTTCTGCACAGCGTGGTTCAACACCAGCACACATGTCGATTTTCCCAAGTCACTATGTAAATTTAGCACAAACTCAATTTAGAAATCATTAAGTTTCTTTTTTGGAGCTCAGCAGTTAAAGGGGTTTGCAAAGCCTGCCAGCCCAGGTTCAATTCCCAGGCTACCCACACAAGCTGAATATATGAAGTGGCACAAGCATCGGGTGTTCCTTTGTAGCAGGAGGAGGCATGCGCATGTGCACGCACACAGACAAAAATAATTTTTTGTTAATTCAGTGTTAAAACTTTTGTTTGTTTTATTTGCCAGCAGAGAGAGGAGAGAGAATGGGCACACCAGGGCCTCCAGCCACTGTAAATGAACTCCAGATACATGCGCCACCTTGTACATCTGGCTTTACATGGGTCCTGGGGAATGGAACCAGAATTATAAGGCTTTGCCGGCAAGCCCTTTAAGCATTAGGCAATCTCTCTAGCTCCCCACCCCAAGTAAATTTTTTATAGTCTGTATAAGAGGGAGGTGGGGCTAAAGGGAAACATCATTTCGCATAGAGGTCTGGGGAGCAGGAGGAAGGTAGGCATCATTAGCAAACAACACGGTTTTTTCTCATAGCACTGGGAATGGAACTCAGAACTTCTCACATGCTGGGCACATTCACTGGGCTACAAACTCAAAAATGGACTTTTAAGTAATAAGTGATTTGGGGACAACAAGGTAGGCATTTGGAAAAAAAAAAAGAAAATAGATTTCATGGTTTACTTCTTGCATCATAACCAACTCCAAATGAAAAGACAACAATATTAAAAAAGAAACAAGCTATACGCCTACTACATGCATATATGTATGCATTTCCATAATATCACACTGCAAAATACTCATGGACATTCACATAGGAAAACACTATAAACAAAGTGAAAATGAAAAACCACACTATAAACTTGGTAAAGCGTCACCACATAACGCTGGCCTGCAGAGTGGCACACATCCCCGTGATCAAGATCACAAGCAAGGCAGCTTTTCCTCTCCTCCCCCCACGCCCCAGGTAGGGTCTCACTCAAGCTCAGGTGGCCTGGAATTCACTATGTAGTCTCAGAGTGGCCTCAAACTCATGGTGATCCTCCTACCTCTGCCTCCCGAGTGCTGTGATTAAAGGCGTGCGCCACCACACCCGGCTTTTTTTTTTTTTTTTTTTTTTTTTTTGAGGTCGGTCTCATTCACACACCTTTAATCCCAGCACTGAAGGCAGAGGTCTTTTTTTATAGGTAGGCGGGGACACAGGCCCAAAAGAACATAGACGTCAGCCTGCCAAGGCAACACTAGAACACAACTCTGATCCAAACCTAACCTTGACTGAAGATGGTGCTCAGGGACCACATCCTCCTCCTTCCTCCCCATCTGAGGGGCACGCATTCTGAGTCTGCGCTCTTCTCCCTGACCTACCTACCTACCAAGGGTCTCCATGTCCCTTTGAACTTAATGCACTTAAACCTGCAGAATTCATCCCCCCTTGCAGCTGCTTGGCTTCTCTGAATTCTAACTCAAAAAGAGTAACCTTCTCTTCTTTGGTTGCTGGCGGAAATCCTAGTAAGCACGCCTGCCCTGATGTTTTGAGGCTTTTCTGCCTCTTTTTCCTTCAGTAAATCTCCTTTGCCTACTCATGCCTCCATGTCCCCGTGCCTCATTTTCCTGACTGTGAGACAGACACCTCGACAGTATGAAAACATGCAACAGCAGGATATGTATGAGGCTGCTCAACCTATCTGTAGATGGCACGTCACAGTATCAAATGCTGGACATTTCCTCAGCCCAAGGGCTACAATTCTTCCCTGATAGACACAAAGTGCGTGCACGCGCGCGCGCACACACACACACACACACACACACCAAAAACCCCTGCATATAGAAAGGACCCTAGGAGACAGCTCGAGTAAGGTGCTTGCTTCACAAGCATGAGGACCTGAGTTCAAGCCCCAGAAGCTATGTGGTTGCCAGGTATGATGGTGAACATCTGTAATCCCAGCCCTGGGAGGCGGAGACAGGAGGATCCCTAGGACTCACTGGCCAGCAAGTCATTACTAATTGATGAGTCCCCGGTCAATGAGGGACCCTATGTCTGTGTCCCTGATGACACCGGAAGTTTCCTCTGGCCTCCACATGCATGTGTGCACATGTGCATCTCCTTATACCACACATACCTACATGCAAATTTTTAAAAGATCAATTAAAAAACATCACTGTTAGGCAAAACCATTACAACCCACTCGAGGAAAATGAGACCATGTCCCACCACCAGCATGTGCCCTGATCTTGGCCCTAGCTTCTGCCCTTTTGGGACTCTGTCCATGACATGAGCGGTCACTGTTCACTGCCACACAGTTAGTTATAAGAAAATCCATGCTGCACATCCACACCTAGCTGGCACTTGTCCAACACAGTGAGGATAGTCCAATTAACCAAGCAGGGCTGGCTAAAAGAACAAACACGTGGAGTATGTGGCATATCACATTTGGTGTACACAAGATATTTAATTCTGCAAAAATAAGCACATGAAGGCTAAATCAGTACATAAATCTGGGGCTGGGGAGATGGCCCGATGGGTAAGAGTAAGTGCTTGCTTGATTACCAGCACCCATGTGAAAAGTTGGGGTGCTGCTGAAGGTGCCTGAGGGGGGTGAAGACCGTAGGATAGTTGGGGCTCCCTGCTCAGCCAGTCTGACTGGAAAAAAAATGTCGGCTACATGTTCAATGAGAGACTGTTTAAAGGGAAGTGAGAGAAGATGCTCCGTTCTCTGGCACGGGCACACACCACACATCAACAGAAACTCAATCCACACCTGTAGGGGTGAGTGCGAGTGAAGCGGAGACTGTTCTGGGCAAACCTCGAAACCACCACCACCACCAGCAGCAGATCTGGATGCAGACTGTCACTGGGGGTGGATGGGAGGCCGGCCCTACTGGGTGCGTGGAGAGCACTTTGAGCTCTGGTGCTTGTGGCTTCTGCTGGCAGTGTTTGCTGGCTGTTGGTGATGTCTCTCTGCTTGGATCTAGGGAGATGAGCCGGCTTCTCCCGTCATTGACAGAGTTTCTCCTGGAATCTGTAAGCCTGACCTGAACCCTGCCCTCCCACAAGCTGCTTCTGGCCAGGTGTTTGCCCCAGCAGTGTGAAACTGCAACAGCACCCCCGCCCCCCAGGGGGAAAACTATACTGAAGCAGAGAAAATGAGGGCACTTGAGAAGGCACCTAGACAGCAAGGGGCTTCTCCGCTTCACCTCACCAGCTCCCTGGTGCTCAGCATAATGCCATCCAGAAAAGCAGAGGACGTATATTCTGTGGATGTGGCTCGTGCCCTGCGTCCCTGTTCATTCACTGATGGGCTGATGCCCAGTAAGTGTCCCCCACCCCCAAGCCAAGGGCACACACAGGACAGCTAGTCAACCTATGGGCAGGGTGACGGGCCATGACTTGTCCTGGCCCCCAGCGATGGGGTCCAGGTGCAGAGCCCGGGCTCCTGTACCCCCTCAGGGAGAGGGGGCTTTACTGAAGCCTCTGACTGCAGCTCCATGAGGGGAGACCACAGGCCGAGCTGCCACTCTGAGGTGAGGGAGGGCTCTTCGAACCAGGCCTGAGAAGGCGCCAAGGAGGTGGTCTGGCCTGGACCCACAGCCCCAGAGGCCTCAAGAGGCAATGGTCTGCAGGCGCCAGCATGGAAAAGCAGCCTTTTGGTGGCATCCAGTTTCAAACCGGGTCTGTTCTGGACCACACCACCGGTGCTCACCATGACGGAGGCGCTGCTTCTGTAAACACTGTGATTACATTGGGAACGGCACAATTATAAGTTTGGTGTGTGTTAAAAATGTTCATTTGTTAAATGTAAACATTTTAAATCACACCACAGTTTGTGAATGCTGGGCTTGGCACTTCCTTATGCTTTAATATAAAGACCTCTTTGGGTCTCAGCATGGCTGCTCCCCCCCACCCCCGTGTTCCCTCCCCTCCCCACTTCTCTCTGTTGGGAGCGGGGACTGGGGATAGGTCTGGAGGTGGCCAGCTCAATACTGGTCAGGGGCTTGACCTGGGCTTCCCCAGCAGTCTCTCCAAGAGGATTAGCTGGGGCCAAGGGGAGAAAATGAAGGTCCACCATGTTTAAGGGGCACCCCAGTTCCCTGCACCTTTATTCCCTCACTCATGTTTAAAGGGCACCCCAGTTCCCTGCACCTTTATTCCCTCACTCATGTTTAAAGGGCACCCCAGCTCCCTGCACCTTTATTCCCTCACAGATTCCCCACCTGATAGCCAGCTACAGCAGGGATATCCAGACAAGCTGCCAAAGCGAAGCCTGAGGACCAGAGAAAGGACAAAGCTTGTAAGTCAGTGGACTGTGGGCTGTCCTAGGCTAGAGTGGGACAGACGAGCAGGAGCAGGCCGCGTGGCTGGGCAACCTGGGAGCCAAGTGGCAGCGCTGGCTCTGGGACCTGTGCAGCCTGGTGCTGTGCCTTGACCCCGCAAGCATAAGGGACTCCTGGCATTGGGTCCCTGTGATCCCTCTGGGAAGCCCAGCAGGTTAATCCATGTCTCTAGATGATCTAAGCTCTGATTTCCTGGCTCCCAGACACCTGCCTGGAGCCACACCATGGTAGACTGAGATAGCTCAGGCCTAGCTTGCCTGCAGGCCAGAATTGAGACGCTAGGTGGGAGCCCAGGCAGAGCAGGACCTACCAGTGTGGAGACCCTTTTCCCTAGGCACCTCTGGCTGCTCTGAACAGACCGGCCTTGAGGGAAGAGAGGGCAGATGTACAAGGAACGTGCAGTGGGTAGCCAGCCTGCCCCCTTCTCAGTGAAACCGCAGTGCTTTTCCTGCCTGACACCGTCCTCAGGGGTCCCATCTCCTCGCATCAACCAGCACCTCCCTTCTCAAAGATGCCTGACGTCCTCCCTGTGTAGCCCTGGTCAGGAATGAAACCCAACTTCTCCTTCTCAGCGGTCCCAACCTCAAAGCCAACATGGGAGAGCAAGCTGAGGGGAGATGAGAGCTGGCTCCAGAGTGTTCTGGAGAAGATGTTCTCCTTGACTCTGCAGGTCCAGGGGTAACGTTAAGGTTTGACTGGAAAGCGAGTCTTGCCTGGTTAATGAAACGGTGACTTCCACAGGAATATTGAGTGGCCGAGGATGACAGAGGAAAAGAAGAAAGTCCAAAGGTATGCCTGTAGCCCCTGCATGCAGGGGGCAGATGCAGGAGGATCAGGAGTTCAGTGATAGCTCAGCTACACAGCAAACTGGAGACCAGCCTGGGCTACACTAGACCTTGACTTGAAAGAGAAAGAAAGAAGGGAGGAGAGAGAGAGAGAGAAGAGGGACAGGTACGGGAGAGGAGAGGAGAGGGGAAAGTCAAGTCTCCCTTCGTAGCATGGTCCTCTCCTGGGTAGCAAGGTTGCTAGAGAGGAAAAGGAGGGTGGGTCTCCCTGAGTGCACTGCAGCTACTCAAAGGCACGCTGTAGGAGAGATGGCAGGTCACGCACATTTGTGGACTGCCTCCTGCAGGCCAGGCTCTGGGTCGTGGCTGACAAAGGGTGGGGCCTGGGAGTGCAGTGACAGCTGCCCAGGCCTGCCAAATAAGCCTGGAGAAAAGCGAGGGGGCACCACGGACAGAGTGTGGGGTCCCATCTTCACAGAGGCACAGGAGGGAAGCAGCCTGGAGAAGGGCTGCTGGAGGTCGGGGAGGCCTGGGGACTGCACACAGGTGGAGGGGAATAGAGCAGCAGGGGGCAGCTACCTCTTTTGCCACTTGAGGAGACAGACTTCTGGGCACATGCCCAGTGGCAGAGAAACCCAAATGTCTCTCTGAGGAAGGGCTTTCACCATTTCATCAAGGCCAAGGTGAGGGGTGTGCAGAGACAGAGAAAAGGCAGGTCCCGTTTGCTCTCCCAACATCCTGACAGCCCAGGCTGACATCCCTGGCATGGGCTGGGGTGCTAGGTAGACATCAGACCTGCTTGCAGGCAAGATTTAAGGGTGTGAGAAAATGCTCACAAATGAACTAAAAGAAAAGAGCAAATGAACCTGTGTTTGGTAATATATATGCATGGTAATAAGATGAGAAGAGGCCAGAAAGCGGGTGAGAACAGCAGTCTGGGTGGAGGGGCCCTGCGTGGGACTTCCACTCTGCTCCCGCTCCTCCTCACCCGGTCAGAAGCAGGACGTGAGGAGTCGAGGTCCCGTGGGTCAGGAAGACCCACGTACCTGCTGGGGTCTTCTGTCCTCCCTCCTAGGGAGGGCCGAGGCCAGCCACTGAATCCAACCCAATGAAAAGACCCTGGAACTCAGCCCCCAGCTGCAGCCTGTGTCCGCTGTGTTTCTCCCATTTTATTTGTCTAAGAAATGGGCTTCAGGCCCCACTATGTTTAGCGCCCTCCCCCGGGATGTCACTGAACCAGCTCGGCAGAGTGTGGCGAGAATGGGAGAGCCTGATTGAGCTACAGATGGCTTGACACACGTCCAAGGACCAAAGCAGGGCAGACTGCCTAGGGCTTCACATCTCCTTGACCTTCACTGACCTTCAAACAAGCATCCATAACACAGCTGCTCCCTACAGGCTGTGCTCATCACTGCTTGAGTCTGCAGTTTGGGGAGCACTGTGGGTTGATCTGGGGGACAAAGCAAAGGCAGGGGACATGTGCGAGGGGAGCGGCCGGGCTGTGGGCTTGTTTGTTCTCCCAAGCTTCAAAACACATTTTTTGAATTAGGTGGTAAGAATACAGGGTAGTTTTTGTGGCACCAACATACTTTCTTTCAAGATATGATTTATATGTTGGGCCTCATTTTAAATGAAAATGGTTATTGAGATAAATGGCTGCACTGGAGGCTGCAAAATGGTTTCCATTATGCAGCTCTGATTTTTGGTTCCTTAGAAAACTTTAAAGAGCAGACGCACTTGTTCTCTACCTCTCAGGGCCTACAGGGACCACTGGAGAGAGCCAGGGGAGGGCGGACAGCAGGGGGGCTCGGCGCTCTAGGGTGAGGTGATGTGGGTGTAAACACACGTGGAGGCTTCCCTTGGGAAGGAGGTCATCTTGACACTTCAAGCCAAATGCTGGTGATCTGGAACCTCGGGATGGGATGTGAGTCCTGGGGAGGTTGTATTCCTGCCGGGAGTCCTGAGGGCCGGGCCTCTAGGGCTGACCACTGCAACCAAGGTGTAACAGACATTGCCACCACAATTGTCACTACCGCTGTGAAGCTACCCAGAGAAACACTGAGGCAGGGAGAGCAAAACAGACTGGAAAAGTAGACAACAGGTCCATCCCGGGTAAAGCCAGAACAAGAGACAACATAGAAGAGAGACACAGGGCAGCTGACTGCCAACAAAGGTACCAGCTGATTCAGTGAGGGTGAGCAAACAGCGCTGACTGACTAGACAGCCACCCTCATGGGAAGGGAGAGAGAACCAGTCTCACCTCAGCACGTATCACTCAGGAGATGAAAAGGGGGCTGGAGAGATGGCTCAGAGGTGAGCGCTTGGTGCATAAGCACTGGCGGCCAGAGACCGCCCGAGTCTGAGCCTTAGCATTCTGGTAAAAAGCAAGGCATGGCCACACATGCCTGTGACACAGTGCTGTGAGGGGTGGGGACTGGAGAACCACTGGCGTTTTCCAGTCAGCCAATGGCAGTTCAGTGAGAAACTCTGTCTCAGGAAAACATGGAGACTGATAGGGGAGGGCACCCAATGTTCTCCTCTGGCCTCAGTGCATGCACAGGACACAAGCATCTGCACACACGTGCATGACACCATATACACACCACACCATCATACTCTACATGTACATGCCAAAAAAAGAGAGAGAGAGAAAGAAAATGAAAAGGCTAGCTAGAACCACTGTGAAAATATACAAAATACACGTGTATGGCAAAATGCGTATGTCCAGAAAACATCAGAACTCTAACAATACAATAAGGGGATAAATAACCCCAGTGAAAACACGACCAAAGGATGCAAAAAAAAAAAAGTCTTTATAAAGTAAGATAACAGATGGCAAAAAGATGCTCCACATCGTTATCATCATAGAACTACAAGTAAACCACAATTAGATGTCACTACACTCCCTCACATGGCTCCAGCCAAGACTGGCAGCTCCAAGTGCTGGGTCGGGGGTGGACCAACCATGATGCTGCTACTGTGACAAAAGGCTTTCCCCCACCTCCTTCTCCTTGACACAGGGCCTTGCAATGGTGCCCAGGCTGGCCTGGAGTCCTGCATTCCAGCCCCGTACTGCCTCACACCTCCCGAGTAGCTGGGCCGGCAAGTGTGCGCCATCAGACCCAGCTTGGCTTGACGATTTGTTTAAAAAACTAAACATAGGGATGGGGAGGTAGCTCCGCTGTTACCTCACAAGTATGATGACGTGAGTTTAATCCTAGAACTCATATAAAATGCTGGGCATGGTGATACATGCTTGTAATCCCAGCACTGAGCTCACCAACTAGCCAATCTAGCATAAATGGTGAGCTGGGTGTGGTGGTGCACACCTTTAATCCCACTTGTTCTGCCTCACAATGAGATGCCCTCCATGTTATATGTGCAGCACGAAGCCTTGTCACATGCCAACAGCATACTCTGACTTCCAAGCTGCCAGAAACATGAGATGATTAGACCTCTATTCTTCATAAATTACCCAGTCTCAGCAACAGAAAACATACTGTGAGAAGCCCCAGACTGGAAACAAGCCAGAATGCTCCTCAGCAGGTGAGGGGATCGGCAGTCACCCACACAGAAGATGGGACAGTACTCTGCAATGAAGAGGGACAAACAGCTGGTGCAGAGGCAGCACAGAGGAGTCTCCCAAAATGCTGAGCAAGGAAGGCATATAGAGGAGCACCGACCATCTGCTTCCTGTGATAGGAGTCCTGGACAGTCATTCCCCATCTCACTGACAGGAAGCAGATCCTGGTGGCCTGGGACTGAGGTCGGGGGAGCAGACAGGGAAGGGCCTCTAGAGACCATCTTCTGGGGTGAGGCAGATCTCTTAGACTTTGTGTGAGGATCACACAGGCTCTAAGTGACCAAACCCATGGAAACATGCACTTCTAAACGTGTATTCAGTCTTAATAAATCTGGAGTGTTGGTGAGATGGCGCAGCAGTTAAAGGTGCTTGTTTGCAAAGCTCGACAGCCTGGGTTCAGTTCCCCAGTACCCATGTAAAGTCAAATGCACAAAGTGGGGCATGCATCTGGAGTTCATTTGCAGTGGCAGGAGGCCCTGACATGCCCATTCTCTCTCTCAAAATAGAAAAAAATATTAAAAGAAGAATTTGGGGGCTGGAGAGATGGTTTAGCAGGTAAGGCATTTGCCTGCAAAGCCAAAGGACCTTGGTTCAATTCCCCAGGACCCATATAAGACAGATGCACAAGGTGGCACATGCGTCTGAAGTTCATTTGCAGTGGCTGGAGGCCCTGGCGTGCCCATTCTCTCACTGTCTCTCTATCTGCCTCTTTCTCTCTCACTCTCTCAAGTCAATAAATAAAATAAAAAAAAAATGAAAGAAGAATTTGGCAGAGAAGGAAACGGTGCTTTAAAAATAGGAAAAGATCGGGCTGGAGAGATGGCTTAGCGGTTAAGTGTCTGCCTGTGAAGCCTAAAGACCCCGGTTGGAGGCTCAATTCCCCAGGACCCACATTAGCCAGACGCACAAGGGGGCGCACGTGTCTGAAGTTCATTTACGGTGGCTAGAGGCCCTGGTGCACCCATTCTCATTCTCTCTCTCTCTCCCCTCTTTCTCTCTCTGTCTGTCGCTCTCAAATAAATAAGCAAAAAAATTTTAAATATATATATAAATAGGAAAAGATGGGCTGGAGAGATGGCTTAGTGGTTAAGGTGCTTGCCTGCAAAGCCTATGGACCCCAACACCTAGGTAAAACCAGCTGCACAAGATGGCACATGCATCTGGAGTTAGTTTGCAGTGGTGTGTCCCTTCTTTCTCTGGCCCCCTCTCAAATATATAAATAAAATAAAATAAAACTATTAAAAATGGGAAAAGATGGTATAATGGTTAATATTGATATATTGATGAGATTTATAATCATTTAGAAGACAAACCTCTGGAAATATCTGTGAGGAAGTTTCTAAGTTAGGTTAGCTGAGAGGAGAAGACTCACTCTAGCTGTGAGCAGTACCATTCATTCCTGACTGAGCAGAAAGAAGAAGGCAGGCTGGAGGAATGGCTTAGCGGTTAAGGAGCCTGCCCACAAAGCCAATGGTCCCAGGTTCAATTCCCCAGGACCTATGTAAGCCAGATACAGAAGGTGGTGCATGTGTCTGCAGTTCATTTGCAATGGCTGAAGACCCTGGCATGCCCATTTTCTCCTTATCTGCCCCTCCTCTCTCAAATAAAATATAAATAAATATAAAAATGTTTAAAAGAAAAAAGAAAGCAAGCTAAGCACCAACATTTCTCTCTCTGCTTTCTGACTGTGGACTAGATGTGACTCTCTGGCCGCTGTACCTGCCCCATCATAACGGGCTGCATCCCTTTCAACTGTCTTATTTCCCAATGGCTTAGGAGTTGAGACAATCTGCCTAAAGTTTCAGACTACAAACACTTTTGCATGGTTAGGTCCCTCCCCCCCCTTTCCACTGTTATAAGCCCCTGTGGATCTGGGCAAAGTCCTAGACCAGCAGGGTGTGTTCATGCCTATGGATACGGAGGCAGGAGGGCAAGCTGTCCATGGACTTGCCCAAGTGAAAGAGCTCACAAGGACATTCACTCCGAAAGCAGCCAGTGTGACCTCGGTGGAACCCAAACATCCGCCCGTAGGTGAGTGGAACATTGCCCTTCACTTGGGAAACGGGAAATTTTGCTTTCTTCTGCATCCCCGGGGAAGAGCCTGGGAAGGCACAGACCTGTCCTGACCTTCAGGCTCCCTCCCAGGACAACACAGAGGGCATCAGAGCACTGCTGCTGGGCAAGGTGGGCAAGGGGGGCATGGGCTCCCAGTGGCCCTCCCCTCACTCTCCCTGAGCCCAGGCTGGATGGCAGAGTGCATGGGGTGCTGCACCCTTCAACCACAGCACTGGAGGACACACTGTCCTTGCCTTGCCTAGTTAGCCCAAAATTGAATGAAAGAGAGAGAGAGAAAGGGTGCACCAAGGCCTCTAGCCACTGCAAACCAACTCCAGACACATGTGCCACCATGTGCATGTGGCTTAAGTGGGTACTAGGGGATCAAACCTGGGTCCTTAGGCGTCACAGTCAAGTGCCTTAACCACTAAGCCATCTCTCCAGCCCTGAAGTCTGGGATCTTTACAGAGGGTTTCTGGAAGGAGGTGTTCCACAAGGCACTGGAGCAGCAGGTGCCCCAGCAGGGTGGGAGCTGAGGGGAGAAGGGAGAAAGCCCAGCGAAGAGGGGCTGAGGTACCCTCCTTGAGCACAGAAGGGATGCTCTGCCAAGTGCTCAAACACTGACTGGCACCAGGTATCCAGCAGGTCTAGGAAGAGGGAGCAGCTGCCCATGGCGGACTGCATGACATTTCATTTTGAGAGCCAGGAGCCAGTGGGCACAGTTGGGTCACTCAAGGCTCCATGACGTGCTCTGTTAACACAGGACGTGTGGTGGCACCCCTCAGTAGAGCAAATAGGAAGCCACGGTGTGCGTCTCTGCCCAGAAGCACGTACCCACCCAGAATGAAGAACAGTCATTCACGACAGGCTTTGATGCCTTCCAAAGTGCTGTGGCTTGAGGGAACTGCCTTCCACTCTGGGACAGCATTTAATACACCCCTAGGTACACAGGCGTGCAGGGGTGACATACAGGGTGTCTTTCTCTACCTTGGCTGCCTCGTACTCAGGCCTAAATGTAAAGACGTCAAGGATGGGCATCCACTGCTGCCACAGAATCACGGGGCCCAGCTGACCGCAGTGGGCACCCCGTTAAGACTGTCAGAGCTTTTCACCAGAGTCGCTGGACCTCACGTCTGTGCCTTGTTTGGCTGCAGGTAGGTGTGGAGGCCAAGGGGCCAGCCAGGCTCTGCGGGGC
The DNA here is from genome assembly GCA_036346955.1 of Dipus sagitta. NCBI lineage: Eukaryota > Metazoa > Chordata > Mammalia > Rodentia > Dipodidae > Dipus > Dipus sagitta. Next base: position 18,927,608 of record CM070787.1, on the reverse strand, counting down.
AGTACTTTTCCAGGCACACAGGCCATGCTTCCTGACCTTCCCTTCCTGGCGGCATGTTCTTGCTGGTAGCAAACCAGCTTCAAGCTGAGCTCCAAGTTCTGAAACTGACCTTAACATGAAAAGCGCTTACATTCTGAAAGGCAAAAAAAAAAAGGATGGTTTCTTCCCTTAATAAACACATTTTTCTACACCTGTGTGTGTATGGTGTGCATGTGTCTATGTGTTTAGGCCCACATGTGTACATGTTCATGTGAGTGAGGAGACCAGAGCTCAATGTGGGGTATCTTTTTCTGTTGCTCCTACTGAGCCTATAGCTCATCAATTTGGCTAGGCAAGCCAGCCAGCAAGTCCCAGGGGTCCTCCTGTCTCCTGTGTCCCCAGAGCTGGGATCACAGAAATGCACCATGGCTGGCTGGCTTTTACATGGGTACAGGGATCTACACCCGGCTCCTCATGCTTACATGGCAATACTTTATTGACCGAGCCATCTCTTCACTCTCAATAAATATTTTTTAACTAATTTTTTAAATCATTGAACCAGTTTCCTGCTTCTAATTTCTTTCCTTTTCTTTTTGTTAATTTGATAAAGAGCAGGCAATGAGCTCATAGGCTATGTTTTGGTTAGGAGTAAAGAACGAGAGCAACTGTGGCTCTGAGAAATGCCATCCTCACAGAATCAGCTCCAGGGCCGCCGCCTGTCCCTTCCATCTTCTCACAGGATGACGGTGGTGGAGGGTTCTCATCATTGCAGAAAGGAGACATCTGCTTTAACCTTTTATAGAATGAGAGTTTTTTTTTTTTTTTTTTGCTCTGTGGTCCTATTCTGTCCTGAGAAGGTACACAATGCTAGCAATTTCCAACACGAACAGGCGGATGACAGAAACCGGGCGTGTGGGTGGGGCCACTCTTGAGAATCACACTTGAAGCTCACTTTATCTTCCTTCCTAAGTTACTGCAAGCTGGACTGGCACACAGGCCGCTCCAGAAGAGGGCTGCGGTAAAAATAGCTGCTCAGAGACTGTTTCCCTTGTTTTCATTGGCTCAGGTTTTGCTGAGTGTAAACGAACACAGTAGTGGTGAAATGGAGCTGGGGACAAGGGCTGGGAGTGACCAGCTCAGCCACCCCAAGGAAGCTCCCATCCATACCAGCCTCCTGAGCCCTGGGCAGCTCTCAGAGCAGTGCTGGGGTGAAGATGCTGTCTGGAATCTTCTACTCCCTGCTCTGCCACTCTGCCTGAAATGTCTCTTCTTCACTGTGTGCGAGCCCCCTGTGTTAGCATGCAGCACCCACTTGTGTACGTGGACCACGAAGATGACCAATGACCCAGGTCCTCCTCCCAGGTGTATGTAAGCTTCTGCTTACAAATTGTGAAGATACGTAAATTTCCACAGGGCAGATGGTGCTGTCACTATGACTTATCCCTGTCCCATCTCCTAGGAAAACTGCAGGCTACACTTCGGGTCCCTCTAAGGTCTAGTCTGCACTCCTGTCCCTTTCTCTCCTCTGTCTGGGCCCCAGCACCCTGCGTACTACTTTTGGCTCTGTTGGATCACTGACTGCGTTAGCTGTGTGTCTGCACCATCTCACACGGTGCTTAGCACATCCCTTGTTCCGTCAAACGTAAGTGGTGTCTAAATCACCACAGTGTGTTCAGTTAGCACCTGCTGAATGGGCAAATGAAGCCCAGAATCACGCTGAAGTCTCTTCTCACCATTTTAAAGCCCAAGCACCTTGTGGGGGAAGGCAACACACTGGGCCCCGAAGTCCTTGTCCCACCAGTTGCATAAATGTCATCCATCAGCCTCCAGCTCTAAAAAATTGGGTGTGTTCTCGGGGGTAGGAGCCGTCAGCATGCTGTGAATGTCAAGTCACTGAGACTCACATCACGCTGTTGGGACAGACTTTAGTGAACACCAATATACGGACTTATGGACCAGGCCACTGTGCCTGGGTATTCGCAGACAGGAGAGTCCCTTCATTCTGGCCAGAAATGGACTGGCACACAGATCTGAGGAAGGGGCTTTGCCTGGCTAGGCAGCTGCACCCTGTCCATCCATCCACAGGCTCAAGTGGCAAGCAGGCAGAGTCCCTCCTGGTCCCCAGGGCCCCATTCTGGGCTAAAGGAGTCTTTGTCTCCCACACCTCTACTCCTCTCTCTCTCCTGGGCCCCTGGCTTGGTACCTCACACCCTGCACATCCCCCTTTTCCTAAGTGCCATGCCTGGCACAGGGCAGTGAGGCTAGAGTCTGGATCTATAGCCCATGAGCTGAGCACTAGGGGCTAGCACCACCCACAGGCCTGGGGAAGACACACTGGCCTGGACTTGGGGGGAAGGAAGTCCTCTTCTCCTCTCCTTCCCTCTCTTTTTCTTTTTACACTGCTGAGGATAGAACTCAGGACCTCATGCATTCTAGGCAAGCACTCTGCTACAGGACCATGCCCCTACCCTATGGCAGTCCTCATTAGAGGAGTAAAACCTATGTTAAGAATTACTATTCATGCCAGGCATGGTGGCGCACACCTTTAATCCCAGTACTTGGGAGGCAGAGGTAGGAGGATCGCTGTGAGTTTGAGGCCACCCTGACACTACATAGTGAATTCCAGGACAGCCTGAGTTACAGCAAGACACTACCTCCAAAAAAAAAAAAAAAAAAAAGGATACTCACTATTAGTAAGAAATGCAGAAAGATCCCAGCTGAGAGAGAGAAGGTGCCAATAGAGGCAGGGAGACATTTCATGGTATGGTCCAGGTGGGGTGCAGGATAGAACAAGATTGAATTTTTCTTGATTTCTCTATTCAGCTCAAACCAAGCATTGCTTTCCTACTCAGCATCTGAGTTTCATGGGAACAGAGGAAAGGGGGTCTGGAAGCCACTCATGCCAGGATGCAGCTCAGGTTGGCCACTGGGTCACACTTGCTGGTCACACACTGTGCAGCAGGAGAACGCACGCACAGCCCAGCCTGGGCTCTCTCTGCCTCAAGCGAACAAGAACAGGGAGAATGTGCAGCTGCGTGCAGGGCCTCGCTCCTGCTGGGAGCCTCTCTGACAAATGCAGTAATTGTTCAAAGCAGACAGAGTTTGTTTAGTCATGTCTGCTGAGGTGGGAAGGGTGTATTACAACACATCTGCGCTGGCTCCTGCGTGGTCACCCAGTTCCCACCATCCTCCAGCCGGAGGCCTCTGCACAAGGCCCGAAACCAAGAACACACCTGCTGCAGCATATGCGCCCTTGCCGATTCCAAAGCTGAAGGGAGAGGGAAGCCTCTGGGCTCTTCTTGTCTGTCAGGAAGGGATGAGGCTAGAACAGGGGCAGGGCAGTGAGTGGGCCACAGAGAAAGGAGACCGAGCTGGATGGCTGAGGGCGGTTAATAGTCACAGAGCTGCTGTCTCAGCCTCTCTGAAGTGGAAATCAAACTCCATTGTCCCTTGTGCTCTGCCCCTTCCTGCTCTGATCAAGATATTGTAGGTACTCTCTCTGTCACTCAGCTTGTCACTGCTTAGACACAGGTCATCGCCAGTAGGTAAGTCCCAGGTGAAGAAAGAAAAAAACGAGTTCTTTGCTTTTAAGTCTGTGGAGTTCAACAGCCAGACAGCTGTGGGGATCACTGCCCATGTCTGTGGTGGCTACGAGCGGGTCACACACCTGTGGGTCTTTCAGAGTCTCCTTTACAACCCCTTGACCAAAGCTGACTATCAAGACCCACAAAGGCAAGCAGGAAGCATTTCTAATTCCTGACTTTGGATGGGGACAAATATGTAACAGGATTCTCTGTCGTCTGCTGGTATGACTTTGAGGTCATAGAAAACACTCTGGCCTGGCACTGTAGCTCAGGGGTCGAGCACTTGCCTAGCATGTGAGTGGCCCAGGGGGGACAGCTCCACACCATAAAAGAAGGAAATGAAACGAGTTCCCTTGGCCCCCTGTGCCTTCTAAGGGAAAGGACGATACCCCGCTGCTGTTCTTTGTGGTGTTCGTGGTTCTGATATTTTACTGATATTTTCCTCTCCTAATTAATAGCTTTACTTACTTTCAAACAGGGTTTCTTTTAGGTGCTGGGTATTGAGGCCAGGGCCTTGCTCTATGCCAAGGTATACCCCATTTTAAATCTCTGTATATGTACCTTTAATTTAAAAAAATTTTTTTTTTTCAAGATAGGTCTCGCTCTAGCTCAGGCTGACCTGGAATTCACTATGTAGTCCCAGGCTGGCCTAGAACTTACAACAGTCCTCTTACCTCTCCCTCCAACTGCTGGGATTAAAGGCATGTGTCACTACGCCCAGCCCTTTAATTCCTTTCTTTCTCTTTTCTTCTTGCTTGTGTCTGTGAATGCACACATGTTCATATGTGTGGGCACACGTGGGTATGCAGGTACACATGCATGTGTGTGCCTGTCTGTGTAGAGACTAGAGGTTGACCTTGGGTGTCTTTCTTAATCTCTCTTTACTCTATTTTTAATTATATATATATATATATATATATTTTTTTTTTTTTTTTTTTGACAGAGAGAGAGGGGGAGAGAGAAAGAGAATGAATGGATATGGGTGTGCCATGGCCTTCTGCCTCTGAAAATGAACTCCTGTACTACTTTATGCATCTGGCTTTGCGTGGGTGGTTAGGGAATCAAACCTGGGCCTGCAGGCTTTGCAAGCAAGCACCTTTAACCAGTGAGCCATCTCGCTAGCCTCCTCCACCTTATTTTTTGAGACTGAGTTTCTTACTGAACCCAGAGCCCACCCAGTTGTGTAGAACTAGCTAACCAGGAAGCCCTAGGGAGCCTCCTGTCTTCGTCTCTCCAGTGTTAGGTTATAGATGCACACCGCCATGCCCAGCTTTTACAGGGGTGCTGGGGATCTGAACTCAGGTCCTTGTGCTTACATGGCAAGTACTTTACAGAATGAGCCAACTCCCTAGCCCCTGAGTGTTTAATCCTTAAACAAAATGCAATGGCTCATCCAAGCAGGCTGCTGAGGTGTCCTACAATGTGACGCCAGGTCATTAATTCCTATTCCTCTGTCTACTTTCATGTACCTGGTGTCCTGTTATGTTGTCACACCATCCAGTTCTCTGAAGTACCTTCCCTTCAGTTTGCCTGTTGGCTGAAATGTTCCTGAGCCATGTTTGCAGTTTTCATTCATTCTGCAGAAATCCTTCCCCACCTCTTCCCCTCAGGCAGTCTGGATGGATATGGACTAGTGAGTTCAAAATTGTATTCATGACTTCTCTTCTGCTGGGTTCCTGACTTGTTTTATTCTTACATTGTTAGTTTTCTAGAAGCACATTTTTTTTTTCCTTAGCCCTGGGGAGAGAACATAAGGTCTTGCATATGCTGGGCATGTGCTCTACCACTGACCCATATCCCTAGCCCTTGCAGATGAGTTTCCTTAACGCAGTGAGACCCACACCATACATCCTGATAAATGGCAAATGCTCAGACATATTCTTAGTCAAGTTAGGAACAATTCAAGTATGTGTTATTTTGGCAGCTTTATCCAATGTAATAAGACATGAAAAAAACAAACAACAAGGTATAAAGAAAAGAACACAGGCTTTTTGTTAGCTGCAGAAGATATGGTTGTCTAAGGCCAGGCATAGTGGCCCATGCCTTTAATTCTAGCACTTGGGAGGCAGAGGTAGGAGGATCACTGTGAGTTTGAGGCCACCCTGAGACTACATAGTGAATTCCAGGTCAGTCTGAGCTAAAAGATATGGTTGTCTAATTGGGAAATCTCAGCAAAATTTCAATCAATGAAGTCTAGTAAGATAGGCCAAGAAGACTATTGGATAGGTAGTATACATAAAAACTGATAGTTAACCAGACATGGTGGCGCATGCCTTTAATATCAGAACTTGGGAGGCAGAGGTAGGAGGACTGATATGAGTTCGAGGCCATGATGAGACTACACAGTGAATTCCTGAGACATTAGTAATAATCTCTTTGTTTACAAATGAGGAATTTAGGAATAGTCAAAGTTCTCTGTCAAGAATTCTAGATGATGCTGTGCATGGTGGCGTACACCTTTAATCCCAGCACACAGGAGGCAGAGGTAGGAGGATCGCCAGGGGTTGGAGGCTACCCAGAGACTACATAGTGAATTCCAGGGCAGCCTGAGCTAGTGAGACCCTACCTCGAAAAAACAAAAAACAAACAAAACAAAGTTCTAGATGATGGTTATGATTCAGGATAACAGGATGCTGTGTTTTGCCTGTGAGTCTGACAGCAATAGTGATCACATTTATAGCACCACAGCATTTTGCAGTCTATTGAGTCAAATCAACTTTGGCTGTAGCATTGTGGGTTTTCAGATTCTAGAGAAAAAAAAGTCATTATTGTATATGTATACAGTAAAATAGGGGTTGTAGAAGTTTTTCATACCTGCTAATGGTCTTCTGGTTCAATAATAGCTATAAATTGATATCAATACTGGCTGTTAGAAGATGCCACCATCAATGAGCAGACACAGTATGTATCTGCCTAACACAAGGGCAAAGGAGAAGGGAAAAAACCTACACAAATGATTTACTGTGACTCTCCCTTGAGTGAAGTCAATCACTCGGGCTAAAGAAGAGAGGCGCTTTGTTTTGACTTTAGGAAATCGCTGACGTGAGATTCGAAGTAGCCAGGGAAATGCAGAATATATGAGGCTCGTTCCTCTGTAGCTGATTTCCACATCTGCTCACTGATAAAAGGTCCCAGTCTTCAGGATCTGCAGGGTGACAGGACAATGGTGGGTCTGCTACAGAGCTGCAATGCCTGGCATTTATTAAAGACATGAAAACAGAGTGTTCTTTCTTCACTGGGATTTTTCAGCTTTTCTGGGAAACGTGTAGCAGCTGCCATTGCTCTGTAGGGCACTTCTGCACTCACCAGCTCCAAGCCGGCTACCCAGAGGTGAGCACAGCGCTTGGTCTTCTTTCTCCTCCGCTGGTAGCTGGAAGGCAATGCCTCCTTTAATCTGTGCTTCCAAGGCACCTCAGCCAGCCATGGGGAGGCCGCCAGGCAGTTAGAGGAAGGGGCACATGGAACAGTGGAGAGACTGGGGGTCTCTTCTGAGGGAGGGATACAGAGAATGTTTCAAGCTGCTTTTGAAGGGAGAGTTTGAAAAATTCTGTCTGTTTTGGCCTGGGGCTGCAAACTTGAAATGATAAAAGCAAGGCTTTCAGCTTAACTTTAAATCACAGTGTTCCCACAGCCAGTGTTAGCATGTTGGCTTTTTTTTTCCCCCCCCTGTGGCTCCAGAGAAGAAAGGGCTGGGGGTAGGGCAGCCCAGAGCCTGCAGTCAGTCCAAGTGGAAACAGAAGAGCTTTCCTCCCCTGATTTTTCCATGTTACTGAGTTTTGCAACTGCCATTCTGGCTGTAAGCAGAAATTGAGTGTGGGGCAGATACTCCAACATCACCAAGTGTATAGTTCTGTTTCCAGGGGCCGATGCTTTAAATAAAACCTCTGCAGCTTGCTGTGCGGTGCTAGCATCACCAGAGCACTTCCTCTGGAGGCGGGGAAGGAAATCAGCCAGTGTGCAAGGTAACTCAGGTTTCACGGAAGCCGGGCCCTCCGGAGGCAGACCCATGTTTTGGGCTCTCTGAGGAATGGCCATGGACTTGATGGACTTCACCTCTTCTGGAGAAGGTCAAAACCACCCGTCCACTCTCTGAGCTCAGGGACAGGACAGACGGATGCAGCTCATACAGCCCAGGGCACTGGGGTGCACGGAGGAAGTGGCTCTGGCTCTGAACTTTATGAAGATCATTTTACCAGACTTGAAAACCCCTTCCCCCCGCCCTCCAGGAATGGGATGATGGCTGAGGGCCAACCACTTACAAAAGCACCCTCATGACTTCATAGTGGCCTCTACTACCTGGGGCGGGGGGGGGGGGAGCTGTGAGGAATGACTAGGGTGGGACTGGCTATGAGCTCCCAGGCAAGCATTTACTGTACCATGTAAAATGATGTCATCACCGTATAGGATGTGATACAAGTGCAATCGCGTGTACTGGCTCAAGTTCTCTGAAGAGCACTACCAGGAATCAATGTGTTTTACTTTGCAGATGAAGAAACATGTCTGAGACAGGAAAAGCAAAAGGTTTGAAAGCCACATGGCTGGCAGGTGGCAGATTGGGGCTCCACCTCAGACTCATTTGATTCTGGATCCCAAAGGCATATACGAATCTGTGAAAAAGTCTCCCACCGCGGAATGCTAAGAGTGCACATCCACAGTCTGCCTGTAGCCACAGACTGGTGCAGCCCAGGCCCCCAGCTGGGGGCCTGGAGTCATAGGGAACTGCCCTCTGAAAAGCTTTTGACCTGGCTGCACAGCTGGAATATAAATGAGCACTAAAAGCTGCCTAGCTTCCTGAATAATTATGTGTGCTGCAATGAGGAGCTCTCACTGATGGCCTTGCCCATTCCTGTGGCTCACTCCATCACCCTGCAGAACTATGCATGTAAGGAGGCTCATTCCCTGACAAATGAATCATGAGCTTCCTCAGGAATCCCCGGTGTCTCAGAGCAAGCAAGGGATCACCCTCCAAATTACCTAGGAGAAAAGGCAAGAATGCATAAGACGGTGGCAAGTCTCTCCACACAATCTGGCTTTAAGATGTCACAGTTCCTAATACTCCTCCAAGGACAAATGAAGTCTCTACTGGGGACATTCCCAGACAGAAGACAGCGAGGTGGAAGCAGGTGGGTGGACAGAGTGGTAGGCATAAAGACCTCATCCTCCCAAGATTAGCTCTGGCATGCTGGGCCAAAGACTTGAGTTTTGAGAGTACACAGATCTGAAAAGGAAACGTGGCTCTACATTTGCTAGCTGGTAACCTGTCATAAGTCATTCACGCTCTGTCCCTCAGTGTCCCTTTCTACAAGGTAAGTGGGTAGGGGGAGGTGACTGCGAAGGTATATGTGTTGAAAGAGAAGATGCTTAGGTAGTACACACATTCCCTGTTAACTGGCTTCCACGGTGACAGCAAACAGTACAGACAGCTGGGAGCCACCATGCCTCTTAGCACTGAGAAGGGGAATCGGCTGTCACTGTTCAAGTCAACTCTAAGAACAGCATCAGAACCAAACCTGACTCAGGTTCATGCTCCAGAAATTTCCATCTAGGAAGGCAGCAGTCTGAGTCCATTACCTTCATCTATTTCTACCTTCAGAATTAAAGTGGGGGTTATGATAGCACCTGAGTTCTTTATAGGACACACAAGATAAAGACAGGATATTCCTTTTCTTAGTAACAGGAAGTTCACGGTCATAAACATGGGTTTATATTTATTAGCCTTTTAAAAACAAAGAGCTTTAGTGAGTCCAGAATTTCTTAAACCAAAATCAAGCTCACTGGTAAAGGAATCATCTCTGGAAAAGCTGGCAAGATGGAGTTTCAAAATTTAAATTTGTGTTGGAGGCTCAGTGAAGGCTGGTGCCCACTCAGAGCGCTTCTTCACATAAGCAGGGCTCTCTGGTTTCTAACCTTGCTGAGTCTTCTCGGATGAGAACTGTTGAGCTACAAGGAAGCCTCAGAACCAACAGTCTTCTTCCTTCGTGTGTCAGAGGAGAAACTTGGAGTCCAGTGGAACGGAGGCTTCTGTTGTCTACCCGTACCACTTAATGGCAACGGCTTCAGCCCAAGGAAGCTATTGAGCTGCACTGGCTTTTGGGTTCCTACCGAGTTTTTCTCTGTGCTATAACCTGCCTGCAACTTCACTACGGCACAGTGAAGACCATGAAGTGTTGATTCTAGAATCTCACAATTCCTAGATGCCCTCTTATAGCCTGAGTTTTGGCCAATCTGATGAAGCAAGGGAACAGGAGCACCAGCCCAGAGGTTGCAACTGTTTTGACCTTGGCCCTCCACAGCCTCACAGCATGGTTCTAACTCACTTCTGAGCTTTAGGTCCCGCTCCTCCATGAGTGTGGTACCTCCTGCTTCTTTCTGGCAGGGCTCCCTACCCTTGCCTGAACTAGAACCCTGGGAGTACCACAGTTCCTTTCATCTCTCCTGCCTGGCATCCAGCTACCACCAGGACCTGTAAATTCTTCCTCTGTACTGTTCAGGTAGCCTACTTCTTCACCTGCTCCCCCAGATCACGGCTCTCTCTGACCAGGACTCCTTCCACACTGGGGCCATCTCTGACCCCTTCTCTCTCTCTCTGGCCTGGGCTGAAAGCCAGATCCTCCACATCCTAAGCATAGTCTGAACTGCTTAGCCATGGTCTGACCTCCTGCAGTCAGGTTTTTGAAGCAAGAACCTGATCATGCACCCTGTTCCGAGAGCCAGTCCTCACATGGCTCTCCACATATCTCCGTGTCCTCTATAGTTGGCAAAGCCTGGCTGTCCCACCAGCCCTTGGTGACCTGCTTTTAGTCACAGGTCGGCTCTCCTTGTTCTCACCTTGGGCCTCACCACACTATCCCTTCTGTGGATCTTCCTTCTCTCTCTTCCTGGCTCTTTCCAGTCCCATCGTAGAGGGGCCTCTTTCTCCAAAAAGCCTCTAGTAAAACCTTGTAGGCTGGTTGGCAGCCCCTCGGCACAGAGGAGAATCTGGACTTCCTCAGCTCCGCAGGCCTGCTGCAGTATCCATCTCCTAGCTGGATCCAAGATTCTTTTTTCTTTTTTGGTTTTTTCGAGGTAAGGTCTCACTCTAGCCCAGGCTGACCTGGAATTCACTATGGAGTCTCAGGGTGGCCTCGAACTCACGGCAGTCCTCCTACCTCTGCCTCCCGAGCACTGGAATTAAAGGTGTGCGCCACTATGTCCAGGCGAGATTCTTGAGAACCCAGGCTTTTAAAAATTAAGTGCCTTGGGCTGGAGAGATGGCTTAGCAGTTAAGGTGCTTGCCTATGCAGCCTAAGGGCCCAGGTTCAACTCCCCAGAACCCATGTAAGCCACATGCACATGGTGGTGCATGCATCTGGAGTTTGTTTTCAGTAGCTGGAGGCCCTGGTGTGCCCATTTTCTCTCTCTCAATAAGTAAAAATAAAGTAAAATAAAAATTAAGTGCCTTAAAATGGCCTGTCCTCTCCTGGTAATCCTTCCCTCCCCACCAGCCTCTGGCAACCAGTGATCTTTTACTATGTTCACAATTCAGCCTTTTCCTGAATGTCATATGGTTGCAATTATACAGTGCATAACCTTTTCAGATCAGCTTCTTTGACTCTGCAAAATGCACCTATGGCTTCTCTATCTTTTCATGTCTTGAGAATTCATTTTCTCACCAAATACTATTTTATTGTCTGGATGTAATACTATCTATCCATTTACCTACTGAGGATATTTAGGTATCTATACTGGGAATCAAATCCAAGCCTTGCACATACTAGGCACATATGCTACCACAAAGCCCCATCCTCAGCCCCCTTAATAGCTTGGTTTCTTCCGAACTGTGGCACTTATAAAGAAGGTTCTATAAAAACAAAGTGTGGGTTTTGTGTGTGTGTGTGTGTGTGTGTGTGTGGACATAAGTTTTCAACTCATTTGAGTAAGTACCAAGGAGTTCTAACTGGTGGATAGCACGTTTCGTTCGGTAAGAAACAACTTCACCATCTCCCACAGTGCTGTGCTGTCACGCATTCTCCCTAGCAACAGATGAGAGTTCTGTTTACTCTATATCCTCGCCAGCGTCTGGTTCAAGTGCAATAGACCCTTGCAGCTGCTTTGGTTTGCTGCTGTTCCCTGATGGCGGGCGATGTTGAACATCTGCTCTCAGAACCCCCAGCATCTAACCCAGAGGTTGGCACAGTTAGGAACTCGTCCTGTGTTTAAAACAGTACGGGAGGCACTGTGTTCTCTCTGCTCCTGACGTGAGCCTCCTGCAGCCATGCCTGTATTCTGGCCACTCGTCACCTTGGTGCCTCAACTGTCAAGACAGGTTTCCTAGCAGCCAGGGAGTTCCTTTCACCTTTCTTGTCACACAGGGCATCTCTAACCTTGCAAGCCATGTCTTATCCGCCATCAAGCTAAGTGCTTAAGGAAAATGACCCATCTAGTATATTTACAAAATAGTTCTTAAGATAAACATGGCAGAGCTGTTGTCAACCTGACTTGCGTATGTGCAGACACAGTTCTAGGAGACAGGCAGATAGGCAGGCAGAAGTCTCTCCCCACCCCCCTGTGACTGTTGTCACAAGCTCTTGGACTTCTGACTCCGTTACTGCTCCTAGGACAGTGTCTAAAATAAATAGTAGAGACACACTGAGTAGAGGTCTACATATTTTTTAGTTAAAACATAAACACATGAAAACTGGCAAATTTGCGTGCCTTTTAAAAAAAACAATATTTCATTTATTTGTTTATTTGTGAGAGAGAGAAAAAAAAAATAAGGCATGCCAGGGACTCTAGTCACTGCAAACGAACTCCAGATGCATGCGCTACCTTGTGCACCTGACTTTAAATGGGTACTGGGGAATCGAACCTGGGTCCTTTGGCTTTGCTGGCAAGTTCCTTAACCACTAAGCCATCTCTCCAGCAGTGATTGTGTGCCTTTTCTTGATTAAAACTAAAAAAAGTTCAATTTATAACACACTGACATTGGAAAACCTTGACTAGATACACCAGCTATTTCTCTTGTGCGGTGCATTTTTCTCTTTCTTCCCATATCTGCTAGTGCCACATAAAAATTTTCCCTTCCATGAAGGTGTCCTCGATGTCCATGTTAGCCTCTCTTCCTGTAAATCCTCCTGTTGATATGTCTACTCCTGTGTGAGGACACACACCAGAATTATCTTAGTGCTCGTCCTGTCTCTTGAGCAGGATCATGGCTCCGTAAGGAACCAAGCTTCTTGTGGCTAGCAGTGTGCTCTGTTAGGGTAAAACTCACACTGCCCATCAAATTGCCCTACTACACCAGGCCACTCAATGTCAACCAAAGACAGAAATGCAGCCAGCGCTTCTGAGCATTAGTTCTCTTGCCAAAGAGGTTCCCCAGACAGAGCCACTGTCAAGCTGACTAACACAATCAGTGCTTGGGGGGGGGGGGTCCAAACTGAGCAGCTGAGGAGGGCGGCATTCCCCTAGAACATGTGGTCCTATCACACGTCTTCTCCCAGTGGGAAAATCACCGAGTTCCTTTGGCAGAGAAGAGTAAGGCCTTTGCATTGGAAACTGCTTGCTGATCAGAAAATGGAAGATAAGATAGCAATCTCCAAGAAAAGAACTGCACATGCCCATTTTCAAAGTAGATGACACTTCTCTTGCAAATGCTCTAACAGGATGGAGAATTGTCAGCCTCAGACTAGAGCACAAACCTTCACTGGCCAGGTTTAAATCCTCACTCTTCCACTTTTCCTAGACTTGAGTTAATCACTTCTTTTTCTGAGTCTCAGTTGCTTTCTTTATCCATAAAACAAGCACATTATTACTTCAAAGAGCAGTTGTCAGGGTTCAGTGACAGAGCTCACTGGAAGCTCTAAGCCAAGCGCCTGGTACACAGCAGATGCCCCTAAAACTGCAGTGCTAGTTTTACCAAGCTCTCTGCCTTCCAGAAACCACGGCCCAGTGTTAGTCTCTCCTCTCACTTGATGGGCAGCTTCCCTGGGAAGGAGCAGCAGCCCTGAGTAAGGGCAGAGGCAAAAGTCAGTGCCTGTGTGGTCATGACTGGCGGCCTGGTTTTTGATCTGCCTAGTCAGGTTACAGTCCCAGGCTCTGGGGCCCTTGAGTGTGTACATGTGCCGGGGTGGTTACTACGAGCTGGAGAAGGTTCTCTCTTACTTAAGGGCATCAGTAGTCAGGAATGGCAAACCTTAGGGAGCCAAGCTGGTATAAAATGAGGGAAACATTCAAGACTCAAGCTGGGAGAAGGCACAGTTACCCAGGGGAGTGAAGGCTGTGAATGGCACACGCTGACCAGTGTGAACATTTACACTTCGAGCTATTGCTTCTGCCCCCAAGCCTTCAAGTCTGACTGCCAAGAAAGACATTTTTTTTTTTTTTTTGCCCAACAAGCAAACAACAACAACAACAAATAACAAGGTAAAAAAGAGTAGAATTATTTTGTGTGCTATTTTTCAGCAGGAAAACCTAGGCAAAGCTCCCAAAGGAAGGGCTGTCCTGCAGTTGATCCTCTCCTTGGGAGCATCTTGCTCGCAGAGGGGGTGGATAGGAGGAGCTCTGCAGAGAGAACAGGGGTCCTCCCAGCCCTGAGTAGCTGAGGTGCTGGCGGCAGAGGCTTCCAGGAGGTTGGTTAGGGCAAGAATAGTTTGCTTCAGTAGCAATAATGCTACTTAGTAAGAGATTTTTGTTTTGGTTTCATACTTGGAGCAGGGCAAACTTCCAAAGACAAAGAGGTAATATTGTAAAATATACATTGTCTCTAGCTAGGTGATACGTATTTTAGACGGGCAGCCACCCCTGAGGTCCTGGGCCTGCTGGGTGGGGTAGATGTCATTCTCAGTAGGGTGAGAGAAAGAGAAGATCTGGCGAGGGGATGAAGATATAGGGTTTCGGGCAACACTGTGAAGCAGTACCTTCCGATTCCTGCAGTCACCAGCTGGCTGGGGGAGGGGAGCCAGGCCGGCAACATAAATAAAGGGCCTTTCCAGCGGTGGAAGAACACAGGAGAAGCCAGAGGGAGAAAGCCATTCTGTGTTCAAAGGAATCAACTTAGAAAGCTTCCTTATAAAAATAGCCATCTGTGAATCCTCGCCTATTTATATCGCCAGTGGACGGCCCTATCAGGATCCTGGGCTGAGTCACAAGACCCTTGAAATCTTCAGAGTGTGGGATTATTTTTGATTTATGGGAAGATGTCTGAAACACCATTGGAGCAACTGAGTCAGGGAAAATTTGAGTGCTGGCACCAGATGGTACATTTACACGGGGCTCTCACTTTACAGAAATAGATTGGTTCCTTGAAAGTTGGCTCTCAAATGAATTCAATTAATAGAATCATATTTTCCTAGTGAATCACATTTTAAAGTTAGAGATGGATTGGGGGAGGAGTGACAAAAATGTTAAAAAGCATGGAGCAACTGTGACCCTGAGACTAAATAAAAATCACCCTTAATTCAGCAATGTTCGAATGTCACGTACCAAAAGGCCATTATTAATGCTCACAAAATAGAAATCATTTGTCAGCAAGCATAGCCATGGCTGAGATATGCAAGGATGTTTGAGGGGCTATGAAGACTTTGGTATCCCATAATCTGGAGCTTCCAAGAAAAAGACAACGCTCATGTTGCATTAGAAATATTTCCCCCTGGATTTGGCTGACAGAGTGCCAGGGCCTGCCTGGCCCTTTAAGAGCTATCTGGGCTGGGAACAGCTCTGCCTCCCTCCTGCAGACGCCAAGCAAGTACTGCTACTCAAACCTTGCAATCCTAAGATCCACAGTCGTGCCACAGATGCTTATTTAACAAGCTTGGGAAGCAAAAAGAGGAAAAATGGTATGAGAATTTTAACAAACTAAGAGGAGCTAAGGCGTCTAAAGCTCTCTGAAAATGTGAAGGCCTGCGACACCTAAGGGGCTGTTATTTTAAATGTAAAAGGGCATAGGCTCTCACATGGAGTATCAGTCACTGGTCATGGGGTCATACAGCTCACACACTGTTAGTCCCCAGCACTCTAGATGATTACGAAAATGTTGGCGCTGTGCCAGTGATTTAATGCTGCAGGCAGAGGTACGGGACTGGGAACTGTTAGCTCAAACTATGCTTTTGTTGTTTTAGACACTGTGGGCCTCAGGTACTGGGTCAGACCACTGTGGGGGACTACGCACAGCCAAGAGTGAAACTCTTTCTTTTGAAACCTGCCTTAGCCTTGAAGCCACACAGAGGGTCAGGGAGTTAATGGCATGCTTTGGAAACACTTTTTGTTTCAGTTCCATAGTAATGATGGGGAGGGAAGGGAGGCAGATTGCTAGTTATCCTAACGGCCATTCTTCCCCCTTTCTGACAGAAAGTCCCACCCAGTTTTCAAGGTACAGTGTCACCCAACTACACACTACATTTCCCCAAGTGCCTCATGCTACATGTGCCTGTGTGACTCACTGTTAGCCAATGGGGTATAAGCACCTTCCAGGTCATGTCTTTTAAAGAGAAATACTCCCTTCTATTCCTCTTTCCTTCCTTATATTCCAGAGCGTGGACACTGCTGACCCGGGTTTGATAACACTCATCAAGGCTTAACCTTGAAGCTCTAAGACCCCCAAGGGAAGGGGGGGGTCAATGACTGCAATTCATTTGTAGATTTGGAGGGGGGGGAGACCCCAGTGCTTTATTTTCACTCACTTCTATCTGAAATTTAGGTTCCCTTTGGTTCTAACATAGGAACAAACCACAGTAATATTAGCAGTGTCCATGACTGTTGCCAACAGAAACTAACTACACATTTTCCCAAAGCCTGGAGGCCCAGGTTCAATTCCCCAGTATTACCCACGTAAAGTCAGATGCACAAAGTGGTGCATGCACCTGGAGTTCATTTGCAGTGCCTGTACTTTCCCTCTCCCGCTCTGTAATAAATATATAAATATTTTAAAAAGAAATTTTACATTTTCATATCATATAATTGCCATGAGTTATGTTGAAAACTCATAAACACTCATCATTAATTTAAAAGTGTGAGTCATTAGACTTGCTGCTAGACCATTATGTATATATTAAGAAGGTGCATACTCCTCACCCAGGATCTACAAGTAACCCTAATGAAACTAACTGGGTCATTATCAAAAAGAGAGAGAGAGAGAGAGAGAGAGAGAGAGAGAAAGAGACATTAAACTAGAAGAGGGACTTCCTTGTGGAAAGGAAAGGGAGCATTAGGAATGGGAGAGAAATGAGAGTAATGAGATATGAATGTGATTAAAAATATATTACACATACATATATGAAAATATCATTATGAAACTCATTATTATGTGCAATTAACATGTTGATTGATAAGTAAAACAACAGATACAGTAATATGTGTGCCTTTAAAAAGTAACAGGGTGCTTGGAGTTCATTACTATGATACCAAGTTAGATTTCCTTCTTTCTTTCTTTTTTTTTTTTTTTTTTTTTTGAAGCAGGGTTTTACTCTAGCCCAGGCTGACCTGGGAATTCACTCTGTAGTCCACACTGGACTTGAATTCACAGTGATTCTCCTACCTCAGCCTCCTTTGTGCTGGGATCAAAAGCATGAGTTAGCATGCTAGGCTTCATTTTAATATGTTGATCACTGTATTCCAATGTAATTAATTTCTTTTGTAACTCTACATGTTTTTTTACCTTGAGCATTAAAAGCATTACTGTGAAGTAATGAAAGTTTATCACAGTGCCAAAGAGCATGACATCAAACACATTATGACTCCTTACTTAGGGAGTGGCAGGACAGTAATTTTTTCTTTTTTTTTTTTTTAAACCCAGCCTGTGGTTAACCTTCCCGAGTACAGCCACCCATCAGGTTCTAGAACACACCTCTAGATCAGGGCTGTCCAAAGACAAGAACTTCCTGTGAGGGTGGACAGGCTCTAGCCATGCTATCCAACAGAGCATCCGAGTAGCCACTAGCCAAGTGGCAACAGTGCTTGAAATGCTGCAAGCACATGGAGATGAAGGTGTCTTAAAATGTTTTATTTTTATTTATTTATGAGAGAGAATGGGTGCACTAGGGCCTCTAGCTACTGCAAACAAACTCCAAACACATGTGCCACCATGCGCATCTGGCTTACATGGGTTCTGGGGAGTCAAACCTGGGTCCTTAGGCGTTGCAGGCAAGTGCCTTAGCCATTAAGGTATCTCTCCAACCCTTGAAGATGTTTTAAAAATTAGTAAATTTAGCTGGGAGTGGTGGCACACACCTTTAATCCTAGCACTTGGGAGGCAAAGGTAGGAGGAGGACTCTCCATGAGTTTGAGGCCACCCTGAGACTACACAGTACATTCCAGGGCTATAGGGTGGCCCCTACCTTGAAAAACCAAAACCAAAAAATTAGTAAATTTATTTATTTGTGTGTGTAATTGCACACATGTGTGGAGGACAGAGGATAACTTCAGAGTGTTGGTCCTCTCCTTCCACCTAGAGATAGCATCTCTCTTATTTGTGGCTGGGAAGAACAAACTAGACGGCCCATGAGCCTTGGGATTATCCTAACTCCACCTCCCACAGCAACAGGCACCTTGGGATTACAGGCAGTGTATCATTGTTTGGGGATGTGGACTTTGGTTGGGAGACTTGCAGGGCAAGCACATTTAGTCATTGAGCATCTCTCCTGCCCAAGATTTAAGTTTAACTTAACATTTAAGTTTAACTACCCACAATGCCTAATGGCTACTACATTGGAGAGTACAGTTCCAGACTGTTCTGAGGGAGAAGCTCATTTCAAACTTATTTCAACTGCCATGTTTTGGGACTGTTTGTTATAGTGCCTCAGCCTATGCCTTAATTAACAGGCAAACCTACCTGAATGCAATTATAATAAAAATAAGAAAAAAAGAAGTACAGAGAAAATAAGAATGGTGGTGTATACCTGTAATCCCAGCACTCAGGAGGTGGAGGCCTAAGAATCAGGAGTTCAAGGCCAATCTCATCTATTTAGTGAGCTCAGAGCCAGTCTGAGCTGCTTGAGACCCTGCCTCAAAAAGGCAAATCAAGCCAGGTATGGTGGCGCACGCCTTTAATCCCAGCACTTGGGAGGCAGAGGTAGGAGGATTGCCTTGAGTTTGAGGCCACCCTGAGACTTGAGACTACATAGTGAATTCCAGGTCAGCCGAGTGAGACACTACCTTGAACCCCCCCCCCCCCCAAAAAAAAGCAAACCAAAAACAATAACAATAAAAACAGAAACAAACTACAACCCCTTACTGATTGAAACCAGGATTTGCATAGGAATTCTCACTGACAAGGCCATTTTGAACCTGACCTCTACAGTCTCCATGTGATGACTGTCCTTATCTGACTCTCAAAAGGGCTAGGAGACTTTAATGAAGTCAAAAAGATGGTAGAACCTAGACTTACCTTTACGTCTCTGAATGTGCCTAAGTACAGGTAGAAGTGACCACGTTTCAAAAGAGCTACAGTTTGCCACCTGAGCACCTGCCAAGACACCTATCTACCCATCACCTTTAGAATGCACGTACATGTGTCACACCTTTGCTTTTTCGTCTTTTCTTTTGTGTCTTCCTAGGTAGGGTCTCACTCTACCTGGAGGCTAACCGAGAATTCACTAAGGAGTCTCAAGGTGGCCTTGAACTCAAGGTGATCATCCTACCTCAGCCTTCCAAGGGTTGGGATTAAAGGTGTGCCTGGCATCGTGACTTTTTGTTCTGGCCCTAAGGTCATCCAGACACTGAAACTTCTCAATTTTTGGCAAAGTTATTTCATACGGAGTTTGCTTATGTACGAGGACTCTTGAGGGTTGGGTTGGTGGACAGAAGACCACAAGCCCAAGGCAAGGGTGTGAAAAGATACTGCCTTCCCAGCAAACACTACTGTAAAGGTCTTTTAGTGACAGCTCAATTTTCCTCTGTCGAATCATGTCAAAGGATAGTATTAATTTAGAGTAACCAAATATAATAATGGGTCATAATTTTGCCAGTCACAAGAGGCCCATGTCATCAACTCTAAACTACATGAGCACCAAAGGGAGGCAGACCAGGACCCATGTGGGATTGTTCCTACATCTCAAGCTTCCTTAGAAGCTGGGCTACACGCAGCTCACTGTGGTCGTGACACCTGAGAGCACAGCTTCCATTCCATGGCCTACAGAACTCCTGCTCAACCTCGTAAGAATAGTCTGTCTATTGTCATTTCCCTCTTCTAATTTGGTTTCTTAAAAAAGGTTTTAGCTGGGCTGGAGAGATGGCTTAGCAGTTAGTGCACTTGCCTGCAAAGCCAAAGGACCCAGGTTCAATTCCCTAGGGCCCACATAAGCCAGACACACAAGGAAGCACATGCATCTGAAGTTTGTCTGCAATGACTAGAGGCCCTGGCGCACCATTTCTCTTTCTTTCTGTCTCTCTCTCTCTCAAATAACTAAAAATAAATTAAAAAAAATTGAAGTGTTTATCTAATTATGGTTATATAAGCAAAGTTTAGAAGCCAAATAATTCTAAGACTTGTTACAGAAAGTAGCAGTCCTCCAGCTTTCCTGCTGCATGAGTCCTGCCTCATATTTCATTTACCTCTGAGTGAAATATGTGCCTATCATTACTTTCCACTCCTGGATCTTTTTCTGCAGAGAGGGGTTTAGGCACTAGATGACACTTCTCGTTTTGGTCTGGTAAGTGAGGAGTTAGCTTTCTTTCACTGCTCTGTATCCCCACAATTATAAAATCCTACCTTCCTATCTTGTCAACTTAATTATAACTGCACTTCAATCAATCTCTGGTGCTGACATTCTTATGATCGTCTAATTGCTATATGAAGGTGTGCCATGCATCTTGCTAGGATTACTTTGTACGTGTGTGCAATTGGGGATGGAACCTTGCCTGAGCTGGGTGAGTACTCTACCATTGAGCAACCCACCCGCAACCTAGGATTGCTTTTCTTTCTTGTACCACATTGTTTGTCTTCCCCAGAGCTAAATCACGGTCTTTTATTTGTTGTTGTCTCGCTTTGCTTCAGTGTACTGCCTGGTTATTTCATTCAAAACTTTCTTCTGTCTCAGTCTGCTAAAGATATATCCAGACATGTTGAGTTTTTGTCTGGAGCCACTGGCCTGATCCAGGCTCTTCAGTACCTCAGTGTTCAGGGTCACTGCCACCCCATGGCTCCCCTTTGTTATTATGCTGAGGGTCCCTTTGACTGCTCTGTTTTATTTTTCCATTTTTCTTTCTGTCAACTCTAATGCACCCTTTCCTGCCCGTGTGGTCCCATTTATTGTCCCAGGCACCAAGGAGTCACCACAGAACTGTCCCCGCACTTGCTATTAAACTAGTGTTACCAGAAGGGATAGAACACCTGTTGTCACAGAGGTGTGAGAGACTAACAGTCTGTTTTGCCATTCTCCCTCAAGTAGCTGCATTTTCACAGGAGATAAATCTTAAGAGCAAAGGAATTAAACTCTAGTGGCTGTTACCACTGGAGTCACCCAGGCCAGTGGATCGGTTTTGACAAGATATGCAGTGACGAGGACCAGGCTTGCCAGGAAGACAGGTCAAGCCTGCACAGGCTGTCAGTGTGGGACAAATTTCAAGCCAAGTGAATGTGAAAGAGCTACAGTAAGAGTAAGCCACAAAGCTGATGAGGCCAGTGGAAACATTTCTGTTAGCAGAACAACATGACAGTCTTTTGTCTTTTTTCCCCCTACGGAGCCAGGTGTGGTGGTGCACACCTTTCTTTAAAAAAATATTTTATTCATTTATTTATGAGACAGAAAGAGACAGATAGAGAAAAAGAGAGAATGGGCACGCCATGGCCTCTAGCCACTGCATACGAACTCCAGA
Organism: Dipus sagitta; assembly: GCA_036346955.1. Classification (NCBI taxonomy): domain Eukaryota; kingdom Metazoa; phylum Chordata; class Mammalia; order Rodentia; family Dipodidae; genus Dipus; species Dipus sagitta. Next base: position 18,906,255 of record CM070787.1, on the reverse strand, counting down.
CACACGTACCCCCTTGTGCATCTGCCTTACGTGGGTCCCTGGGGAATTGAACCCGGGTCCTTAGGCTTCACAGGCAAATGCTGTAACCACTAAGCCATTTCCCTAGTCCCCCAGTCTTTTGTCTTTTAGTGCCATTTACATTTAATGCGCACACTGATATGACTTCTCTAGGCAATACAGGTAGCTGAGATCTACATGCAGGTGAATAATGAAGTCAACAGGAAATGATCTTAAAATGCAAACAATCCATACACTTTGTCTTTTTTTTTTTTTTTTCAAAGTAGGGTCTCACTCTAGCCTAGGCTGACCTGGAACTCCCTATGTAGTCTCAGGGTGGCCTTGAACTCACGGTGATCCTCCTACCTCTGCCTCCTGAGTGCTGGGATTAAAGGTGTGCATCACCATGCCTGGCCTCACTTTGTCTTTTAAAGTGAGTATGCAAAGAAATGTCATGGAACTCCAAACAGCAAAATGCTGACTTTCTGCCACCAACAAGAAAAATTAGACAAATATGTAAATTAACCAAGATCAGGTTCTAAGAGAAACCAGCAAAGGAACTCAAGCTGGGAGCAAAATCGCAAGGGCCATGGAACACGGGAGTAAGGCAGAAATCACAGTTGGATGCCTCCAGGGAGAGAGGGTCTACACAGCAGGAGATAGTAAAACTTAAAAGAGAATTCCCACAGCCTGCATGGCAATGCCCTGGGGTCCTCAGCTAACTAACTCCTGAGCTGCAGAAAAAAATAGGAGAGCAGGGAATGGAGGTGTACGCCTTTAATCCCAGCACTGGGAAGGCTGAGGTAGGACTGCCATTAGTTCAAGGCCAGCCTGGACTTGAGTAAGACCCTGCTACAATAAATAAATAAATAAATAAGCATAACAGACACCTAGAGATTGAAAAATGTACCTGCAGGGAAGCTGAGAGCTGAGGCCTGGTGTCAATGCCAGGCATTACACAGAAATGGAGAGACACTGGACTTGGGATCAAATTAGAGTGAAATACACCAAACACTAGGTCAGGACTCCAGAAAGGCCATCCATATCAACCAAGCTCTGGGGGCAAGAGGAATGCTGAAATAGATCTACTCCAAGAGGCCTAACCAGGCTTTAAGAGATTCAAAGGGGCCATCTAAGAGTTTAGCTGACAGACAAGCCCTCTGTCTCTACACTCTATCATTTATACTATATGGAAGACAATAAAAAAAAATTACCAAGTACTCGTAAAAGCTCCTAAAAGAATACTCACAAGTGCTGGTCTAGCATACAGAAGGCCGTGGGCTCTATCTCTAACTCCAAAACAAACAAAGAACAACAACAAAAACTCCAGCAATCATACCAGGAAGTGCATTAAATGTAAATGGCATTAGAAGACAAAAGACTGTCATGTTATTTTTCATACAAAACAAAACAAAGCAACAACAAAAACCCCAAAACCACAAAAACAGACGGAGCCAAGCTTAGTGGCACAGGCCTACAATTTTAGCTACTCCAGAGGCTAAGGCAAGAGGATCACAAGTCCAAGGCCTGTTTGGGGTACAGAGGGAGTTTGAGGCCAGCTTGTTCAACTTAGTGAGACCCTTTCTCAAAATAAAAAGAATATAAAAGGGGCTGGGAATATAACTCAGGGCTATGGCACTTTCCTAGCATGTGCAAGGTCCTATGTTCAGTCTCCAGTACTGCAAAGAAAACAAAAAACAGATGCAGCTATATGTTACTTATAAGATACACACAATAAACACAGAGGAAAACTGAAAGTAACTGACTTTTGTAAATCATTTATGCCATACAAACATTGTGGATGTAGTAATGTTAGGTAACTAGATGTTAAAATAAGTTACAGTGTAACAGCAAACTAGACGGAGTTTTAAAAAGTTAATTTTAATGGAAAGATAGCACTATCCCAAATATGATGAAGCAAATATCATAGCTTTAAAACAAAGTTGAGAATAAAAAAGGAGACAGACAAATCTGAAAGAACTGATAGGAGTGGTCTCTATTTCCTACCAAAACATGCACACATGCATTCTTAAAGTTTCCAAGATGAAGGAAACTGGGGACGTCAGACAACTAGTGAGTGTGATTAACCCACTGCACAGTAATCCAAGCTGAGTATTAATCTACAAGTGAGTAGTTGTGGAGCTGAAGAAATAGCCAAGTGCTAAAAAGGTGTTTGGGTCACTCTGAAAACTTGATTGCTGCATTCACACATGAAGAGCAAGAGCACAGCAAGTCAGAGAGGACTGCATTATGCTAGGCAGACAGTCCGAAGTATATGGTTTAGGCGGTAGGTTTGCAGTAGTCCTCTACACAAAGTGAGGCTCTGACCAGGCACCACAAATAGCTCTTGCCAGGACCATACCTGAAGTAACAGCTTTTGTCTCAGCAAGTAACTTAAGTAGCCTTGGAGAAATAATGTTAACTACCCACTGTCTTCAAATGGTACTCAGTCATTCATCCTAAAGTGCTTATTGGGTGTCCACAAAATTTGTTTGTAGCACAGAAAAAGCCAGATGCAAAATGGTACATGCATCTAGGGTTTGTTTGAAACAGAAAGAGACCTGTCATTTTCACGCACGCGTGCACACACCCAACACACAAAATAAACAAATAAATAAAATGCAATAAAACCATTAAAAATATTTCTTGGGCTGGGGAGATGGCTCAGCAGTTAAAGGTACTTTCTTGCAATGCCTGCTCAGCCAGCTTCAGTTCCCCAGTACCCACATAAAACCAGATGTACAAAGTGGCACATATATCTGGACTTTGTATTGGCAAGAAGCCCTGGTATGCCCATACTGACTCTTTCTGTTTGTTTCTCTCTCTCTTAAATCACTATTAGAAAACAAAAAAGTTATAATAAAAATATTTTATTTATTTATTTGAGAGAGAAAAAGAGAGAGAGGCAGATAGGAAGAGAGAGAATGGGCGTGTCAGGGCCTTTAGCCACTGCAAATGAACTCCAGACACATGTACCACTTTGTATATCTGGCTTACATGGATACTGGGGAATCAAACCAGGGTCCTTAGGCTTCGCAGGCAAGTGCCTTAACTGCTAAGCCATCTCTTCAGCTCCTAAATTATAATTGTTTTTTTTTTTTTAATTACAGTTCAGGGGGTGTTTGCCTGCAAAACCAAAGGATCCTGGTTTGATTCTCAGGACCCACATATGCCAGATGCACAAGAGGGCACATGCATCTGGAGTTCATTTGCAGTGGCCGGAGGCCCTGGCACACCCATTCATTCTCTCTCTCTCTCTGCCTCTTTCTCAAATAAATAAATATATTTTATACAAAAAATTACCTTTATGTGCTCATTTCCTGCGAAATAGCAGGAATGATGAGAGAGGATATATGTATAGTACAGTATTACTATATGGAATATGAACAGAGTACAAACGGGAAACAATGGCAGGAGAAAAAGTTTGAAGCTTTGGGGAGAGGAACTTATGTTAATGCATTTCTATGGTTCATATGATATGAAACACAAGTAAAAGTAAAAGACAAAGCCTTTATTCCCTATAACCTAGGGCCTACAAAACCTAATGACCCAGGTTCAATTCCTCAGTACTCATGTAAAGCTGGATGCACAAAGTGGTGCATGCATTTGGAGTTCATCTGCAGTGGCTAGAGGTCCTGGCATGCCCATTCATATTCTCTCTTCTTGCAAATAAATACATAATTTTTATTAAAAAAATCACCATTGTAGGAAGATTAATATTAGCTGAAATGCTGAGGGACTGAGGGATAAGGTAGCAGCAGGTGGCTTGTTAGATCTGATCAAGAAATTATATCACCTGAGGAAGCAAATCACCTGCAGAGCAAAAGCCTGTGATATACAAGGTCCTTTGGTGAACCTGTACTGCAAAGCTGCCAGAAACAGTGATTCCTTAGAACAGGAATCACATCTCTCCATCATGGAGATGAAGATTCCTGTTTAAAACTTCTAAGAGGGACACATTGTTATAAACTTGGTGGAAATTCTGCTTTAAGAGTCCAGAGAAGTGGGCTGGAGAGATGGCTGAGTGGTTAAAGGCACTTGCCTGTGAAGCCTAAGGACCTAGGGTCAATTCCCCAGTACCCATATAAGACAGAGGCACAAGGTGATGCATGGGTCTGGAGTTCTTTTCCAGTGGCTACAGGACTTGGCACCCATTCTCTATTTATTTGTCTCTTTCAAATAAATAAATCAATGACTAATAAAAAGTATTAAAGGGCAGTGGAGGGGTGGGTAAAAAAAAAAAAGTATTAAAAAAAAGATTCCAGAGAAATGATTCCAAGAAAGTATGTGTGTTCATTGCTTCCTCGTGGCTGTGAGCAAATACCTGACCAGAAGCAACCTCAGGAAGGAAGAGTTTATTTTGGCTTATTGCTCAGGGGACTCAGTGCATCATTGTGGGGAAGGCGTGGGAGCAGGGGCACAAAGCGGCTGGTCACACTGCATGCACGTCCAAGAAGCAGAGAACAACCAGTGCTGGTGCTCAGTTCCCTTCCTCTCCCTCCACGTTCAAGGCAGGCTCTCACTCAGTCATCTTCCCACCTCAGCTTCCTGAGCTCTGGGATTAACGGCATGTACCACCCATGTCTGGATACTTTCTCCTCAGTCTAGGACCCCCAGCCACAAAATGACACCCACTGTCCAAATTTAGGAAGGTTTTCCCACCTCAGTTAACCTAATCTAGGAAATCCCTCACTAACAAGCCAAGTGATTTGTTTCCATGGTGATTCTAAGTCCTGTCAAATTGAGAACTGGAGATCACCTGTTGCACTCCGTAAATAAAACGGGGGTATAACAGGCTGGAGGGATGGCTTAGCAGTTAAGGCATTTGCCTGCAAAGCCAAAGGACCCAGGTTAGCCAGATGCACAAGGAACACACATGTCTGGAATTCGTTTGCAGTGGCTGGAGGCCCTGGCACACCCATATTCTCTCTCTCTTTCTCCCTCCTCCCTCTTTCTCTGTCAAATAAATAAATAATTTTAAAAATAGGGGTGTTAGGAGTATGTGTGTGTGTGTGTGAGAGAGAGAGTGAGTGAGTGTGTGTGTGTGTGTGTGTGTGTGCAAAGAGCCAGGCCGCATAGTGATTCTAGACCTCAAGACCTTCACTCTTACTTGAAAGGAGGGCCTGTGCCCCGAGTGGAAGCAAAGAAGTGTTCAATCTCCAAGGCAGCTTCACACCCACCGGATGAGTCAGGTCAAATCTTTGTGTGCGCTGGTAAGTAGAGCCAAATTGTGGTTTGGACACTTCATGCCAATATTTTCTTTTATATCAACAAAGGGCTCTCTATTACTAAAATGTCATAATCTGGGCTCCTGTAAACTATGCTTACTAAAATAGCAGTGAATGTATATGCCAAACAGGAATACTGGCAGAGAGTTATGGGAACTAAACCCTCATGTACCAGTGCTGTCCCTTGATGATGGCTCACAGGCAACACCTAAGGTGAAAATTAACCAGCTCATCTGCTTCATAACTCAAGGGACTGAACAAGGCAGACAAAGAACATCCAAGCACAATGGGTTGAAGCCTGGAAAATCAGGATAACGTAATTATGAACGCCAGAAATTCATGAGAAATGACAGTAGGAAAGCCCTACTCCCCCCCCCCCCCCGAAACAAGGACTCACTGTGTTGCCCAGGCTGGTCTTGAACTCCTGGGCTCAAGTGATCTCCTGTCTGTCTCTAGGTAGTGAGGTGACCAGGGTGCAGCATTGTGTCTGGCAGTATTTTAGTTTAGATCTAAATAGTCACAGCTTTATTTTCCTTTCCCAGCTTTTCAAGGTATGATTAATACAGTCCACAGAACCAGCCTATAGTTCACTCGTGATTCTACATTCAGACTGGGTTTGAGCTCAAATGAGATAGTACCTGGGCTCTGCATGGTGATGGGATTTTGACTATCAGGGTTTGGTAAAGAGTCACACAGCCATTCTCTGGCATTCTGATTTATGTGTAATTCTGTTGTGGCACTGGGAATCAAACTCAAGGCCTTGTACAAACTAGGCAAGTGCTACCACTGAGCTCTGGGCTTTGATGGTCTCTATGGCTTTTTGGGCAACACTGGTATAGTGAGGACATAGAGCTAAGCCTCAAAGGCAGCCCTTACTAGCGCTTCTGCTGCAGTAGGTGGGCGGTTCTTGTTTTAGCAAGGGGAGGAGGGAGGGGGAAGGAAGAACATTCCCTTATCCCTGGGAAACTTGCAGGATCACTTCCCTCAGAGAGTTTATGCAAACACAATCTCCACCTCTTCCTCACTTTACAGGTCAGCAAGCCATTCAGAGATTGGGAGGTGACCCCGGAGCCTGGTGTGAGAGGTAGTCCAGCACTGAAAAGGCTTGGAGAGAAGGCCGAATCCTGTTTGACTTGGCTTTGCCAGAGCCAAATCCTTTCTCTGTGAATGTTTTCTTTTGTTTAGTGAAAAGAGCTGATAACAGATAACATCCTCCTTGCAATAGCCCTTCTGCCCATGAAACAGGCCACTTGGCACTTAGGAACCTGCTTCCCTGGGCCACTTCACCTCCCCTACAAGGACCTTCCAATTTGGAGGTGAGGAATGAGGCCTGCATTTGCTTACACCTGCTGTGTGGGAAATTCTAAGACATGCAAGTGTGGTGAGAGAGCCACAGTAAGTCTCACAGGGCCAAGGAACCCAGTTGACATCCACCTTACATTAGCATCACTGTTGGCCATTTGGCTAAGAGAAAGTAAAGGGTTAATGTGGCAAGAAAGGTAAATGGAGCACACAGGGGAGCAGAACTAAGGAAAAGTGCCCTAGAGCACCATAGCTGAGAAACATGGCAGAGAAGACATTTGGCATCCGCACTTTTGAGGGAATGGCTGCCAGACACAATGACAATGCGACAGACCAGGAAAAATAGGAGACCTCAGCTGTAGCTGCTGGAGAATGAGGAGGCATTCTTATTCCTCATCTTCTGAAAGGCACCTTTCTCCCTTGGTCTTAGGAAACTGTCCAGGCCTTGGCTCTTTACTGAGTGTCAGCGCAAGGAGTGGGTGTAAGCACTGGGGTTCAGGCGTCTGGACCCTCTGCCCCAGTCTTTATGAGGCCACTTGAGAGCAAAGGTGTCCAAAGTCTTTAGAGCCCATCTCTTTTAAGGATGACGTGCCTTGCCCCTCGACCTCCACTTCCTGCTAAGAGGTTTCCTCTGTGGCTCTATACTGTGCTTAAATTCTCTATCAAAAATTTTAACATATATTTTAATTTATTTATTTGAGAGAGAAAGAGACAGAGATATATACACACACACGTGGGGGGTGAGGTGGGGGGGAGGGAGGGAGAGAGAGAGAATGGGTACACCAGGGCCTCCAGCCACTGCAAATGAATTCCAGACACAAGCACTACTTTGTGTACCTGGCTTACATGGGTCCTGGGAAATTGAACCTGGGTCCTTTAGCTTTGCAGACAAGTACTTTAACCACTAAGCAATCTCTCCAGCCTAAAATATCTTTAATAGACCCCCAAAAGTTTTCAGGACTTAACCTTTTGGCCTATTTCCTTCCCTTCAGGGCATGAACTGTACTTTATGTAATAAAGAATATATATATATAATAAATGCTTAGACATAATTGAATTAGACCAAATTCTACCTCATATCAAGAACATTATAATTATATCTTCACAGCAATGATGAAATCTGCCCCAGTTCTTTCTTGTGCACATTTTCTCTCTCTAGCCCTCAGAACTCTGGGAACACGATGTAGCCTGTGAAACCCAAGGAATAAACACGATGTCAATAGCATGTTCTTTTAGTATTATTGTAATCTATCCCGATTGGCTGCAGAGGTGGTTTGTAGAAAAGCCCACTGCATTAAGCCAGATAGCATCAGCGAGTCCTCCGATTTCCTGTTTGGCTCCAATGTCAATGTAATAATAATAGCTCCTTGTAGATATTTTTACTATCACATAAACAGATTAAGCTCCACTTCTAAATACAAGGATTTGAGCAGGGCAGTACAAGCCAAGATGGGGGCTTCTGTGTACCTCCTGTAAAATATCTCTACACGCCTGTGACAACTCAACACACTCCACAGATATAGCGGAAGGAGACAGTGGCCATACTCTTCAGATGGAGTCCTTGCCCTGGGGAAAGAATATGACTTGCAGACAAAGGGAAGCAGGACTGGAGTGTGCTGGGAGCTCTCTGGGTATGGCAGGATTCTGAGAACTGCACTCCGGTTCACTATGGAAAACACTCAACCGTGAGATGGAACACCTAGACACAGGACCGAGCTCTCCTGGTCTTGGCTTCTCTTCTCCAGATTCTGGGATGGACCCTGACTGAGTGGAGAGGATATACATACAGTCAGCTCCCCTCTCCATGACCTGCCTTCGGGGCAAGAGGGTGGATGGCAGCCATATTAACGTGTAGGGTGGAAGGAAGGGCAAAAATAGGATCTACATTTATTACTATGGGTTTTTTTTGGTCACAATTTTCACTAAGCTTGGATCTTTTTCAGTGCTGGGATTTGAACCCAGGGCTTTATCTGTGTTGGGTAAATAGCCCTACCACTGAGCCACACCCCCAGGGGACAACTTAGATTCTTATGGTGGAGCATAGGTGAAAAAAAAAAAAAGATTGCTCTGGGCAGATAAAGGTCAGAATAGTGGGGATTTTAGGGTTCTCGCTAGGAGGAGGTTCAAGGGAAATTCTGGAGGACTGGATCTGGTCTATAGCTTGCGCTGGGTGGTAGGGCACAGTGTATGGGTTCAAGTCAGTAAGAGGTGAACCTAAGATTTCTGAGCTTAACTGCATTCAAAGAAAGGGTGTAATCCTTCAGGCAGAGATGCAAGCAGAGAGAGGGTTGAAGAGCCTGACCCAGAAGTGGCACTAACTCTCCCAGGAATTACCAGGCTGGCGGGGAAGGCCTCAGATCCCCAGCACTCACATCGACATCTGAGTAAGGAAGCAAGGATGCTCTTAACTTGAGGATCTGTAACAACTGTACCAACCCAATTCCACCAGTCTTTTAGCACATTAGATTCTAGCTCTTGGTAAGGCCTGATGCCTGGCTGGACAATCTTTCTGGGCCAGCAACAGAGTGGAGGCAGCAGAGGTAAGGGTGACAAGGTCCAGCTGCACCTTCTCATAGCACCAAAGGCAGTAGCCTAGGAAAAGATCCAGGTCTGTGCTAACTGTCTTTCTCTGCTGCCTATTGTAGATTGATGGACAAGAGGTCCAAAGAAAACCAAGTGGAAGAGATTCTAGCCCCTGGGAAAGGTGGGTCCAAGGATGGACATTAAGGCCTTGGGCCTTTCATGAAAGATCCTGAAGGCCAAAGAGCCTGGGACACCAAGCAGTCTGTTTCCACAGCTGCCAGAGGCAGAGAGCCAGGCCCGCCCCCACTTCCACACCAGTATCAACATTCTCTCAGGAACTTCCCAGCTCAAAGGCAGGTGGAGCACAGCATACTGAGAACAGAGGGGAAGAGAAGTCTCAGGATGAAGGGCTCAGGTAGCCATCTCACCACACGGTGCTTTGTCAGGAAAGCCTTAGGGCAAGGGAGATGGCATGCACTGGGCACCTACTAGGTCCCCAGTGCAACACCGGGGACCTAAGTCTGGCCACTTTGTAAGGCAGGCCCTTCACTTCCACAGATAAACACTGCTACTAAAGGTGGACACAGGCTGCAGAACTGGAGGACCAAGGCGCTCCCACCCAGCTCTAGGTGGGGCTCAAAACCTGGCATGTCCAGCTCAACAAAGTTCTGGTCAACTCAGGTTGGTGGTACCTACAAAGAGACGCAGGCCCAACCCAGAAAACACACAACACGAGTGGGTATTCTGCCTTTACATTTAGTGATGGGCCAGGCTGGGACCCTGTGTGGTGCCACAGTGAGTGTGGCATCATTTCAGGACAGGAGAACAAGACGTGCAGAGCCTGGTCCCACAGACATAAGCAGGTGGGTTGGGGAAGACAGACCAATTCCAGTGTACCAGGCAGGCTGAAGATCCTAACAATGGCTGTTGTTTTGGAATCAGAGATGTGGTGTTGGCAAAGCCACGATGGCCGACAGTGGCACCAACATGCTGCAACCAGAGGAAGTGTGAAGAACAGAGGATTCTCTGCAGGCTCAACCAACAGCTCAGAACTTCACAGGAAGACCTCTGCCTGGTGAGCTGCTCTTGGAAAATGTCTCCCGTGGAATCTTGGAGGCGCTCACATAGCGTATTTCTGTGTCCGTTCTCTTGCTAGTCTGGTGTACGTGGGCTGGACTTGGGCAGGAAGATGTCTGTGGGAACCTGGGCAGCTGTGCACAAAGGCAGCCCAAAGAGGATGCGCACTTCTGTCAGCCTTGTAGGTGTGGGCTGTTCTGGCACCAGTGGGTCATCAGGGTTGGGGTCACACAGCTGAGAGAAGAGGGACAAAAGAACTTTGGACCCAGTCAGTGCTGAAGACCACTGTGACCGCAGGGTGTCCAGGAAGATGCTGCCGTTGCTGTTGATATTGGGATGGTAGATTTTGGTAGTGAAAGAAACCTTGGGGGGTTTGAAAGGATAATCTGTAGGAAAGTGGATGGTCAGGAAAAAAAACACCACCTTGGTAAGGACTGTCACTTGGGCCCATGATGGTGGCCTGCCAGTGGAACAAATCATCACCCACAGGTCCTGCTGGACAATGGGCAGGAGGATGCCTCTGTAAGTCACTCTGTAAGATCCCTTCTGGATCCGCTTCAGTGCCTCCCTCCCTGCGGCATGGGACCCAGAGCCTAGACTGGGCTGCTGGAGGCAGCCCACAGCAGGCTCGGCTGGCCGCAGCACTGCACGGCCATTTATTTAAATAAGACCAAATTCCAAGGCCTTACTTGTGGTAGCCACATAAGCTTCGATGTTGCTAGAGAATATCTGTGGAACTTAAAACTTACTGTAAATATATAAATAACTTTGTCCAAAAAAGTAGGTTTCCATATGACTTATTTTTATATCCTCTTAGATTTTTATTAGTCCTCCCTCCACCTTTCCTTTACTCAATCAATGGAACACACAGGTGCCATAGATAGTTACTAGAAAATTTTCAGTGCCAGGGAAGGATACCTTCTAGTGAGTTGTTGGCCAGAGAGGTCCCTGATGCCCCCAGAACATTACAGGCCCTTGCCAAGGCCCTTGGTTTCCCACCAGGAATAGATGGTAAAACCCTACTGCTGAAGACTCCACATACTTGGGCTGCAAGATCACTGAGAAATCCTACTGGAGCTGAGCTGAAAACCTCCTGCATGTAGACCAGCTGACAGAAATCTGGAAAAAGCCACACTGCATGCAATTCAATGGGAGAGAGAGAAATCATCAGTGAAGATACCCAACAGTGGACACTGCAAGCCTTATACTTGACCAGCCAGGCCAAATGAGCCAACAGGTGCAATAGTGGCATGTCTGTTGTGAGGAAAACCAACCACCCTCTAATTTGACTAGAGGCCCACACCATGGGAGGGAATACATCCCTGATACTGAAAACCTACAACAGGGGTAGTCATGAGCCCTAGGAGTGTGACATCTGCAGGCATCTGGATAAATACATATACTATGCTTATCAAACTGCCCAGTAAGCACTTCTCTTAATGTTCATACTTATATATTAATGTTATTCTCACTTTTGCAGAGAAGCTTCTCTTTTCAGATGGCAGTGACCTTGGGATGACTCAGAAGGCACCATGGTGCTGGGAAGAAGTGACAGAGGAGTGCTCAGCACTGAAATATCTCTATCACACGTTCCAAGGCCCAGGGTCCATTGCGGAAGAGGTGGCGGAAAGAATGTAAGAGCCAAAAGAAGGGTAGGACTCCCTACAATGTGCTCCTCCAGACACAAAATGGCCTGTATATCCATGACCTCATAGTGCCTGACACTACCTACACAAGACCATCATAATAGGAGAAAAAGATGATGACATCAAAATAAAAAAGAGACTGACTGGGAGGGGGAGGGGATATGATAGAGAGTGGAGTTTCAAAGGAGAAAGTCGGGGTGGGGGGAGGGATGGAATTACCATGGGATACTGTTTACAATTATGGAAGTTGTCAATAAAATAAAAAGAAAAAATATATAAATAACTTTGACTCAGAAAAAACTGGAAAGGGGTAGCTGAAGAGTTAGCTTAGTTATGGTGTTTGCCTTGCGATCAGGAGGACCTGAGTTCAATCCCTAGAACTCATGTGAAAATACCCTGGTATGGTGACACCAGCACTGGGGATGTGGGGGCAGCTCTCTGGTCAATCAGTACAGTCTAATATGAGAGCTTCAGGCCAAGGAGACACCCTGCTTCTAAAAGGACGTGGACAGTGTTCCTGAGGACGACACAGAAGCTGTCCTCTGCACATATATGCACATGCACCAGCACACATAAAAAAGTGGAAGGACCGTGAATTGATTTTTAAAGACTTATTTTTATTTATTTATTTGAGGGAGGGAGAGAGAGAGAGAGAATGGGCACACCAGGGCCTCTAGCCACTGCAAACGAACTCCAGATGCATGTGCCACCTTGGGCATCTGGCTTATGTGGGAGCTGGAGAATCGAACCTGGGTCCTTAGGCATCACAGGCAAGCACCTTAACTGCTGCTAAGCCATCTCTTCAGCCTGATTTTTTTTTTTTTTTTGAGGTAGGACTTCACTATACTCCAGTCTAACCTGAAACTCACTCTGTAGGCCCAGGCTGACCTTGAACTTGCAGCAATCCTCTTACCTCTGCCTCCTGAGTGCTGGGAATAAAGGTATGACCCACCATGCCTGGCTTGATTTTTTTTTAATTAGTGATAACTTACACATAAGAAAAGCTGGTATTTAAACAATTTTTAAGTGTGCAGTGGTATTAAGTATATTCACACTGTTGTGCAAAGACCGTACCATTTACCTCCAGAATTGTTTTCTTTCTTCCTTTTTAAAAAAATATATTTTATTTATTTACTTATTTGAGAGAAAGAGGCAGAGAGGGAGGGGAGGGGGGAGGGGGGAGGGGGAGAGGAGGGAGGGAGAGAGGGAGAGAATGGGCACGGCAGGGCCTCCAGCCACTGCAAACGAACTCCAGATTCATGTGCCCCCTTGTGTATCTGGCTCACATGGGTCTTGGAGAGTCGAACCGGGATCTTTTGGCTTTGCAGGCAAGTGCCTTAACTGCTAAGCCATCTCTCCAGCCTCCCCCACCCCCCCCCACCTATTTTTTATTTTTGAGGCAGGGTCTCACTCTAGACCAGGCTGATCTGGAACTCACTGTGTAGTTCCAGGCTAGCCTCAAACTCATGGTGACCCTCCTACCTCAGCCTCCTGAGTGTTGGGATTAAAGGAGTGTGCCAACACACCTGGCGTCTTTTTCCCTTTTACATATTTTTATTTATTATTTCAGAGAGAGAAAGAGATAGAATAAGTGAGGATGGGCATACCAGGGCCTCTTGCCACTGCAAGTGCAATCTAGATGCATGTGCTGTTTTGTGCATCTGGCTTTACGTGAGTACTGGGAAATCGATCCCAGACTGGTAGGCTTTGCAAACAAGTGCCTTTAACTGCTGAGCCATATCTTAGTCACACCTCCAGAACCTTAAGTTCCTCTATAGCAACTCCACACCCACTGCACACGAGGCTTTCTGTCCTCAGTAATGGTCAACACTGGTACTTTGCATGTAGGTGTACAAACACTGGTGAAAAGGTTTGGCAAAGAAAACTGAAATTTAGTCACAGAAGATCACAGCAGAGCCAATAAAAGAAAGATGAACTATCTATCATACAATATAAAGACGACAGATTAAAGAGCCTATTCTTTTTCCATAACGAACAACTAATGGCAGCCTGCCGTTGCTGAGAACTACATGTAATTTATGACTTGTTTACACTCCTGGCATCAACTTTAATCATCTGCTCTGACCGAGACCTCTCACTCTCTCAGACGTGTTAGCAGGTGGTAGCCGGGCTCAGTGCCGGAGGGGAAAGGAGCGGCCAGCGCGGCAGGCTGCTTGCTGACGGGCCTCCAGCCTGCTCCCCCAAGAAAGCTTGCCCCGACAGACCTGTGAGACATGGCAGTGACCTTGGAAGCTTTGGAGGGCAAATACTGACAGGTCCACTGCACACACGTCCAGTCTAGATAGGAGGCAGAGGCTCCCCACCAGCTTTTGAGGAGGCTAAGAAATCATGAGTATTTGCGTTACCATGAGGCTTCTAATGGATTTCAGGGGCCTTGTGGAAGCCGGGAAAGCCTGGGCAAGGCAGCAAACCATCCTTCACTGCAGTGTTTTGTCACCTGGAAGAACATGTAGCCTCAGGGGAGAAGGCGACATGGCGGCTGTTTGCTGCAGGCAGGTGAGCCCAGCTGGTATGGAACGCATGTAAGCACACACGAACGCTGCAGTGACCAACTGAGCTATTGGCCAGCTTCCCTCAGCCGCCATTTGCTACAGCTTCTCTGCTGGGGACAGTGTTACTGCCTTTGTTGTTCTGATTCCTTTTACAACTGCTGCCCAGTATGATTTTCCTCTCCTTTCTCGAGGACATGCATTACTGTGGGCTTCATCTCACAGGAGAGGTAGAGTTCCAAGTAGGGGAGGTACCATGCTTCCAGAGAGGGACTGATGGATCTCTGGGCTTCGTGAGTAACTTTATGATGTTGGGAGACTGTGCTGGCACCAGGCTCCGGGTTTGAAGCACTCTGTTGTCATACGGTGTACAGCCCTTCCAAGAACAACTCTATAAAAGGAAAACACTTTCCTGCCACAGTCTTTGACTTCTAGAGACTCACACAGTCAGCCTCTGCAACAGTTAATTTAATTTAAGCTCCACTCACCTACAGAGAAAAACTGTGCTGAACCTCTGTGAAAAGCAAGAGTCTTCTCTGTGGTGTTGGTGTTTTCTTTGCTAGGTGCCAAACTGTTATTTCACATATGTGAAAAGAAAATTGGCGTGGAGTCCACATGAACTAAACTACTGGCAAGGATGATGCTAGAGCCTGCCATTGAGAAGATTAGATTCCCAAGAAACTCCCCAGGCTGTGGCCAACATCCACAAACTAAAAAGGAGAGAGAAAGAGAACGAACATCCCCACATACTCAAAAAAGCTCATTTCTCCCTGTGTGTTCAGGTAGGATTCTACTAGTCACTGATGTTACCCACAGCGCACATTAAAGACTTATTGAATAATAAATGTGCATTAAGAAGAGAAGTAGGACGTTGACAATAGCTTTTTTTTTTTTTTTTTGGTTTTTCACGGTAAGGTCTCACTCTAGCTCAGGCTGACCTGGAATTCACTATGTAGCCACTGAGTGACCTTGAATTCACAGCAATCCTCCTACCTCTGCCTCCGTGCTGGGATTAAAGGTGTGCACCCACCACGCCCTCTGACAATGGCTATTTTTATTCAGGTTTGAATTTATACATTTTAACTCTCTTCCTTATTTGTTCAATAAATGGGATGGTTCACAACTTCCCCATAAATAAGACTGATTAGGTCATGTTTGGGTGCATATGTAACTTTTCTTTTAAATTTTCAATTGCTTTCCTGTTTTTTTTTTTTTTTTTTTTTAAGGCCTTTTGCTATTTTAGCCTGCTTGTACTCACAGATTCAAATATGGAAGCAGACCAACAGAGAAGCAGAGAAGTTTGTGATCCAAACTGTTGCAAGTGATTGACTACCCTAGGGAGCTGAAGACAGTGCTCCTTGGACCCAGTTCTTCATGGCTCACTGGTAATGCAACCATGGCAACCATGTCACCATAGAAGGCATCTGTAACCTGTGCTTGCTCCATCCCTTCATGAGTCTGTCCTTAGACCACCCTATGGAGGAAATTTTTAAAAATTTTAAGTTTTTTTTTTTTTTTTAATTTGAGAGAGAGGGGGAGAGAAAGAAGGTGAGAGAGAGAGAATTAGCAGGCCAAGGCCTCAGCCACTGCAATTGAACTCCAGATGCTTGCACCACCTAGTGGGCATGTGTGACCTTGCGCTTGCCTCACCTTTGTACATCTGGCTTACGTGGGATCTGGAGAGTCGAACATGGGTCCTTAGGCTTCACAGGCAAGCGCCTTAACCGCTAAGTCATCTCTCTAGCCCTGAAGAGACTTTTATATAGGTAAGAAATCATTTGAAACACACAAGTGTACTGTTTTCTCTTTTAAACCTAGATCTTATGAGTGTTTCTAGAGGGCTGAGGCGATGGTTTAACAGTGAAATGTGCTTGCTTGCAAAGCCTGCCAGCTTGGGTTCAATTCCCCAGCACCCCTGTAAAGCCAGATGAACAAAGTGGTATATGTGCCTGGAACTTATTTGCAGGGCAAGATCCCTGGTGCACCAATGCTCACACACATTCTCTCTCTCAAATAACTAAATTTTTTTGTTGTTGCTTTTTCGAGGTAGGGTCTCACTGTAGCCTAGGCTGACCTGGAATTCACTCTGTAGTCTCAAGATTGCCTTGAACTCTTGGTGATCCTCCTATCTCTGCCTCCCAAATGCTGGGATTAAAGGCATGTGCCATCTTGCCCAGCTCAACATTTTCAAAAAATATTTTTATTTCATTTATTTATTTGAGAGAGATAATGGATGAGCCAGGGCCTCTAGCCACTGCAAAGAAACTCAAGACACATGTGCCACCTTGTATATCTGGCTTACGTGGGTACCAGGGACTTGAACTTGTGTCCTTAGGCTTCAGAGGCAAGTGCCTTAACCACTAAGCAATCTCTCCAGCCCCAGGATATTTTTTAAGTGTTTCTAAAAGGAACATACAGATTCATTTTGGGGAAGCATTTAGAGACTGTGTGTGTGTGTGTGTTTGGAGACTAGATCTTCATTTTTCCAAACAATCATGTACTTTCCTTCATCACTGGGGTACCACTTATAGGACAAATCAATGTCTTAACAGTGTTAAAAATTCCAGGACTCCATCTTCATTATACCTCCCACAGGAATAACGTGATCAGACTTGGCCATGGAAACCAGCTTAATATTGGGTACATGACCCAAGTGGGGCCAACCAGAGTCCTTTCTACTTATGAAAGGTGGAAGACATGTTCTGTACTAGTTACTAAGCTAGGATGATAGGAACCTGGGGCTACTGATGACTAAGTTTCCTACAATGAAGGCCCACACAGACAGGCTCACTAAGATCCATGGAGAGTGGATCTAGGCAGTATGGAATCCCAGTTCACAACTCCAGTCCTGGCTAATGTTCTTTTAATCCATGAGCAGTTCCAATACATTCCAGCTATTTCAGCCAAGAAATTTCCTCTTTGCTTAGGAAGGTTAAAATGTATCACAACTGGAAGAGTGTGAGTTGAGTGGGGGCCACCCTAACCTCAGAATCACACTGCTGCCGCTGTGAACTGACTAGGGGTCCCCCCTCCCCCAGTTGTGTGCTAGTGAACGTCATTGACCTTCCACACCAACTTTTTGTTAGGGCAGTCCTTATCAACTTATTTGTCAAGAAATTGATGCTAAAATTTATAAATAAGAGGTGGAGATATTCTTCCATGTATATGTTAAAAAAAAAACAGATTTTTATAAATCTGGCATTTCTTAACATAAGGAGAAAGTAAGTAACTTTTTATTTTTCTTCCAAGGTAAGGTCTTACTCTAGATCAGGCTGACCTGGATTTCACTATGTAGCCTCAGGGTGGCCTTGAACTCATGGTGATCCTCCTACCTCTGCCTCCCGAGTGCTGGGATTAGGTGTGCGCCACCACGTCCAGCTCTAATTTTTTTTTTTTGAGACAGGATTTCATGTGGCCCAGGAGAGTTTAGAAATCACTATGTAATGAGGATGGCCTTGGACTCCTTATCCTCCTGCCTCCACCTCCCAAGTGCTAGGATCACAGGTGTGTACCACCATGCCTGGTTTATATATGCTGGGGTTTGAACCCAGCGCTTCATGTGTGCTAGGCAGGCACTCTACCAACTGAGGATAGCACAAACATACTTATTCACATCTCACTTCTATTCACCTCTTATGAAACACAGAGACCAAGAGCAGAATATGAGAAATGTGAACACTCGGAGAAGGGTTGGCTTCTCTACCTATGTTAATATCTGCCTCCCTCCCCGCTTCACCCAGAGCTGAAGACCTCTGAGATGCTGGCAGGTACTAACGCGCTCCCTTTTAATTACATCCCCCAATTGCCGCAGTAACTGATTGCCAGCTAAATAATTATAATCAAGTGCCCATTGTACGTAACAATCATTTAATGACTGCCATCCAAAAACACTGTAATAAAGAGAGCTTTAATGAAGAACACTGGACAGTCGCCAAGGTTTATGGCGGCTTGCTTAAAGGGAAAGAGAGCTGTAATCTGTATTTAAGATTCAAAGAAGCCTTTAATCCAGATGCTCAACATTAAATAAGGGAGTGGAGTCATGTTTTGATCAAAAGTTACTGCATGCATAAAAGAAAGTAACATAAATGTTCTTTTAGCAAAAATCTCCAGTAAATTATATTAAGTAAGTGTTTGTAACCATTTGCTTTGGAAAAAAGAATGAAAAAAGAAGAAAACCATCTGATTTTCATTTTGGACAAGAACACTTGGCTAAAATAAAATAAATAGGAGTAGGATTTGATTTGATTTGTATAATATCATTGAAAATAAAGTGAGTTACATTCCATCTACCTGAGGCAGTCATCTCTCTTACTGACACTGCGTATCTTGTGCCCTCACTTTGCTAGTGCAGGACTGTGTCTCTGGGAAGTCTAATCACATTCTGACAAAGTCCGAATTGAAATGTATTTGATGAGCTCAGCTAGCAAGCACTAGTTCTCATCTAAGGAGCAGTGCGGGGGGGGGGGTGCGGGGGGCCAATCAGGACAAAATGCATTCTGTCAAAGTCAGGGCCGCTGGCAGCTCTGGTCAGAAGTGTGGGGTGTTTGGCCAATGCAGCAAGATGCCAGTTCCTGGGGCGGAAGCCATTCTGCAAGCTGATATGCAGCTGGGCTAGTCTTCACTTGGGCGAAAACTCTCAGCAAACCCAGGCCTCTCCAGGTGGGAGGAGAGGAAAAAGCAAACCCAACCCCAAAACTGTTTTTACAGGTGAGGCCAGATTAGGGCTCCACAATGCAGGGGGCCTCAGTCCAGGGGAAGTCACCAGAAGGAATGAATCTTGGCACCTGGGCACAATTCACTGTGGGTCCAGTTTGTCCCAGGATGGGCACTGCTACAGTTACCTTCATGTTGCTGGCACAAAGCATCTGGGCAGAAGCAGCTGATGCAAGGAAAGGTTTATTTTGGCTTACAGACAGGGGAAGCTCCATGATGGCAGGGAAGAGAACGGCATGAGCCGAGGCTGGAAATCACCTCCTGGCCGATATCAGGTGGACAACAGCAGCAGGAGGGCGAGCCAAACTAGCACTGGCAAGCTAGGGCTAATAAACAATCATGGTCTACCTCCAACAGCACACCTCCTCCAGCAAAACTCTACTTCCAAATGGGCAGCAGCTGGGGACCGAGCATTTCGAATACGTGAGTATATGAGGGACACCTGACTCAAGCAACGACAAACACTAAGGACAGAACTGGTGTGACACTGAGATACCAAGCAATGTTGGGTCCTTGGATGGGTATGCGTGCATGACACCGACAGACGGATTATTGTACGTTAAATTTCTCCTGCAATGAAAGGTGCGAACAACTATTGCAGGCTTTATCAAAAGCAGCTGGGTTAGCTCACCAGAGAGGATGTGGGGAGGGTCATCAGACCCCCACCTGAGACTGAGGCGCTCCCTGTGCCAGCTGTATACAATAACGCACAAGCCCTCATGACCTCAGGGGGGAGATAGGGTACATTGAGAGTAAAGAATCTAGGAACAATGAGCTCCACTGAGGTGGTGTCTCTGGAGTCCCCATGTCCTGTAAGTATCTGTACATAAGCCCTCACCCTGAGACACAGGCAGGAGCATCCGTGGGGTAATCCTGACAGACTGAGCCCCACTGAAGTGCTGCTCTGGGGTCTCACACTCCTAGACAGGGACAAGTTGCGTCTAGAATCAGTCACAAGGAGGTCATCATCATTCAGGGTGAGATGAGACTTCTCCATGGTGCGGCTGCACTGGGATCCCCATGCTATGTAACACTTGACATATACTCCCAATTAGACAGAGCAGCAGAGTAATATGGGAGGCAAAAGTCACCCTTGCTTGAACTTAAATAGCATCATAGGCACGGACTTAAAACTTTTCTGCTTGAGATCTCTTTTTGCTCCAAAAATTTTTATGTGATCCTGGCTATATAAGACTATGAAAAAGTATACAAATCAAACATTTACTGATAAACAGAAATTTATTTTAAAACAATTTGGCATGCACATTAATTTTACCATTTACTAAAGATGATCTCAAACTGGCTCACTAATGAGATGCATGCATTTGTTCCTTGCTTGTTTTTATACAAGTACTTCAATCTTGCAGAATACTTAACCCTACAGGATATAGAGCATCTTCAACATTTTTCAGAGTTAATGGATATTTTAAGTTTATAATCAAGGCTGAGAATGTCACTTCACATAAATACATGTGAAAATAGCAGAAGTATGTTTGGGGCTATTTCAGAAACTGTTGGAGATGACAAGTCAACAAGGACCATAGGGGCCACCTGCTTCGGGTCTAGCACACAGTTTTGCCTTTTGAGAATAAAAGAAATGTAGCTACAGAAAAACAAAAACAAAGGAACTAGAGCCATGTTGGGTGGAGGTTCTGCTTGCTTGGCCCTTTGACAACCACAGGTGCTTTAAAATTTTTACCTATTTCATCCTGACTCTTCATCATGTGACCTGGGCGGGGCGATAGCTCCTCACTGCCATTGCAGATGGGACACATCGCAGATCTGATCAATGAGTTACTCTGCCCTCACCATACCAGGTGGGTCATTAGTGGACTAATCTAGCAAGCCATTAGCTAGTGCTATTACACACAGGCTTTCTTTCTGGGGTGTCTATGCTTGGGGAGGTGCCCTGGAGCTATCAGCTGCCATCTTACAAGGCAAGAGCCTGTCTAGGAATGAAGCCATGCAGAGAAAACAGACAAGGGAAGAGATTGAAAGCTCACAGTTAACACAGTTTGGGGGCTTTGGATCTAGCAGTGGCTTACCCCAGAACCACCAATAAACTTTTCAGGTTCATTCACAGATACATTCACATGCTTGCTTAAGCCTATTTACTGTCTAATTTCCAAATGAAAAGAGATTGATTAACATAATAATTCTGTAGATTTGAATCATAAAGGAATTATCTAAAAATCATGAAGTAACTTTTCTGAATGCTCTAAAAACAAGAGCTGGACTATGCAAGATGCATCACTGGACCCCCATCTCTTCAATATGAATAAGACAGCTGTACTGTGAGGTCACTGCAGACAGAAGCACATTAGCTTTTTATTATGCTCCTGATCCTTCATTTTCACCTCCCCACCAAGGAGTCAAACGTCCATCCACTGCTCCATCCACGTATCCATGTGTTCATCCATCCGTCTTCTCATTGAGTGTTGAATAGGGACCAGGGCCTACACTAGGTCCTGAGGACACAAAGACACTGTCATAAGTGTGAGAAGGGACCAGGGGAAGGCTTCAGACAGGATGAAGGTGTGAAAACCAACAAGGTTTTCACTAGGCGGAGAGAAGGAACACAAAGGGGCGCCAAGTGTGAGATAGCCAGGGGGCCGCAGCAGGGTGGGCATAAGTGCCTGGCTGTCCCGCTAAGCAACTGACCCCATCCTGGAGCAGAGGTAAGCTGAGCTCTGCGATAAGACCTGTGCTTCAGAAAGAGATTTCTGGTGGCCACCATGGGAGGGATGGACCATGAACAAGGACAGAGCTCACCAAGGACTGGTCTAAGTTTGTGGGAGGAAAAGGCAGGTCAGGAGGCGAATTGCAAGTGTAACTGGAAAACCACTGAAAACTAACCCCAGGCAGATGACCTGAGATGCAGTCTGTCCACGAGGCTGTCTATCAAAGGAGAAAGACTATGAGGGGTCCAGAGGAAGGCGTTGAATGCCTGTGCGTTGTGCAGTCTCTGCACTACGGCTCCTCCATGCCAGTCCCCCCCCACCACCGAAAAAAAAACACCCACAAAACCAAAACTAGACTGTTCCTAATCTGGGCTCTACAGGAAAAGACCTCTGCTCAGCCCCTGGCAGCCCTCTGGGGGGTGTCTTTCTCTCTCTCTCTCTCTTGTTTGACCTCTTCACTGACTGTGATCTGCTGAGCCTCTATGTCCTCACATCTAAAAGTGGAATAATGACATTTAGCTCAGGATAAGGATTAAACAGGCAGAACACTGGTGAGCGTCTGCTGAGCCTGGTCCATGGCACACCCTCGGAACCCAGAAGCTGCCCTGCTTCTGCTGCAGATGAACTAGCCTCCATCATGGAGAAACAAGGGTAACTACACTACGGTGTAGCTGTTCACTCGCCAGGACAACTGCACACTGCAGCAACCTGAAGTCTGTCCTATGAGCAAGACAGAAGCTTCTACTGGGCAGTTCAGCATACTAGCTAGCACAAGTGAGTGTTCCCTGAAGGCCAGGCCCAGACTGTAGTGAGTGGGCTGAACAGATCAGGAGTTCTCTCAAGGGTGACTAAGGAGAAGTAGCACACACCTGCACTTCCTCAGGTGAGAGGTCAGGTGTGTCCCCAGCCCTCCTCTGAGAATGTGGACATGGCTGGGAACATAAGCAAGACAATGCCTCAGAATAACTAAAAACTAAAGTTCTCAGTGGTAGAGAACTTGCCAAGCATGTGTAAGGCCTTTGGTTCAATCCCAGAAGCACAAAACAAAACAAAACAAAATCAACAACAACGAAGGACGAAACTCAGCAGATCAAAACATAAGTCCACTAGTGATATGCTTTTACTTTACTTTATCCCTAAAGCCAGATCTACACAGACGTCTCATTAGTAGAACTTCCCACCTCACTACCCTTGTCCACAAAGGTACCTTCTGCTGACAAGTCAGGACTGGCAAGTGATGGACCCAGCTTAATTGCACAAATGAGCGAGTGCGGAGGGAGCAGAGGGAGCTGTGGTGCAAAGCCCAACAAGCTGGGGCAGTGGCGTGCTGCTTCAGGAGCTCAGGTGCCAGCGGAGCAACGCGCAGTGTGCAACCATCACAAGCGCCCGTGAGGTCCACATAGGGGAGTGGCCCCAACCAATTTTAAACCAAAGATGAGATATGTTGAGCCTGTGATGAAACCAAGCCTCCACGGGCCGCCCATAGCACACATGCAGGCAACAGCTTGCCCACAGCCCCACCCTCAAGCCCACCTGGACTTGGGCAGGAATTCAGAGGAACCAGTCCCGGCGCTGGAGAGGAGGAGGTGGGTAGACTGAAAGTTCCTACTCCCACTGCTCGGTTTTCCTCACGTCACAGTCCGTGGCCATGAACACACGGAGAGGACTAATGAATGAAATGATGGGATTCAAGAGGACAGACATTCAAATGTCCATTGTTTTGAGCAGCTCAGTGTGGAAACCCTTGGAATCTTATAAACTAAGAGCCCAGGAGGATGTGCTGGAGGCTGGAGTGGCGAGGACAGAGGGTGGCAGGATCCACGCTTGTGTTCCCACCACTTACTCCTTCCATTCCAGTTCCCACTTTTGCAGAGTCTGCAGATTCCACGGGCGATGTGTACCAACTCTATAAACGGTTAAACACAATTTGCTAAATACCTTCCTAGATAAATTGAAACCCAAGGTCTTTTTGAGCCCTGTCCAGCCATACCCCAAAGGGCATGCAGGGTGGAAAGTCATGCTCCTCCCTAGCCAAATTCCTGAGTCAGACTTCTGCCTGTCAGTCATCTGATGTCACAAGTCTAACTGTGCCTGAGTAAGTATCTTCAGGAAACAGAATCCCATGGTAAGGACATTGGTATTTCCCCACAGAACATCTAGCCTAGTTTCTAACTCAGCTACTGTATATAAACTTAGCTATGACACTGAGGAGGAAATATTTTGGCATAAAAAAGAAGTCAAAGAATAACAATAATGTACTAGTCACTATATCTCCCCACAGAGGTACACACTCTGTAATTCCAGGCTGGCCTCAAACTCACAGAGCCTCCTACTCCTGCCTCTCTAGTGCTAGGATTAAAGGCATGCTCCATCATGCCTGGCACAAATAAATAATTTTAAACAGTGATAAGAACCACAAAGAAGCCCCTCAGCAGAACGAGGCAGGGGAGAGGAGATCTAAGGGTACAACTGCTTTATAAAAAAGCAATAAATAAAAAGAAAAATGAAACAAAATTCACAAAAAATAAAGTGCAATAGAAAAATACTGCTGATTTTGGAGAGATGAGTTTTGGGGATTCTAGGGGTAGATATAATAGGTAGCTAGGCAGACATTAGTCTTGTAGGTCACTGAAGGATGTGCCCAACCTCTTGTTTCCCTGGTAACATTAGAAGGAAAACATAATAATTGCTCCTCCATAGGCTTTAAAATACCACATGAAAGGGAGGAGGGTGGAAGTATCATACCTTTTGTTTAAGAAAGGCAAGTTTGAGTTTTACCTCTTGCCTCGATGGGGATATAACATTCTAATCTACCCAGAACACAAGATTTCAGTCCCCTCCATTGAGTGCTAATCCAATGGAGCCTGTCAGTCACCTGGCCAAGAGACCACTTCCTTACCTAAAAGGCATGCTAGGGAGGTGGAAGAATATTTTTCCTCTTATGAGATGATAGACTATACCCCAGAAGTCTCTCTCTTGGTGCAGTTCCTTACAGACCCTCAGTGTGCTTGCTTTGCTGTGTTCTAACTCAGAAAGTGTAATTCTTTTTCTTTATATACTTTTTTTTGGGGGGGGGGCTAAAGTCTTACTCTAGCCCAGGCTGACCTGGAATTCATTATGTAGCTTCAGGGTGCTTTTGAACTCACAGTGATCCTCCTACCTGGGCCTCTTGAGTGCTGGGAGTAAAGGTGTCCACCACCATGCCTGGCAATTTTCTTTTTTCCCTTTCTTTCTCATCTTTGGGCATTGGCTGAAATCTTAAGCATGCTTGCCCTGACACTTTGAGGCTTTTCCACCTTTTTTTTTTGAATAAATATCCTTTGCTTTGTTACAAAAAAACCCCCAAAATAACCATGTACAAAATAAAGGAGCATAAAGAATGGATGGGGGGTGCTGGGGAGATGGCTTAGTGCTTAAGGTGCTTGCCTGCGAAGCCTAAGGACCCATGGTCAATCTCTCTCCAGATCTCATGTAACCCAGATACACAAAGGTGAGTCAAGCGCAGGTTGCACATGCCCACTAGGTGGTGCAAGCGTTTGGAGTTCTATTGTAGTGGCTGAGGCCCTGGAGTGCCAATTCTCTCTCCTTTCTCCCTCTCTCTAAAATAAAAAAAAAAAAAAGGATGGGGACTGGGGAGATGGCTCAGTGGATAAAGGGCTTGCTAATGCAAGCATGAGTACCTGAGTTCAAATCCCAAGCACCCATGTAAAGCCAGATGCTGTAGTGTAAGCAACTGTAATTCCCGTAAACCTACTGATGGAATGTGGAGACAGGGGATTCCCATGAAACTTGTGGCTACCTAGCCAGGCCAAAGCAGCAGTTTGTGCCTCAAACAAGGTAGAAGGCTGACACCTGAGGTTGCTCTCTGACCTTTACACATGTGAAGTAGCTAGTGTGCCTGCACACACACACATTCACACACACACACAGTTAGTTGGGCTGGGGATGTAGTTTAGCATGTGTGAAGCCCTGGGTTTAATCCCCACATTGCAAAACCAAAATACAACACCTAACTATTGGTTCATGGATAGGAATGTGAGGATCTGGGGGAGGGTTTGAGTCTCTACAGCTAGTAGGAAATGAATTTACACTCGGGGGGTGGCTGATCTCAAAGTGGCTCTTGAGCATCCCGCCATGCTTCTCTCTAGCAGAAGAGGGGCAGGAGACACTCAAGATTCCTCCCTGTGCGTCAGCAGCAGCATTCTGAGACCTGTGAGTTCTCCAGAGCGAGCAAGCTGCTGCTCTGATGCTGAGACCAGGAGGGCTTGAGTTTCTACACAAGACATTCTGCCTCCCTTTATCCCTAACAACCCCCTGAAATAGGAATTACAAAAGGGCATGAAGGCTCAGAGACTTTAAGTAACCTGCTCATAAATCCCTGCGCTCACGAGCACAGGAGCTGCGAGGCAGACCTCATGCCTCTCTCAGAGCACACTGCTTTTTCCATTACACCATGCAGCCTTCCAGAAGACTCCCCAAGGAGCTACATTTGTCTCCCACTGGGAAACAAGGCAGTAACGAACTTGGCGGCACACACAGGAATGAGTGACTGCTTTGTGTCCCTGCCAAGCAAGTATTTGCATGCCCTTTGCAGCAGGAGCTGGACACGAAACCCAGCTGATCTTTAGCAACTCAGAATTCAAGAATTTGCTAGAGAATCTTCTCACCTTCTCCATATGGGGTCCACAGTTAACAGGGGGGGAAGCATATTTATGTCTTATTCAGAATTTGAAAAGTCATAAATCCTTGGGGCTGCTGGCAAGTGTCTGCAATCCACTGTAATCATGTTGCCTGGTGGTGTCTGCAGCAGCTCCTTACTATAGTAACAGCAGCCTGGATGGTGGAGACCTTTGTCTCGTGCCTGGGGGATTACTGCATTTTCCACATTAGCAATAAGCTGCAGACTTCAGGTTCTAAATGGAGCCAGAAACACTGACTATAATCCAGATGCCCTAGATATAATCAGAGCTAAATTTTACTGCCCCCCATGAAAGGCACAAATGAAAGGAATGTACCAACATCTAGAATATGGGTTCAGAAAGCAAAGCTGTGAACAGAGCCAGTCCAGGCTTGGTAGACTGAGAGGCACAGCTAAGCCATCTGGTGAGGTGGTTCTCTCCTCTTCTTCATAGACCAGGACAGTTTGAATGCTACAAAAACCAAACACCACGAGGGGAGCAGGAGGTGCTACAAACGGGGTTTTCACTGCTCTCTAGAACTTCCTGAAGGTATTTTTACCCACATGTACACACACACACACTTCAGATTTTTAGGAATTTTTCCCCTACACAGGGTCTCTCTCTGTGTCCCAGGCTGGCCTCAAACTGGTGATACTCCTGCCTCTGCCCCCTGAGTGCTGGGATTACAGATATCTATCACCAGGCTCAGCTCTGAGATTGATTTGATAAACAAAAGATCTTCATTTATGGTCAATTACTTCTAATTGTTAATACAAGAAAAGCTAATTAAACTCTGTGATAGAAATAGCAATCTCATCCAATGAAAGACGAGTATGACAGCAGCCTAAACATGTCTCCCTGGGAGATGTGATTCCAGTAACTAGAATGGCCATGGCAGATGCAGCGCCCGCTTGCAGTGCTAAGTGCTTGAATTATACTCCCTCATTTAATCCTAGTGGCGCCTCAACGAGGGTACTGCTTCCACTTCGCAGGATAAAGGCTGCCTCTCAGGATGTACCTGCACCTTGCCTCACACTGCACAGCTGCTAAGGCATTTGAATTCAAATGCAGGAAGCCAGTTCCAGAGCCTGCTCTGCACGAAGGCACGAGTCCTGCTCGCACTCAGAGCAGTGCTTCCAGCCACTCACTCACTGCCGTCAGATCTTTCTGAATTCAATTTGGGTTTCATAGCAATGACTTTCAGCATTCATTTTTCATTTGGGGATATTTAATTACATTGTATAATGAGTCAACAACAAGTCCATCTGGCATTCTCAGGTTTGGCAGGAAATGTGAATGACTCTTAGAAAGTGTCTGCCTCCGCTGGAGGAAGAGGAAATGTGAGGTGTCCTAGAAAGCCACCCACCAGCTGAGAGCCCCCAGCACCTGATGTACACCAGGCCATACTCTTTCAGGGGCTGTCTGGCTATATTAGGTAAGGGAGAGTCAATTAGGAAGACATACTGAATATGCACACATTATACAATATGCAAAGTACATTCTATTTCTTGTTTTTTAAAAATATTTTTATTTATTTATTTGACAGAAAGAGGGAGAGAGAGAAAGAGAATGGGCGCACTAGGGCCTCCAGCCACTGCAAGCAAACTCCAGATGCATGGAACCCCTTGTGCATCTGGCTTATGTGGGTCCTGGAGAGTTGAACTGGGATCCTTTGGCTTTACAGACAAATGCCTTGACCCCGAAGCCATCTCTCCAGCCCTATTTCTTGTTTTTTGTTTGTTTGTTTGCTCTTGTCCGTTACTTAGTAATCATTCTCCTGATGGACTCTGCTCACAGACATTTCTGGTTGCATTTGCCCAGCACCATCCTGCTTTTGGGAATTGCCTCTTCCCTAGCTCCAACCTGTATCTCTCCCTTGGACTCACTCTGACTGGCCTTCAAAGGGCTTCAGATTTACCTGGGCCTAGGCTTTTTATCTGGGGCGTGAGAAGATGGGGTCATTCCTCAATGGATGATGGACATTCTGGGGATGAAGGTGGCTGTGTCCCTTCCTCATGAAAGAAGCTAGTCCACAAGGAGAGGACCTGTTCATATACTCCTGAACTGTGGGCTTCTCCTACTTGTTACATGCATGGCTCCTATGACATTGGCCAGTGATAATACAAAGTGACTCTATGTTATTTGAAATCAACAGAGTCTTGAAAAATTAAGAAATAGCACTAGGAAGGGAGAGCTAAAAACAACCTAGTCTAAGTGCAAAAAAAGATGAACAGAGATGGGACAGGAGGCTACAAGAAATACCCTACCCGTGGAGGAGAAATGTCTAAATACTGTCACAAAGCACTGAGCAACTGGTTGAACAAGACAGAGCAAAGCGATTACCACAGAGGAGTGCCTACATCTCACAACCTTCTAGAAGGGAAAGGAAAGCACCAGTGCAGACTCGTCTCTTTCACTTTTTATTCTCCTCTTTAGAGTGCTATCTGCCTACCTGCTCCATGCCTATATCCCCGACTTTTATAACCCCGACCAGTCCTCATCCTCCCCAGAGGACTTGCAGCTCAACCTCTGAAACCCTGGTGCGCCATGACATAAAAACTGTGTGCACACTCAGAATAATGACGGGTAATAATGGGGACACTGTGTATGTTCCAAATAGGAAGGTCCTAGGAAAAAGGTGAGGAGCTGAGCATGAAGGTGACCCTCCAGACACATCCGCACAGGCTATGCACACAGAGACAAGAGGGCCTGGACCGATGGCCTCCCAGCACCACCAGTGCCTCCTCCCTGTATTCCAACAGCATTTATTAAGAACGCTCATCATCTCACTGTGCAAATGCTATCTGTTGAAATTCACATGTTCTTGGGCAGAAAAGAATTGGGATTGGCTTCCACTTGTCTCTCTTGTGTTCTTTTACAAAATAGGAATTCACAAGTTTTTGTGGAATGAATGAAGAAATTCCATGATTCACCATACTTTGTTTTCCTCTTGTATGGAAGGAAGGCCAATGGAAGAGGAAATAATCTCAAGCTGTCAGTTTAGGGGAAACCCCTGTCTGTACAAGGCCATAGCTGGCATAGATCAGCCCAGTGTCTCTCCATACATTTGAGCCAAGTCCAAGAGCCCTTCTCAGCAGAAGACAACCTGACTGAGTGAGCTGGTGCATGGGAATACCACCGTATTTTGTGTAGGTCATCAAGGTTGCCCAGAGATACCAAGGGAAAGGAATTCATGGACAATGATCTCCATGTCACCACTGACAGATGCAAAAGGACGCTCAGACAAAGCTCTGGCGTTCTTAACTCAGCCCTTTATACAGCAAGGGAGCCATCAGCTCAGCAAGCAGACAGCTGATCTGTCTGGGCAGGGGGCCTGTGTTCACTTACACTTCACCTGGTTAATACTGCTATGAAGATACATTCTGTGCTGAGAGGGCACTAAGGTAAATTGCTACATGGTTCCCCACACTTGAGAAACAGATAGGTGAATAGAATAAGACTCCAGAACCAAGAGCACTGCTCCTAACACATGGGTCTGTTGCCAGGACTGCCTATGTTAATGTACGTATGGTAGTTAGGACATAAGGTAGCCTGGGACATAAGCATTAACTACTACAACATATCCCCTGATAGGGACTATGTCTCAAGACCTTCAAGGGTGTCTTGAGATAGTATGGAACCCTGCGTATACTATGTTTCCTCCTATATACTAGCACTTGCAATGGAGTTCAATGTATCAACCAGGCACAGTGGGAGATCCGCAACCACAACTGACGATAATATAAGATAATTCTAATACAAGGAGAACAATCAAATTACCAGTCTTGCTAACCTTGTACACTGGAGCCATCGTTAAATAAAATCAGGGTGACTTGAACACAAACACGGTGATACTGTGACAGTCAGCTAAGTCTAAGGGGCAGGCAGCAGACTCAGCAGGGACTTGCTGGACAAAGGGATGATTCGTGTCCCAGGCAGGACAGAGTGGGACTGAGAGAGACTCCATCGTGTTACTCAGAGAAATACAATTTATACCTTATGCGCTGTTTATTTTAGGAGTTTTCCATTTAGTATCTTTGAACTATGCATGGTTAACCAGGGATATTCAACACTGCTCCAAGTGAGACCACAGATAAGTGATCACTGGATGTGACCTGCCTACAGTGCCCCAAATAGCTAGTAAAACCGCTCTCACTGGCTAGGTGTGGCTTGGTTTATGGTAGCTTTCTCCTTTGCTACTTGATGGTTTATTCCTTGATAAGGCTACTTCCTTGATAAACGGTTATTAGAAGAGGCCAGGTGGGGTGGTGAATTATGCCCGCATTTCCCATTTTTCCCAAAGCCAATGACTAGCATTATCAGATAGAGAATGAGGTGGACTCTTGCTTTCCTCTGCTAAGAGCTACTAAATTGCATTTCATGCTGAACTTTCAAAGTTTAAAAAAAAAGGTTTTTATTTATTTTATTTGAGAGAGAGAGAGAGAGAGAGAGAGAGAGAGAGAGAGAGAGAGAGAATGAGAATGAACGAGAATGGATGTGCCAGGGCCTTCAGACACTGCAAACAAACTCCAGATACATACACCACCACCTTGTGCATCTGGCTTATGTAGGTCCTGGGAAATCAAATCCCGGTCCCTTGGCTTTGCAGGCAAGCACCTTAACTGCTAAGCTATCTCTCTAGCCTTTATCCTCCTTTTTTTTTTGGTTTGGTTTTTCGAGGTAGGGTTTCACTCTAGTCCATGCTGACCTGGAATTCACTCTGTATTCTCAGGGTGGCCTTGAACTCACAGCAATCCTCCTACCTCTGCCTCCTGAGTGCTGGGATTAAAGGCATGAGACACCATGCCCAGCCCTCCCAATTTTTAATTAATTTATTTATTTGAGAGAGAGAGAGAGAGAAAGAAGCAGGTAGAGAGAATGGGTGAAAGCTTTTTAAGATTTCTAACATAACTGCTTAAAAATTTAGCTCTTTTAACTTTCATTCTTAAGGTCTTTAGGTTTAATTATTTCTGCTGTTTGCAGTGTAAGCATCACATATAGCTGTCATATTCTTGGTGATAAGTGTCAGCCAGGGCATGTTGTGAGATGATATAGGACACATGCCATAGTCACCTACAGATATAGGACAAGTCTGCAGACACAACAAAAAAGGCTTTCAGTATGTTGACATTCTACCATAATGATCTTGGTTTTAAAAAAAACAACATACCCTGCCCCTACTCTAGGACCAATGCTACTAGCTCAGAAAGTAAGGCTGAAATCAAAGGAATGATCAGCCAGGCAAAAGACAACGTCTTGTTGAAGCCAGTTTGCTTTCTCTTCCTCGATCTCAGGCCTCAGGGAATCAAAGAGCTCACTTGCTTACATTCATATTACAGAGGAAACGGAGGCAAAAGGTGGCAGGGACCCAGTGTATGAGTGGCAGAATGACTGATACTGCAACTCAACTCCGACTTCAGAGCCCAGGCTCTTTCCAAAGAGCCTTTCTAGTCCCCAAAGTATGAGATGGTATTTGCTCATAGTAGACACTTTTACTTCGAAACTCTTGAAATGAATTATTTTGTAGCAAAATGGAATGCCACTTAGAAAACAAGGTGCCAGATCAATAAAGGTCTACTGCTCCTGGCAGAAGTTCTTACTGTATGTTCTAGAACTATCCACAAGAGAAAACTGCAAATTCTTTCATTGGTGTGGGTTTACTTTACTCCCAGTGAACAACAATCCCAGGCTCTGTGAGAAATCAAAGACCAACTGCACCCAGTAGGAGATGCCCCTTCTCCCTGTCTCTGTGGCTCACATTTCTCATTCCAGCCTGGGCCGCGTGGCCCTCTCTATCTCCTGTCTGTCATCACTCACAGTTGCCATCTGCTGCTGGGAATCAAAATCCACAGTCCCGGCTCACTTCAAAGCAGTGGTGTGTCATGGCCTGTGCTTTACCATCTGAAAGAGTCATTTACAGACTGATGTGGCCTTAGGATCGCCCTTCCTGCCGGCAAGCACTTGGAGCCTAACGCTCTGATCTCACATCCAGGGGACCTGCACACAGTGCTGGCCTCCATTTTGCCAAGCTGGCATCTCTCCTCACATTGGTGAAGCTGGCTTATTAGACTCTGATTCTGATCAGGGGAAAAAAAAAAAAAAAAAAAAAAAAAAAAGCAGTCCGCTTCCTTTTAATGGCTGGGAGATAAGCAGGCAAAGGCCCCATGGGCCCTTCTTGCAGTGCATTCTTCTCCCAGTCAGCATCCTCCACAGCATGCAGAGCTCCAGGTGAGCTGGAAGGTGACAGTGGAGGAGGCAGAGCCCTCCTCTCAGCCCAGCGCATCTCCCTTGTAGTGATCAGTCCCGGGAGTGAGAGACCCCAGTCACCAGCACTTGTGTCGGCACTTGTGTGTGCATTGTTCTTGGTGACACTAGAATACAGACACAGTACAAATAGATGAAGGTGAAATAAGTTAGGTCTAAGCCAGAAAGAATCTGTGAAGCCCTTGCATTACGAAGCTCTTCTCTCCATTATTCTCTTTTGGGTGTCACAAAAATACTCTAAACAGCCAGGCGTGGCGGCGCACACCTTTAATCCCAGCACTCGGGAGGCAGAGGTAGGAGGATCACCGTGAGTTCAAGGCTAGCCTGAGACTACATAGTGGATTCCAGGTCAGCCTGAGCTACAATGAAACCCTACCTCAAAAAAAAAAAAAAATACTCTAAACAGACTATGGTAAGGGGTGCACAATTCTTTGAATATTTTAAAAGTCATCAAATTTCACATTTTAGAAGGCTAAACAATTAGGTATATGAAATACATCTCAGGAAGATCATGAGGCCACGCAAGCACAAACAGGGAGAAATTTCTGGTTTGTGTTTTGAAGGCTTAGTTAGTTGAAGCAATGTATTTTAAAAAGTATATATAAACACACACACACACACACACACACATATATATACACATACACATCTGTGTGTACATGAGTATTTGTGTGTATGGGTGCACCAAGGTCTCTTGCCACTGCAAATGAATGGCAGGTGCTTGTGCCACTTTGTGTGTCTGACTTTGCATGAGTGCTAGAGAACTAAACCCTAGCCAGCTCAGGCAGAACCTGAAGGGTTGAAGATGGCCAAGGGTGAGGGCAGAACCCAGTCAGACAACAGGAATAGGTAGGCAAGTGTAGGGCTAGTCTCTCTCGTGTCACTGTTTAGAAGACATAGATGCCCCATGAAGAGGGTGCTGTGGAGAGACCAGGCCACCATTTCGGAATAGCATCATTACAAGAGGTGAATATGCAGATCTGGCCCTGTCACACATTTAGGACTTGACTGCTTGAGTAATGTTCCACTGAAAATCACCAACTTACGGGGCTGGAGAGATGGCTTAGCAGTTAAACACTTGCCTGTGAAGCCTAAGGACCCCAGTTTGAGGCTCAATTCCCCAGGACCCACGTAAGCCAGATGCACAAGGGGGCGCATGCATCTGGAGTTTGTTTGCAGTGGCTGGAGGCCCTGGTGCACCCATTCCCTCTCACTCTCTCTGCCTCTTTCTGTCTGTCTGCCACTGTCAAATAAATAATTAAAAATAAACAAAACAAATTTTTTTTTAAAAAAATCAGTAACTTACTTCCTAAAAGTCTCCACAAATCAGCAAAGCCTTCTGGGAATCTTTGATTTTTAGTAATTCCAAATCTTTGTTCCTAAGAAGATATGTTGGCATGCTTCACTTTGTATGATGCATCGCTCTATTCACATAGCAACTGTTCCACAGAGAACTTTGGTAGAAGTTATAGGCCATCAACGTACTTGGGAGACATAAGGCTTTCTATAAATGAGCCTTTTTAATAAGAGTAGCCTGTTTTCCTATAAGCTAAGTTGTCTCCAGTTTTGATAATTTCTAAATAATGACAGATCACAGCTCCTTGGCCATGTGACCTGAGGCTCCTCAAACTGCATTCTCAAAGAAGCTCTGTCCTACATGACTTTCTATACCATCTGGTGTGCAGCTATGACTACATGTGGCTACTGTGCACTTCCAACACAGCAGAGTGACTCTGGAACTAGTCTTCACTTTAAATGATTTTCATTTGTTTACATTTACACCTGAAGTGCCATGTATGGTCATGGGCTTCTGTATTTAATGGTATAGCCTTATGGGACCCAGGACGATACTCTGGCTCACACAAGTGTTGGACGCCACTCAACTCAGTGAGAATTTGTTCAGTCAACACACTGAGCTTCCTTTAAACACGAGGTAAGCAGGAGTGAAATGTGGGGCTTCGTGGAACCAGAATTCGTAGTTGCTAGAAGGGTCAGAAAACCTTGATTTTGCCTATTGGGAACTTGATGGCTCACCAGCCCAGAAGACCAGGATGATGGTACCTTCTGGGCATCCTGGTGTAGGGCTGGGAGGACACAATGACATCCTGGTACTCTCAGCCCAGCCAGGCTTGCCTCTGTTGTGTGGTCTCCATCCATGCACAATCAGCACAAGGCTGCCCTGGCCCTGATGTCAAACTGTCAATCACCTTTCCTTGCTGGGTTTATGAGAAACCCAGAAAAAACTTTCTAGATGGAGCTATTGGCTGGCCAGGGTCAGCTGTCAGGGGACTTCCAGTAACAGAGTTAAGGACATGCTACCCCCAACAGATGCTGATCTGACACACTGACGATCTAGTGGAAAGCGCAAGAGTACAACAGCTACAGAGAGGGCTACTGTTGCTGCCCTTTCCTTTCTTGAAGCCATAAAATTCCTGTGAGAAAGATGCCTTCCTGCAGCCAAGACAAGGAAACAGCCCTCATCAGCAGGGAGTGACTCTGTGGTGGAGCTATATGAACTTGCTCACAAGATAACTCTTATCTCCCATTGCCTGACTTCCTTAGATTTACTGCCCTAGCCCAGACCAGTCTTAACACTCCTTTGCAGACTTATCACTTACTGTAAAAGAAAAAAAAAAAAATCTAGAAGCTTTCCTTTATTTATTTATTTTTTTGTGGGGTGGGAGCAGTATCTTACTGCTGTGTAGCCCAGGCCAGCCTCAAACCCTGAGTCTTTTTGCCTCCCCCTTTTTTTCTTTTAAATATTTTATTTTTATTTATGGGGGGGGGGAGAATGGGCATGCCAGGGCCTCTAGCCACTGCAGCTGAACTCCAGACGCATGTGTCACTTGGTGCATCTTGCTTACATGGGTCCTAGGGAATTGAACCTGGGACCTTTGGCTTTGTAGGTAAGCGCCTTAACCACTAAGCCATCTCTCCAGCCCTGCCACTCCCTCTTGAGTCCTGGGATTATAGGCATGTACTCCCTCCCCCACCCCTGAAAATTCTGCTTTGGCCATTTCTTTGGATCTTCACTCTTTTGTGAGGGTCCCATGTTGTAATGATCGATATTGTCAACTTGACAAGATCTAGAATCACTTGAGACAAATCTACAGACATGTCTGTGAGGGATTTTCTAGATTTCAGGAGGTCCACCCAAACTTTGCCCATGTGAGCACTGGGAACTGAGCACCAGGAGTTCTTCCTCCTTCTTGAAGATTGAACATGACCACGTACTTCATGCTCCTGCTCCCATACCTTCCTTACCATGATGAACTACATCCTTAAACTGTGAGCAAAATAAAACCCTTCTTTCTTTTAGTTGCTTTTGTTAGGTATTTTGTCACAGTAATGAGAAGGGAACCAATAATCATGTGTATATGTGAAAAAAATTTTAAACCTGTAAGCTTCTCTTCTGTTCATCTGCCTCGCGCTGTTTAGCTCTTGCTGGGCAGATGAGGCTCTCAGCCTCACCACATGCCTGCCTCCGCTTCAGACTCCAGCCGCCCCTCTGGCATTCTCCTGTTATACAGGGTGTGTGGAGACTTTAGAAGTCCTGAAGCGTGGACGCAGCAAACAGATCCCAGCCTACCCCAGGGAGGAACATGTGAATGCCAATTCACACAATGCAATGTCAATTGTCTATTTTCATAAGGGCTACTCCAGAAAAACAGTCTATGTGCAGAATGACTCATGAGGGAGCCAAATGAATTTGCCCCACAGAGAAGACAAAGGGCTTGGAACATCACAGAAATGAGAAAAATTAGCCAAACAGCTGCAGCACTTTCAGGTCTTTTAAATAGACACCCCTCCTGTCCACTTCTCCACCCCTTTTCTAATAAGAGTTCTGCCCACTGCCCCCACCCCCAACGCTGACTGAGGTTCTGCTGTTGTTGGCACAAAGGGAGAGCAAAGACTAGGAAATGTTCTTTTAGCAAGTCTTTTTGTCCCTAAGAATTTTCTGGGATTATCTTGTACATTGATGGCTTTGGATTACTCAGAATAACTCTGAGGCATCTTGGCTTATTTGTATGAGGGAAAAAAAAAATGTTAACAAAGCTATGAACAGGTCTTTCTACACTATAAGGACATGCAATGCTTAGGAGAAAAAGGCCCTTTATCTGTTGTCTTCTAGAGCATTCGCAGCCATCTCAGTGGAGTTGGCCACACTTTCCTTTGGCTGCCCAGGGAAGGAACTGTGGACTTCAGCGTGGTGGCTCCCTCAGGAAGGGGAAGGATTATTTGTCTTCACTGTAAACTTTGGGGGTTTTAAAAGGATACCAAGTCACTGGTAACTGAGCCTGGGGCTCCACAAGACTACACTGCCAGCAGATGAGAGGTAGTCCTCACTTGAACTGACACACAGCACAGTAAGGGTTCACTTAATACTGCTCAACCAGGGGATATTGTTAGTCACATGTAGATGCTGCTCAGCATTAAAGAATACTATGATGGGCTGGAAAGATGGCTTAGGGGCTAAAGGCGCTTGCTACCAAAGCCTGCCACCTCAGGGTTCAATTCCCTGGTATGTACATAGAGCCAGAAGCTCAAGGTGGAAGATGCCTCTGGAATTCATTTGCAGTGGCAAGAGGCCCTGGTGTACCCATTCTCTCTGCTTGCAAATAAATAAAATATTAAAAAACTATGGAGAATGGGTTTTAACACTAACAGCTCTCTCCTAGGCAAAAAAATGTTCATCTCACACTTTACTCTGTAAGCTAGAGTCCCGATCCCAATGAGTAATCAACTCTATGACCTTTATTGTGGAGCTTATAATGGCCTATGTAAATAAGATACATTAACTGGCTTATCTGTCCATTCATCCAGGGCCAACATTAAGGGACTCTGCCAGTCTAGACCAGCTTCAGGAATCCTTTGGTCTTTTCCTTGTATTTTTTTAAGTGTCTGGTGAGCTTTTCTATGCGATTTATCTTCTCATTCATTTAAAAAATATAATTCACATATCACAAATCCACCAATTTAGAGTAACAATTCAGTGATTTTAGTACATTCAGAGTTGTGCAACTATCATCACTATCTAATTTGAGACAAATTTTAAAAATATTTTTATTATATTTATGAGAGAGAGAGAAAAAAAAAAAAGAGAGGGAGGCAGAATATGGGCATGCCAAGGCCTCTAGCCATTGCAAATGAACTCCAGATGCATGAACTACCTTGTACATCTGGCTTTATGTGGGTAGTGGGCAATGGAATGAATCAAACCTGGGTCCTTTGGCTTTGCAGGCAAGTGCCTTACTTAACCACTAAACTATTTCT
Organism: Dipus sagitta; assembly: GCA_036346955.1. Classification (NCBI taxonomy): domain Eukaryota; kingdom Metazoa; phylum Chordata; class Mammalia; order Rodentia; family Dipodidae; genus Dipus; species Dipus sagitta. The sequence goes on along the minus strand of CM070787.1, from coordinate 18,868,361 downwards.
CTAGCCCCTAATTTGAGACAACTTTTATCATCCCCAAAAGAAAGCCAGTACCCATTCTCAGTAACTCCATTTTCCCTGAACCATTCTCCTCCAAAGTCCCTGGTAATCACTGTCTGTTTTATGCCTCTGGGACTTGCTGTTTCTGCACATTTTCCATATGGGAAACCCTGCCCATTTTTAAAACAGCATTTCTTGAATTTTCTGTGGATGCTAGTTTTTTAAATTTATTTTTATTTACTTATTTGACAGAGAAAGGAGGGGGGAGAGAATGGGCGTGACAGGGCCTGCAGACACAGCAAACAAACTCCAGATGTGGGCGCCCCCTTGTGCATCTGGCTAACATGGGTCCTAGGGAATCGAACCTGAGTCCTTTGGCTTAACCTTAGTCTTAACCGCTAAGCCATCCCTCCAGCCCATGGATGCTAGTCTTATAGGAGAACTGTGATTTCAGTCCTGAGAAAAATATGGTGCCTGTCATCAGTGCCCAACAACACATAACTGCTGTGCGCATATCTTCCAGGACCCTCTGTGAACACAAGGGGCATATTCAAGTGAGCTGGCAGAGGTCCCTCGTCCTAGTGGCATTCAGAAGTGTAGCGTTTCCTGGGTGAACACTGTTAGGCAGGCTGATGTCACCAAGTTTCACCACACGCTCATCAGGCCTGGAGATACCAACCTTCACCTTCCCTTTCATTGGCCTCCTGAGTTTGACCTGCCCTTTCCACAGTCACCCTCCTCGGTAAAGACTCAGATGCTCTGGGTCATTTTAAGTGCATGTCTTTTCAATCAATCCCATTCAGGATAGTTTCCTGGGGATCCAGTAACGTGACTGACGCTTTCCTGGGCCAGAGTGATCTGACTGGACTTAGCATATCCAAGGTGGAGACACTGAGGTCTCTGCACATCTTGAAAACAGTCAGCCTTGGGTGACTGATTTAGTGGGAACTGAGAAACCTGGAGGGCAGCAGCCACCTGTAGAGTCACTTAGTGAAGACATTAGGGCAGCAGTTGCACAAAGGAGTGGTTTCTGTCAAGAAAGCTAGAAAGTATGCAGTTTTGAAAGAGGGAGCTCCATGCACAAAACTGTCTCTCACGTTCAGAAATGAACAGGACAGTCTGAGAAGCAGATCTCGGGGTAAATGAGTTATGACAGCCCCGTGAGGTGACCACTGAACTTTCTAATTACCAACCATCTCCTCACGTATGCCTGGGACTGGCACGCAGGACAAATGGCACTGCCTAGTTCACACAGCAGTCTCTGGTGAATTTGGTTTGTGAGAGTCCCCAAGAGTCTTCATGCACTAGAGTAAAACTGAGTCTTTGAGTTGATCAGGTAGGGACCATGGGACATGATGACGACCTACAAAAACACAAATCTGGACAACAGAGGTTTGGGAGCATGAACACTATGGCAATCAAATGAAGGCCTATCATCAAGAAGAGAAGTTCAGGGCTGGGGAGGTGACTCTGCAGCTAAAGGCACTTGTTTGCAAAGCCTGGGTTCAGTCTCCCAGTACCACATGGAACCAGATGCAAAAAATAGTACATTGTGTGGAGTTTGTTTGAGGTGGCAAGAGACCCTGGCGTGCCCATTCTCTCATAAATAATTAAAAAAAAAATTTTTTTTTTTTTTTGGTTTTTCTGATGTAGGGTCTCAAGTCTAGTCCAGGTTGACCTGTAACTCACTCTGGCTGGAACTCCCAGGCTGGCCTCGAACTCACAGCAATCCTACCTCTGTCTCCCAATTGCTGGGATTAAAGGCATGAGCTACTATGTCCAGCTTAAAAATTTTTTTTTAAAGAAGACAGGTTTGACTAGCTACAAGTAGACCTGATTAATATGTAACAGAGATATTACAACATGGGAGAGAACATAGGCTCTGGACAGAGTCAAATGACTTGACTCTCATATTTAGTAGTGCTATGACCCTGGAAACTTAAGTGGCCTCCCTGTGCCTCAACTTTTTCATCTAAGAAGTAAAGTAGCTATGAAGAGTAAATGAAATGAGCCAAACATATCCAGTATAGTATGTAGAACAGAGCAAGCTCTCAGGTAAGCCATTACATGCCCACCATCTCTACCAGGGACACTACCGTGGTGTAGTATAGTCCCCAGGGCTGCTGAACACACAAGGCACCCTCACCGCCCCATAAATGCTCATGACAATTCAAAATGGACATGCAGCTCAGCAGCTACCATCTCATGGAAACCTGCTTCACTCTCCCTGCTAAACCTTCACTGCGTATTTTTGTGAGGACCTGTCAGTCTCTGAGGGTGGGTACGAAGACAAAAGGTGTGGCCCTTGCCTTCCAGAAGCAAACCCACAAACTGGGAAGAGAAGATGAGGAAACCACATGGGTGCTCATACAAACACAGGTGTTATACTGGGACCACCCAGTTGCTCAGTGTTTGATTTTTTTTTTTTCATTTTAATTAGGTAGAGAGCCATAACCAAGAGAATGGGCAGAAAAACCTCTGAGCCAGAACTGGTCCTTGCTACAGCATGTGAGAAACTTGCCAGTGTTCTATTAAAATCAACTGTATTATGTTGCCCCCCCCCCCAGCTTTCTTTGCCTCCTTCTTACCCTCTATCTCAGCACATCTTCCTGTTCCATTCTTTTTAAGGAAAAGCAATTCTTCTACTCAGGTATGGGGGCCCACCAGAGCTGATGGTGAGGACACAGTTGCCTTCATGTGACAAGCTCACAGAGAGCTCTCTTGCAGGGCACCGGAAGGTGTGTCCACTATTATTTGCGCCTGGTCCCCATTTTTAAGTTCAGTGGCTGGTGGGCTGGTTGCTTTGCTTGCTGTGTGGCATAAGGCAGGCTCTCAGATATTTCCTGACTGAGCCGTCTTGTCCTCCACTCACCCTCCATGACATTTTGTTTTTGAAATCTGGTTTTAGGCATCTCCTGGGTTCCATGGGGGTCTCACTGCTACATTTTAAGTGTGCAATGCTGGTGTAAACTGCAAGGTAGCTCTGCTCTGCCTTTTGTGGACAAACATCTGGGGACAGAAGGTATCAGAGGCTCCGTCATATTGGAACTCTCTCCAGTTTGCTGATTACTCCGTTGCCTAAAGAAATTCCTAGCACCTTCGGGCAGGGGCACATCAGTGTGGTGTTTATTGAAATCGACATCTGGTAGCAATTTGTTCAACAGTAACCAGCCTTGCCCCTCCTCCTCCATCAAATACTCCACAGGGGCCCGTAACACCCACAACTGCTCATTTGTGTGAGGCCTGCACTGTGCTGCTCATGTTCCTAATTACAGGCCTATGTTTATCAACAAGTTGCAGCATGGGAAGTCATTTGTTTTTAGATTGTTTAGAAGACTAAAGGCAGAGAGACACCATTCTTGGCCATGGCCATCTGAGCAGATGAGGCCACACACTGACCTTGGGCTTCCCTGTTCCTGAGTCCAGGCTTGGGCAGAGGACTCGGCACTGACCTTCACCACCCAAGGGGTGTGGCCTCAGAATGGTGCATAGGAGCCAGGGACATGAGCCATGTCTCAACCCAGAATGGCACTTTCGTGGGCTAGAGAGAGGAAGGCAGCTGTGCTTAGATTTCTTTCTCGGGGGGTGAGGGGAGATGGACCAAGCATCAAGTCTGTTAAGAGACTGGCCAAAAGCTGGGTGTATAGCTCGATAGTAAAGTGCTTAACTAGTGTGTGCATGACCCTGGGTTCAGTCCTCAATGCTGGGGGAGGGGGAGCCGAGGACGCTCCACATAAAGAGTTCTTTTCTGGTATCTGTGGTTAGATGAGAAAGCAAAGTCCAGTTTGGTGGCAAATCTAGGAACTGGAACTTCATGATTTGCAATAAACTTCCCAGTTTCAACCTCTCAGAAAAGCAGGAGCAGGGACAGACACACGAGTAGAATTATGAGTACACAGCACTATAACGGACTCCTGTCACCTGCCCAGCACCCATCCACCCACACCCTCTTCTCACTGCAACCATGTGGTTCTGAGGGAGGCTGACAATCACCCCACCCATAGCTCAAGCTGGCTGATCAGAATAGTCCTTCCCTTCCTATTGCATTGGCCCAAAGAGGACATATGGCCTAAGCCTGGTGAATCATAATCCTTAGTATAAAACACTAGAAAAGATGTTATTATAGTAAGAATAAGGTTTTGGAGTTGTCTAAACACACTTTTTTTTTTTTTTTTGCTATCTGGAAACAACCAACCAACCACACTACCACCCCACTGGTAATGAGAAAATAAAGTCAACAACCAGGAACAGAGATGAAGATAAAGATGGTCTTGACATGAATCCCCACTCTAGAATCCTTGCGGCCCGATTCTGCGAATGCTATATCCAGGTGAAGCTTTGGTTTCTGTCAGTCACAGTCAGAGTCTACATGGTTACAAAAGGCTTTTCATCAAAGTTGATTGTTGGATGATCACCCAAGCAAATGGAAGGAAACACCCAAGCAGTGGGTGTAGACCACTCATAACAGGCAGAGTACACTGGGGAATAGCACTGATGTCAGGCATGGATTTTAGTGACTGTTTTGTTATGGAGGCTAGAAGACACACAGGTGGATAGAATGACATGTTCTTGTACAGCCTCCCTCTGTCCCAATAAATCACCATCTAGGGCCCCAGCAAGGACACAGTGCTTTCAACCAGCCTTGCCCCAGCACAGGGGGTTTGCTTGGATCATGATAGGGGCTTGGAATCACATAACCTTATAGGGGAAGTCAAATGCCAGGCATTTGTGAGTTTACCCATGGTCTAACATGAGGCTGGTGCTTTTCAAGGCTCAGTTTTTTACTTTCTGGCTGTGTCTTTGCGTATCTTTTTTTTTTAAATTAATTTATTTATTTGACAGAGAAAGAGGGTGGGGAGAGAGAATGGGTGCACCATGGCCTCCAGCCACTGCAAACTAACTCCAGATGCATGAGCCACCTTGTGCATCCAGCTTACTTGGGTCCTGGGGAATCGAACCTGGGTCCTTTGGCTTTGCAGGCAAACACCTTAACTGCTAAGCCATCTCTCCAGCCCCTTGTGTATTTTTTTCATGGCAGCATCAATGTAAGGAAACACTAGTAGTGCTCCAAGTAAGTCACTGACAAAGAAGTACTCGAGGTGTTGACAGCGTCTCTACAAACTCAGTGAAGGAGTTTCCTGCTTATTCATATTTTACTTACAAAAACAGACAAGAGTCCTACAGAAGAAAAGACCTTGGTTCTGAATGTGGACCAGGAAGACAGTCAAAACCATTCCGGCTGTGAAGACTCGCGCCCTCATTATCAGAAGGGGCTTAGTCGGCTCTAATCCTCCTGGGCCAGGCTTTCTGCTGCAGGTGTTGCCTAAACGCCAGGATTTAAAAAAATTCATCCCAGACAATTCTGAAAGGCAGTCAAGGTTGAGAGTGTGTGGGATGCTGACCAAACGGCACATCTCATCTGGGATTAGAACACTGGCCATTGGACCATCATATTTTTACCAGAAGTTGAGGTAGAGAAATAAACCAAGAATAATCCAAGTGAGGAACAAACATGAGATGCTCACTTGGCCCCCCCCCGCCTCAGTATTCAGGAAAATAAAAATCAAAAGCCTAATGAGATGTTAATGCACTTCACAGATTGGAAAAAATTTCAAAATAAGATTTTGGGCATGAATACAGCACTGTAGAGCCTCCCTATATTATGCTGCCAGAAATTGCTTACACTGGCACAAATGTTTTGGAAGGCTGTGTGCCGTGACCTAGTTAAGCTCAAGATGCTTATTTTCTATACCTCACAGTTCCAACCCCAGGTACAGTGTGTGGATCTCAGTGTAATGCTATTCCCCCAAAGGACAAAAATTGTATTTGGGTAGGTGAAAAAAACAAAACAAAACATTACCTATGACAATGACTGACAGCCCTATGATGCTTAACCCTACTCAACACGATCCTATTCTTTAGTATTAATTTAAAGTCTACAATTAAGTATTAAATATTCTCCCTAGGAGGGACAGGAACAGAAAAGCTTGAGAAGCACTGATCCAGAGAAATGAGGTGCTTGAACCCCAGAGACACAGAAGACTATTCCAAAACAGCATCATGGGCCCAAATGGGAAGGGAGTGCTGCAGGTACCCACAGAAGAGACTGGTTATCTACTCAGGGAATGCCATAGGTAAGAGAATGAGCTAACATCAGCCACAAGCACAAAAGTCTAGATGTAGCACAGTTCCATTTATGATGACTTTTTTCAAGGTAAAGTCTTGCTCAAGCCCAGGCTGACCTGGAACTCACCATGAAATTCAGGTTGGCCTCATACTCACAGCAATCCTCCTGCCTCAGCCACCCAAGTGCTAGAATTAAAGGCATGAGCCACTACCTGCAGCTGCATAATTCCATTTATAAAAGTTCAAAGTCTGGCACTCAGAACTGTACTCTTTAGAGATCTGTCTGCCAAGCTTCAGAGTAAAAGGCAGGGAAATAGTCATCTCTAGAGTACAGAGAGCAGGTCACCAGGGCTGTAGACAGTGAGCAAGACCTAAGCTGGACAGGGCTTCTGACCAGTGTGCTTATATCATACTTATACATTAAGTTATATATGACATTTTACTCATTAAAAATATTTTACTTCTTAGGGGTGGGGGAAGACAGAGAGAAAACATGAATATGGTTGTTCCAGGGCCTCTAGCCACTGCAAACAACTCCAGACACATGCACCACTATGTGCCTCTGGCTTATATGGATATTGGGGAATCAAACCTGGGTTCTTAGGCTTGCAGGCAAGTGCCTTAACTGTTAAGCCATCTCTTCATCTTCTTCATTGAAAATATTAAAATAGAAAAAGAGAAAAAAGGAGGGAATTTTCTTGATCATTGCCTTTTACATGTTCAGAAAGCATTTTTTTTTTTTTTTGTTCAAGTGATTGCTCTGCTATAAGCAATAATGTGCAGCACCACAAAGGCACATGATGCTCTGACAGTCTGAGTGCACCTGGGCTCAGTGAGGCGGAACTCATTTCTCAAAAGAGGTAACTGCTGAAGTCAGAGGCCGCTAGGAATTCTCTGGGGAAGCAAACAGGCTACGACAAGATGAATCAACTGAACAAAGTGTGTAGACCACCCAGCCACAGAATGGAAGCGTTCACGGTGGGCCTTCCATCGCTTCCGGTTCCCCAGCCACAATTCAATCAAAGGCAGATGGAGAAGACTTTTAAAAAACCCGTGTCTGTACTGAACATGAATAGAGTTTTGATTTGTTTCAAGATAGGGTTTTATGTAGCCCAGGCTGGTCTGGAACTCACTATGCAGCTGAGGATGGCCATGATCCTCCCACCTCCACCTCTCAAGTACGCACTGCCATGCCTAGCCAGACTATATTTTCTTGCATCATTCCTTAAGTAATATGGCATCACTACTGCTTATGTACATTGACCCTGTGTTAGGGGTTGTATGGATGATACAATGTAGATGAGAGGATAGGCACAGATTTCTGGCAAATGTTTTTCCTCTATATAAGTGCCTCAAGCATTTGCGGATTTTGGTATCACAGTTGCCCTTTGACACCATAGCTGAAGGGAACCCATGGGGACACACTAGAGAAAAAGCTGCGTCCATCTATCCTCTTGAGGAGCTAATTTCAAGACAGATAAGCAGGCCCACAATTTATGTTTTACTCAAGCAGGTGCCACTGCTTCATGTGAAACAGGTTTTACACACATTTTTTCACATGCCCTAGTCAAAGCAAGGGAGGCTCTTCTACAAAATCACTGCTGCTAAGCTGGCACTCCAGTATCCACTTAATATAAATTACCATAGCGTGGTTAATGCTTGTTTGAAGCTCAACAGTCTGTGGCCTGAGGTGATGTCAACCCTCTGCTCATGTCATCATTTTCCCCTGCTACATGGAGCTTCCACTCAAGTCTGTATGTCAAAATAAACCCCTCCCCCCCCCCACAAAAAAGTCTATGGCCTTATAGATGAGGAAAAACTTTTAATTAAAATTATTGATTAAAGATTTGCACGTGGATCAAATGTATTTAGCCTATAATAACTAATCTTGTGCCATGCTTCTGAAGAGTTCAAAGCACCACCTTTGTGGAAGGGGTGTGATCCAGATCTCAAGTCAGCTCAGGCAAGAAGAAGTGCTACAATCAGGAGAGCTAGGAGGTTCCTATTCAGTCTTCAGAGCCTAAGTCCCGGGCTCTACCAAACTGCACCCTGGCTGGAGGCCCATGCTGCTCAGAGCCCAAGCCAGTCCACTTACCATGGTCTCAACCCAGCCATCCTACAACTGATGACCAGTGTTTCACTCCCACAGGTCACTAATGAAAGAAAGGGAAGTGAGTGGAAGGGGAAACAAGGGAGAAGTAAAATAATAATAACTAATAAGCTAATAATAAACATATGGGCACAGAAGTGTAGAATGGCCTAGTTATCGGTAAAAGTTTAGTCTGGATGGGTGCTTTAAAACATCAGTTCACTGCTTCCCACTGAGGTTAGAGCAAAATAACAAATGTTTTATATGTGCTGTCTTTTATGAAAATGAAATATTTAGAAAAGCCTTTTATAAAACCAAGTTTCTTTCCTTTTAATAAAATGTTAAGCAGAATTAGGTAGGGCTTCTTCCAAGGAGGATTAAGGAAGGATAAGCACAAATACTTTAAGTTAGATGCAAATTAAAACAAAATATGGGGTTGGAAGGATACAACATGGGCCCTGGGTTCAATCCTGAGTTCAAAACCAACAAGAAAACGCTATGCATGGCCAGTTACCTATTTGTAATTACGAATTCAATAGCTTTGTTCTGCAATAGTAAGATATGGATATTTCTAGTTGATATATTTTTTGCATGCACACAGCTAAAAAATAATACACGGTGGCCAGTTCTTAAATTCCTCTTACAGTTTAGGCAAAAGGAAAGAGCCAGAGAGGAAGAACCTTCTCCCCTGATGGTGAGCCCAGAGATGGAATCACTAGATCATCCATGAGTAATGCCTCACTGGAATTCTCAAATGGTATCAGAAGCCAGGTTAAGAGTAAGAAAGTGGCCAGGCGTGGTGGCGCGCACCTTTAATCCCAGCACTCAGGAGGCAGAGGTAGGAGTATCACTATGAGTTCGAGGCCACCCTGAGACTACATAGTGAATTCCAGGTCAGCCTGAGCTAGAGTGAGACCCTACCTCAAAAACCAAACCAAACCAAACCAACCAACAAACAAAAAAGAGTAAGAAAGTGGAGTGATATGCTCAGATGGCACAGCACAAGACAGGCCACCAAAGAATGCAAAAAGGGAGTAGACAAAAACAATAAAGTTGGTGAGAATTCAAACTCAGTATGAAAGCAGTCATTTCCAAAAGGCAGAACATATCATAGCACCCAGCCTCTAAAGTACACTGAAAAATTCACCATATACATGAACATTTGCACAGCTAAGTTCAACATCTACCTATCTGTTCACTCTGACCCTTGACTGTCTCATCTGTAAAATGGAGTCATATCTTCCTCTTAAGATGGTCCTGGCCATCAAAAGGTACCTAGGTATAGTGGTGCTTTGAAATTTACAGGTAATGTAATCAACACTAGTTACTGTACCTCTCTTGGTACTTGGCACCAGATATCTCCATTGCTTTCTTGCCACAGGCAAATAGGGAATCTTCCTCTGTTTTTCTTCTCCTGCACTTGGAGTTCCAACCTCCAAAACCCTCAAAGCCAGACTCTTGCCTAGAGGCCTGTCTCGCATATGATCTCCTGAAATCCCACAGAAATAAGTGAACCATGTGCTGGACTCCACACATCCATGGCCATGAGTCTCAGTCACTCTCCCATCTGACCACTCCCAGGTCAGTCTCCTCAAGGCCTACTTCTTGTTTCCAATTCTTCTTTCTTTTCCTTCTTTTTGGTTCTCACATTACTATGAACAGCAAAGAGCTCAAAAATATCTGCTTATTGATAAAAGCTATAATAAGACATCTTCAATACTGGTATTACACAAACTTTCCTAGAGGAGAGGTGAATAAACATCTGCTCTCCCTAGATAGGACACCAATCACAGACCAAAGTAATGATGCCACCCAGGCCTAGCTGGCAAACCAATGTGTACACTGGGTTACTTACAAGAACATGGTTGCTTACAGGAGCAAGGGTAACTCCAAAGCAGCTACATCACCAAAGTCTCACCCCAGCATCAGTGACGACTTCCCCATAGCTGCAGAGACGGAGGTCTCCCTTCCACTCACCCTCCAGATACTATATCACCTCCTGAGGCCACGTGCAGCTGGGGAAGAATTACATACAGCTGGGAGGGAGGAAGGTACAGGAAGGAAGGCCATACTCTCAGGTGAGAGTCTAATGACCTCTCCACCCCCTCCTAGGAGGGAAGGTTAACAGGCCTAATCTTGAAGGGCTCTTGTGAGTAGTCACAGCTGCTCTGATGAAGACGGTAATAATAGCTGTTATGCTCAGAGGAAAAGTGGTTCACACCAATTGGATTAAAAAAAACGAACAGACCTTAGGAGATTTTCCTTCCTTACCTGATCCCCCATAGTGAACAGAGACTCAGAAGGATCAAAACTGAAATCTCAGAACCAAGAATAAATTAAATTTTACAGTCTCAAAATATGGAACCCCCCCAAATTCAACACACTGAAGCTATTTTGCTTGCACATGAAAAGGGTCAGCTGTGAAAATACAGTCCCTGGAAAAATCGTGACAGGGAAAATTGCAAGAACACCTCCAGGGACACTCCACTACTGAGGTGAAATCAGAAGAGTGGCCCAGCGGTGTGAGGGTGCAGGGGCTGTCTGCTCTCTAGCCTTCAGAAAGTCATTCAGCTTCTACTTTCTTGCTCACAAGCTCCATCTATTTTTTTTTAAATTATTTGTGTGTGTGTGTGTGAGAGAGAGAGAGAGAGAGAGAGAAAATGGGCACACCAGGGCCTCTAGCCATGCAAATGAACTCCAGACATAAAGGTGCATAGGTACTGAGGAATCCGTCCCAGGTCCTTAGGCTTTGCAAGCAAGCACCTTAACTGTTAAGCCATCTCTCCAGCTCCACAAATTCCATCTTGAAAAGTCTCTGCAACTCAATAAAATGCATCAATCTCCCTTATTAATACAGAGGCAAACCAATAAATCCATTTCTCTTTAACATAACAGAATTTGCTGTAAGCTCAAGTCTTAATTATTTTTTTTTATCAAAAGGTTTACATTTATTTTTGGACCAACACATCTATGTAGATCAGATAGAAAGTAAAATCAGATTCCAATTTAACATGCAGAAAACTCTGCAGTGCAGAATTATTGGCTCCACTTGGTAGAATCAATCGTTGCCCATGATCTGGCATGAATAGCTATACCAGTGTGCAAATTCTTACAGACCCACCCTGATTCTCCTCCAGTATCTTCTCTTGGAGTTTACCTGATTTTTGTTACCAGTTTTCATCTAAATCCATTGGGGAATGGGACAGTTTTGCTTTTGTTTCTTGACAAGGAATCCCTTGATTCTGAAAATCTTGTGAGCAGACATGACGAGGTATCAGGCAAATGAAATGAATCATAATGGCATAGGAAATAAGAAGAGCTTAATAATGTTTTCATGTTTTTTTTTTCTTTTGAGACTAGGTCTTACTCTGTAGTCCAAGATGGCCTCTAACTCACAGCAATTCTACTATCTCAGCCTCCTGATTGCTGGGATTATAATCGTGAGCCACCATGTCCAGTTTCTGTATGACTTTGAAATGTGAAAATGGCCTTCATAGGACTTCAAAAGCTTCAGGCATTGGGGATCCATGAAGGAAGATGGGTCAGAAGCACTGCACCAAGACGGCTGGGTCATCAGACCAGCCTGCCCCGGTGGACCCCAGGAAGATGACCACATGGAGCAGCAGCAAGCACTCAGGGCACCATACTCACAGAAGAATGCAACTGCTCCTCTCAACAGGTGTGAGAGGAGTAGAGAAATAGCAAGTAAACAGTGCTTCAAGTCAGAAGAAACTACCAAGCTGCCACCTTGCGGAGAAAGCCTAACATACTGTGAAATGACTAGAAAATGAGACATGTGCATGGATGAGTGAGTGATCAGACCAGGTGGAAGGAGAATGGGTCAACTTTTCTGTATGCTTGAGAATTTTCAAAGTAAAATGACTGACATGGGAGGGTGAGAAAATACTGAGGTAGAGAGAAAAACTGAGACCTAGGCTGGGCTTTGGCTTTCCAACACATTTGTGTTTATCTATAAACGTAGGTAACAAAATGCTCTCATGTTCCCTGACCTCTTGGTCTGAGGCTGTAGCTGCCCTTCCAGGAAGCACCTTGTCTACTTTCCCAGGTACTTGGCTGGCTAGCCATAGTGCAAGTGCAAGATGGGATAATATGGGTTAGGGTGTGGATTAGACTAATGCTTTAAGGTATAACAAAGCCAGAAAAGATTGGCGTCATAAACCGGGCATGGTAGCACATGCCTTTAATCCCAGCACTTGGGAGGCAAAGGTAGGAGGACCACCGTGAGTTTGAGGCCACTTGAGACTACATAGTGAATTCTAGGTCAGTCTGAGCTAAAGTGAGACCCTACCTCAAAAAAAACAACAAAAAAATTGGCATCATAATCCACACAAAATTTATTCTTTCAATGAGCTAACATCTCATGACTGCATGCAGAAAGCCAGAGAATTGGGAGCAGCCAGAGAGTGTCCCACTATGAGAAGGACTATGTGCTTTCTTTTCAGTTTTTTAAACATTCTTTTTAAATATTTTATTTATTATATCTGACAGACAGAGAAGCAGATTTTATATATATATATATATATATATATATATATATATATATATATATAGAGAGAGAGAGAGAGAGAGAGAGAGAGAGATGCACATGCCACCTTTGCATGTGCATCTGGCTTACGTGAGTACTGGGGAATTGAACCTGGGTCCTTAAGCTTTGCAGGCAAATGCCTTAACTGCTAAGCTATCTCTCCAGCCCTCATTCTTTGTTTATTTATTTGAGAGTGACAGACAGAGAAAGAGGGAGAGAGAGAGAGAGAGAGAGAGAGAGAGAGAATATGGGTGTGCCAGGGCCTCCAGCCACTGCAAAGAAACTCCAGATGCATGTGCCTCCTTGTGTATCTGGCTTACGTGGGTCCTGGGGAATCGGGCCTTGAACCAGGGTCCTTAGGCTTCACAGGCAAGTGCTTAACCACTAAGCCATCTTTCCAGCCCTTAAACATTTGTCTATACCTCACATACCCAAACAATTCACTCAAAGTGTGCATTTACATGGTTTTAGTATGTTCACAGTTGTGTAACCATTATCACTAAGACCAGAACATTCCATTACCTCAAAAAGAAACTGAGTAAGCAGCCACTCTTCAGAGTCTCCGAAGCCACTCCCATCTTCTGACTACAGGTTTAAAAGTTGTGGATATTTCAGAAAAATGATATCCTAGTATATCACCATTCGTGACTGGCTTCCCCACACTGCAAATGCACATGAGTTCTTTCCTTTTTGTTTTTTTTTAACCCTAGCCGCAGGCTGGCCTCAGATTCATGGTGATCCTCTTACCTCTGCCTTTCAAGTGCTGGGATTAAAGGTGTATGCCATCACACCTGGCCTGAGTTCTTTCTTTTTTATTGGGAAACACTTCACTACTACTTCAATGTATCCACACTTAAAATATTTTTATTTATTTGTGAGCAGTGGAAGAGGAGAGAGAGAAAAGGAGAGGGGGAAAGAGGGAGAGAGAATGAATGAATGAGAATGGGCACATCAGGGCCTTTTGCTGTTGCAAATGAACTCCAGATGCATGCTCCACTTTTTTTTTTTTTGGGTGCATCTATCTGCTTTTACATGGGTTCTGGGGATTAAACCTAGCCTTTGCAAGCAAGTGCCTTTAATGACTGAGCCATCATCCTAGCCTGTATCCACATTTTAATTGTCAGTCCATGTACGTCTGGATTATTTTTAATTTTGTCTATAAGCCATACTGCTGTAAGCATTTGTGTGAGTTTCTATGCACATATCTATTTTCCTTTTCTTGGCTGTATACTTAGAAATAGATTCCTGGGTCATATGGTAATTATGTATTTAATTCTTTAAAGAATACCAAACTGTTCTCCAAACTGGCTGCAGAATTTCACATTCCCACTAGTCCTGGATGTGGAATACAATTTCTCTCCATTCTTGCCAACCCTTGTTATTATCTGACTCTTTAATTTTAGACATCTTATTAGGTATAAAATGTTATCTTGTCATCTCTGTCTCCCTAGTGGCTGGTAAAGCTGAGCATTTTTTCACGTGACTGCTGAACATTATATATCTTCTTTGGAGAAATGTCTATTTAAACTCATTACTTGAGCAATGCATCTTATCACTGAGTTGTTCAAATTCCCTAAATAGCAATTCCTAATATATTGTATATGATTTATAGAAAGCTATTTTCTCCCATTCTGTAAGCAGTCCACCCCCACCCCACCTCTTTTTTTTTTTTTTTCCAGGTAGGGTCATGCTCTATGAGAACAGGCTGACGTAGAATTCACTATGTAGTCTCAGGGTGATCTCAAATTAACACTGTAATCCTCCTACCTCTGCCTCCCAACTGCTGGGATTAAAGGCATCTGCCACCACTTGTTATTGAGACAAATTCTCTTTATATAGTCGAGGCCAGCCTCAAACTCACAGCCATGCTCAACCTCTTAAGAGTTTTTTTTTTTTTTTTTTTTTTTTAAATTCCTCGAGGTAGTGTGTCACTCTAGCTCAGGCTGACCTGGAATTCACTGTATAGTCTCAGGGTGGCCTCAAACTCATGGCGATCCTATCTCTGCCTCCCAAGTGCTAGGATTAAAGGCGTGCACCACCACGCCTGGCTTCTCCAGAGTTTTAAAGCAAAAGGTTTTGCATTTTGATATAGTCCAATTTATCTGTATTTTTTGTCTTTTTAAAAACTTAATTGCTTATGACAACTGTGAAGAATAAGTAGTGTTACCAATTTACAGAAAGTTGATGAATTAGGAAATGACCCAGAGCTTCACTCAGGGTCACTGTACATGGTCTTGCTGAGCACAATCCACGCCATTCACTGAAGCTGGGATATTATGTCTGACTTTCTGACCAGGCCATATACTGAAGGTTATCATGCATTGGGACTAGTTTTTAAAGAAACCCCTCAGGCATTTATGCAATTTTTCAAGGATTCTACTATTCCTCAAGTCAGGGAGCCATGGAACTCATTTAGAAGCTGGTCTAAGGATCAGGGAGAGGCACATTGTGAAACTCCTCAGTTAAGGTCAGGGTATATAAAGTCCTGGGCACCATGTATGGAGAATGTGGTGAGTTGTCAGGCTATGTCACTGCAGGCTACATCTGTATCTGTCATGCTCACTCATCAGGATAAAGCATGAACCATGTTCCTTTAACATGCAAGGTAGATCTGAATCAAAAAAGGTATCCAAAAACCTCCCTAACCAGGGTTATCTCTAAGATATGCAAAAGGCACTTTCATACATTCCAAGATATTTAGTATTAAAAACTGACCAAACTGGTAGTTTTGAGCTAGAAAGGATTTCGTCTATGGTGTACTCCTCTCATTTAAACTGGGGAAAGTGGTGGTGTGTAACACATCAAAGTTATTTATCCTAGTTCACTCACCAAAACCCAAGCAGAACCAAGATCCAGATTTAAGGAGGTCTTGATTCTTATGGTTCAAGGAGGCCTTGAGCCCCCTTTTCCTTTCTCAGCACTAGCTGCTGTGCCTTTGCTTCTAGCATGTGTGACCTGACCCTTCTCTCTGTATGACCTCTGAGTGGATGACACCACTCACGCTCCTCTTTTGAAGGGTGGGGAACTGAGCCAGGCCTTCATTGTCTGTTCTCCAACTGGACCATCCCTAATGCCAACTTATGTGAACATCTCAAATCCCTGTAGATGACTCTGACAGCAAGTAAGAGGGACACATTTTATAAAGGGAGGTCTCAGTTGGATACTGCCAAGCTTCACTTCCAAAACCAGGCTCTGGTTTCCAAGCTGAGAATGGAATGGCTTTGTGCCTGCAGTTTCGGACTTGCCTCCCCTTACTCAGGAGAGGGGGCCAAGGCTGTGCCTTGAGAGATTTCTTCATAAGGAAAAATCAAGGCCAGGCATAGTCTCAGGATGGGCCAGCATAGGGTAGCAGGAAGTTAGCAGAGGATTCTGGGAAGTCAGACTGAGATGCGTAAATAGGCTAAGTCCATTTTCAGAGTGAGCTCTCCACTGAGTGCTGACACAGGCTTTCCCACAGCTTCCAGTGGCCTCCAAAAGCATATTTGTCATTGAAGCCTCTCGATGAAGCTGTACATAAATATCTGACTGCTGTTAAACACAAACTAAAAAAAAAAATTCCACAGGAACCAAATCAAAACCAGCTGTGAGGGCAAGGGGCCAAAAACTCAGGGTAAGTGCAAAAGGCCTGGCAGAAACACTTGTTAATTGTGTTATTGACTTTGCTGGATAGTAAATCGCTGCACCAATGAAGTCGTATCACACAATGGGAATGTTTTTCAGATGACTTTGCTGCTGAGAGCAAAGGCCTTCTCTAGAATTCAGAACTCTGCAGTGGATGAGTCAGAACCCGAATCTCCACCTAGGACATCGTTCTTTCCAGTGATCACTTATTAATCCACATTATCTGCAGATGGCGCATTCTGTTTCACCAAAACACGACACTACCACTGAGGCCATATGCCCAGTGCTATGCTGCAGCTCCCACAGCACGACGAAACAGCCAACACTGCCCAGGCAGCCAAGCAAGGGAACAAGGCGGCCCGATGTTAATCCTGGAATTGGGAAAATTGCTAATTTCCAGAAATAAGGATGAAGTATTTGAGCAAAGTTGGGTTATGGGGTTTGGGAATTTGAATTTCTCAATGAGGGACCAACATGGCTTTTGTTATGAGCTCTCATGAATTAGTGTTTTCTCTTGAGTTAGAGCCTGAACATATCTCAGCATTTCTCAGAGCACAGTGTTGAACCCACAGTTGGAACAAAATAAAAACATGGAAATTGATACTCTATTCTTGGGATGAGAAATAATCCTAAGAGAATAAGTCATAGCAGATTTTTATAAAATGAGGTTAAAACATTTGCATGTTTGATTTAGACTGAAACTTTCTCTTACAAAGCCATCAATTAAAAAAAAATTAGTGAGCTCCTTAATAGAAGCATTACTTGGACACTCTATGGTTCATCAAATTTCAGACCATTTGCTGGGTTTGCAAACAGCAAAAAAGATGGACTTAGATGGACTATGGAGTCAGAACTGAGCTCCACCAGCCACCCCCATTTTCAGTTGAGTGGACCTCAAAAGTAAAGTGTGAAAAGCTCCTGTTCGTGGCAAGGTGCAGGAAGCCAACTGGCTACTTTCCTCCACGGTGCCTTCTACTGCTCCATGGACAGGATGTGACTATTGTTTGGCAACCTGATGAGTTTCAGACAAAGAATACGAGTGTCCATCCAAGGCCCCTTCTTTATGAGCTATGATATGAGCAAAACCAAATGGCATTTCTGTGGCAAATGTTTTTAATTTTTAGCCTGTAACTTGAGATAAAAATGAATCTACTAGTCATATTTCACATTAAAGCTTTAAAATTGTACCCTATCTCTACAGCCTCTCGCTATACTAAACAGAGAAACATTGTTTTGTTTTGATGTTTGAGATCGTGTCTCATGTATCCCAGGTTGGCCTCAACTGGCCATGTAGTGAAGATGACCTTGAATTCCTGATCCCTTTGCCTCCACTTCCCAAGTGCTTCGGATTATAGGTGTGTGGCACCATGCCTGGCTGCAAGTAGATGTATTGTGAATGTGTCCAATTCTGGGGTTTGAGCCACACATGCTAGGTAAGTGCTTGACCACAGTCCCAGCTGTTGGCTTTTTTCTTTGCATATCTATATGTGTGGTGTAGGTTATGTGTGTTTGTGCAAGTATGCATGCATATGTGTGATTATGTGTGAAGGACAGAGGACAATGCCAGTATTACTTAGCCGCTCTCCATTTTTTAAATATTTATTTTATTTTATTTTATTTATTGGAGAGTGACAAACAGAGAAAGAGGCAAAGAGAGAGAGAGAGAATGGGCACAGCAGGGCCTCTAGCCACTGCAAACAAATTCCAGATGCATGTGCCACCTTGTACATCTGGCTAACGTGGGTCCTGGGGAATTGAACCTCGAACCAGGGTCCTTAGGCTTTATAGGCAAGCGCTTAACTGCTAACCCATCTCTCCAGCCCTCCACTTTATTTTCTTGAGTTAAGGTCTGTCACTGAACCTAGCACTCACTGACTCTGCTAGACTAGCTAACCTGAGAGCCTTAAGGATTGACTTGTCTCTGCCTCCTCAGCACTGAGATCATAGGCTGGTGCCACCAGGTCTGGCTTTTATGTGGGTGTTAGGAACCTCAACTTAGGTCTGCATGCTTGCCCATCAAGTACTTTACTCACTGAACCATCTCCCCAGCCTGCTATCTCATATTTATTCTGCTTACACATGCACGCACGCACGCGTGCGCTCACACATTTTTCAGTGTTAAATTGATGAATGCTGCTGGCCTGTTAGCTCAGTTGGTTACAGTGTGGTGTTAATAATAAAATGCTGTGGGCAAGACAATGATTTTTTTCTGCTATGAGGTCCTTTAGTGAATACTGTATTTCGGCTCTTCTCTTAAAATTCATATTTAGAGCTTTTAAGGGAAACAATGGCCTTTTCTAAGACAAAGGTTATAAATCTAATAAATGGAAAACATTCCCTAAAGAGCATCTCTGGCAGGAAATGACAGCTATGCTGTCTCCAGAAAGGCAGTTGAGAGCTCCAGGGCAGGTGTGCAAGGAAGGTAGAGTGTCCTCCACAGATGGTTCTACTGCGGTGTTGGGGCTTGAACCCAGGGCCTCAGCAACACTAGGCAAGCACTCCATGACTGAGCTCCCCAGATTTGCACAGCTTCAAACTTTGTATCAAGTGTACTATTTATCTTACAAGATTTGCTGTGCAACTCCAGCTAAACATCACTATCAAAGGATGTGTGCCTACATATGCCAGATCTGATCTTTCAGATGTTGAAATGAGAAAATTCAGAATTTTATGTCGAACTTGTGAGTTTTAAATATTGGCTTTCTTCAGAATTTAACACGTAGGGGCAGGTCAGAAAAGCCATAGCTGCAAGCCACATCTGGCCCATCTCTAACCTATAATTTGGTGAGTGGCTTATGATTACAAAATTATCTACCTTAATGGGGGAATATCCAGTAAGAAAACTGGGCTTGTGGTTGAAATCACGCCCCTTACCTGCTCCTATTTAATCTCCTGAGAGTATTGAAACTTCTTCTCCTTTGGGTCTTTAACCTACTAAGATGCAAAGCACACCAGGCTTGTGAAGGACTCGCCTCACTATGCTAGCACCTGCTCTGCTGCACAGAGTAACATATGATCAATTCCATGCTGTATTCCTTCTGGCCAACTAAGCAGAAATATATAAATCATTTCTAGCTGAGTGGCAAAACTCCCCAAGACCCCTCATCAAATGACTGCAAGGCTATAAAGACTTTAGATTCTTCTCCCTTGCCGCATCACTAGAGACAGAGCAGAAGCCACGGTCAGTACGATGTTTCGAAGCCTGCCTGGGAACCCGTAATGTTTCTAAGAGAAGGTTTCAGTCTCTCTAAGTTTTGTGGAGAATGTCCTAGAATTGAAAGTGAGAGACGCCCTGGGGTTCTAATGACTGACCCATGGTGGAGGAATAAACCCGATTCTTGTCCAGGCACCAAAGCAAGTTATAGAAGGACTGCTTTCAGCTTCAAGTCCAACACTATGGATGGATGGATGATCCCACGTCTAAAAACCACAGACTAATATAATCTGCTCTAAACTCCAAAGAGTTCCACTCTGGTATTTCCATATGGTTTCTTATATGCAGCACTTGTTCCACCCCTCTAAACAGTAGCTCTTGCTCCACTGGCTGGTCCAGGACTGGACCAAGTCACCCACCGACCACATGACGCCTCCTCAATAGTGAGGATACACAACCCACAGCGGCTAGGACTAATGGCACCGCAGCTCTGTGCCAGGCCTGCAGCACACAGGAAGACAAGGAATTCCCTGTATACCCAAGGAAACACTTGGATGGCCACATTTCCCAATTCTTCAAAGGGGGAAAAGATGCTCATGAACAAGATGGTGATTCTCACTTACTCTGAGTCACCGACTTTGAGAACTATACCTTTTGCCATGTGACCTGAACAGTGCTACCACCAAAGTATTCTATTTTCTAAGAACAGTGAGATGTGGAGAAACAAAATGGTGACTGGGGAAGCTATTCACAGCAGGATTCCGTGCCCAAGACAGAAAATTGTGGACCCAGCTAGTTCTTTTCCCTTTCCATTTCCGTTTCCCTTTCCTTTTTTCTGAAGACATGGCCAAAGTCTACAGTAGTGATTGACTTGTATTTTGAAAGAGGGACATTAGCCACAGCTCTCTAACAGCTGCATTAATACAGATCTTCAGCAAGGACAAGCAGTGCTGGGATATCAAGAACCTGTACTTTCATTAGCATGGATTCTGTGGACTGGGCACCTCTGGTCCGCCTCCTAGGCACAAAAGGCCCCAGCACTTGCTGAAGGTTCTTCCTTCTCTGATAACCAGTAGGCTTAGTGATAGATATCTGCTCTCAGAAAAAAAAGATCGACACCAATGGCTCTCTTCCTTTTTGTAAAGACGAGTGTCAAACTGGTTTAAAACATCAGTCCCCAGTACAGAAAGGCTGTTGTGTTCTTACCTCGGCTGCTTGGGTCTCCTGATGTAGCAGTGTAAGACCCGTCAAGTCTTCTAAGAAGGAATGTGAGGAATTGAACACCTTCTCGAGGAAATTAAATCCTTCCCGTTCATATTGATCAAGAACCTGTAAAACATTCATGCATTTAGAAAGAAGGCTACAGCTTTTTACATGTATATTAAAGGTTTTGGTTTTTAGTAAGCTCTCTTATGAAAATGAGAATAAAAATATAGGGACAATTAGGGGAGTAGCTACCATTGTTGTCTGTCTTGTTCTTTCCCCACCCCTGACAAAGACTTACTCGGATCTTATTTACTCAACAATGAAGACCAATAACCCTACTGAGGAAACCCCTCAGGGGGAAGTGGGACCAGGGGAGAAGGAATATAAGACTATAACCTCTGTAAAAAAAAAAAAAAAAAAAAAAAAAAAAAGAAGAAGAAGCCAGGTGTGGTGGTGTATGTCTTTAATCCCAGCACTCAGGAGGCAGAGGTAGGAGGATTGCCATGAGTTCGTGGCCACCCTGAGACTACATATGAATTCCAGGTCAGCCTGGGCTAGAGCGAGACCCTACCTTAAAAACCAAAAACCAAAAACCAAAACCAAAACCAAAACAAAAGAGAGAGAGAGAGAGAGAGAGAGAGAGAGAGAGATGCAAACGTTTTGGGGAAAGAGTTGACTGGAGAAGGACCTTGCTTTTCAAGATTATGATTTATTCCATCCCTGAATTTTATGGCTGTGTCCTGCACACATGGTATTAGTTTAGGAAGCATGAAAAATGCATGGAGTGGATCAAGAAGTGCTCACATGGTTCCAGAAGCCGCTGCTGGGATGCGGAATGAGGCAGGGCATGATGACTCTGATAGGCTGGAAGAGCCTTTGGAAGATGGACTGTGGCTTGCAAGGAGACCTGAAGACGTTTTGGATATACCAGGACTGTGCAAGGACTACCATGGAGGCTGTTAGGTAGGGATAGAAGTTTTCCTTGGCTACTCAGCCCAGCTGGAGGGGTGGAACTGGAAAATCTGGAGCCAGCCAGTCACTGGACTTGACTGCAGAAGTTTGATCTTTGATGGTGGTTGAGTTTGCATTGTTCTAGTCTCTCCTTGCTATGCTTATGCCAGCTGAAAATGTTTACTCTTTGCCTTTATATGTTGAAAGTATATAACTTGTTTGATTTTATAGGACTCACAGCTAAAAGACAATCTTAAATCTCAGATGAGACTTGAGACTTTGGAACTATCTTAAGTTGGTAAAGACCATGGGGACCTTTGAATTTGGACTGAATACAATTTACAATGTGTGATAGTTTTGAATCTATTTGGGGGCCAGGGGTGGAATGTGGTTGTTTGGATAGATCGCTCCCAATATATTTAGTGTTTTATTAGTTTGTAGCGTGGATTTGCAGCCACCTGGCTGGAGGAGGTGTCACTGGGTGGAACTTAGGGTCCAGCCATAAGGTGTGGGGGTGGATTTTAAATTTCAATCTAAAGATATGCAAAGTATCTGAGTTCTTCCTGGAGTTCCTGAAGTGTGCTGCATTTTTTTTTTTCTTTCTTTCTTTTGGGCGCGTGCCTTCTCTCTCTCTGCTTGAACCTGTGAAAGCAGGCCAGCTTCTTCTGCCATTATGGAACTTCCCCTGGATCTATAAGCTTTAATAAATACCCCTTCCTCCATTAAAAAAAAAATGAATATAGGGCTGGAGAGATGGCTTAGCGGTTAAGGTGCTTGCCCACAAAGCCAAAGGACCCAGATTCGATTTCCCAGGAGCCATGTAAAACCAGATGCACAAAGTGGTGCATGTGTCTGGAGTTTGTCTGCAGTGGCTAGAGGCCTTGGTGTGCCCATTCTCTCTGCCTTTTCTCTCTCTCAAATAGATAAAAATAAATTAAAAAAATTTAAATATAAAAAGAGCCTCAGGAAGGGTAGAACTGTTTATAATGCTGTCTTCTAGATACAAAATGGCCTTGATATTCGTGACTTCATATTTCCTGGCACTATCTACACAAGACTTGCATAGAGGTTATCTGCTGGTCTGGCTGTGAGACTAAAGGAGAGGGGCTGCTGTGTGAGCACTGTTCAAGAGTGTCAGAAGGAAATGTCCCAAGTTAGGGGATATGAACCCCTGCTCAGGTCAGAAGCACATTTGGAAAAAAAGGTGAGTAAAGACGGGTTTGGCCTAGGGTCTGGCAAGTAAAGGTATGAGAGATTAGGTCAGAGGCTCAAGCATCCACAAGGCTGAAAGCACCACAGAGGGGCTGAAAACAGCCCAGGCCAGTGGGGAAAGAGCAGCAGGCTGGAAGATCAGCCTGTGCATTCAGTACAGCTGGAGAAGCACGGCTCAGGCAAGGTCAGAGGCTGATTTGCATGAGAAATTAACTTGACAACTAAGTGCCTCGATTTTATTTTATTTTATTTATTATTATTTTTTTTTTTAGTTTTTCGAGGTAAGGTCTCACTCTAGTCCAGGCTGACCTGGAATTCACTATGTAGTCTCAGGGTGGCCTTGAACTCATGGCGATCCTCTTACCTCTGCCTCCCAAGTGCTGGGATTAAAGGCGTGTGCCACCACGCCCGGCTTAAGTGCCTCGATTTTAAAAAAGGGGACGAAGGCTGGGCATGGTGGCACATATAGTGGTAGGAAGATCACCATAAGTTTGAGGATAGCCTAAGACTACATAGTGAATTTCAAGTCAGCCTGGGTTAGAGTGAGACCATAACTTGAGGGGGGGAAAAAGGTGGGGAGGCAGGAGAGGGGAAGCATCTAACAAACAAGAGACCCCTTTCCCCCACCCCCGCAGTAATGAGATTCTGTACGGTTCGGAATGCTGTCTCAGGAAGAATGAGCATGAAAAGCAAATGAGAGTTTTCAGGATGACAAATGCTCTATGGTTAAGAATTATTTATTTCTGAGTAAGACTTTATGTTTGGCAGATGGCTAGTTCACACCAAGAATGCAGGATGATACAGGAAGAAGAAAGTTTGAAATTGAACAAAAATTAGTGATTCCAGGCATGATACTTTGTTGGATCGTAGTTTAAAAAAATCGTGTGTGTGCACACTTGCATGCACCATGTCAGAGTGTCTTGCAGTTGCGAAAAAAAAAAATCACAGATGTATGTGCTGCTTTTTGCATGCTGGGGAATTGAATCCAAGCCTTCAGGCTTTGCAAGCAAGCACGTTTAACCACTAAACCATCCATACACAGCCCTACAGAGCCGATGGGAAACACTAACAGCAAGGACCCAGAGAAGGAAAGGCCTCCCCTGTAACCAGAGTGGATAGGAAGCTTCATACTTAAGACTTAAGAGTTACTAATGTCAATGCTAAAAATGTGTGTAAACACTAAATCTGCTAGGGCCTATTTGATCATGCCAGGGTTCCCAGCATTCTGTTTATGTGCAGTGGAAGTCAAGCTGTGTTACAGGAATAAGCAGCTTATAAAAGGCATGAAATTTTCCCTCTATAACAGCTTAATCTTTTTCAAGGGCAAAATGTGTCTAAAACTCCAAAAAGAAAGCAACATACAAGAAAAGGGAAGGAGGGAAAGAGGGAAGGAGGAGAAGGACTGTTAAAGTGCACTTAAGCAATAACGAAAATATAAATGAAACATATCACACCTCTTATGTGAACTATATAACATGGCCCTTAACTGTGGACACATTAATCTTAGAAAGTCACAAGTTTCTGAGTTTCCTAAACAAAGAGGCAGTGGTATTTTACTTTACTGTTTTGTTCAGCTAGGTTTTTGTTATTTATGACACAAGGTGGTAGAATCTCTTCTTAAAACACAACTTCACTTCAGGAGTATCACTGTTCTCACTGAGAATTCAAAAATATATGTTTATATTTGTGTGTGTGTGCACCTGTGCTGGGTATGTATATATGGTGTGTAATATGTATGTATGTGCATATGCACTGTGTATGTATGTGCACTGTATATGTGTTATGGTGTGTGTGTGTGTGTACAGGTGCACATGCAGAGCTCAGAGGACAATCTCAAGGTATTTGTTCTCTCCTGCAGAAGTTGTTTGAAACCCTATCAAACATTGTGTCTTGTTTTGCCTGAAAGGTTCTAGATGCTCCTGGCTCTGCCTCCCACTGCTGTAGGTGAACTGGGATTACAGGCCAGTGTGCCTGTGAATGCTGGGGAGAACTGAACTTGGGCCAGCAGGCTTGCAAGCAAGCACCTTTAACCATTGAGCCATCTCTCTCAGCCCTTACTGAGACTGTCTGACGACTCCTTGCTCTTTGCTACACAAATACATAGTCTATAACTAGGTACTGAAACCCTTCCAAAGCCCTCCAATTTGAGGTAACTCTCAGGAAAATGCACTTATACAGTCTCCTATCTCGTGATATTACAATGTAATGATTTCTCATTTCATGAGCAGTAAAAGGGATTCACAGTTGTCTATTATTCTTAAATGCTGGCAGCAGGAAACACATACCCCATCTAAAACACAGCTCGTATATTTTAACGGGGTGAACATGGGCTTTCTACAAACCTTGCTTAAAGCCTCTTGTTTAGATAGTATGCTAACTTGCTCTTGACTCAAAGATATACATGTGTATGTATTTCTAAAACACTTAGTTGAGGTCATAGGGCAGAACACTGTTTCCCACATGGGAGTTACAGACATGCAAGACAGAATCATTATTAGAGCAGACAGCTTGAGGGAACTGGTGGAGGCCAATTGCTGGAGTCTTGGGTAGAAATCTAAGAGTTAAAACTTCTAGAAGGATCAAGTCCCAAAGCCTACACTTTTGTTCTCCCAGAACTTATCCACGTACTCATAATAAATACTGGAGAGAAATCTGCTTCTGGCAGCGGAGGGGAAGAGGCACCACTGTGAGAAATATCATCTACCCATGGAAAAGGGAGCCTAACCTGGTAGGTTCTTGTCAGAACCTACCTGACTTGGGGAAAGTCAAATTTCCAACTCTAACCCGAGGCAGCCCTCCTGAGGACCAAGAGTGGTGGGGCTGAGAAACAACAGGGAACTTCCAAGTCCATAGGCAGAGGCTCCACAAAAGACGGAGACCTAATTACAGGACTGTAGAACACCTGCTTCCTTCTCCTCACTCCATACCTTCCATTGCATCAATGATGGGTCATTTACAGAAATTTTCTGCGCCCAGGACATCATTTCTGGCTACCAAGAAACAAGAGGCAGACTAGCAACAAATCAGTCTGAATAAAACAGAGAACAAACCAGAACCCTCCATGGTAAGACTATTGGAACTACCACG
Source organism: Dipus sagitta (assembly GCA_036346955.1). Taxonomy (NCBI): domain Eukaryota; kingdom Metazoa; phylum Chordata; class Mammalia; order Rodentia; family Dipodidae; genus Dipus; species Dipus sagitta. Next base: position 18,842,372 of record CM070787.1, on the reverse strand, counting down.
CAGGGAAGTTAAATAAGGGTGACATGCTAAGAGCTGGGAAGGATGAAAGCACATACCAGTTAAACAGAGACAACAATCCCAAGTGAACCAAAAGAAATTCTAAGAGACTCACTGGGCATGCTAGGGAAAATTATCTCCAAATCTGAGGGTAAATCAATAGGTACTCCAAGAACTACAAAGCAAAAGAACAAAGACATAAGCAAATAAGTAAATCAGAATAAAATAACCAAAAGCTGTATGACAACAAGTAAAGGTGTAATGTACAAAATGAAACTAGCAAAAAGAGGAGGTAAAAAAAAAGAAGAAGAAATCCTTAAAACAGTAACAACTGAGAATTCCTCAAATCAGATACAAACCCACAAGTCACATGCAATATTTGAAGAACCTATGAATGAGGCAAAAGAATATTTGTCAGCAAGTCGAATACCCAAAGGAATGTTCAAATATTATTGAATTTAATTTTAAAACAAAACTTGCAATATCATTTCCATCAGCACCCCCAAAGAAACCTAGGTAGAAACCTAAAAAGATGTGTACAAGATCTATGTCTGGAGTTTGATTGCCATGGCTGGAGGCCCTGGCATGCCAATTCTCTGTCTCTCTCTCTCTCACACTTGCATTAAAAAAAATTTTTTTTAAAGGTGCTGGAGAGATGGCTTAGCTGTTAAGCGCTTGTCTGTGAAGCCTAAGGACCCCAGTTCGAGGCTCGTATTCCCCAGGACCCACATAAGCGAGATGCACAAGGTGGCACATGAATCCGGAGTTTGTGTGCAGTAGCTGGAGACCCTGGCATGCCCATTCTCACTCTATCTGCCTCTTTCTCTGTTGCTCTCAAATAAATAAATAAATAAAAAACAAAAAAAATTTAAAAAGATACTTCATCTGTAATTGGGGTACTGCAAATGATAACAATAACAAAATGCTGCTACAAACCTACTAGGATAGGAAAATCCAAGACACTGACACTGTCAAATGCTGGTGAGGATTGTGGAGCAATAGGAACTCTTGTCACTGCTGGTAAAACCAAATGGTATAGCCCTTTGGGAAGGTTGGGTGGTTTCTTATAAAACTAAACCTATTCTTACCATCTGAAGTAGCAGTTGTAGTCCTGGTTTTATTAACCCAGAGGAGTTGAGAACACACATCCACAAAAAAAATGTGCACATGGATATTAACAGAAGCTTTATTCATAATTATCTGAACTTGTAAGCAACCAAAATGTCCTTCAGTAAATGAAAGGACAGACAACGGCACATCTGCCAACGGCATAATATTCAGCACAAAAAAGAAACAAACCATCAAGCCATGAGGAGATATAGAGGAGACTTACATGCTTATTTCTATGTGAAAGAGGTCAGTCTAAAGTGGGTACACACTGCATCGACTACATGATGTTCTCATAAAGATAACACTATGGAGACTACAAGATAATGGTTAGGGGCAGTGAGGATACTATGCAGAACTAGCAGTGAACACAAGTCTGTATTATCTATCTGTCCAAACTCAGACTTCACAGCACTGAGTGAGCCTAACGTAAACTATGGACTTCAGTTAATGGTGCCTTTGTGTGGGTTCATCAACTGTAACAAATGTAGCATGAGGTAGGGGGGTATTCATGTGGGCCAGAGGTAAATGGGATATCTCTGCACCCTCCTAATTTTGCTGTGAACTTAACTCTGTGCTAAAATAATAAAGTGTTACACACAGACAACCTAGGAGAAGCTTGCTGGATGCCCCAAATATGAAAAGCACCAAGACTCATGCTAAGACAATGCACAAAAGAATCCTCCCTTGGGGACAGGGCCTCAGTCCATCTGGTCAGGAGAAGCCTTGCTGCATACTGAGGCAAGCCTGTGGTTTCCCAGGACTGTTGCAAATGGCACCACTGCAGGAGGACTCTCCACACTGGGTAATGAGCTAGGTGCACTTCTGAGACCTCTTGACCAGCTTCTGTCTCTTGGTCTTCCCATCATCGTATTAAAATCTATTTATTACAACAGGAACAAACCAACCCTGATTTCAAGAGCTGGGGATGCAGCTTAGTAGTAAGGCACTTACTTGCTTAGCATATGTAAGACCTCAGGTTCAATCCCATACCTGATTTCTGCAGCTCTTGCAATGCCTCCATCCTACCTACCTTTATGCTGCCAGCACCTCCGTAGGTCCACCTTCCTGGAAAAGCCCTGGCTCCCTGTGGTCCTGTCCCAGACAGATTGCCTCTTTCCCCATCAGAGCAGCCATTTTCCTTCCACTGAAGCTCAACTCCTTCACGAAGCCTTCCCTAAGTAACTCCACCCTGTGATCTCTTCCTCTCTACATTTTGACCCCACTCCCTACTGACTTGCTAAAGGAGTTGTTGGAAACAATTTGCCTCACATCACTAGGAATCAGGAGTTGATGGCATTTCTGAATATCAATCAGATAGGCACTAACTTTGTTGTGTTTCTGTTCATGTGATAAGCAGCAGATAATGAATGAGAAAGCTTCATGGATGGAAGCATGCAGCTATCATCCTAGTTTAGTCTGCTGCTGTGAACTTATCTTACTGAACACAAGCAGAACTTATTTACGAGGCCAGATCTGAGTTTAAGGCATGCAATGTGTGTCTGGATCAGAGCACAGCCAAGATCACCACCAGTGGGTAGGGAATATGGGAGAGGCGACCCTCTTGTTCTTCCCTGAAATCTTAATAGAGTGTATATTACCCTTTGGTATCCCAATGTAAACTAGGAACAAGGGTCATTTATAGGATATGGGAGGTTTCAAATAAAAAGCATCAACTACCTTGAAAATTGATCATGGAATAAAATCCCAACAGTTCAGTGTTTCCATTGAGTTTATTATGGTGCAATATACAAATGCACTAAAACGAGTCAACAGTACATCTTCTATTGCTGTAAACCCAAGTCAGAATTTTCCTGCTGTGAACTGAGGAGGAATGATTCTAAGGACCGTGAGACAATAAGCAACTGGGAGCAATCCTGAGACCTGGGCTGAATACGTGTTAAGCTTCACCTTCCGAGCCCAAGTGTGCAGCCTAGAGCAACGTCATGGATCTCCCCACTTAACTGAGATACAGAATGATTTCAGGCCTTCAAGTACTGAAAAAGAATGGACTGCAGCCGCCCAGTGCATTTATTACTTTGAAAATCCAATCACTGTTGCTAAATAGAACTTAACAAGTACAGAAAATACATGAGCTGGGCATGGTGGCACATGCCTTTAATCCCAGCACTAGGGAGGGAAGGCAGAGGTAGGAGTTCAAGGCCACCCTGAGACTACATAGTTAATTCCAGGTCAGCATGAGCTAGAGTGAGACCCTACCTTGAAAAGCCAATAAATAAATAAATAAAATAAAGGAAATACATGATGACGACACAGAGGGTATCCCCAGGAACAGTGAAATAAAAACCTATGGAAATTGTCTCATTTATCAGGAGAAAGGGAATAGTGGAAAGCCTGAGGGCTATTCAAGAAAAACAAACAAGCAAGCAAACAAACAAAAAACAGCTTTGGTAATCAGTGAACTTCATAGTATTTTAACTTTCCCTGGTCTAAGCTTGTTCACACTGTGGCTTCACAGGAGCTTTGAAAACCAATGATAACTATTTACAGTAAAACATGGTGTCTGGTAGTCCCTAAGGGGACAGTTTTGGGTAAGAGCTTCTATACAGTTCCATTTTCACGAAGCTGTAGTCGGCTTGGGAACTCCCAGGAGGATCCCTCTCTGAGCTGTCCTCATCTGACCCGGCTGAGAACTCGCCCAGTGGGAAAGCCTTGTTCCTGGAGCCAGTCCCTGGAAACTATCAGAAGCAATTAACATCATCTTCTCCTCAGGTGGCAGGCAGGTTAACAGTTGGAACAAGAATGGGCTAACTAAAAACATTAAGGAAAACATGGGAAATATCACAGGCAGCTTCAGAAAGCTCAATGTATTCTTGAGAATGCGGTAGGCCAGGCACAGGCATGGTGCTAGAAGTGAGCTCAAAAGCACACCCGAGCTTAGCAAAGATCTGGCTAAGCTCACGGTGTAGCTGACGTGACCAACTGTGGCAGCAGGGGATAAAAAGGCAAGGCGGGATTACTAACTGCCTGCCTGAGCATGAAGGCATGCCCCAGTGTGCACAGGGCACCTTGGCAGGCCCGGGAGAGGGCATTTAAGGAGATCTCTGTCACTCCTGATCACAAAACTAACTGAGCAGAAAATACAGTGCCACACAGGACAAAGAATGCAGCCTAACTAATTGCAAGTGAGTCAGTTCAGAATGGTCAGTAAACAACAAACAGCAACAGCAAAAAGAGAAATGATAAGCCACAGTGAGAAGAGAAAATCTGATTGTCAGAATGGCTACACTCTAGTATTTGAAAGGTTTAGTTCTCAAAAATTATTGACAGATAGTCAAAGAAACAGGAAAGTAAGTCTCATATATACACACACGAATATGCATATGTGCACACATATACAAACAAAGATATTTAGAGAGATGAACACCTGTCCCTGAAGAGCATCCAACCAAGCTGTTTTAAGTATGCTCAGAGTGAAAGGAAACTATGTCAAGTAGAGGCAGGACAGAAAGACATGACAAGAGAAAGGAGTCGGGCTGAGGCCTTCCCTGAGCTGAGAAGCAAGAATCCCAGCACAATTAACATTTGCTTAAGGCCGTTTTCCTGTCCCTGCTATACACCTACAAGGTTTTAGGAACCCCATCAGAAACCCCTTGCACAATAAAACGACATGCCTAAACCCCTTGTTCAAACCTAATAGCTCCTGGTTTTACTTTATCAGGTTATAATCCCATCTAAGGAACCTCCAGAACATTCTTTAATCTCTCTTATAAAAAAAGAGAAACAGGCCAGGTGTGGCTTGTGTGAGTTTGAGGTCAGCCTGGGACTACAGAGTGAGTGCCAGGTCAGCCTGGGCTAGAGTGAGACCTACCTAGAGAGAGAAAGAAACAAAGGTTTTTTTTTTTGTTTTTTTTTTTTTTAATTTATTTATATGAGAGAGGGGCTGGGGAGGGAGGAAGAGGCAGAAAGAAAGAGAATAGATGCACCAGGGCCTCCAGCCACTGCAAATGAACTCCAGACACATGTGACCCCTTGTGCTTCTGGCTTATGTGGGTCCTGGGGAATTGAACTGGGGTCCTTAGGCTTTGCAGGCAAGCGCCTTAACCGCTAAGCCATTTCCCCAGCCTGAAACAAAGGGTTTCTTAGCAACCTTTTGAGATATAGCTCAAGAGCCACCAAGATATATACATATATAAATACACACACATCTATCTGCCTGTCTGTCTTTCTATCTATCTGTCTACCTATGTCTATATCTAGAGAGAGAACATGCTAATGCTAAGTCACTTAATTGTAAGTTTCTTAGAAAGCTCAAATCCATGCTTTGGGGGTATGTCTTACTTTCCTGCTGGGTCCCTCTTTCCCTTACATCTTATGTTTAAAATCTATGTTAATGCCTGGGAGAGATGGCTCAGTAGTTAAAGGTGCTTGTATGAAAAACCTGATGGCTGGGGTTCAATTACCCAGTGCCCATGTAAAGCCAGATGCACAAAGTGGCACATGTATCTGGAGTTCATGTACAATGGCAAGAGACCCTGGTATTCCCACATGCTCTCTTGCAAATAAATAAAAAAAAAATTTAAGCTATGTTAAAAATGTCTTAATAAACTGAATCTCCCTTAAGAAGTCCATAAACATATTTGGGTGTGTTTTATTTTCTTTCAGAGTGTCTTTCTTTCTCTTAGCCCTCATGCTTAAAGTCTATATTAAAATATCTTTAATGCACTCCAACTCTGTTTCAACACTGGCTGGTTCTGAAATTCTTTTCTGTGTCACAGCCACACATTTGGGTTTGCCTGAGTAGAGTCCTTATTAAGGGAACTTCTCGGGCTGCTGAGGGCAACAGTGTGGAGCCAGGCTTCTGTCCCCTTATTGCTGACAAAGTAAACTTATGCATATAAGAATCATACTTTACCAAAATATAGAATAGCAATAAACATAGAATTGAAAAATATAGAACAGCAAATCTTTCTGATTAGAAAGAAAAAATAGACAAAATAGTAGTACCTGAAGTATACAACTGTTCAATGGCAAATTCTAGCAGGATAGAGAAGGAATCAGCAAATGGATCAATGGCAGGCTGTCAATAAAAGTTGTTTTTTTTTTAAACAACAACAACAACAAAAGACAGATCAATGGAATTTCCCAGTCTGAGGAGGAGGAAGGAAAAAAGAAAACTGAGCAGAGCTCAAGGTGACTTACATGATAAATAAGCACATGCCCACGCCCAGTGGACTGCTAAGACGAGGAGCTCATGAATCGTGACTATGACACAGCCTAGCAGTTAAACACTACCTAGATGGATGGACTCAGCAATGTCCCTCTCCTTGCAGCACACCACACCACACCACAGCCATTCATCTCAGGACTCCTAGAGGAGGCTTCTTCACCATGCATCATTTCCTGTTAGCTAAGTAAGTACCAGGCCATTTCTGTTAGAATTGCTCACTATGCATCATTTCCTGTTAGCTAAGTCAGTCACCTTAAAGATCAAGAATGTTTGTGAAGATTCATGCACAGATACAGAGTACTGGTGCTGAAGAAAAACAATACAACCTGCAAATTTGGAGGAGCAGAAGATACTAAAAGAACTAGTGTAAACCCTTGGTAGAAAGACTTATATGGGAAGGAAGGAAGGGAGGGAGAGGAGGGAAGAAGGAACAGGCTTTCTCTAAAGTAGCTCCCTTTCAATTTCTGTCATAAAGATAAAATGCAATACAGTTAAATAGCTAGGTTTTACAAACTGAGATGATTAAAACAAATGGCGAGTGACCAGGATGCTACAATAAACAAAATATTTACAAATGAGGGCTACAGAAATGGCTTAATGGTTAAAGTGCTTGCCTGAGAAGCCTAAGGACCTAGGTTCGACTCCCTAGAACCCACGTAAGCCAGATGCACAAGGCGGCGCATGTGCCTGGAGTTCGTTTCCAGTGGCTAGAGGCCTTAGTGTGCCCATTTTCTCTCTCTGATAAATAAAACAAAACATTAAAAAATAAAAAAAAATTACAAATGAATGCTCTGGCAAGTCTTTTTAGACTTATACTCTTCTAGGTGACAAATCTGAGGCGGGCATCTTTCAGTGCGGAGGGAAGTCAACATGGACCACTCTGGAAACATGCACACAGGAAGCAGCTTCAAGAATGCCTACAGCCAGAGCACTCAAAGCAGCCCAGCCGTCTGCATCAGAGAGCCTGTGGAGCCGGAAGGCTTGTTCCAGAAACCCATGTTTGGGTAGCAGGGATGCCACTACTCATCAGAGAGCACTTTTCACCGTCAGTGACATGCACAGTGCACAGGCTGTCTCTGAACTCCGACAGCCCAGTTTGGCCTCCGCTCTGCTTACTCAGCAATATACTGTTGGTTATTTTGATTTTTCATTGGCATTCTCATTAGTACTAATTCATAATTTTCCTACTTAGGAATTGACATTTTAAAGGAAGACCCCCAAATTAAATATCACCAATTAACACACCAAAGAAAGAACTGAGAAAGATGGGGTGCAGCAACCTCACAGGCCCAATACTGAGCCTGAAGGAGATCAGACACCAAAAAAAAAAAAAAAAAGGTACACACATGGGCTGGAAAGATGGCTCAGAGGTGAAGGTGCAAAGCCTAACAGCCTGCATTTGATTCCCCAGTACCCACATTAGCCAGACACACTAAGTCATGCATGTGTCTGGAGTTTGTTTGCAGTGCCAGGAGGTCCTGGTGCACCCTTTGTCTCTCTTTTCTCTCTCTCTGCTTGCAAATAAATGAATTTTAAAAAACCACATTTCTGTATGTTGACACTGGTGGCACTCTACAAAGGTGTTTACATGAAAAAATACATTAAAGACTACCAGATTAAAACATGCTTCTTACTGTAACAAACTTACATAAAAGGTATTAAGGGACTTGGCTCAGCAATTAAAGGAGCTTACTTGAAAAGCATGCCAAGCTGGGCGTGGTGGCGCACGCCTTTAATCCCAGCACTCGGGAGGCAGAGGTAGGAGGATTGCTGTGAGTTCGAGGCTACCCTGAGTTAATTCCAGGTCAGCCTGGGCTAGAGTGAGACCCTACCTCGAAAAACAAAACACAAAACAAAACAAAAGACAAAAAAAAAAAAAAAAAAAAAAAAAGCAAAGCATGCCAGCCTTGGTTCAGTCCCCATAAAGTCAGACCCACAAAGTGGTAAATGCGTCTAGAGTTTGTTTGCAGCAGTAAGAGACCCTGGTGTACTCTCTCTCTCTGTCTGCCTCCCTCTCTCTCAAACAAAAAAGAAATTTTTTTTAAAAAAGGTATTCAAGTAGGCTAAGCAGCTATCCATCACTCTCCATTCTAAGCAGTAAGAATCTAGAGAAGGGCTGGAGAGATGACTTAGTAGTTAAGGCACTTGCCTGTGACGCCCAAGGACCCATGTTTGACTCTACAGGTCCTAAGTACGCCAGACACAAGGTGATGCAAGGTGACGCAAGTGTGCAAGGTCGCATATGCGCGCTAGGTGGCGCACGTGTCTGGAGCTGTATTACAGTGGCTGGAGGCCCTGGCGCTCCAATTCTCTCTCTCTCTCATATGTATTTTACATACATACATATATATATATGTATATGCCAGTCTGTTGGGCTTGCCTCAAAAAAAAAAAAAAAAAAAAAAAAAAAAAAAAAGGAATCTATAGAGATAGAGCCTCCACTCCGTGTGACTAGGATCACTCACAAAGGTTATGATCAGGCTCCTTCAGGGCTCTGCCTCTAAGGAGAAGGCAGAGTCAGAGGCCAGTGTGAGGCTGTTGTGACTTGATGGCTTCTGAGACAGGGGTGGCAGGGAGACTTGCACTGCACTCTGTGCATGGTAAGACCCCTTGAATGTATCCCAGAATACTCACATGACATACTGACCACAAAGTGGACCACCATCCACAGCAAGCCTGTGCGGGCCAAGGATGACATGGACACTATGTGAGCAGTTCATGGGAAGGCAGATGAGGAACATCATGGCATCTGCTATATATGTAAAACTTAACTGAAAATCAATTTTTTCAGGGATATATCTTTCCTTCCTCAGACATTGTTTTACCAAATCTTACTGACTGAAGACAAGCAGAAAATACTAATTGAAGAGCACCTATAACATGCCGATCCCCTCCTTGAAAATATATTTAAAACATTAACTATCCTATTCTTTACTAGATTTGGTATTGTAAGATGTACTAAAGCCATTATATTATATATATTTTGTTGTTGTTTGTTTGTTTTACCCTTGAACTCACAGTGATCCACCTACCTCTGCCTCCCAAGTGCTGGGATTAAAGGCATGCGCCACCATGCCCAGCTAAAAATATTTTATTATTCTTTATTTGACAGAGAAGGGGGGGAGGGAGAGAGAGAGAGAATGAGAATGGGCACACCAGGGCCTCCAGCCATTGCAAACAAACTCCAGACACGTGCACCCCCTTGTGCATCTGGTTAACATGGGTCCTGGGGAATTGAATCTGGGTCCTTTGGCTTTGCAGGCAAACACCTTAACCACTAAGCCATCCCTCCAGCCCTAAAGTCATTTTTCAAAATAAACACAAAGCTGTAATCACGGTTCTCAAAACTTGAGTGTGCACCAGAATCCCCTGGAGGCTGTACCCCACCCCTAGCTGATTAATTGGGTCCAGGTTGAGACTGGATAACCTGCCATTCTATGAAGTTCCCTGCTGGTCTTTAAAGCCCATTGTGAAAATGCCCGCCCAGGCTGCACAGGCACACAGTGTCTCCATAATCCACGAAGGGTATGCATTTCTTTTAAATTCACTTTAAGAACTCATCTTTAGTCATCTTCCCAAAAAGAAACTATTTTGTGTGAAATCACTGTTTATTTAGCAGTGCTGGACAGTCCCTTTAATATATTCTTTATGGGAAAAAAGTTCTTCATTGCCCTGCAGAGAGTGAGCCAGGCTTCATTAAGAACCCCCATGCCTTGTAATGTGCAAATTTGGGTTCAGCAAGTTTCCTTTAATTTTGGAGTTATAGCACATACTTGGCAGGCAAGCTCCACTGACCATATTACATTATTTTATACATTGTTCTTTCTCTAATCTGCATGACTGTTGAGGTCACTGTCATAAATGAACAGCTAGAAGTAGCCCCAAATAGGCCTGGTTTGATTCATGGACACTACTTTTCAAGGGGGGAAGAAAACCACATGACCTAGCATCATTAATCTTGATTTTCAGCCAGACCTGGGTGGCAGCTGCTCTGAGACAGAACTTGAGCTCTGGCTGGCCATATCTCTCTTCCTTTCCTGTTGCAAACAAGTCCTCTCTGTGGCCACCTCAGGCTTGTATAGTAGGGCGCCCAGCACAGGAGAGAATAGATCTGTAGTTTCAAATAGCTCACATGCACTGGCATAAATAAAGCATGAGGTATGGTTAGTGAAAAACTTGCTTGGACTCAGTTCCTTATAACCTAAGGCTGGGGAGTTGTATGATCTCTCTACAGGCCACCTTGACTCTTTTGAAGTTTCATGTTCAGAGTCTTCAAGCTCAGAGAGCATTCTCTAAAAGACGGTGTCAGGTTGTGACTCCCCCTGGTCCAGCAAAGAGTAGTGTCAGGAACGGGTGTACCTGCAAAAATCCCTGTATGCCGAACATATGCTTGTAACACTAAGCTCCTCCACTGTGAAATCAGACACGAGGTAAGTTACAGTCTAAAGTAACAGCAAGGGAACAACTGTATGACTGTAGCCCAGCCAAGCATATCAGAGGTTCCCACAGTCATTCCTCCATCACAACCCCTAACTTGCCTCTCTAGGTAACCACCACTGGGATGATACCACACTTCCTTACTCTTCTCTATCATTTTGCCATCTAAATCGGCTTTTCTGACAGTCACTTACTCCTGCATGTGGAAGACCAAACATTTATTCTTTTGCATATGATATCTTAAAATTCAATATTATGTGTTAAAGACATATGTTAATTTAGGTCTTCATTTTTTCTCTGGCTCAGACTCACCAGAGGTATATCAATTATGCATGTTTGTTTGTTTGTGGTGCTGACTTGGAACCCAGGCCCATCTGCATAGGCAAGTGCTACACAGATAGCACCACATAGGTCCTCCCCAAATCAACTTTTGCCTTTGTTCATATTTTTTCTGCCCACCTCTTTAGTAACTTCTATGTACACTCCAATATTTGCTTTTGTATTCATTTTCTGACTTCTGGAGATAAATATATGTCCATTACTTTTTTTTTCTTTGCAGTATTGGAGATTGAATCAGGGCCTTGTACGTGCTAGGCAAGTACTTGACCACTGAACTCCACACTCCGCCCTTAAGACTATGCATTTTAAATTAAGTACTATTTAAGTGTATACTTCAAGCTGGGCATGGTGGCACATGCCTTTGATTCCAGCACTCAGGAGGCAGAAGGATCACTGTGAATTCAAGGTCACCCTGAGACTACGGAGTGAATTCCAGGTTAGCTTGGGCTAGAGCAAGATGCTACCTCGAAAAACCAAAAAAGAAAAAAAAAAGTGTAGACTTCCAACTCTGATATGATGCATTTATTTACAACATTTCTTAATTTGCATTATATTTATTTTTAAAAAATATTTCATTTATTTATTTGAGAGAGAGAAAGAGGCAGAGAGAGCTTGCGTGAGCAAGCGAGTACACCAGAGCCTCCAGCTACTGCAAACAAACTCCAGATGCATGCCCCCTCTTGTGCATCTGGCTTACATGGGTGCTAGAGAATCGAACCGGGATCCTTTGGTTGTGCAGGCAAACACCTTAACCGTTAAGTCATCTCTCCAGCCCCAATTTGTATTATATTTAATGCAAGACTTTTTAGAAGTACATATTTGAAATTCCAAACCTATAAAATACAAGTTATCTCTTGTTTACCAATTCCTTGCATAACATTGGAATCAGAATACACATTGTACAATGCTTTGACATTTACTGAGACCTGCGAATAGACAGACTAGTTTATGGTGGATTGTCAATTTATGTGTGTGCTTGGAAAGTGTGTACTTCACAGTTTGGCACTATGTGCTCACTAGCATATACTTACTAATCATGTTGATTCAATTTTCATTGCCCCTTTCTGATTCTTATAAGCATTTTCATCAATGAGAAAAAGATCAAAATTTCCCTGTGATTATGGACTCTCTACTTCTTTTTTTAAATGTATTTATTTGAGAGTGACAAAGAGGCAGATAGATAAAGAGAGAATGGGGGTGCCAGGGTCTCCAGCCACTGCAAACGAACTCCAGATGATGAGCCCCTTTGTGCATCTGGCTTACGTAGGTCCTGGGAAATCAAGCCTCAAACCAGGGTCCTTAGGCTTCACAGGCAAGCACTTAATCGCTAAGCCATCTCTCTAGCCCTCTACTTCTCTTAATAGTTGTGTAGCCTTCTGATTTATATATGTTGTAGTTAGGTATATATGAATTTAGAAGCCAATCTTCATGAATTAAAGCTGAGTAGAAAGTAATACAAAGTAGTTTTTGTCTTAAAGCCTATTGTCTGATACAATGTATCTTACCTAAGCTGTCTTGTGATTGCTGTTTAAACTACACAGTCTTGTTTATCTCTTAATTTTCTTTCTTTAAAAATTATATATTTATTCATGAGCAGAGAGGAAAAGAGAGAGTATGTGAAGAGAGTGTGTGTGTGTGTTTGTGAATGTTCCAGGTCTTCTTGCTGCTGCAAATGAACTCCAGATGCAGGTACCACTTTGTGTATCTGGCTTTCCGTAGGTACCTGAGGAATTGAATCTGGGCTGGCAGGGTTTGCAAGCAAGTACCTTTAACTGCTGAGCCATCTCCATAGCCCCTATCTCTTTTCATTTGGTACTCATATATTTAAGAGATTTTGCTTACATACCATTCTAAAAAAATATTTTACTTATTTGAGAGAGGGGAAGAAGGGCTGACTACGTGCAAACTAGGGCATATTGCCACTGCAAGCAAACTATGCATCTGGCTTTACTTGGGTACTAAGGTATTGAAGTCTGGCCAGCAGGCTTTGCAAGCAAGTGCCTTTAACCACGGAATTTTCTCCCCATCCCACATACCTTTTTTTTTTCCCCCCCAAGGTAGGTCTCTCTCTGGTCTAGGCTGACCTGGAATTCACTATGTAGTCTCAGGGTGGCCTCGAGCTCATGGTGATCCTCCTACCTTTGCCTCCCGAGTGCTGGGATTAAAGGCATGCGTCACCATGCCTGGCTCCACATATCATTTTAAAATCTAATATGCTTTGTCTTTCAACCAGCAGCATTTTTGTTAATTTACATAGTATGATTACTAATATATAGGAGTATAAATCTACCATCACTTTGTATATTTTTATCAATGTTTCATTTTCTCTGCTCCCTTGCATATTCCTTTAAATTATTCTTTCATCATTTGAATTTTTTCCTCTGCTGGAATATGTAATTTTTTCAGCTTAGTCTATTAACTGTAGCTTATATTTAGAACTTATTAAAGGCAAACATTAATACTTCCAGCCTCCTTTAACACAATGTAATGAAGTTAGAGCAGATGACTTCACTTATGTCTTCCCATCTTTTATGCTATTTTTTGTCCTGCATTTTAAATTTCTATTTTTGAAATATTGTACTTAAGAGAGAGACAGAGAAAGAGACAAATAGAAATTGGGCACACTAGGGCCTCTAGCCACTACAAACTCAAGATGCATGCGCCACCTTGTGCATCTAGCTTATGTGGGTACTGGGGAATTGAACCTGGGTCCGTAAGCTTGGCAGGCAAGCACCTTACCCACTAAGCCATCTCTCTAGCCCTTAAATCTCTATTTTTAAGTCCTACCTAATATCGTAATGCCATACAGAGTGAGCATTTATTTACAGTTACCCACATATTTGTCCTTTCTTTGTTTTTTGTTTACATTTCAGACTTTCCTGCTGGGTCACTTTCCTCCTACTTGCAGAACAGCCTCTACATAGTCGTTTTGTACACATGCTAGTGTGGACTCTGTTTTTGTTCACATAATATGCCTGTTTTTTTTTTTTTTTTAATTTGAGAGAGAGAGAGAATTAGCACCCCAGGGCCTCAGCCACTGTAATCGAACTCCAGATGCTTGCACCACCCAATGGGCATGTGGAACCTTACGCTTACCTCAACTTTGTGTGTCTGGCTTATGTGGGATCTACAGAGTTGAACATGGGTCCTTAGGCTTCACAGGCAAGCGCTTTAACCACTAAGCCATCTCTCCAGCCTATATAATATACCTTTAATCTTCACTGTTGCCTCTTCCTTTTACTCTTGGCTAATATTTCTTGCTTGATTAGAAATTCTGGGTTATCAGTTTTCCCCTTCCCTCCCCTCTTTCATTCTTTCTTTCTTTGGAGGCAGGGTCTCACTCTAGTTCAGGCTGAACTGGAACTCACTCTGGAGTGCAGGCTGGCCTCTAACTCACAGAGATCTTCCTACCTCAGTCTCTCAAGGGCCAGGACTAAAGGCTAAAGCTGCGTGTCACCACACTGGTCTCAGTTATTTCTTTCCACACACTGATAATATTACTTCCATTGTCTCCCGGCTTGAACTCTGCTACTTACTGAGAAGTCAATTGTAAGTCTGTCCTGCACTCTTCTGAAGTTAACAACTTCTCCTGCTTTACGTGTTTTTAACATTTCCCTTTTCCTAATTACTCAACAGTGAACACCAATAACCCTACTGAGGAGGGCCCTCAGGGAAATGGGGGCGGGGGGGGGGGCAGTAGGGGATATAAAACTATAACCTAGGTAAAAAAAAATACATTAAAAAATTTAAAAATATAAGTGCTTGCCTATTAAGTCAATTGTTTGGACTTTCTCGTGGAAAGTTTGCCAATTTAACTTTTTCCTTTGAATTAATAATGCTTCCTTATTAGAAAAAAAAAAAGGGCTGGAGAGATGGTTCAGTGGGCGAGGCACTTGCCTGAAAAGTCTAATGACCCGGGTTTGATTCGCCAGTGCTCACGTAAAGCCCGATGCACAAAATGATGCAAGCACCTGGAGTTCGTTTGCAGTGGCTAGAGGCCTTGGCATGCCCATTTTTTCACTCTCTCGCTCTGCTTGCAAATAAATAATTTTTTAAATTTCCCTTTTATTCCATGTTCTAAAGTACCATTATGATAAATCTGGATGTGAATTTAATTTTTATGCTATTTTGGATTTACAGGGCATCTTGGGGATACAATTTGAGGTCTTCCACATGTTTCAAAATGTTTAGCTATAATCCTTTTTAATATTACCATAGATCTTTCTCTTTTTTTCTAATACACCAAATATATGATGATTATACTATTTCATCTACATTTTTTTAATTTTTGTAATTTTTTTTATGAGAGTGAGAGCAAGAGAGAGAGAACTGGTGTGGCACTAGGGCTTCCAACCACTGTAATTGAACTCCTGGTGTGTGCGCCACCTTGTGCACATGTGTGACCATGCACACGTGTATCACCTTGTGTGTCTGCCTTACATGGGTCCTTAGGCTTTGTAGGTAAGCGCCTTAAATGCGAAACCATCTCTCTAGCCCTACAAGTTTTTGTTTGTTTGTTTGTTTGTTTGTTTGTTTGAGGTAGGGTCTTACTCTAGCCCAGGCTGAACTGGAACTCACTCTGTAGTCCCAGGCTGGCTTTGAATTCACAGCGATTCTCCTACCTCTGCTTCCCGAGTGCTAGGATTAAAGGTGTGCGCCACCATGCCTGGCCTGTTTATTTTTAAATACTTCTGCAGATATGTATGAATGAACACAAACATGCTTGCACTCACACATCTCTCTTCTCTCCCTCACTCTCATGGGGTAGCTAGTATTTGAGGTACTTTAATCAGAAATGTATAATCCAAGTATGGCTACGATAAGGTTAACAACTACAGTTGGCTAAATCTACATTAAGAAGGGCATAAGGGATACTAGAACAAAATTTCTAATTACAGTTCTAGGATTGAAGATATATACATTTGCCAGCAAGACTGTGCAAGCGGTCTCCAACCTTTCATATACATACATGCATATGCATGTAAGCACATGTAGGTAGGTTACCACTCTCTGCAGTAGCACCTAGGGCCCTGGATCCAGGTATAGACACTCTACAGAGGATCCCAGTGATTGATTCAACTAAACTGGCTATGTCCCAAAACAAGACTATTCCTCCATCTGCCTTTACCCAACTTTCCATGTGGGATATGTACCAAAACAACCGGAGTTTTCCAAGTCTCTATGAGCATACTTAATGTCTTGGCTTTTGTACTTGATTGCGGAGTGTTCATGTGTGTGGCAACATCTGGTCTGAGACGTGACTTCATTGTTACAGGCTGCCTGGTAGCATGATGCCTCTAGTATTGGAAGCTACCAAAACAACTTGTGCTATAGGGAACAGCAAAACTGGCTGACTTCAGGGTGCAGTGATTTTAGTGTATGAAATTTCCCAAGCAAAGCCTGTTGGGACATAACCTCAGAGCAGGGATATCATGATTCTGATCGAGCTGATGCTCAAACTTGCCATCCTGGACCTTCCAAGAGAAAGGCTGTTTCTCTTCAGTGGGGAAACCACAGGAAGCTGCAGAGACAGCCTTGGGGTGTGGGTTCTGCTGGGCCTGGAAGCCTGCCAAAACTGCCTTCACTCTCTTTCTTGGCCTCTACAATGCAATGATACCCATTTTTTACAATGATGTCCTCTAAACTACCTGGACTCTATATTTTACTCAAAATGATGTCATTTAACCAGTAATAATCTTTGAAGGGACAGAGGAGAAGCAGCTATCCTAGTTCCCCACGTGACTGCAGACCAGACGTATTTACATTTTCTAACCAGAGCTGTCTTCGGGTCTTAGCAGCTGCATGTCCCCAACCCTCCAAATGTTGGAAAAGTATTGAAGCTGAAAATTAACTAAAATGGGAAAGTGAGCTGAGTTTGTCATAAGTGGTTTCTGGAGGCAAAGCTTTTTAACTCTCATCCCCATGCTGAGTAAGTGCTATAGGGCACCTAGAAAGTTGCTCTGGCCCTGACAATTTCTTGATCGTATAAAGTGCAGCCTTAAGAAAAAACTCCTTTAAGGATCACCATGAGTTCGAGGTCACCCTGAGACTACATAGTGAATTACAGGTCAGCCTGGACTAGAGGGAAACCCTACCTTGAAAACAAAACAAAATAAAAAACCCACAAAAAAAGAAAAAAACTCCTTTAAAACATAGGATTCCCTTTAAAAGAACAAATCTCCCTAAAGACTGCCCCAAAGACCTTCATCGCTCAGTCCTGAAGGGGCAAAGAGTTAAAGCAGACTTGGTCTTCTCCCCAAAGTGAGTGCGGTGGAGCAGTGTGAGTGTGATCAATCTGAACGCATCATAGGTAAGGCTGCAGGTAAGTGAACTGTAAGTTGTGATTCCTGAACTTTCGTGTCATTTCTAATGTCCTTGTCACCTGATAGCTCTCTTGCCAGCCACTTTCAGAGGATACTACAAAGGGACACTGGGAGAACATTCATCAAATGCTGCCAAAGTAACCAAAAAGTACTGACTCTTGAAAGACAACCGAGGCAGCTGTTCCTCCCTGCTGCTCTGTCCCAGCCTCCCACCCATTTATAGCCACAGCACGAACGAGCAAGATGGCGCAGGCTAGGGCAAGGCTTCCGAGAAACAGGGAGACAGGAACCGGGCTTGGCACTGTCATAGTAACTGCCATCCTGGATGTGTCCTGTCCTGGCTTCAAGGAACACAGAGAGATTCTGAGGGGACCAAGGCAAACTTTCTCAGAGTTTCTGACAGCTCAGATCAAACTGTGGCCTAACACTGGCCACAGACACCAGCCCAGAGACTCTGACCTCAGGAAATGGGAGAATTCATTCTCCCCAATGCTCACTCAGAGGAATACCAAACCACAGCTGCGTTGTGCTAGTGATCAAACCCCCAGAGAAACAGCCTACCTGAAAAGGAAAGAAAAAGACCAATAACCCACACACTAGTATCCACTCTCCTCCTGAGGCCACACCGCATTGTTAAAATTGCTCACCGTTTTCTTTCTGTCCCTCTTTGAGAACTTCTAAAGATGGGTCTTTTTAAAACTACATATGACAAAATGAGTGCATTTACAAAAGGAAATGGGAAAGGGCCAAGCACAGGAGCAACTGACACAGTGTCTACCAGGCAACATCAGAAAACACCTTATTCTTCTGGCTGCTGAAAAGGTACTTTAACTCTTATGCTGGAGGAAATGGAATCAGAGGCCGCTGAAGCTTCTCTTGTAAGATCGTACAGTGAGAGTGGGTGTACATTCTGAAGGAAGCCTCATCTTGCTGCACTAACTGCAGCCGTCCTTGGACCTCGAGGTCGGCCAGCTTTCTCCTTTATATACAATCAGGACTATAGCCCATAGAAAACTGCCACACAGTTGAGGTGGGACTTCCCAGCTCAATTAACCTACTCAAGATAATCCCTCATAAGCAACCCCAAAGACTAGTGTCCTAGGTGATTCTAGGTCACCTCAAGTTGACAATGAATATAAACCATCACAGGTTATCTTGTCCAGAAAGACATCTGCATAAACTTCAGAGGCTGCCTTACCACTGTATCATCCAACAATAGACCAATCATAATAATAATGATTATTATTTTGTGATGAGGGGGTCTCATGCTGTAGCCTAGGCTTGCCTGCAACTCACTATATAGCCATAATAGCCCCAAACAGTGATTCAGTCTAAGATCCCACCAATCTGGCTTCCTTTAAATTATTTAACTGAGTTGCTATGGCAGTAGTCTATAAAATAAGCTTATGTACATATGTCTTTGGGCATTGTAAACATTCCATTTAAATTGTTATACAAATTATATTAGCCTATTTAGGTGTAAACATATGTACTTAAAAGCTGATGTCTCTCTTATTTGAGCAGCAAGAGTGAGACCGCAGCCCCTACATGTTCCTCCTACCCTTAAAAAGCCATTGAGAACCAGGTGTGTTGGCACACATCTTTAATCCCAGCCCTTGGGAAGCTGAGGTAGAGAGGATGGTTGTGAGTTAAAGGCCAGCCTGGACTACAGAGTGAGTTCCAAATCAGCCTCGACTAGAGTGAGACTGGACCTCAAAAACAACAACAACAACAACAAAAACCCAGCCAGGATGGTGACTCACTCCTTTAATCCCAGCACTTGAGAGGCAGAGGTAGGAGGATCACCATGAGTTGGAGGCCACCCTGAGACTACATAGTGAATTCCGGATCAGCCTGAGCTAGAGTGAGACACAACCTTGAGAAACCAAAACCAAAAAAACCAAAACAACAAAAAAAATAAAACCAAACACAATTAAGAGAAGGGGTATTTATAAATAAATTTATAAATAAAAAGGGAGTGGAAGAAGCTGGGGTTCGTGGTAAACACCTTTAATCTCAGCACTTGGGAGGCACAGGTAGGACTGCTGTGAGTTCGAGGCCACCCTGAGATTACATACTACATAGTGAATTCCAGGTCAGCCTGAGTTAGAGTGAGACTCTACTTCGAAAAAACCAAAAACAAAACAACACAAAAAAGAAGGGAAAGGAAGAAACAAGAACAGAGACTGTTGGGGCTCTCATCAGGGGTCAAGGCAGGGTGCCCCCTAGAGGAAGGAGAACCAACTCTTAGAACTTTGAGCAAGGTTAGTATCTGCTCATGTCTCCCAGTTGGCTGCAGCTGGACCTAAAAAATAAAATTTCTGGCCAAGAGACCTTCCAGTCTCAGAAGCTCAAGACATGGCATGCAGATTTTTCTGTAAAGAGAGTAAAGCATGAAGGTTGTGGTGAGCCAGGGCTGGCTGTAGTCCTCATCTCCCAGCATCTTGTTCAGGGGAGGGCAAGGGTACTTTACTGGATCCATAGCAGTCGCCAAAGCCTCCAGGAAGCCACTGAACCCATTTGCAAAGCTTTAAGTGGATTTGCTTTTTTTTTTTTTTTTAAAGAAGCAAGGTAACTACTTTCATGAATGGTCCATGACTCAAAAAATTTAAGAACCAACCGATGGACTTGGGGAAGAAGCTAAAATCGAACAAGATTAATTTCAAGTTAAAAGGAACCCAGTATTTCAATATCCTGAAGGCAAGCAAATAGGCCAGGCAATCAGTAGAACCTGCTCAAGACAACAGCACTAAACTTTCCTGTCAGGGAAAAATGCTTAGATAGGCTACTCATGCCTTTGGGATCACAGGTGACAGGGAAGGAATAACCAGGGTCAGCTCTGACACGTGGCCTCAGGGGTCCACAGGTCTGCAGTGACAAGCAAGGCAAAGTTCTCTGGAATCATACAAAAAGTTTCACCACAACTGTCAGGGGATAAAATGCTAGCTTTCTATAGCTTTCCAAAGCCATGCAGGCCTAACCTCCAAGTTTCGATTCAGTCCCTGTGGTTGTACCTATTTGTGTACAACTCAAAGAGGCTCTGCACACCAAAGGAGACCTCAGCAGTCACAGTGGCCTTTGTTTTCTTCATACTTCTGATGTCAACAACACAAATCCCAGGAGTGGGCAAAGGCCTTGGTGCTTGGCCACAGGGAACTGGATAAACGTCAGCCATTGCAATTTCCCTGGGAAACAGAAAATATTTTCCCCACTCTACAGATGAGGAAATTGAAGCAAAGGGGGAAATGTCCATTGGTTTTCAAGGAGGTGAAGAGCCAAGAGTTCTGAGGTTAGGGATTGTAGCTAAGTATTGCTCCCTGTCTCTGGCGGGATATTCCATCTCCTTTTGGGAATCCAGCAGCCCTGGAGACTGGAGAAACACTAGTTGCTAAGGACAAGATGTGGGCCACAGTTTACACCACACACCATCCATATGGAACTGATCACAGGTTAAAACTGAAGGCTTGAGGCCGCACTGGGTAAGTGAGATAGGAAGACAGAACCTAGGGGTTACTCATCATTTTCCAAGCCAGAGATTTATGTCCCTTTTGGAAAGGAGAAGGAAAAGAAAAACCTGGCTGCAGCCCAGTTTTGAGTAATATTCGCCACTGAGAAGCTGTATGCAAGAATTCCTGGCATCAGCTCTGGAGAGCTCTTCTGATTGGGCACTGGCCAGTCCTTGTAAATGACCAAGATTTAAAACCCTATCAAATCTGAGAAGTGGGGGTATACCTGACGCAGGGCCATAATCCCTCTACCTAAAGCTCATTTCAAACTTATGGTAGCAACATTGAGAGATAAAAATTATCCATGTGCATCTATGTACACATGCAGTTTCTGAACAGTAGAGGGTGGAGGTGCAGTTAACACTGATCTGACGGGATGGAGTACAGTTGATCTTTTCTCTCCTTACCTATATATTCTTTTTTAACATGGATTGCTGGGTTAGATGGTAGAATGCTTGCCTGGGATGCAAGAGGCACTCAGCACAGGGGCCCCCCACGACAAAAGTGCATGTGAAATAAAAAATAGACAAACAGAAATGTAAAGCATAAGTGCTAATATCCTGAAGTGTCGGGAAAGAGCCAGCACTCATCTCATTCACTGACTCACTGGCCTAAGGAAGAAACGGGGGGGGGGGGGGGGGAGGCAGAGGCAGAGTACCTTGCTCAGGGTCACTCAGCGGGCCAGGGAGGGATAAGAGCCAGGGCCCTGGAAATCCCCTGATGTCCTGCTCTCCACTCCACCCTCTTTGCAGCTGCTGGGCCCCTTAGGCCGGAAAACCCCCTAAGCTCCAAGCTAGGTGAGAAAGTTTTATACCAAATTGTAAAATTCAAAACAGAAGCCTCAAATGTTAGACCAAGGATGCCAGATTCCAGTCTAACAATAGTCCAAGCTGAAATATGCTCACAGAGATATGGGGAAATACAGGCAACTGGTTGGCCCTGTTAAGTCATGGACTGGTGCACTGAACAACTTCCAAAATGTGCTGTTTTCTTGCCTCTGGAATTACGCTTGTTCTGTCTTCCATGGGTTTCTAGAAAATCCTACTTGTCCTTTAACCTCAACTCAAGTGACTCTCTGCAAAACCTCCTCCACATAGCCTCATTTATAAAAGCAATTAATACTAGGAGGCAAAGACAAGAGGGTACACCCTGATGGCAGAATATGTCACAATGTGAAGGAGATAATCATTTTGATCCATCAGCTTTTACTTACTATAACAAAATACCTCAGACTGCGGGGGCCGGGGTGGGGGGGGAATAGAGTTAGGACGACTGGACTTCCTGGAGGTAAAAAGCGCAGGAAAGTTTGCACTTGCTAGAAATCAAAGATGATCTGATTTCCTATCTCTTGCTGAGTGCCCCAGACCTATTTTCCTATAAACAGTCAGGACCCCTCCTGGAAAGGAGGTCTTTCATAGGACTTAAACATTGTGGTTGGTCACTAATCTCTTCTTGAATCTGCCCCTAGCCCTAACCAACCAGCTGGCCCCCTGGTTCACCTAGGCCAAAAGACAGCCCACCACCCAAAGGTTGTAAATGACCTTTGCAAGGGGAGAGCAGGGGCTCTTTCTGACCACTTGGAAACTTCCAGCTGTGGGGGAGTTTTTCCCTCTGCTGGGCCTGGGCTGACTCGGCCCAGGCCCAGCCAGGAGGGGCTTGGCCTAGGCCCTAGCCCAGGCTCAGCCTGGAGGGGCCCCTAGCCCTTACTCTCTGCATGGGTTCATAAGCTACTCCAGCTCCCCATATGGCAGGAGCTCCCTGAACTTTCCTTTCTATTTTCTTTCCACTTTTTTTCCCCCTAGATCCCTAGTACCCACCCCCACCCCCCATGGCCAGAAGCAAAAGAGAGAGGAAGAAGAAAGGCCATGATACAAGAGCCACTCCAAGGGCCTATTCCTAATAATCTTATTTCCTCCCAGTAAGTTCCACTCCTTCCCAACAGTACCAAACCTTTTAACACACAGGCTTTTGGGGAGGCATTTCCAGTAGCAATCACCCTCATGTCTGCTGCACATAGCAGAGACTCAAATGCAGTTGAGTAAATGAATGCCGACTGATAGGCACGTGGGGACACTTGGCACCTTCCTTCTGCACCTCCTATGATTTGCCTTTCTATCTCCCAATGGTACATTTTGCAGAACTCTTAGGTGACAGATTGCTATGAGAAAGAGCTTTTCTTTTCTTTTTAAAATTTATTTGACAGAGAGAAAGAGGGAGAGGGAGGGGGGAGAGAGAGAGAATGGGCGCGCCAGGGCCTCCAGTCACTGCAAACGAACTCTAGATGCATGCGCCCCCTTGTGCATCTGGCTAACGTGGGTCCTGGGGAATCGAACCTGGGTCCTTTGGCTTTGCAGGCAAATGCCTTAACCACTAAACCATCTCTCCAGTCCATCTTTTCTTTTCTTTAAAAAAATATTTTTATTTGAGAGAGAGAGAGAATATGAATAGGTGCACCAGGGCCTCTAGGCACTTCAAAGGAACTCTGAATGCATGCACCACCTTGTGCATCCGGCTTTATGTGGGTCCTTTGGCTTTGTTAGCAAGCCCCAGTCTGGGAAAGATCTTTTTTTTTTTTTTTTTTTTTTTTTTTTTGGTTTTTCGAGGTAGGGTGTCACTCTAGCCCAGGCTGACCTGGAATTCACTATGGAGTCTCAGGGTGGCCTCGAACTCATGGCAATCCTCCTACCTCTGCCTCCCGAGTGCTGGGATTAAAGGTGTGCGCCACCACGCCCGGCGGAAAGATCTTTTTTAAAAGAAAGTTTAAATACAGCTCAGTTTAATTTTGATAAAAAGTTAAAGGACATATAGTAGTAGAAAGGTAGGATTATATGTCACAAGGTAAGTGTGCAGGCTGGCTAAAGCAAGAAAAAAATGCAGTTCACCATGTGAAGACACCAGCTGATGTTGTTAGTCGGCTATCCTCTCCCTATCCCTCCCTAGATGCACAGCAAGTCATTTTCAGCAGTTCAATTATGAGCCATCAACAGGAGATTCTGCTGCAGAGCGAGCCCCAGAATTAGAATATTATTGGGCTGCTCATCACTAATTAAAATCTCAAGATCAAATTTCAGGACACATCTTGCTCTATCTGTGCAGTAAGCAGGCCCCAGATGGTATGTGAGCCAAGCTGTTTCTGCAATGTCACCAATGTGGGGCAAAAAATAGTGCCACAAGAGCAAGAACACCGTCTCCTTAGGACCAGCCTCGCACCTGACTCTGCAGACGTTAAAGAAGTTTCTGGTCAACTTCTGAGTCTCAGAAACAAAGCCACTGCTGTGTAACACAACTGAAGGTACCTAGAAAGAACAGTCATAATATCGCCGGACTTTACTGTCCCTTGGAATTGATGGAAGGTTCTGGAGTGATGGCAGTGTTCTATGTCCTGGCTTGTCAAAACACACAGATAAACAGCATTTCATTGCACAGGAATTTGATCTTGGAAAAAAAGCTATGCACAAATACTGACCTCTACTTACTAGGTTCATTCCTTTAGTAGTATAGACTGGCAATTTTGAAACTACTGTGTATTCTATGCTGGAGGAAGTAAGTAAACATATCCAGGATAATAGGAACCAGGTTTCTACCTATTGGGAGAGGGAATTACAAACATGGAAATGGGACAATTACCATCACCAAAGGAGATAAAATACAACATATGCCTCCTGACACAAGAATACAACATCACATCTTTGGTATTCCTTCCAAAAATTCATAACCTGAATCAAATCAGAAGGAAACACTAGGCAAATCCAAATCAAAGGAAACTCTACAAAAAAAAAAAAATGGCAATATGTCAAGAGGTCAAGGTTAAGAAAAAAAGAGCTAAGGAACCTTTGCAGGGATGTCAAAGAGACATGATAACTAAGTAAATGCCAAGTTTGTTCCTGGAAAACTGCAAGAAGAACCCGAAGGGGGCTGGAAGCCCCTGGGGAAGGTGGGCAGCAGGAAAGGAGGTGAGACATGGGGTGAATGGGACCAATTACAGAATGTGCTGAAGGCTGTGCACAACTGCCTTGTATGATTCTAAGTTCTCTTTAAGACTAAAGCTTTATCAAAACAAAGTCATTTAAAAGCTACTGCAACTATAAAAACATTTATGTGAAAGACTATTGCTAAAAAACTCAATGCATTGAGACATTCTTTTAAGAATACCGGGTTCAAAATTATACTGTTTTTGCTCTAGTAGGAACTTTTCAATACTCTAGAACCAAAAAGATAACTCATATAAACTCCAAATATGGCTTTTCCAATTTCTAGTGGCAGATGTAGTCACTTTAAGAAGTTCTGTGAGACAATAAAACAGAAATTAAAACAAAAGCAACTCCTTACCACCCACCTCCTCCTGAGGTTAATTTTTTTCTCTCTGTAAAATGGAATAATCCACCTGGCTATGTCCTATGCAGGGAACAGATAGGGTAAGAAATGACTTGTGCTATGACTGGACCTTCCCTGCTGCTGAAGCAAAGAGAGGGCTGTATTTTCCACCTTGGGCTACATGAAAAGATCCACACTACTTGTTACTATTAGCTTTTTATTTATTTTTATTTTTTTTCCCCTTCAGGTAGGGTCTCCCTGTATCCTACGCTGACCTGGAATTCACTATGTAGTCTCAGGGTGGCCTTGAACTCACAGCAGTTCTCCTATCTCTGCCTTCCAAGTGATGGGATTAAAGGTGTGTGCCACCATGCCTGGCATCATTAGCTTTTTATGTATAATATATATTTATTTGCAAACACACACACACACACAGAGAGAGAGAGAGAGAGAGAGAGAGAGAGAGAGAGAGAGAGGCAGAGAGACAGAGAGACAGAGAGAGAGAAAGAGCGCGAACATGTGAGAGTGCAGAGAGTGAGAGCCAGGCCTCCTGCCACTGCAAAGGAACTCCAGGTGCATACGACACTGGGTGCATCTGACATTATGTGTGTACTGCTGGGGAATCAAACCTGGGCCTTTAGACTTTGCAAGCAAGTGCCCGAGTGGCTGAGCCATCTCTCTAGCGCCCACAATTAGCTTTTGATAAACAATGGCATTATTACCCAGCAGAGCTGATCCTACCTCCCCAGTCTTTCTTTCTGTATTTGTGACTAAATCAAGACACATGACCATGGTCTTGGGGAAGGGGGGAGCACAATGCTAAAAGCTACCAAGTAGTTAAAAAATCATTTCATGAATATCAAAAGAGATATTTTTGAGTCATTTTTAGCCCCAAAGTATCTTTTTTGAACCGTATCAACTGAGATATGATTCAGTATAAAAAGCGTCATGGTAAGTATGCGTTAACACACATACACACACACACACGCACGCATGCACACGCACAAATGAAAGGTAATTGGATCTGTCTGTTCAAAGTATTCAAGCTGGGCTTGCAGATAATAGAGAATGACATGCGCCTATGCTGGTGAAGAAGGTAGCCAAGTGAGTAAATGCTGAGCTCTCCTGGAAGGAGGCGTGGGCACCAACGAAGCAACCTTTTCAGCACAAAGGAAACTCAATCCCCAGACCACATGAAAAGTGATCGCTATGGGAATAGTGCAGCTGTTAAAATCCAAGTCAGCTTCTATTAAGTCATCTAGCATGTTTGTGTAAAGCAGGACTCAGAACAGGAAATAATTCTGCTAACAAAAAAGTGATACCTGCATTTAATGTTTACACTAAGGGTGAAAGAAAAAATGCAAAGCTATTCTCTCTTCAATAGCTTCAGAGGCCCCAGTTAGCTGGCATGCTTGTGATTCATTCATAAACAGTATCTTATGGGCTAATTTAATTAGAAAGAGAACAAGGAAGAAGGAGTATTTGTATTCTACTCAGACACACCCAATTAGGTTTATTTTATCAACTAGCCAGACCTACATATGGCCAAAGAAAAACTTTTGGCACCTGTACCAACTGATTTAAATTTGAAAATTAATACTACCAAGTTATTTTGAGACCAATTAGCTCAGCCATACACACAGAGAGAGAGACCTCTTCACTAAGAAGCACATGACCCTAAAACTTGCACTTGTGAAGCAGAAGTGCAGGTAGAAACCCCCAGGCCCCACCTGAGTGGACACAGGATACTTTAGAGAAACTATAGAAAGAAGAAGTTCAGGGAAAATTTAGGGGCAAATAATCAGCTTTCCTTCTCAGCCCAGGCACAGCAACTCCTAACATAAGATAGGTTCATTTCCTCTCAGCTGCTGACCAAACTTATCAACAAAGTTTATCAAATCTCACTTCCATTTGGAGACAAACTGGTCAGGATTTTGTTTTTTAAGTTTTCAACTGATGCTTGTCAACTCAGATTTTTCCTAGAATTCAATTTCTTGGGCACTGCCACATGCAGGGTACAGAGCAGAGAAATCCCAGATAATAGTGAAAGGCCACTGTTTGGGGTGAG
Organism: Dipus sagitta; assembly: GCA_036346955.1. NCBI lineage: Eukaryota > Metazoa > Chordata > Mammalia > Rodentia > Dipodidae > Dipus > Dipus sagitta. Next base: position 18,815,090 of record CM070787.1, on the reverse strand, counting down.
AAAGCAACTCCCAGGCTATTCTGCATACCACTTCAACTTGGAGCTTTTGCTTATCAACAACAGAGAATTGTAAAAGCCCAGGTTAAGTCGCTGGGCATTGGAAGGCTTGAAGGGACATCAGAAGGAAATCAGCTGTCACGTACAGTATACATGTAAGAAGGGTTCAGACAGTATCTCAACGCTTTAAACACAAGACACCATCTCCCTGGTTTTGAGATACATCAGCCGGTTCCTATTACAATGGACAACAGACTACTCTATTTTTAGAGCTGTTGGGAAGATCAAAGAGGAAGGGACCTTTTATGGGCTCCCAGTCCAGGCCCCTAATCTCTGTTTACTTTTCCTTTGTCATGAACATCTCCAAAAGACTCACAGCCAGGAGGGCCTGGAAGCCCCACCTTCTGCACAGTGCTTGAAAACTGGCCTATGCTGTGGGCTGCAAGGAGGGAAGCCTGGGAAGGAACCAGTCATGTCAAACCCAAAGTACCACTGTGCAAGTACTGATAAAATATCTAATCCAGTCTCTCTTGTGTATTCTAGAAGCCCAAGTTTCTTGGGGAAATGAAGGCAGTGCAATGGAAACAGGACTGCATCCTTTATGACTCCCTGTTTCCAACAGAGAGACCTCAGTTGTTTGTGGACCTGGCCAGTAAGGATAAGGTCCAATGCTGATAGGCTTCCTGAAAAACAAACAAACAACAACAGAGTGTCCCTTAGAAGCAAAATGACTTACTTTGGATGAACAAGCAGTACATTTGTCAAATGCCAGGCTGACAGGAAGCACATTATCAAACCGTGACAGAAATCCCCGGATCTGAAAACAAACAGAACAGTTTCCATCAAGCATGCAATGAACCACATCTATGAAAATGCGTGTCTAGTGGGTGGCAAGGACCCCGACTGTCAATGTGAGCATTTTCCTTTGTATTGCAATTGGTTTGGAGGAGAAACAAATTGGGTCTTTTATTCCATTAGGAATCAGGTCATACAAGATTTTCAAATATCTAAGAGCTAAAAGCAAATTTGCTCCAAAATGTTAAAAAAAAAAAGCAAGATGGCTTATCTACTGTATTGTTAACAAATGTCTCTGAATATAGAACAGATCAGAGGGCTGGAGCAGAGCTTCGTGACAGATGTCTTGCCTTGCATGCAGAGGTCCTGCGTTCCAATCCTAGAACCCCAAAGCAAAACAAAGCCCGGTCTAGCTGCTCTGAGCACCTCTTATATAGAAATTATAGAGACTACAGGATAAGTGCACATTTCCACAATTTGTATTGGTGGGGTCTCACAAAGGCAAGCAGCTTGGGGGATGATAGAAGGCAGAGGCAATGATTCGCCAGGCGCAGAACTTACAGATAAAAACTGCGCAGCAGCACCATCGGTGGAGGAACAGCGCCACCTTGAGCAGAAACGTCTCACTGCAACGAGTTCACTCGACACTATCCAGGTTGCCCCAACCTTGACTGAGACCACGTACAACAATGCATCGGACTGCTCAGACAAGAGAGCTTCAATCTCTCGCGTTGTAACAGTGGCAGATTATTAAGAGTGGTAAAACCTCAAGAGTCTCCACAGAATTCAACATTTGTAGTGAGCAAGACAATATGAATCTTCTAGCGAGCTTATTTATTTGACCTTACCAATTATCATGTTTTAAATTGACAAACCTCAAGTACAGAAAGGTGAAGCAATTTGACATAGGTAAACAGTAACAATAAAGCTAAGATTCAAAAGTAGACCATCAGGGTTGGAGAGATGGCTTAGTGGTTAAGGCACTTGCTTGTGAAGCCTAAGGACCCAGGTTCGACTCCTTACTATCCACGAAAGCCAGATGCACAGGGTGGCACATGCATCAGGAGTTCATTTGTAGTGGCTGGAGGCCCTGGTGTGCCCATTCTATCTACCTCTCCTCCCCACTCTCTCTTAAAATAAATGAATGAATAAAATATATTTTTTTAAAAAGTACAGACCTGTGTGCATTCAGGCTTCCTGCTACCCTCTTTCCAGATGACTCAGCTTTTGTCTTTTATATTAGGCCTCCTCACCAGATTTATTTGTGCTGGGGATTAAGCCCAGAGCTAGAGGCCTCTCCTCACAGATTTACTCAGTTTATTAGAGTAGAACAAAAGACAGGCTGGAAAAGATGGCTTGGCGGTTAAGGCACTTGCCTGAAAAGCCAAAGGACCCAGGTTCAATTCCCCAGGACCCACATTAGCCAGATGCACAATGGGGTGTATGTGTCTGGAGTTCATTTACAGTGGCTAGAGGCCCTGGTGCGTCCATTCTCTCTCTCTCTCCCCCCCCTTCTCTGTCAAATAAATAGATAAATAAAAATAAAACATTAAAAAAAGAACAAAAGAACCAGTCTACCTACTCTTTTTGCCCATAGCCATCCTGTCAACACCCATGTTTAAATAAATACAAAGCCAGAAACTCTAGAGAAAGAGAGCCCTTTCTGAGTTTACACAGCTCCATTCGTATGCCCACATTACAATCAGTCTAACTGAAAGTGCATACTTACCTATGGAATACCTAACCATAAAGAGTACACCTATAGGCTCTTTCCCAGATGTCCTTATGCGATTTCACTGTACCTAAAAGAGCTTTTGGGTAGAACTAATAAAGTAATTGGGATAAAGCCAGCCTCCTTGTGAACCTTTGAAAAGGTGACAAGCTTTTAATTTCCTGTAACTCACGAATGTATGAGTGGCTCATAAAAGGCACAGGAGGCAAAGTCAGGGTCCTAAGTCAGCTTTTCAGGATACCAAGAGAGGCGACAGCAACAGAACAGAAAGGACTAACTGCCAGTCACAAACGGAAATGCTGCGCTTCTGCACTTTGAAAGTCACAGGCTTCAATGTATGTTCATAAAGTCTCCCACACAGCCAAGTTAGCTTTCTAGCAACTTCCTAAAACTATTCTATTTAGCAGACTTTCCATTAAATGCCCAAACAATTGTGTCTCCACATGTTTCAGGAAAAGTTTCCTTCATTCTGTTTTCTCTCTTGTGCTTTCTTTCCTATTGCAATTTTCTTGGCTAAGTTGTCTTATAACTGGAGATGGGGAGCAGCAATGGAGAGAATGGAGAGAGTGGCCTGGTTAAGAGGTGAAAGTTACAGCAAGAAAGGAGAGGAAGGAAAGAGAGCAACTACCAACAGCAGCACAGGTGGTGAGGAGCAGAACAAAGAGCCTGGGTGGACGGACAGCCTGGGCAAGGGCCAGTGCCCCATTGTTTAACACGACACAGATCTTTACTCGGAAATGGTGATTCATTTCTCAGGAAATGAGCAAGAATAAGGTCTGTGTGTGTGAGAACTTGCCAGTTCACCAAGTTGGCATCATAAGGTTCAAAACATAACCAATGCGATTCCAGCTTTACATAACTTAAAAAGAGAACATCCTGAAGGAGCAATTGACTCCTACTGGTACCTGCACACAGGGTCTCTTTCCCCTACACTCGCCAGGCTCTGCCGTGGACTCATTTCCTAAAACTCAGCTGAGGCCTGCCACACTCCACTGGCCTCCTGGAGTTGACAAAATAAAGCAGAGAATTCCTTACACTGAAACTCAAGGTCCCCTGACTTTGGCCCAACTTGCTTTCCCAGCTGAAGTTTTATTTTGTTTTGTTTTGTGTTTATTGTTTGAGGCAGGGTCTCACACTGAAGCCAGGGCTAACCTAGAACAAAATCATGTAATCCTCCTGCCTCCGCCTCCAAAGTGTTGGGATTATAGATTAATCTTTTCCTAGCTCTGCAAATGCTAGGATGAATTACAACTCTATCCCTGGAACATCCATGATTTCTTGACCTTGCTCCAGGCTGACTTCAGTGGCAGGAACTCTTCCTTTTTTTTTTTTTTTTTTTTTTTTTTTTTTTTCGAGGTAGGGTCTCACTCTAGCTCAGGCTGACCTGGAATTCACTATGTAGTCTCAGGGTGGCCTCGAACTCTCAGTGATCCTCCTACCTCTGCCTCCCGAGTGCTGGGATTAAAGGCGTGCGCCACCACGTCCAGCTTGGAACTCTTCCTTTTGATAACAGCTACATAGTTAAGGCCCCACCCTCCTTAAAGCCACTCAGTTACAACACTGCTTTCACATCCCCAATCTACCCACCAACCAACCTAGAAATGACATCTCCATCCCCTGAAATCCTTCTTTTGATCTTATATCAAAACACCTCATATAATAATTGGTGGATTTAAAAATATTTTTATTTCTTTGCAAGCAGAGAGATATAGAGGAGGGAGGGGAGAGGGAGGGAGGGAGAGAGAACAGGTGTGCCAGGATCTCCAGCCAGTGCACAGAACTCCAGATGCATGTACCACTGTGCATCTTGTTTTATGTGGGTACTGGGGAACTGTACTTGGGTCATTAGGCTATGCAGGCAAGTGGCTTAACCACTGAGCCATCTCTCCAGCTCAGATGGTTTTTCTAAATGAGTAACAGGTTTAACAAGCTATGCTTCATATGCCATAACATCTATCTTGTTGGCTGTAGAGATGTCTCGGCAGTTAAGGACTCTTGCAAAGCCTGCTGACCACAGTTCAATTCCCCAGTACCCAAGTAAAGGCAGATGCACAAAGCAATTGTGGTAGTTTGGATGTGAACTTATAAAGTACATAGACTCAGGTATTAAGATTAAACTTGTAACTTGGGGGCTGGAGGGATGGCTTAGCGGTTAAGGTGCTTGCCTGCAAAGCTAAAGGACCTGGGTTCGATTCCCCAGTACCCACATAAACCAGATGCACAAGGTGGCGCATACATCTGGTGTTCATTTGCATTGGCTGGAGGCCCTGGTGCGCCTATTCCCGCCCCCATTCCCTCTCTCATATAAATAAAAAACAACCAAAAAAACCTTGTAACTTGGATCTCCACTGCCTGGCTAGAGGAGGCACTACTGGAGGCAGATTCTGGGGTCCAGCCTAAAGGTGTGCTGGGGGCAGATCTGAATTCCAGCCCAAAGGTATGCAGCGATCTCTGAGCTCTGGGAGTCCTGCTTGCTGAATGTTTTGTGTTTGCTGCTTTTGGTGGTTTTTCTCTCTGTGAAAGGGAACCAGCTTCTTCTGCCACAGATGGAACTTCCCCTGGATCTGTAAACTTGAAATAAATCCCTTCCTCCCAGCATTGGGGAACTGTCTACAACAGTGGCACATGTCTGGAGTTCATTTGTAGTGGCCAGAGGCCATGGCACGCCCAAACGCACACACCCACTCTCTCAAGTAAATAAATACATCTTTAAAAAAACCATCCTTTAAAGCACACAGTTCAATGATTTTCAGTACATTCACAATTGTACAACCATCACCACTATCCAATTTCACATTTTCATCACCCCCAAAAGAAATGCAGAGTCCAAAAGCAATTAAACCTCATTCTCTCCTTTTCTCAGATGTCAGCAACCTATTATTTCTGTTGACTGGCCATTTCTGCATATTCCTTACATATGGAATCATCCTTTTTTGTTGCCAAATGATGTTCAACGTTAGGCATATACTGCATTTGTTTATTCAGTCATCAGAGACAGCCATTTCTCTTGGGTATATAAACCAAGGATAGAAAGATTGTGAAGAACTGTCAAACAGTTCTCCACGGTGACCACACCATATTACATTCCCACTCGCAGAGCGGGAGGGTACCAGTTTCCCCAACTCCTTGTTAACACTCGTCATCATCTCTCCCAGCCATTCTAGTGAATACGATACAGCATCTCACTGCGGGGTTGAGTTTCATAATGGCTAGTCACATCCAGCATCTTTCCATAGGGTTCTTGGCTATTTCTATGTCTTTGCTGGAAAAATTGCCATTTCACATACTATGCAACCAAAATTTAAACTGAGTTACTACTATTTTTATTGCTAGATAGTAAATTCTTTATGTATTCTGGATACAAGTTTCTTATTAGATAGATACAGAAGTCAGAAATATTTCCTTGCATTGTATGGTCTTTTTGTTTTCTTGAAGTACAAAGGTTTTTCATTTTAACGAACTCTTATGTACCTATCATTTCTTTTGGTGTTTAGTCTTTTGGGGTCAAGTCCAAGGTAATGAAAATTTCTAATGTTGTCTCCTAGGTGGTTTAGCTTAATATTTAGGTCTGAAATCAATTTAAACTTATATATAGTATGAGACAGAAGATTTAAATTCCTTCTTCTGCATATAAAAATTCAATTTGGGCAGGGCTGTTTGATTTTTCAGAAAGGGTCTCTGTAGCACAGGGGTCTGGAACCTGTGATGCTCCTTTAGTTTCTGCTTCAAGAGCTGGGATTACAGGCACTTGCAGGCCGGGCTGCGGACTATTTCTTGAAAAGATCTTTCTCTACTTAGTTGTCATCAGCCAGCCATAAACTTGAGAATGAATTTTTGGGCTATCATTTTTTTTTCTTTAGTTCATAATCTATCTGTATACAAGTCACTGCAGCATCTTGATTATAGGTCTGTACAAATGGAAGCTGTGAGTTCTCCAATTTTGTTCTTTTTCAAGATTACATTAGTCTAGGATACCATTATGTGCTGTTACAAATATGTCTGAAACACGGTCTCACTATGTAGCCTAACCTGGCCTGGAACTTGCAGTTCTCCTGTCTCAGCCTTCCAAGTGCTGCGATTACAGGTATGGTTGACCACACCCATCGTGGTTGTTTGTAAAATCCCTGTTACTTCCAGAGGATAAGACACAACTTGAAGTATTTGTTTTTACCCACAATACATTAAGCTGCTGGGAGGACCTCTCAAAAAAATCATGAAATGAGTGAAGGAGGGAGAATGCAAGAAAAAGCCTGACAAAATACTCAGATCTCAACTATACAGAGAAACTTGTGCCAGATACACCACAGAAATACTCCAACTTACCACCAATCACATTTTCCAGGCAAGTGAAGCCCTTCTTCATCATTGGTGCCTTTAAAACCTATATTATGAATGCTTTCAGTATCAGTATGTCTGCAGTCCCTTAGCCAGACAAGAAATGTATAAAACTTAAAGAGTTTACTTAAAAAATTTATAACTCAGACATACACACAGAACTCTTAGAGCAACCAAAAATTCAGGTACCTCAAGTGAAAGTCCTAGTAAATATATTCACATCATTTTTAGAATGGCTGGGCCCCAATTCAAAATCAAAGAAATTAAAGGTGTGTTCCAGACTGAGGGGATATAGCACAGGGTCAGAGGACCTGCTTAGCAACCAAAGGCCTGGTTCCATCCTGAGCACACATATGCATGAGTACACACAATGGATCAGCATGACTTTTGTGCTTAGGCGTGCTCAGAGTACACAGACCAAGAGTCTTGTTCCATGTTTTTCTAAACTTGTGCTATCAGAAGAATCCCTGGACCTTGATTCCCAAGGCTACAGTCTGAGGGGTCTGGACACTTGAAAGTGTCCTGGGTAACTTCCACCAGGTGAAACATTAAGTCTTTGGTTCTTAACATCACTTATATCATCCCCAAATTCACCATTACCTGGTAGTGGTCAGAATTCTTTTCAGCTTCTTAAAAAAAAAAAAAAAGCCAGTTATGGTGCCACATACCTTTAACCCTAGCACTCAGGTGGCTGAGGTAGGAGGAGCACCACAAATTCAAGGCCATACGCTACAAAGTTAGTTCTGGGTCAGCCTAGGCTAGAATGAGACCCTGCTTCAAAACTATAACAAAAGCACCATTTTTCTACTTTATTTAGCCTGTACTAGAGTAATATATAAAATAAAAGGGCTTATAAAGCAATATCAAAGTTATTTTGCTATCTACATAGGAAAAAAACTTGAATCTAACTCTGGGGATACATATAACTTACTTTCATTCTTCTTTTATGACCCTGTTTCTTATCAGTCTTTACTGTAGCAATTAAAGAGCTTTTAAAAATCTAACTCTTAGCCGGGTGTGGTGGCGCATGCCTTTAATCCCAGCACTCGGGAGACAGAGGTAGGAGGATCGCCGTGAGTTTGAGGCCACCCTGAGACTACATAGTGAATTCCAGGTCAGCCTGGGCTAGGTGAGACCCTACCTCGAAAAACAAAAAACAAAAATCTAACTCTTCCTATAAAAATACATGATATAGCCAGGTGTAGTGGTACACGCCTTTAATCCCAGCACTCAGGAGGCAGAGGTAGGAGGATCGCTGTGAGTTCGAGGCCACCACCCTGAGACTACTAGAGTGAGACCCTACCTCAGAAAACCAAAAAAAAAAAAAAAAAGAAGAACAAAATAGCCCCTTCCTCCACAAACACCTTGTGGTCCTGGGAATGTAACCCAGGGTCTCATGCTGCTATAGACAGGGCTTTAAGGGGGAGGGGATATGATGGAGAGTGGAGGGAATTACCATGGGATATTGTTTACAATCATGGAAGTTGTCAATTATATATATATATATATATATATATATATATATATATATATATTAAAAACTTATATAGGAAAATAAAAGTCCTTGGTAACAATTTACATTACACTAGGATCTGAGGGCCACTTAATGCTTGTATTTCTGCTTTCTCTTCCTCAAGTAGTTGTACATAGTAGTCTATTTCTATTCTCTTTTTCTTTCCCTCTCTTCTCCCTTCTTTCTTCCCTCTTTCTCTTTTTCTCATAAACTGAATATATAATGTCCTACATTTAAGTAATTATCACTAATATAGTACCAAGTTTTATATTAGAGTAACGAAAATTTGTGATTTATCAGTGAATCTTATATGGTGTTACCTCAGCCAGAAGACGTATTTATATGTTTAGCTTTTCTGTTTTAGTTATCTTTGTCTCACTTGCATTCTCAATGTTTAAGATAGTAAGTTGTATATTAAAAGTGCAATAAAATGTTGAAGCAACCCCCCACCAACAAAAAAAACAAAAAACATAGCTATATCCCAGTCCAACTTCTAACGTCCTTTTAACAGTCACCTCTGAATATCTCTTTCTCATCCATCCCCCATTCCTATGGTGGGGTGCCAATTTCACCCACACAAGCCCAGCCTAACGGCTGAGGGCCAAGCCTGGCTGCCTCCCTGCACATGTCTCTCACACACTAGAGAGGAAATGCAAACAGGCCATACAGAAACCAGATTAGCTGCTGCCTGGGTTGAGGATGAAGATCTCAAAGGAGAAGAAGAGCAGAGGGACTGCTGGGGCGACTGACAGGAATGCCCCACATCTCCTCGGTGGTGGTGAGACAGGGGTGCCCACTTGCCAGTGCCTGTTAACATGTGCAGTTACTGGATATAAATTATGCCATACAGTTTTTAGACACATTTAGATTTTTGATATTTTCAAAACACAAAGGTTCAGAGTGAAAAGCCCCTGCTACTATTTGACCTTCTGTCCCCAATTAATACAGTTGTCTTCTGTAGCTTTCTAGAGGAAAATGTACTCATTTGTTTTTGCCACTGAACACTGAGCCCAGGGCCTTGTGCATGCTAAGCACATGCTCTCTCACTGAGCAAAAGTCCCAGCCCAGAAAAAAACTGCCTAAACTAACTCTAAATAAGTAAACCTCTGCTACCCTTGAACACTAACAACAACACTTAGGGATGATGTAGCTGAGCAGAAATACCTGTACTTTCCTGGCTCCTGACCCAGCATTTCTCAGTGCTGGGCCCAAAAGGGCAAAGCAGTAGAGGTGAAATCCTGAAATCCCCGCTGTCCAGTGCCCTGGACTGTCTCCGGACTTGGCTTAGGGGCCTGAGAAGGCAGAAGATCCTGCCTTTGGCACAAGGAGTAATGCAAAGCAATAGGAAGCAGTCATCATCAGCTTTTAAAGGGCCGTGTGATAGCCACCTGGCTGCTCGCAGTATGCACGAGGGCAGGGCTTTATCATGCACACCTGTGCACATCTAATTGGCTCTGCACTGCTCCTGGGGAGAACCACCTGTTTTAGGCTAGGGGGTTGGGGTGTGGTGTCTTGCAGTCAAGGGTCCTTCTGAAAGAACATAAACCTCAAAGGTCAGTTCGAAGAGCTAGCCTGGGGCTGGAGAGATGGCTCAGCAGTTAAGGTGCTTGTCTGCAGAGTGAGCTTGGCTCTGCGCCTCCCTGAAGAGCTGTGAGTATGCTGTCTCATAGCATGCCACTGTGAAATGTGTATTCTGGAATGGCTCAGAGGTGACTTGGATGGAATATCAGCGAAGGAAGGGAACCCCTGGATTACCCTGTCTTGTCATTTAAGGCAAGGGTCTCCAGTTCTAAACCCAGGACACTCAGATCTCCTCCTGTCTGTTCTCTAAGTAGCATCAAGGCCTTACCATGTCATGCCAAGCCCTTCAAAAGCTTCCTGCTGCTGTTGGGCTGAAGTGCATCCCTGCCTGCTCCACAGGGCACCCTCACTCTCTATCACAGGTGCACCGGCCTTTCTCAGTTCACAGAGTACCTCTGTTAGGTACCTTTGGCTCCCCCAAAGCGCTCACTCTTCTCCCCTTCACATAAACACCCTGGAGGCTGCTTGGGAAGTTTGAAGGTAGTATGGCACCTCATTGCCTCAGAGAAATGACTCAGCTTCACAACTAACAAGTTGCAAGACCAAGAATCAGAATTCTGTTTTTCTGACTCTAAAGCCTGGTGGAAACGTTAACATGGAAAGAAGGTGTGAGAAGAAAGCGAGGGAGGGAAGAAAGAAAGGGGAAGGAAGAAGGAGAAGATGACAGGAATTTAAACACCCTTTAAAACAAACACGAAACCAGTAAATAGCATTAACAACTATCAGTTGAATTCAATTATCTTCAATCGATTTTGCCCAGTTGGATACAAAATAAATAAGATGGGGAGTAGAAGGGGTGCTTGCCTTTCTGGGCCACCCACTTGGGGCCATGCTTGCACAAATGCTGAAAATCAAATGGACTTCAGGGCCCAGCCCACCTCCATGGGAAACTAAGATCCACTGCCCAGAAAAAAAAAAAAAAAAAAAAAAAACCAGCCACTCTGGAGGCAGCCAGCAGCCCCAGAGAAACCACTGCTTGGACTTCATGTCAGTTTCCTGCAGGCCTGGCAGGATTTCTAGAGCTTGGAGCTTGCATAAATAAAAACGAGCTCCAGACTCCAGATCGATCTTGGATGTTGAAAAGAGTCTTAATCGAATTCCATGCCAAAATGGAGTTTAGCAATAGCAAAATCCCTAGGCGTGCCACAGAGGCCTTTGTTTCAGATAACAGCTTCCGCTTCCCCCACCCCAGCAGCCTCTGAGGGGCTCAAGAACTCTACTGGAAGAGAGCCAGCATCATCCTCAGAAAAAGACTGCAGCGTGGCACTAACCCAACCACTCCCTATTCACTCATAGCTTCCCAAGTTTCATGATTCTTCCTGTTGAGAGAATAAACCTCCATTTTAATAAAAAGCGAAAGAAAACCAGCATCTCGTTCTCAAAACTTAGTAAGTACCTCGTAGATATACTTTAATCTGTACACAAATTCCAGGAGCTTGTTTATTATGTTGTCCCATTTCACAGGTCCAAACTATGAGGTCCAGAGAACTAAACCCGCCTAAGGTCACACAATGATGAGGATCAGAAGCTGGAGCCACCTCATATCCTTTTGGTCATAAGTGAGGTCATAAGAGAATTAGTGAACATGAAAAGACGAGGCTACTTACTTTTAAGATTCCAATGTAGTGGAAATGATCAGAAAGCCTCAAGCTACCTCCTCCATGGCAGCTTCCAAGCAGGGAAGCCTCACCCAGCAAGCAGCATTTGCAAAACAGCCATCCTTTGATCACTGACATGGGGCCTGGCTCCTCTTGGGACATGTATGACCTGAGCTGCTTTTGATCATTCACCTTCCCTGTGATTTGTCCTCAGAGAGGAAGCCCAGGCGTAGCTAGATCATGCACTCTGCACCCTTCTGTCATTCAGAACATACCCAAATGGCCTGGGATATATTTACCACTGTGGCGGTTAGAATGTACAATGTTTCCCATAGGCTCATGTATTTGAATACTTAATCCCTACACGGTAGTGCTATTCAGCAAGGCCATGAAGCCTTAAGGAGGTGGAGCCTTGCTGGAGGAAGGGGCAGACCTTAAGGTTTTATAGTCCAGCCCTACTTGCTTTTCTATTTTCTCCCTGCTGATGAGACATGTGATGCCAGTGTCCTGTTCCTGCCATGCTTGCCCCACCATGATGAACTGTACACTGAAAATAAAGCCTTTCCTTCCTTAAGCTGCTCTTGGTCTGGTGTTTTCCCCCCACAAATGAGACAGTAATTAACACACGCACCTTAGGTCACTGGAAGAGCAAGGGGGATCAACCAGGATGGGGCAAGCTTATATGCTCACTTGCCAACTCTGACCGGAAAGTGCTGGGCAGCGTCCGTGTTTGGGAAGTACTTGCTAGGATGGCTGGACAGATGAGGACGACTGGAGGACTAGGTCACAAACCACAGCAGCCAGTACCCATCCACTTTTCCTGCCTTTCCCAGTGCCATCTACCTGAGAGCCACAGAGCCATAGGGGAGGGAGGTTCCTCTTCCAGGGCTACATCTCAGGCAGTGTGCTCTTGCTGCTTCTGTTCATTTTTGTTTATTTCTTAGGGCACATCAGCTTGGGTATTCATGAACTTGAACTCATAGTAAAAGACCTTATTAAAAGCAAAAAGGTAGGACTGGGGACATGCCTGGGTTCAATTTCCCAGCCACCATCCATCCAAAGCCAAACTGGCTGCCCATGCACACCTACATATGCGTGCATGCATGCACATGCACTTTTTTTTTTTTTTTTAAAGAGCAGAAGGCCTGTAGATTGGGAAAGGGAATGTGAAGGGGTATGTCAGCCTAAGCAGACAGGTCAAATGAACACCAGCATGCAACATGGCTAGAGCTTCCAGGTCTATCTGCTGGGCCTCTCACATAGGCTTCCTAGGCCCGGGATTCAGCCATAGTTTTGGCTTTATCCTTTTTCTCTGAAATGAATGAAAAGAAAGAATTCAAGAGTTCAAGAAAACTGTGGGGCTGGCACATACAAACCCAGAGAAGGGCTGCATACTCAGGGGCTGTTTTCGCCAATACTTTAGAGCCAGGAAGGAGCACCTTCATCAAACACAAAATGCCAATTTCTTAGTCCACAAGATAAGGCAGGGCCCAGGTATTTGCACAGCTTCTGCAGGGTCCCTCTGATACGTTCTAGCAAAGGGTGAACAGGCCTATAGGCTACTAAATCCTGTCAGTCAGGATCTCTCAGGGCCTGCAGACCAAATTTTTGGAGTATTAGGAGAGTCCTACACACTTTATAACTCCTGAACAGGGTCTCCCACCAAAGAACAAGAAGGTCTCAACCTTGCAGAAATTCAGGCATCACCTCAGAGCCAGGAAAAGACAACAGTGATGGTTAATCTTCACTGTCAACCTGACGGGATTTGGAATTGTCTAGGAGACCCAACTCTGGGCCTGTCTGTGAGGGTGTTTCTATAGAGGTTTAACCTGAGAAGGGAAGACCCAGCCTGATGGGGGCAGCATCATCCCATGGGCAAGGAGAAAGCCAGGTGAGCACCAGCATTCATCCCTCTCTGCTTCCTGACTCCTGTATGTGACCAGCCACACTCCCCATCATGCCTTCCTGCTATAATGGACTGTACCCCTTCTTAACTGTGAAGTAAAATAAACCCTCCTGCCCTCAAGTTACTGCTATCAATTAGTTTTCTTACAGCAACAAGAAAAGTAACTAATACAATGACTGGCCTTCCTTACCCACTTTCTTCCCTTTTTAAGACAGGATTTTGCTATATACCCCAGCTGGCTTTGAACTCTCAATCTTCTTGCCTCTACTTCCAATCACCAGGATTACAGCCAAGGGCCATCATAGCTGGCATTGCTCTCTCAATAAAAGATGTCAATTGGCAGGAAGCAGACGGAACACTACTACTGCACTAAGAACTACACTGAAAAAGTTCTCTTCCAAAGAAAAGAAGCTAGACTGAGGGCACATAAGATATGAATGCATTTATAAAGTGCAAAGTCAGGCAAAAGTTGACCCTGTGTAGAGTAGAAGACAGGCAAGAGATATTCACCTCTCTGTGGGAGGAGCACCAAGAGAAGCATGAGGGACTTCAGGGATGCTTGACATCATTTCCTTTTGACCTGAGTGTTAAGCACAGGAGTGTGTTCTTGCTGTGATTCTTCAGCAAGTAATATACTTAATTTGTGTGATTATCTGCATTTTTTGTGTGTGTGTGGCATACATGTGTGTGAGCACAGTTGGGTGTATAGACCAGAAGTCAATATTATGTGTCTTTCTTAATCACTCTACACCTAATTTTTTTGAGACAGAGTCTTTCATTGAACCTGGAACTCACTAATTCGGCTAGACTAGATAGCCAGCAAGCCCCAAGAATCCTCATGTCTGCCTTCCATTGTTGGGTGCCAGGTGTGTTCCTCCATGCCTGGCTTTAATGTGGGTGCTGGGGATCTGGACTCAGCTCCTCCAGCTTGTTCATCAAGCACTTTAATGACCAGCCATCTTCACAGCTCCTGTATATATTTTATGCATCAATGAAATATTTTTTTAAAACAATTTCATTCTTATTCCAGGTCAGCCTGGGCTAGAGTGAGACCCTACCTCAAAAAAGAAAAATAAACAACCAACCAACCACAACAAAACCAGCTAGGTATGGTGGTATACACCTTTAATCCCAACATTCAGAAAGCACAGGTAGGAGGAATGCTGTGAGTTCAAGACCAGCATGGGACTACAAAGTGAGTTCCAGGTCAGCCTGGGCTAGAGTGAGAACATCCTACCTTGTAAAGCAAACAAAGAAACAAAATCTACTCTCTTCAAATATAAAAAGTAGCTTGGACTGGGCATGGTGGCACACGCCTTTAATCCCAGCTCTCGGGAGGCAGAGGTGGGAGGATGGCTGTGAGTTCAAGGCCACCCTGAGACTGCATAGTGAATCCAGGTCAGCCAGGGCCAGAGCGAGACCCTATCTTGAAAAAACAAAAAGTAGCTTATACTTTCTCACCTTAAATGATTTTCAGTTTTCAAATCTAATGCAGGTTTCTTTGAGCAGAATGTCACTGGATTTCAGGGTCTAATCAAGCAGTCCCTGGCTGATCTCAGGAAGGGGCTAATTTGTCTGTGATCCCCCAGGGAGGGACTGAGTAAGCCTCAGGCCTCCCAAGGTCCCACCCAGAGGACAGCAGAGGAAAGTCAAGGAACTTTCTCCACATTACACAATGAGGAGCTGGGGGTGGGGAACTGTGGCTCTCTTTTCCACCACACCTCAATGTGCAGGAGCCAGTTAATAAACACTCTCCTTGGGGCACTGAGAAAAAAACCAGCCCAGAGACCTCACTGGTCACTCTTTACAAGCAACATACACAAAGGGGTTTAGCCAGTCTCCTTCTGACAGGAAATCATTTGTCTCTAGAGCTGGGAGGAGGAGGGGGAAATGCTGAGTCTGCAACAGGGCATTGCAACACAGGCTGGTGTTCTGTGGAAATGATGTTTCTCTAATCAAAACACAGTTGCATAAATGGACTCACTCCACTTGAGAAAAAGAAAAAAAAAAACAAGCTTGTTTAAATGGGGACTACAAAACACTGATTGATTTTTAAAGTTCTTTCTCCGCTTTCTTTTTTACAATGTAGCTAAAAATAAAGGCTTGGAAGTTGAAATAATAATGTAAGCAACTAATCGCCACACACACACACACACACACACACACAGCTTTTCCCATATATGGCTGTGTTATTCTTCAGCCTTTGAAAAGGCCAAATGAAGAGATGGCCAACAACCAAAATAATCCTTCAGACAACTGCAAGGGAGGAGAGAGCTGGAAGGGCTGGTGAGTGGCAAACAATCAGCAGGCTCAATGGGGATAAATACCGGGGAGTGGGGTAGGTTGCCATAGCACTTGAAAAACACGGGCACATGCATTTGACATTGGCTGCTCCTCTAAAGAGGCTGCTCTGCCCTCTGGCCTCTGCACTGAGAAAGCTACAACTGCTGGGACTTAACTTACAGAAGGAAACTAGTGCAGGGGCATGACTGAAAATTTAATTAAGGTCCTTCTCAGCACGAAATTCATCAAAGAGATGAGGGCACAGCTCAAGGGCAGAAGAGGGGGTGGAGTAACCTGGAGAAGATGTGAATGAGATATGAGGGCATAGACAGCAGAGGGCAGCGTAGGCGCGTGCGCACGTGTGTGTGTGTGTGTGTGTGTGTGTGTGTGTGTGTGCGTGTGTGTATGTGCGCGCGTGCAAGCACGTGCATTTGTGCGCCTGTGTGTATGCAGGTGACTACAGTTTGCCCAGCCTGCTGGACATGTGTCTGTGGAGATGAACTTTCGGGAAGCCACCTTTCCTGCTGTTCTGTGGATTTCAAGGCTGTGTCACAGGCACTCTTGGACCTGAGGTAAAGCACCTGCTTTCACTGACATGCAAATGGTTAAGAGACCTGATAGGTCTATCACGGTTGGCTGAGGGGATGAAAGGGCTGGAGGAGAGTGGGAAACTTAGGCTCTCATTGAGCAGGCCAGGGTTCTCTCTCTATCCACAAAACCTCTGAGAGAATAATGACTATGGTGCTAAGTTTGGGTTTGGCTCACAGCTTGTTCATCAACTCAGTGACAATGGATTCCTACCTGGAAAGAGATGGGGCTGGCCCTGACAGGAGAGGAAAGCACAGAACAGCAGTGTCTCTGCTCTCTTATCTGTCTCTCCATGCATATCCAAATGATGGGCACAGAGGGTACAACTGCCATTCGGTGGCAGGGCAAATGCTTAGCATGTGTGATGCCCTGGGTTACATTCCTAGCACTACAAATAACTAAATAACAACTAACTAACTAAATCTTTCAGGCACCGTCACCACTACACTGAAGGGGCCTCTTCGCGTTCTAGGCTAGAACACACAGGAACCTAGACGAATGGTTTCCCAAAGGTCAGATGGGAGTCTCTTCATTCCTCCAAAGGGAGCAATGACAATGACAATGACAATGACAAAAGAGGCTCCAAGATCTTCAGGTGGGCACCCCCTGCTTTGTTTCCAAAATATCTTATTTCTTTTTTTTCTTTCATTATTTTTATTTTTTTGAGGCAAGCCCAACAGACTGTCCTTTTTTTATATGAGAGAGCAAGAGCGAGTAAGAGAGAGAACTGGCACACCAGGGCCTCCAGCCACTGTAATGGAACTCCAGATGCGTGCACCACCTTGTGCACACGTGCTACTTTGCACACTTCTGTCACCCTGTGTGCCTGGCTTATGTGGGACCTGGAGAGTTGAACATGGGTCCTTAGACTTCACAGGCAAGCACCTTAACCACTAAGCCATCTATCCAGCCCCAAATATTTTATTTCTTAAAAAGCATCCTGATTTTTTTTTGGGGGGGGGGGGGGAACACTGCTTGCTTCTAATGGTTTGCCCATAAAGGCTTCCAGCTTGGGGAGACCACTGGGTACTATACTGACACAAATTGCTGCTGTCCTGTCACCTCTCTACCTTGGTCTCCATGCCTATGAGGTGGGCTCAAGTCTGACACATGAGATCTAAGGCCTTGAGAAGCTTAAAGACTGGACCAGGGAAAGCCATCTTATCAACAGCAGAGCTGGGACTTCCGGTTAAGATGGCAGCGTAGGAACCACACCAGAGCAGCCTAAGGGAGAAAAAGCCAAAAAAAAAACCCCAGCAGAACTGGAGTTTAGGCTGCAGTCTGGCTATCCTGAAGCCTTTTTCTACTGCAAGATGCAGGTTCTGGTCAGCATGCTCATGGAATCAAAACTAGCAGTGTTCCTGATTTCCTTCTGTGGTAATCTGCACAATGGGACATTCTCTCAGGACCCAGATCGCCCACTGCAATCCCAGCAGTGGGAGAAGTGGGTTGGGCTGACAAAAGGGTGAAGTGACCACAGACCAGTGCACCAGAGGATCAAATTACTAACCTGGTGAGGCACAAGCCCCAGAGAGGTAGGAGGCTCGTTCATGCGGTCATCACTGCTACTAGCAATGGCATAGCCCCTGTGGAAAGGAAGCAATGAAAGGGATTTAGTTCACTGCGATCGTGGTGAGCAGATCGTGAGGAAGATCTGAGGGTGCCTGGTAAAAGTTATGAGGATAACCAAAATGGCCCTTGCCAGACTCATAAACCAGCAACAAACTCATTTCCCTAGAATAATAGAAAAGAGAGTAGTTAGAATATGCAGGCCTCGGAGTTGGAAAGGCAGCATGAGCATTGCCTGCCTGCTGAACTTGTCCAAAGCTCAGGCCCACCAGCTGTAAAACAGGAGTAAGGAAACTGTGATGAGTAAGTCAGGGGCACTTTAAGATAAAGTGCTAAGCACAAGCCTGCCTACCTTCCCTTCCTTGCTCACTTCTTCTCTCCCTCCCTCCTTCTTTCTTTCATGTTGTAGCTATATTGTGCAGGCTGGCCTAGAACTCCTGGGCTCAGGCAATCCTCCTGCCTCAGCCTCCCAGATAGCTGGGACTAAAGGTGCACATCACCACGCCACACCCTAACCTTAGCCTGCAGAGCTGACATAAGGAAGAAGTAGAGGAATTAATCGGGTAGAAGAACTGACACACTTTCCCTGAAGAGCCGTGTGATGCTTACTCATGTCACAGAAATGATGTGACGGGGAACCTTGTTTCTAACCTAAAACAGGTCAAAGGAAGCAGATGGAGGAAGGGCCTGGGTCAAGCAAGCATAGAATTGGCTCTCAGAGATTTTATCCCAAAGATTTATTACCAAGAGGTGACAAGAAACTTAATAGCAGGGGGTGGGAATATCGCTCAGCAGGGAAAGGTGCTTCTGTGCAAAGCCTGCTAGCCCAGGGGTCAATTTCCAAGCCACCCATGTAAACTGGATGCAAAAAGTGGCCCAAGTGTCTGGCATTCACTTGTAGTGATAACAGGCCTGGCATACCCATAAACATATACTCCCCCTCACACACTTATAAGTAAATTTAACATTCTTTTAAATTGGTGGAGAGGTGAAAGAGATAAGAGAATACAGAAGCTCCTTATTCTACTTTCACTCTGGAATATCACAATAGTCACAGAGGCCACCAGGACCTCTGAGTCACACAATAAACAAAACACTTAAGTAAATTTGCATACTGTTTTTCTTAGAATTAAATCTTTAATTTATGAGAATTGTATACTTTCAGATTTTGATTACCTCTGATTTGCATTATGGTGATAAAAATCACATGGAAGCCAGGCATGGTGGCGCACACCTTTAATCACAGAACTCTGGAGGCAAAGGTAGGAGGATTGCTGTGAATTTGAGGCCTGAGACTACATAGTGAATTCCAGGTCAGCCTGGGCTAGAGACCCTACCTCGAAAACAAACACAACAACCATAACAACAACAATAGCAACAAGGGCTGGGACATGGATCAATGGGAAAGTACTTGCTCTGCATACATGAGGACCTGAGTTTGGATCCCCAGTGCCCATGCAAAATGCCAGGTGGGGTGGTGTGGGCCTATAATCTGAGTGCTGAGGACGCAGAGTCAGGAGAAACCCTGGGGCTTGCTGCCTAGCCTGTGTAACCCAATTGGTGAGCACCAGGGCATTGAGAGATCCTGTCTCAAAACAGAAAGTGGACTGTGGTCAGAGAATGTGCTTTCTGCAGATGGTGGTGACCACTGGGAAGACTCAAAACTCATCCAAGTGCTGAGAATAAGTGACTATTGGGTGCTTAGTGCTAAATGCGACATCTTCATCATGATCTCCAAAGCAGGGAACACTGGGGAAGGGGGTAGAAAGAATGCAAGAGCTAGAGCTTTGGAACACTGTCTTCTGGACATGGGAGGCGATTCCATTCCTGACCTCACAGTGGCTGATGTTGCCTGCACAAGACCTGCACAGTACTGGGCCCATCAACAGTCTGTCATGGATCATGGAGGTGGTCTAAATAAATAAATAAAGACATCAAATGAAAAAAGAAACTAGTTGGAAAGAAAAGGAAGTTCAATGGAACAGGGACATAGGGAGGGGACAGAAAATAAGGTTTAGGAGGGAATTATGATCAAAATACCTTTCTATACATGTATGAAATTTGTCAATAGAAGGTAATTTATCAATAAGATAAGAGTGATAGAGGAAAACGTCTGACATAGACTTCTGGCCTACACAAGCACACCATGTACAACAACAACAAAGGTTTGCCAGGAAATTGATTCAATGAGTTAGTAAAGTGCTCAGAAGGGCCCAGTGCTGAGCACTGCACAAGTGTTGGAAGATTCATCATGGTATGTCTACATCAGTTGTAGGCATCTGTTTGCCATCAGTGTGGCTTGACTATCTAACGGGTGACAGCCTATTTGGGGCAGATATTGAGAAAATCTTTAACATTTTTTTTCTTTTCTTATTCTTTTCCTGTTTTTATTTCCTGTTTAAAAGTCTCTGACTCTTGTTTTTGAAATTAATTCTTGTATTGTCTTTCAAGCAGGAAACATTAATCCTGTTGTGTACAAATCACAAACTAAGATCTCTGTGCCTAGAAAAGACAGAGTGCTAATATCACAACTGTGCCAACTACATTTGTATTTGGAGTTTAACAAGCAATGGGTTCAACATATGGGGTACTAAAAGGCCCAAGGTCAAGTTGAAACAAGAAACACCAGTGCATTCGTTTTTTTATCTTTTCTCACAGAAGCCTAGATCACTATGAGTGCTTAACACATTTCAAGATGTTTTTAAGTTGGCGTGGCACTGGTGGACAAGGTAGCCAGGACCAACCACTGAGAATAAAAGGAAGGATAGGTGTTATGGTTTGCATTTGTTCTGACCCTCTTTAACTTCCATTATAATGGTACTGAGAGGTGATGAGGTCTACTGGAGGTCATTATGTCTTACAATTATGACTCTCATGAGTATATTCATGCTTTCTTTAGTGTGGGTTAGGCTCACCTGAGGTCTGTGGGTGAGTGTTAAGTTTCAGGGTGCTGGATTAGTTCATATTTTCTATAATCCATCCATCCATCTATCTCTCTATCACCCCCTGATATCATGGTTGGCTTTAAATTCCCAAGTAACTGGGACCACTGAGTCAACTTAAGAAGTTTCAATATTAGCTGAATGTGATTATATTAAAGAATTACTGGTTTTACATGTAAAATAGAGACAGATAAATACTAAAAAGTTATAGCTTATGAATGCAATGCTATGTATTTGCTTTAAGACAAATCAGTAGGATAAAGCATAGCTAGTAGTATGGATAGATGATGATTGACTATGTGCTAGCAATTGTTGAGACTGGGAGGTGTATACAAGACAATTTAATATATACATGTCTTCTTTTGTATAGTTTGAATTCTCCATAATAAAAATTTTACTACTGATTTTTTTAAATTAGTATATGAGAAGGCAATGCATGCTCAAAAGCCAAGAAGAAGTACAGATAATAGGGGCAGACCCATAGGAGACCCATACACTAGAGCTATCTGCTAGGGGTTAAAACATGACTCAGCGCTGTCATGGAGTCAGACAGAGGACCACAACTTCAGCACAGAATAAAAAATGTGTAAAATAAGATCATATGGAAAGTTTACACCTGAAACATATAAAAATGATACTAAAAATTCAATGGATGGTTTTAACACACATAGAGCACAGAGAAGAGAGAATCAGGGAACTAAAAGACAAAAACAAACAGACTGAATGAAGTAAAGTAAAAGCAAAGTGACCAAAAACATAGAGAAAAGCATCAAAGACATATGGATTGATTCAACTGATATGTAACTGGAGATTCAAAGTGAATTAAGCATGACAGAATGGGAAGAAGCAGTATTTTAAGAGAATTTTCAACAGTAGATGAAATTTATCAAGTAACAGATTTGAGAAGACCCAGAAGCTGAGCCAGAATGAACCCAGAAGCAGGTGTATGGCCACACCTCTGACAATCAGATGTATCATCTTAAGGTCATTGGGGGAAGACATGGGAGAGAAGAAAACTGCTCAAGGATATTGACAAGATGAACACAGGGCCGGCCAAGATGGCGACCGCCTAGCTGTGTTGCAAATCCCGGGGAAAGAAAGGCAAGATATTAAGGATAGATGTAGATCCTAAGGAGAGAGCCACCCCATCATACCTCCAAAGGGCCCCGGCTGAAACTAAGAAAAATTGGAGAAACAAGCAAGGGGGCTGTTTTCCTGATGAACTGGATACCAGCACAAGGGGGAAGGAGATCAGCACAGAGAAAAATCAACTCCTACCAAATCAGAGAGCCAGAGCCTCAGAGGCCCCCAACACCTCATCACTGAAGCAGACCAAAAATGAACCCAACATGGCTCGGGGAAATTTTGCAGAAGAGGGGGCGGAAAGAATGTCAGAGCCACATGTTGGGTCATGATATGCAGAGACATTTAGCTTACCCATAACTGTGGGCTAACTCCACAATGCATGACCCGTATACCTCAACAAGGAGGGGCCAAGGGGAGGGGGTAGGTCACGGATGAGCCTAATAATGGTACCAAACTGACTGTAAAAAATAAATAAATAAATAAAATTTTTTTTAAAAAAAGATGAACACAGGAAGCTACATACAACAGGGAGACATTTCCAAGTTGCCAGAATTCTATCAAATAGGAAATACCTCCTTCAAACATGAAGACTTTTCAGACAAAAACTGAAATACTAAAGGGAATTCTGCAGGCAGAAGAAAATGCCCTAGGCTGGAAGCCTGAAGACATAGAAAGAATGAAAAGTAACAAAAGTGAAAAAAAATTAGCAAAACTAAATGAATACCAACTATATAGTAACAGTATTTTCAAGGGTATAAAATATGTAGAGTTTTAAAGAATAAATGTGAGACACTACTGGTCATCTATCCAATATCCATCTTCCTCTTCCAACTCCTTGCAATGTTATTCAGAGAGGTGCTGTACCCTGCCAAAACCCCACCTTTCTCAGTATCCCTTGCAGCTAGCAGTGAGATGAATCACTGGGTGAGTCTTCCAGGAAAGCTCTTTTACAGGGGCACACTCACATTTCCAC
The DNA here is from genome assembly GCA_036346955.1 of Dipus sagitta. Taxonomy (NCBI): domain Eukaryota; kingdom Metazoa; phylum Chordata; class Mammalia; order Rodentia; family Dipodidae; genus Dipus; species Dipus sagitta. Next base: position 18,792,192 of record CM070787.1, on the reverse strand, counting down.
CCATTTGGCCCTCTGAGCAGCACCATGGTGGAGGGCAAGAACATGTGCACTAGAAAGGCAGCCATGAAGAAAGTGGTTGATCCACTCTACTTATTTATGGTTGATGCATTTTCTAAGAAAGACTGGTATGATGTGAAAGTACCAACTGAGTTCAATATTAGTCACAGGACACAAGGATATGAAATTGCATCTGGTGGGCTCAGGGGTCAGGTGTTTGACATGAGACTTGCTTATCTGCAGAACGACAAAGCTGCATTTAGAAAACCTGAGCTAATTCCTGAAGGTGACGAAGGCAAAAACTGTCTGACTGATTTCCATGGCATTGATCTTACCTGGGACAAAAGGTGTCCCACGGTCAAAAAAACGGCAGACCATGACTGAAGCTCGCATGGACATCAAGACTACCAGTGGTTCGTTTGCTTCATCTGTTCTGTGTTGGATCTACTGAAAACACATCAGCGAGATACACAAGTGTGCCTGTGCTCAGCACCAGCAGGTCCTTCAGATCCAAAAGCAGGTGCTGGGAATCATGACCCGAGGTGCAGGCTTCTGTCTGCAGTGTTAACAAAGTGATCTCAACAGCCCTGGGGAAGGCAGAGAAAAGGCCTGTCTATTCATCATTTCATGATGTCTTCATTAGAAAAGAAGATGCTAAAGAAACCTAAGTTCAAGCTGGGAACTTCATGAGGCTGCACGGCTACAGTCTTAGTTCTGGGAGGAGACACATGTTAGAGTTCAAAGATGGTGGATATGAGCCACATTCTTGTTGTTTTGTTTGTTTTTGGAGGTAGGGTCTTGCTCTAGCCCAGGCTGACCTGGAATTCTCTATGTAGTCTCAGGGTTGGCCTTGAACTCTTGGCGATCCTCCTACTTCAGCCTTCTAAGTGCTGGGATTAAAGGCGTGTGCCACCACCCAGCATAAGCCACATTCTTTTTTTTTTTTTTTTTTTTTTTTTTCGTTTTTCAAGGTAGCGTCTCTCGCTCTAACCCAGGCTGACCTGGAATTCACTATGGAGTCTCAGGGTGGCCTCCAACTCACGGCAATCCTCCTACCTCTGCCTCCCGAGTGCTGGGATTAAAGGTGTGCGCCACCCTGCCCGGCTTGTCATAAGCCACATTCTTATGTGTTAAAAATTCAGATGTAGCTGGGTGCCAGAGGTAGATGGATCGCCACAACTTCGAGGCCACCCTGAGACTCCATAGAGAATTCCAGGTCAGCCTGGGCTAGAGTGAGACCCTACCTCGAAAAAACAAAAAACAAACAAAAAAATTCAGATCTAGTAACAAATAAAGGTCCTATTTGTGATGGCTTGCTTCTGATCATTCTTTTTTTCATTTTTTTTTAACACTTTGCTCTTTCTTTAAAAATTATTTTATTTTATTATTTTTGTGAATCTGGCTTATGTGTGTCCTGAGAAATTGAACCTGGGTCCTATGGCTTTGCAGGCAAGCACCTTAACTGCTAAGCCATCGCTCCAGCCCCATTTTGCTCTTTTTTAAAAAAGTTTTTTAAAAATAAATTTATTTATTTGAGAGAGAGAGAGAGACAGAGACAGAATGGGCACGCCAGGGCCTCCAGCTGCTGCAAAGGAACTCCAAATGTATGCGCCACCTGTGCATCTGGCTTGCATGGGTCCTGGGGAATCGAACCTAGGTCCTTTGGCTTTGTAGGCAAGCACCTTAGCAGCTAAGCCATCCCTCCAGCCTGCTAAACGTTCTTTTGTACTCTGATAGCTTAATAAATCAGATACCAATCTGAACTTTTGACCTTTCAAATAGTAAGTAGTTGAAAGGTCCTGTGCCATCTTAGGCTGGGTGATCTGGAAATGTTACATGGATACCTAACTAAAGCAAATCCTTCACTATATCCCCCAAGTGTTTATTATTTTGTTTTCTTAAAAAAATGTTTATTTACCTCTGAAAAAGAAGAGGGGGGCAGACTTAGGTAACCACTACTTTTATCAACACTGTCCCCCAGATACAATGTTGAAAGCACAATGTTGCCACGCACAAGGGTGGCACGCACAAGGAAGAAAGCTCAGTTGGCTGAGTGGTCAAGAAGGAACTCAAGTGCCAGATGGCATGATGATCTGGACTGCTCGCCTCAGAATTTCTAGCTGCATAAAGAAGACAAAGCCTTGTTTGGCCAAGTCACTACACACGGACCTCTACCACAAGTAACTGAACGCAATTTCAGATGCAAGTCACTCGTGTATGTAACTTACAAATGTCTAGGACAAAGAAGATCAAAGCTTACCCAAAGAATGAGAATGTGAAGGTCTTACTGCTCTACCAAAATTTTTATTCTTCCTTATTATCAGCTGTCAAAAAAAAAAAAAAAATCAAACAAAAAACACTTCCAGGAGAATTAAAAAAGGGTTCACCGATGCAGCCCAAAGATCACAGGATTAGTTTCTTTCAAGCCAAAGACTTGGATTAGGTTTTATGCAATCTTGTTTTGAAGACAGAGTGTGAAAACTTTCAGAACAGTCAGACTGAGAAAAGGCCCAGGGAGACAGGGATGAGTGAGTGCTGACACCAGCTTTGTTTCAGCACTGTGTCTAAAGGGGCAGACTCACCCTTCCGGATGCTGCAGGACAGAAACCATCAGTTCCACGGCCAAAGCTCCTGCAATCATGGCCAGGCCTGGTCGGCTCACAGTGCACTGCTGGTCCAATGTCCGGTCTCTGGTTGACTGAGAGAAATAATTGGTGATGCATGCAGAATATTCTAGTTCCCGTAGTCCTAGATGAACCTGAAACCCCCCACCATAAAGATTTAAAACACAACCAGATGTTCTCTGTTGACAGGAGCATCCCATTTCAAATCTTATCATTACTTGGGAGGATCACAGTAAACAAAATACAGGTTTATATAATTAAGTGAGGCAAGCTTCTGAAAAGGATGAGCAGAGTAAATAATGGAAGACAGGCTATCCACCAGCACTGCGGCTGCAGGGCCTCACCTGGGGTTACGTCATGTGCACCTTTACTTGACTCCATTCCCCTCTCGTGCTTGGTGGGTAAGAGGTGGAAATGCAGAGGAACAGTCACGTGAATAGCACATGTGCTCCTGATCTGCCATTCTCCCAGAGACAATGGCTCAGGGGGGCCCAGACCCTGAGACGGGAGCATTAACGCTGCCCTGCAGTCCTCGGTTCCCATGCGCCTCTCCCAGCATGACCCTCATCACCCTCACTGGGCCCAGGGCTTCACTACAAATGACTAGCTACTGCCTGGGTCCATACACAGCCTTTGTTGGATCAACAAAAGAAATTCTAACCTTCCAACTAGGGACAAATTCCAGGGTTGTGAGGGATCATTTTGACTCTACGAAAATTTCACCTCATGAACAGATATGACTGTACAGCCATGGACCCTTAATCCAATATGTTCACAACCACTGAGTAACAAGGAGAGCTGCATGTCCCAGCACTGTGATGGAGACTACTACGCCACCTTTTCCCACAGATGTTAATGGTTATCTTTTCTTTCTTTATATGGGAAGGGCATAAAGGCTAATAAAACCCGGGTTTTAAAAGATGGAGGAAGATAGGTGTGGCAGCACACACCTTTAGCCCCAGCTCTTGGGAAACTGAGTTAGGAGGACTGTATGAGTTCAAGGCCAGCCTAAGGCGTAGAGTAAGTTCCAGGTCAGACCCTGCCTTGAAAAATCAAAACAAAATAAATAAAAGGGGAAAACAGAGGGAGGTGAGGGAGGTGCAAAGAGCATGTCTGCTTTCTTCTGAAGAAAGCCGAATCCTGCTGACACGCTACAGCTGGAGAACCTTAGGCCTGTACTGTGTGCTCCTGGTTGGTTTTAGCACTCCACATTTGATATGCTCTGCCCTGTGAGTGACCAGGGCCAGTCACTGTCCCTCTTCTAGGTTGCAAGATAAAATAAAGGAGTATAGTTAAGAGCTAAATTACAGACAAACAACATATAATTCTTTAGTATACGCAGATCTTGAATATTGTATGGGACATACATTCATATTAAAAAAATTCATTGTATATCTGAAATTCAAAGCTGAATTTTACAAGGCCATAGCCTACTTTCAATGTACAAAGGCAAAGAGGAAATTATTCAGGATTACTAGGGAGGTAGCCCTCAGGCCTATAATAGAATCCAGGTCTTTAGACTCATCAGGTCTAGGGTTCTAAGATGAGCATAAGACAAGGCAGAGGGCTACCAGAAATCAGGCTCTGCTGCAGTTTCCACCAAATGGAAATGGTCTATGGCTCCATTTATGCTGTTGAATGAGAATCAGCTATTCAAATAAGCATGCCAATCAAGGCTCATAGTGGAATATGCCAAGCTAGAGAAGTCTTTGTTAAAAGACAATGTTTAAATAACAATGAAAGGGGCTGGAGAGATGGCTTAGTGGTTAAGGCACTTGCCTAAGGACCCATGTTTGACTCCCCAGATCCCACATAAGGCAGACATGCAAGGTGATGCATGCGCACAAGCTGATGCACACGGGAGTTTGACTGTAGTAGCTGGAGGCCCTGGTGTACCAATTCTCTCTTCCCCTCTCTCTCATAAAAAATAGCAATGACAGAAAAGTGGAAGGATCTGGAAAGGATTATACTAAGTGAGGTAACCCAGGCCCAGAAAGCCAAGCACCACATGTTCTCCCTCATATGTGGATCCTAGCTACAGATGATTGGGCTTCTGTACGAGAAGGAAAAAACTAGCAGAAGCCAGTAAGATAAAAAGGAGATATAAAGGGAAGAGAAAGGAAGGGAGGAGGGCATTTATTAGGTTGGTATTGTATATATGTAAGTAGAAAGATTGAGATGGGGAGGGGATATGATGGAGAATGGAATTTCGAAGGGGAAAGTGGGGGGGGGTACTACTATGGGATATTTTTTATAATCATGGAAAATGTTAATAAAAATTGAGAAAAAATAAATAAAAAATAAAAAGTGAAAAAAAATAGCAATGAAAAATCTAGGTTTCTTTGTTGCAGTGTAGAAGGTGGGCAGAAGAGGATCACAAATCTACTTACATCTCCTGGGGCCACCACATCATTGCAGAAGTAACAGCCAAGTTTGTAGCCAGGGATGTTGGCAAAAAGTGAGGAACCCAGGTCAGCAGATGCCACCGGACTGCTTGGACACAAGTCCCCAGCTCCCTGCTGCTTGGGTTTCTTTAGACCATGTCTCATGACAACAAATGTGTCAAAGCCCAAGGCAGCGTTGATGACCAGCTGTAGATGTCAAGAAATTAAAGAGAGGTGAAACCAATATACTTTGAGCCATTGCTAATTTCATATTTGACTAACTTTAAAATTTCACTTCTGAGAACTAGGTGTGTAGCTCAGTTGGCAGGGTGCATGTCTTGCATGCATGAGGCCCTGGGTTTGGTTCCTAGCACTGCAAAAAAAAAAAAAAAAAAAAAAAAAAAAAAAATTCTGTTTATATCTGAGTGCAGTGGACTTTAAATTAATAGCTAAGTATAATTAAAACTACCCAGTACTGAAGGCTTGTAAACTGCAGACAGCTTGACGAATTGTTCACATAAATTACCTCATTTAATTTCCATTTGCAACTCCTTACAAACGTTGTCTGCTTACAGACCAGGAGAGTGACTGTCAGAGGTTAGCTCCACCACTGTCCTGAAGGCACTGAGCTGATAAGCAGGACGAGTACAGAATGCATCTTAAGCTCCCACTGCACTCTGACCATTGTTATGCTATGCTCCATCATACCCATTTAGTTTACTGTAATAGCCTTGGGATATGATTCACCCACCAGAGATAGTGGTGTATATGCAGTATATGAGGTGTGAAGTATATACAGTGTGTGCACACACATATGTGAGGTCAGAGAAATTCTCCTCTTTCACATAAGTTCATTGAGATGAAGTCTCGCCATGAACCCATTTCTGCCATTATTGAGTCACACTGGCTGACTGAAAGCTCTAGTAATTCTTCTGTCTCCACTTCCCACAGAACTCTGGTTATGTAGGTGTGCTAGCCATGCTGGGCTTTTGATGTGGGTGTTGAGGATTGGACTCATGCTGGCACAGCAGGCTTTCTTACCCACTGAGCTCTCTCTCCAAGCTCTACCACAGTAGTGACTGAGGTTATTGTCTCAAATTTGGATCACACAGGAAGTTTTAAAAAGAAAGGGAAAACATATGAGAAAACAAAAAAATAACACATGGCTCAAATGATTTCTAGAAACTGCTTGGAGCATTTCTTTTTGTATTTTCTCTATTTCATTCCCATTATTTCCTTCTCCTTTTGCCCTTTCCTATCCTTTCTCAAATAGCTAGATGGAGGTAGATAAAAATGTCTACATATACATTTATATATCAACATAACTGACATAGAAATATAGACAATACTGTATCATTTATCATAAGTATGGCACTTTCCTGTGAAGTGTAGAGAGCTATTTAGTTAAGCATCCAATGTAGCAGGCCCTTCAGTTGTCACTGAGAAGTAGTAGTAGCTCCAAGGGTTGTTAAGAAGAGTAAACATCAGTACTATTATATTAGGTGATGGTGGGAGGTAAAGGCAGTCTACAAAAGAAGCCCTTGGGCAGCATGCTATGAGGTCACATGAATAATTCCTCTTTTCTGGGAAGGGAAGGTTGGGGATACTTCCCCCTTTGGGGTTATATACTGTCATAGTCAGAAATAAGCACCCAAGCCTCCACATACTCTACCTTCCTCTTGCTTGCAGCAATGACGGCAGGAAGCCACCGGCTCTCCCTGGTGTCCATCAACAGGAAGATGACATCATGGCTTTCGATGAGCTGCTCCAGCTGCTCCACATCCCGGCGGGCCTGCTCCAGGGTGACAGTGGAGAAGTTCACTGGGTGTCCTGGCATGGGGATGCTCATGTTGAATCCTCTAGCATTCTAGGGAAACAATGGCCATACTTACTTCTGATTCCAAAGTATAAGTGAGGTCTTAGAGTCCACCCATCTTCCCACTGCTGCCAGCATGCATGTGGTCACTTACAGCCAGGAGTTTCTCTGTGCACCACGTAGACAGCTTTTCCCTGTATCCTCTGCCTTCTTCAGTGCTTCCTTGAATCATGTGTGCATGCATGCATGCATGCATTCACATGCTTGTTGTGCATGTGTGTGGTGCTGAGGATGGAACCCAAGCCTTCCATATGCTAGGCACAAGCTATATTAGTGAGCTACTAGTAGAACCCTCTTGGCAGATGCTAACAGAGAGGCATATGTGAGTGCTGGCAAAGCTAGGGACATCAGCTTACCAAAGAAAAGTATTCTAGAATCATGAAACATTCCACTGCCCACAGGGAAGGATGTAAAAGCATCAGCTTTTCCACTGATTTGCCAAAATAGTTCAGGGGACAGGGTAGGAAGGCCTTGAATTTGTCTTTGTTTTTTGCAGGTGTGTGTGGTCTACATGTGTGCATGCATGTGAGTATGTTTGAGGATGTATGTTATGTGTGGGGGTTCAGGCACATGTGTGACTAGAGGACAACCTCAGTTGTTGTTCCTTAGGCATTTCATCCAGCTCCTTTGAGACAGAGTCTCTCATTGGCCTGAAGATCATCAATTAGACTAGCCCAGCTGGCCAGTGAGTCTCAGGGAGCTGCCTTCTGTTTTTCATTATAGCATCTCATGTGGGTAATAGGTATCAAACTTGGGTTCACATGCTTACAAGGCAAGTACTTTACCCAGTGAGCTCTCTCCTCAGACTTTAAAAAAAAATTTTTTTTAGAGAGAGACACAGACAGAATTGGTGTGCCAGGGCCTCAGCCACTGAAATCAAACTCTAGACACTTGCATCACCTAGTGGGCATGTGCAACCTTGAACTTGCCTCACCTTTGTGTGTCTGGCTAATGTGGGATCTGGAGAGTTGAACATTGGTCCTTAGGTTTCACAGGCAAGTGGCTTAACTACTAAGCCATCTCTCCAGCCCAACTTTTTGTTAGTGGAGACTGGGTCTCACTAAGTAGCCCTGGCTGGCCTCAAACTCACAGAAGTCCATCATTTAGGCCCATACTATGTCTATCTCACCTGCCTGTCTCTCTCAACTAGGACTGAGATCTGTACCATAATACTTCAGCTGCAAGTAGGTCTTTTCACAAAAGAAAATCTACTTTATAGATGGTATTTTCTTATCTTGAACTTTAAGCCTAATCTCCAGGGTATAAGAAAGAAACAAAAAGAATGGAAAAAACAAAATAACAAACAGAAATGTTTTCAATAGAGCAGGAAAGTATGACAGGCAACAGAACTTTGAACAGGAAATGTTCCCCAAACAAGTTCCAACATTGAGACCACCATGAAGACAATCAGCAGGACCCCACTTAGGAATTCAGTAAGTATTATGCATCTACTAGGCCAACAACTGTAAAGATAATAAAAGTGATAGCTGCAATGCTGGTGACAATAATGAAGCATATTACGATGGACGAATCAGGTTTATTGGCAGTAGTTTGAACCAAGAAGCAACAACATAAGTAACAACAAGAATGACATATAATTATAGCTGGGCATGGTGGCACACGCCTCTAATCCCAGTAACAGGGAGGTAGAGGTAAGAGGATCACCATGAGTTCGAGGCTACCCTGAGACTACAGAGTGAATTCAGGTCAGCCTGAGCTAGAGTGAGACCCTATCTCGAAAAAACAAAAACAAAACAAAAAAAAAGAATGACATAATTATGCAATATCAACCCTGCCTGAATAATCCTTCCCCACATAAATTTCACTAGCTTAAGTGAATCTTTACTTGCTAAAATTTTAGCCAGCAAACTGACACAGAAGCCCATACTCTGGAAGTGGTATTCAGCAAGTTTCCAAAAATGGTGTTTAGCCTTGCCTATACAGTAGAACCACTTAGAGGGTTCTAAACATTCAAAATGTCTAAATTGAAATCTCTAGGCTTAGGCATCAAGTTCTTAAAAAAGTCTCCAGGTGATTCAAAGCTATCACCAGGGTGAGCTGTCATTTCCATAGAGTGAACATACACAGCTCAGTGTATTTTGACAAGCTGTAGATTATCCATGGGGCCCAGATACAGATTTCCCTGACTCTAGACTGCATTCTTGTGCCTGTCCCTAGTTAACTCCCACTACTCCCCAATCACCATGGTCTGGACTTTGAACTATCTATTATAGAACGTCAAAGAAGTATTCTAAAACATACATGCTTAGCTTCATTAGCTCAGCATACCACTTCTGAAGTTCATCCATATTTCTAGGCAGTGACAGATTCCTCTCCATTGTTTTTAATTAATTAATTAAAATTAACTTAACTAATTAAATTTAATTAATTTATTTATTTGGGAGAAAGAGAGAGAGAGAGAGAGAGAAGGAAAGAGGCAGAGAGAAAGAGAGAATGGGCACACCAGGGCCTCTAGCCAATGCAAACAAACTCCAGATGCATGCATCCCTTTGTGCATCTGCCTTACATGGGCCCTGGAGAATCAAACCAGGGTCCTCAGGCTTTGCAAACAAATGCCTTAACCACTAAGCCATTTCCCTGGCCCTCATTTAGTCTATTCTTGATAGTTATTTTGGTTATTTTTAGATTTGGACTATTATAAGTAACAAGTGACAAGTTGTACACATGTTTGTTTATTTCTCTTAGGCAAATATCTCAAAAATATAATTTCTGGGTCAGTAGTTAAGTGCATGTTTGATTTGTGGTAGTTGTTTTACCAACAAAGCATGACAGTTTAGATTGCTCCACAGCATGACAACATTTAGCATTGCTAGTCTTGATTTTAGTTATTTTGGTGAGCGTGTGATGATGTGGCTCTTCAGCCCACTTAAAAAATATTTTTATTTATTTCTTTGAGAGAAAAAGAGAGAGAGAGAAAATGGGCATGCCAAGGCCTCTTGCTGCTGTAAATGAACTCCAGATGCATGTGCCACTTTGCGCATCTGGCTTTATGTGGGTTGTGACCTGATAGCACAAGTACTTAGTGTGGTCTCTCTGCCCTAGATAGCTGTGGCTCCAAGGCCTCCCAGTCCTGTTTGGGCTGTGGACTCTGCATTCTGCTCACAGCTTCCTAGGATTTTCAGGCCCAGCCTCAAAGGCTCAAGCTGCCAAGACAGTTTTCTAGAACTCCTTCCCTTCACAGCTTCCACATGACTGCCACTCAGGAACTTCAATCACTTTGCTCTCCATAGGCCTGGAATGGGCAAAAACATATCCAAGCAAATAGTCTGGGACACTCTGTCCGCCTCTGTCTAGAACCATGGTCTCTCACTGTTTATTGCTTATCTAAGAAGAGTCATTTCATGATTCTCCCCACATGCATTCATGTTTAAGGTGAGAGAACAAGTCCAGTATTAGCTACTCATCAGGGTGGGAAGCAGATGTCCTGAGGTAGGTTTTAAACAACCAGGGTGGCCACTGGTAAAATAATGACATGACTGTTATGGGGTTAACCAACTGCTTTTTGATTTGATTTGAGGCCTGCTCCACAGGAGAAAATTCATATCTGGTACTGAAAATCTATTCAAAAGCCTATGGGAATTCATAGGCCCTAGGAGGAAAGCTGCTACTGTTGTTTGGCTACATGGATATGTTGTGACCATTAAAACACCTTCTAAATATTTCCGTTTATGACCATAGATTAGTGTTGCTCTTACCTTTGGTCAAAGAAGCTTCCTTTTATAGTGGGTGGTAATTACTAAGGAGACTCAAACCTCATCAAAGCACTGAAAATAAGTGACTTCTAGGTGCTAAGACCTAAATGGGATATCTACATCACCCTTTTTAAGGCTCACAGGACACTGAGGAAGAGGGAGCAGAACGAATGTAAGAGCCAAAGACTGGGAAGGAGTGGAGTGGAATGCTTGCTGCTTCTGGAAATGACAGGGCTGCTGCACTAGTGAGCTCACAACAACTGCCATTACCTGCACAAAACCACCCCAAGACTGGGCCCACCAACATTCCATCATGGGTGGTAGAAGGGCTTATAAGCCCCCACACCTCCCTGAGGCACTATTGGCACTTAATGATTGCTAGGGGAGAGGGAGACATATGTTTTTCCACTGGTACAACCACCAGTAAATAGTTCATGCTCCAGTAATAACTCCCCACAGTGCATATACAAGTAACCCTAATTAAACTCAATGGGTCACACACAAAAAAAAACTGAAGAAGAAGTGAGACTATTTGGGAAGCAGGGGGTCTGGTGTTAGGAGGTGAGAGGTAATGAGGAGTTAATATGATCAAAATACATTACATACATATATTAAATTGTTAAAAAAATAAAAAAATTCCCATGCCTGTCCAGTGTGAGCTAGGGTCATAGCACAGTGGGAAGGCTTACGTTTAGTATGTACAAGGTTATGGCTCAATTCCTAGCACTTAAAACTGATACACACACACATGTGTGTGTGTGAGATACTTCTTTGATTTGTCAAAGACCAGGTGTTTGCTTGTTCACTTAACCCAACCCAGGGATCAGCAGGGCATTTGCAGCAGGGCAGTTCTTCTCAGGTAATTTTATCATAGGATCTTAAAAGCACCTACAAAGAACCAATCTGACTCCTGTGTCCAGGATTAGAAAAGAAGTCACTACTCAATATTATGCAAATAAAAATCAAGTTTCTCTCCACAATGCATGACCCATATACCTCAACAAGGAGGGGCCAAGGGGAGGGAGTAGGTCACGGATGAGCCTAATAATGGTATCAAACTGACTGTATTTGCTGAATACAAAACTAACTAAGAAAGAAAAAAAAAGGAAAAAAAAAGAAGAAGAAAAAAAAATCAAGTTTCTGAAGATCCAACCTTTGAGTTACTCAGGTCTACGGCTAGAACATGGTTAGTGCGAGCCAAGTATATTTTTAAGCAAATTCCAAAAGTCAGACTTTCTACTTCTAAAGTGGTATTATAGGCTAACCAGGTCAGCTATCCAAGGCAGTCACCTCACACCGAAGGTCTGTCAGCCAGGACAGGCTAGGAAATGGATGCTCACAACTTTCTAGTACATATCCTTCTTATGAATACATTACTTCAAAATTTAAAAAGTTAAAAAATGTCTGCCATCCATCTTCTTTGTAATAACTGAACAAGTGAGGGCTGGCTCAAATTATATAACCTTGCATTCATAGAACCAGGCATCAAAAGCTACTTCTCTTGCTGAGAATGCTATTATTCCCTGCTCCCTGGCTAATGCCCCCACCCTCCTTTCCTAATTAATTCCTTCCAATCAACGAGGCATCTGGGAATAGTAGTGCTCATGTAATGGTAGCATGGTAGCATTTAGGAGGCAGAGGCAGGAGGGTCAAGAATCTAAGATCAAAAACTAAAACTTGAAAACTGATTAAAAAAAAAATCCAAGGCCATCCCCTGTTGCATAATGAGTTTTAGGCAGGCCTGGGTTACATGAGACCCAGTTTCAAAAACTCAAGAGAATCACAATAAAACATGACATCCATGTATAAATGCCCCATTACTTTATACAACCAACCCATTATTTTATGTGATAACCAACAAAATTAATAAAAACAAAAAGTGGAGTTGGAGAGATGGCTTAGTGGTTAAGCACTTTCCTGTGAAGCCTAAGGACCCTGGCTTGAGGCTCAATCCCCCCGGACCCATGTAAGCCAGATGTACAAGGTGGCGCATGCATCTGGAGTTCGTTTGCAATGGCTGGAGGACCTGGTACACCCATTCTCTCTCTCTCTCTCTGCCTCTTTCTCCCTCTGCCCCTCTTTCTCAAATAAATAAACAAAAAAAGTGAAGTAGTTTCACAAGTAATTTTTATAAATGAGATGAATTATACTAGTGCCCTGGTAGTCTATTGTATCTATTACAATTTATAAGGCAAAAGAGGCAGAAATATCAGAGATTGGCTTCATAGACTTAACAGTCCAATAGTGAAAACTGAACCATAAGGTTCAGAAAGAAGCCTCGTCCTGGTGGGCAAATTTTCCAAGAAAAGTTAACTTTAAGGCCCAGCATGGTCTGGCCCTTGCTTCCTTCTGCCTTAGCCTTATTCACCTTCTTTGACTTTATGTTCTGCCACCATCACTTTCTACCAGGTTTCTTCTTGCCATGGGTGTCGTCGGCATTGGGCATCAACATCTCTGGCATCTTAGTCTAGCTAGCTCCCACTCACCTTCTGAGTTTAGTTCTCTCTAGAAGTCTCCTTGATTCCACCCTCCCCATCCTAGGTCACACACTCATTCCCACTGAGCTCCTGCTCACTCGTTACAATCATAAATACTTGGGAGATAACTTGTCAACAACCGTCTCCCTTACCAGACTCTAAGGCCCCCGCATGGGAAGCAGAGCTTGGTTCACCTAGCTCCCACTACGCTGTGTGCCTGACAGAAATATTTGATAAATGAGGAGCAGAACAACTGAACAGATAAACAAAGAGAACTACACTGGGCCTTAGATACTGGTAGGATTTGGTTAAGAAAAAAATTCAGGCAAATAATGGGTGGCAGAGCTCAGACTCAAAGTCATTTCTGAATGGGCCCCAAGGGAAGCGCATAATCTTCTCCAAAGATAGACTGGATGATTCTCCCCAGTTATGTATGCCTTTCCCTCTCTGATGGAATGACAGGCCCATGCCTTTTTCCATATGACTTTGTAGGACTTTCCATTGGAAGACAGAATAAACTGACCAACCTCACTGACCCTGGGCTTGGCCCTGTGACTTGCTTTGGAAATGGGGAAAGAAACTACTACACTGTGCCCAGATTGACCTGAGACTTAAATAAGTATAACTGCCAACTCTTTGCACTTCCACCTTCTACCCAACATCAGGTGGACCCAGACTGAGGCTTCTTGAGCCTCTAATTTGAAATAATCTCATACTGACTTGTAGCTGTTAGTCGACCCTCAGCCAGCACAATCTTTACACAGCCAGGAGCATGAAAAACTGTTTGCAGCTACAAGCCACTATGATTTGGCGATGTTGTGATCTAAAATACTATGCCAGCAAAGAACTAACTAATATATATCTCAATGTAGTGTTGTGACTTATTTCTTTTAGCCTCTAACACATAGTTAACACAGTGGATTCTCAATCAATACAATTGAATTAAACCCAATAAATGATGTTCCTTAGAGACACTTGTAAAAACAAAACTGTCAATATTGCTTCCCCAATGGATTTCTGAAACAGATGATCAATACAGGGTGACTAAATGGAGAAAGTTCCAGAAAGCAGGCTTTTTCTTGCCTAGGGATGAGAGCCTCTCCTAGCACTGCAACTACAAGCAGAAGCTTCAAAGATAATCCTGCCAGGCAAATTGATTACTCATTCAAAAGGTAGACTCGTTTGCTGAATGATCTAAACAAATAAGCAAACAAAAACTCTCAAAATTTTGATTAAAATGAGCTGAATCAATTGTCTACTGGCTGATATTTCTAAATAAAATAGTGTAACTCAAAAAAGAGAAGGAGGCAGAGCAAATATTCAACTTATACCCAATCTTTCTTCTATACATGACCACAGTTAATTTAACTTCACAAGCCTAAGTGCTACGTATCCAGCAGGTAGTCTGATGACAGATGAAAACTAACATTGTAATCTAAGGCGCCATAAATCCTTTCACATCCAGGTAGGATAGAAAAGAGACATATTTCCAGAAATATTTCTCATGCACTTTTCATTTCATTTTCACCAGAATGTGAGAGCTCTTCATTTTGTGGTGCTGGGAAGAGAACCCAGGGGCTCACGCACACCAGGCAAACACTTTGCCACTGAGCTCCATTGCAGAGCTTGTTGTAGTCTTATTGTCCATCACTGAGGTGAGCAGAAAAGCTTGGTGACAATGATGCGGATCTGGTCGGAAGTGACACATGTCTGATTCTTTGTTACCAATACCACAAAGCCTCATTCTCCAAGACTTTAACATTTACAGACAAAGGAAAAGAAATAAATAGAAAACCTGTGCATGTTTCCAAACAGTATCAACGTACCACTCCTGGGAATATTTTCTGTAGGCGATCTGCGGCAGCCAGGGCCTTGGGCTTACCACCCCCTAAGCAATCTTCAAATTCATAGAGAGGCTGCCTCACGGGATTGGAGTAGGAAATCTTGGCATTGTCCACAAATGTGACGTGTCTGACACCCCAACCCTACATGGAAACAGAAGGTCACAGTGTTTTTGAAGAACATTTCACAGCATGTATTTCTTGAAGAATCTAGAAGGGGTTTTGCTTTTGAGCAGCTTGGGTACCTCAAATACAGGAAACTGCAGAAAATGCATTAGAGAAACTGTAAGTAATATCAACATAATGTCAACTTCTTTTTAAAAGACAAAACAATTATATGCCCAGTGCCTGGTTTGCGGCATAATGAGACCAAGAAATGTCAGAGTGGGTTTAATTTATAATGCATTACTTCTGACAGTGCCACCAGAGGATGATTTGATAGTGAATCCTATAAGAACTTCATGCTGCAATTTCAGGATGGGAGAGTCCCAAATGTCTTTGTTTCCCTTAATGAATAATTAAGTATAAATAACAACTCCTCTGGAAACTCATTTAAGGACTCAATTAACTCTTCAGTCAAAATGATTTGCAAGTCATTTCCCATGTATCATAGTGTAAAATATTTTGTAGTATCTCTCCAAGCTGAAAAAGTTTTATTAGTAATGGGCATTTAGAAGATGACTCTGTATTCTCAAAAATAGTTTACATGATGTCACAGACTTCAGTTACCTTTCTGGAAAATTTTATAAAACCACACAATTTTAAAGCTGGACAAGATGGATAGTCTACAGTCTAATAATTTTGTTTTCTACATGTGGTAACCGAAGCATAGAAAAGATAAGTGACACACACCCAGTAAACAGTGGGGAGAAAATGAGATCTTTGTGGCTATACCCAAATGAAGATGCCAACTTCTAGGGTGGGTATATTTCAGAGATCTTAAGTAAGTAGTTCTGCATGCGGGGGCCCTGAATCTGAAAGCTCAATAACTATGGATGGGGAAAAAAACTAAGTGTGTACTGAATAATTAGGTTATTTCCCTGAAAGTAATAATATAACAACTATTTGCATCATATTTATACTGCATTAGAAATTCTCAGTAATTGGGATGATTTACAGTATATTGGAAGAGATGTATAGGTTGTACGTAAACACCAGGCCATCTTCAAGAAGGAACAAGAGCATCCTTAGACTTTATTGTCTATGGAGGTCCTGGAATCACAACCCTGTAGCTACCAAGGGATGACTGTCTGGTGACCTAAAAGAAGCACTGCTGTGACTGGCTTCAAAGCTAAGACCTTGCTCTTTCTCTCTTACTTCAGTATGTTTAACGTAGGACCCTAAGAATCTCTGGTTGCAGAGGAACAATCAGTAAACACCCAAGAATCATTTCCAGGGTTGAGAATGACAGGAAAGCATCCACCCTTCTTTCCTAAGCCTTCTTTGGGCTGGATGCTTGGTTTGAACATGGCTGGTTTCAGTTTGTGCATCCAGTTCTAGCAGCTAAGCAGTCTATAAGGAGACAAACAGAAGTCTTTTTTGCTTGATGTGGAAATATTTATTTCTGAAGTATTTTTGCATTCTGGAGTGGACAGCAGGGAAGGCAGCCTGGGACCATGCTGGGCAGTGGGACCAAGGCCAGATAAATTGCCAAGGTGCCACAGGCTATCCACATTCAGAGGCATTTCTCACACACTTAACTTCTGGCTTCTTGGAATGCTACTCAGTTTTAATGGGCTAATCTGTGAACATTAAAGAAAATGACAACACTCAGTGTTGGAGCAGATGTGACAAGAAAACCCTCTTGCTGGCTAAGAGTGTCAAACTGGTATTTTTCTGGAAGGTAATTTGATGACATGTTTCTAGGATTCCAAAAATGCTCATATCTTTTGATCTACTTCAAGCAATGCATCCTTGAAAATAATCTGAAATTCTTCCAATGATGCAATTACAAAGATATTCTCTGCAGCAAAATTCATCATCATAAACAATGTTAGTGGCAAGTATTACAGAAATGCCTTAGTTAACCATGAGACATTACTGAATGCTTGATCATATAAGGAGGTATGTTCAATGGCCATTAAAAAGGCGTCATAGACTGGGCGTGGTGGAAAATGCCTTTAATCCTGGCACAGGTAGGAGGATCGCTGTGAGTTCAAGGCTAACATGAGACTACATAGTGAATTCCAGGTCAGCCTGGGCTACAGTGACATAGAAGTGATAAAGTATCACTTAATTGACAGGAATGACAAAGACTTAGAAAATTCACACTCTCTAATTTTGGCAAGAGCATGGAAAACAGCTGTCACACATGTTTCTAGTGTAACTGTTTTGGAAGGTAATTTAGTTTGAAAAAAGTGCTTATATATACCTAAGTTGTACATTCCTTCTAACATAAAAATTCTATTTCTAAGACTTTTTCCTAAAGTAATAATTTCATAAATATGCACAGATGTCAGTAAAATAATTTCATTTTATCATCCTGTCTAGTAGGAAAAAAAACAGCTGAAATTGTTTGAATTGAGGACATAGTCATATAACAAAATACCACATATACTTAGTAAGGAGGCATAGAAAGGTAGTCACAATTATTTTTCTAGTAAGTTAAAATTTAAAATTTCTATAAATAGTAAGCTAGGATGCAGTTTTTAACAGCAGCAAACATGTAAAAAGTCTCTGTCTATTTGTGCCTAGGATAACACATGGTATTAGATGGTAACACAAGCTACACACTCACCTGTGACTGCAATTTCTTCTGGGAAATGGGGATGAAGGAAGACTTTCTGTTTTTATCTTATAATGAGAGCATAGTTTCCTTTTGTAATTAAAAATGACGCCGAGAAAAGAAAAATAATAAAGGAACTGGGATGGGGAGTCTGGGAATGGGAAGGCAATGGTATACCATAGAACAAAAGGAATGGCTGAAGCCTGAAAGGCACCATGAGAACCCCAAACTCACCATCAGTGTCCTCGCCACATTACACCCCAAGGTACCAGCTCCCAGCAGTAGGCACTTGACAGACACAACCTTGTCCAAGTCCAAGGTGGGGACCAACCTCCAACACATCAGCTTGAGATTTAGATCCACTGATGACTCAGCCAGCCTAGAAAATGAGAGGTTCATGTACCCAGCCAGTCACTCATTTGTATTCCAGTTTCATCTTAACTCTAAGGTAGCTATGGGAGCAAACGGGATATAAATTAGGAAGGAGAAATGGTTACCACACAGAATGCATGCCACGGCAGCCTCTGTAACTGCTAGTGGTGGGCCAAAACTCTGACACAGAGCTCCAGCCACCACGAATGGGAAGCATTATTAGTTATAGACTACTATGTCTGCGAATAAAATTATGCAGTGGCTTAAGAACAAAAGTCCATCATAACCGTGACATCAGAAGTGTCTTCCATAGCTCCTTGAATAGAGTATACTTATAGTCACCACTGAATATAACGCTGATTTCCAATGAGGGATTTCATATAATGTCCTTCAGTGATAGCCAATCGGACAAAACTAAAAGGACATGAAAAAGGCTATAGTAACATACATGTCTGAAGATCTCAGCTTGAAGTAAGAACAAAATTTATCTGTACTAGGTTGTTCTCTGCATGTGTGTGTGTGTGGTATGCATGTTCTTATGGGTGTGAGCACATGTGTTTGTGCATACATGTGGAGGCCAGAGGTCAACATCCTCAATTGCTCTCCATATTATTATTATTATTATTATTATTATTATTATTATTTCAGTTTTTAAGATAGGGTTGAACTCTACCGCAGACTGACTTGGAATTTACTACTGTAGTCTCCGGCTGGCCTCAAACTCACAGTGATCCTCCTACCTTGGCTTCCTGAGTGCTGGGATTAAAGGGATGCACCACCATATTTGACTTTAATTTTTTTTAATTTATATTTATTATTTTTGCATATGTAGGGGAGGGGGTCATACACACCAGGTTGTGAATGTGGGTGCTGAGGAATTGAACCCAGGACAACAGGCTTTGCAAGCAAGCATCTTTAACTGCTGAACCATCTCCCCAGCCCCTCTACCATTTCTTTGTTTTGTTTTGAGACAGGGTCTTTCATTGAACATAGAATCCATTGATTTGGGTATACTAACAAGCTAGCAGGCCCAAGCATCCTGTTTCCACTTCACCAGAACTGGAGTTACAGTAATATGCTTCCATGCCCAACGTTTTTACAGGTACTGATATCCGAGCTCAACTCCTCCTGTCTGTGTGGCAAGCACTTTATGGACCGGGACACCTCCCTGGACCCTGTACTAATCCTTCAGGATGTCAAACATTCCACTGATTCTGTTAAGCAGAGGCAGCCCTTGACTGAAGTATACAGCAGCACTGGCCTACTATAACCTGGTCCACATGCTGGTTAGGGAACCCCACACCCCAGAGAAAAGAGCACCCAAATTGAGTCTACCTTTTAGGGTCCATACATTCACTGAGGTTCACCATCCTTGGCCCCATGCCTCCTTTCTGGTTCTTTTCCCAGCCGACTGCTTTAGGACAATCTTCAGATAAAGAATAAAAACAAGTCAAGCAGCAAACTTTCCTGGAAAAGGTCCACATTCATGATGGCCCCCACATTGATAAACTTAGTTCCTTCTTTCTCAAAGAGGGTTGGAGAAAGTCAATTTCCATCTACTTGCCACAGCAACCTCCCCTCTTCCAAAGCCACCAGGAGTCTTGTATAGAGACCATGAGTGTCTCTCTGCACAGAGGCTTGTGAAAGAGCCTTCAATGACCCCAAAAGAGCCCAGTTTCTGCCATGACTAAAAGCTGCTCAGAAGGAGACAGCCACATTTGGGTATGTATAACCCAGTGGGATGCACCTAAGCAAGATGGTCAGGCTGGCTCAGTACACCTTCCACTGCAGTTTCTACTAGGATTGGAGCTGTTAAGTCCAGTGTCCCATCTCCCACCAAGGCTAGACCTCTCATCTAGGTCACTGTGCACCAGTGTGCAGAGTGAACACAGTCCAAGGAGACCGTCTCTCTTTTAAGCTGTCCTCTCCTTTAAGCAGCTCATCCTTATTCAGAATTTTCCCTCCCCTAACTTATCCCTTCTTTCTTGCCTTCTTTTGCCCCTTGCTACGTAACTCCAAACCCAGCACTTCCTGAAGTGTTGCCTTATTCAATGCTAGACAGAATTTCAGGAATGCTTCCATACTTACACTCCATAGTCTATTCCCAGAACCTAGTACATCCCCATCCTGGAGGTTCACACTGCACATAAGGGAGATGAAGGTCTGAGAAGGCTGCAGTGAAGAAACCACCTCATTTGATGTGGCTTTCTGTATCTTCTTCCATCACTTTAAATACCAATTAAAATCCCATGCTTGGGACTGGGGAGATAGCACAGTTGGAAAAGTGCTTGCTTGGGAAGCATGATGACTTGAGTTTGCTCCCCGGAGTCCATGTAAAACTGCCAGGTGTGACGGTGTTTACTTATAATCCCAGTGCTGGGAAGATGGAGACAGACGAAGCCCTGGCAAGCCCCAGGCCAATGAGAAACCCTGTCTCAAAGAAGGTAGATGGTACTTCTGGAGAAGGGCCAAAGGTTGTTCTTTCATCTTTCGTGCATACATACATGTAGCCCTCCTCCCCCCACATGAACATATACATATAAAATTATCTCCTGGGACACTCTCAGGGAAATGCTGCTTTGCTGTACTATTGCTTTGTAGGACACTCCTGTTATGCCAATGAGCTAATGGCAGCCTTGTTTTCCTTGGTGGTAACACAGCCTTACAAATCTTGCTGGTAGGGGCCACTGGCTCTCTTACACGCCCTGCTATTGTCTTGGGACCTCTGTTCTCCTTTTCTCAATTCTTTATGTTCAGAATAAACCTTGAACCAACATCTGAGCAGGGAATTCACATAGCCACAAGCTACCCTTCAGCATCACTTCTAATATCTTCTTTAACTAAAGGCTCTGAGGCTGAATGCACAGCTTGGTGTGGTGTCGTGGTACAGCAGTGCTAACATGTATGAGGGACTGGGTTCCATCGTCAGCATTACATGTCCTCTGAAGGAACAGAACATTTTGACTGAAGATGAGCAGGAGGAGGAATTTTACATGTGGTTCTAACTGCAATGGTTTCCTTTTGACACCCTCCTACTTTTAGATTTTTACCAGCACTTCTATTTTCCTTTCTTTGGGAAACTTTTTAGCTTTCGTTATTTGTTTTTTTTAAAAAAGTATAAAATCCTTGCCCTCAGGAGGCAGAAGTAGGAGACTATAGCCTGAGACTACAGAGTGAATTCCAAGTCAGCCTGGGCTAGAGAAAGACCCTACTTCAAAAAAAAAAAAAAAAAAAAAAAAAAAAAAGAAAAGAAAAGAAAAAAAATATATATGTGTGTATGTGTGTGTGTGCATATATATATGTGGCTCCATGTAACTGTGGGTCCTATAAAGTGATTTCTTTTACAGACATCTTTAGTTTCTGGAATAGTATGATCAAGGGGAAGTCAGGACCTTGGAAAGTACTTGGGTCCTAATTAGGTTGGGGTATCATCTACAGCAAGATGCCAGAAAAACATGTGCCATCCCATTTCTAACTCAGGTACTTGGGGGGAGTAGCACTGCTATTAAAAATTAAATTTGGGGCTGGAGGGATGGCTTAGTGGTTAAGGTGTTTGCCTGCAAAGCCAAAGGACCCAGGTTCAATTTCCCAGGACCCACAGATGCACACGTCAATTAGCCAGATGCACAAGGAGGCGCACGTGTCTGGGGACACATGCGTCTGGAGTTCGTCTGCAGTGGCTAGAGGCCCTGGCATGCCCATTCCCTCTCTCTCTCTTTCTCTCTCTGTCAAATAAATAAATTAATAATTTAAATAAATAAATATAGTCTGGGCATGGTAGCACATGCCTTTAATCCCAGCACTTGGGAGGCAGAGGTAGGAGGATTGCTGTGAGTTCAAGGCCACCAGGAGACTGAATTCCAGGTCAGCCTGAGCTACAGTGAGACCCTACTTCAACACCCCCCCCCAAAAAAAAATTAAGTTTGGAACAACATATCTGAATCCTTGAAGAGATTAAGCCGTCAGGATTCTTTCCTCGGGGGAAAATGATTTTAGAACTAGTTTATATGTTACTGTGAGTTAGTTATTCTTGTTAAATTAAAAGATGCTTCTCTAATACATAGCTCAGGTATTTGATGAAATCAACAGAACTACCATGTAGTCTTGTACCCAGTAACACCAGCCAATGCTTCTGACTTATTGAGAAGACTGTAAGACAAAGACAGAGCACTTCAGTTTCCACATTTCCATACTGAAAAGACTACAGCCTTTGTTTCTTCCCTGAGACAGATCTCAGGTAGCCCAGGCTGCCCAAAGACTCCTGATCCTTCTGCCTCAATCTCCCAAATTCTGAGATTAAAGGCATGGGCCACCACACCTGGCTGGCTATGGCCATTGCTAGGAAATTTTGATGCATTTTAAGCCTATCAATGATGAAAAACATTACATATGAAAATATTAATTTACTGTATCTGCTCCCATGTAATTCATACCCAGAAGATACACCTCAAATTAATGAGGGCATGTTTATAGAGTAATATGGAGTGGGAACTAGGAAGAACACAGGGATAGGAGGTAAGGGGAATCTCAGCCCATCCTGAGCAGTATCTGCTGCCTCCTTTAGCCAGTCAACAGATGTGCTTTCTGTCAGCTATGGAGGGTGGTTTGGAGCTGCACTGTGAAGGAGCAAAAGAAGATCCAAGACATTTGAATGAGTACTTCTACTGTGAGGGGCCAGAGTAGACAGTTCTGGACTAGGCAGACAGGGATGGCCCTTAAGGAAGGGAATCTTATGATGTCACACCCTTGCCACGCCTATCCCAGCTGACCCTGCCTATCTCAGCTCACCCCACCTGCTTCACTTGTGGGATCCAAAGTCTGCCCATCTCACCCAATCAGGTCTCTCTTGAGTGTGCACCCTGCCCAGGTATGGGTGGAATCCTCCTGTGAGCCCAGGCTGACTGGCTGGGATAGCTAGTGCAGGTATGTCCACCTGTTCGTGAACGCAGACTCTAACATGTATGTTTTTGGGCCCATGGGGGTTTCTTCTCCTCTCTGGCCCTTGAGCTCCATACAATGACACCAACACAGTTGCGTCTTCATGCCAGTAAGATTCTCTCTCGCCCACCCTGGCAGCAGGGTGAGAAGAGACACTTTTTATTATTGATTTTACTTTTAAATCTCTTTGGAAGTGCATGCCTTAAAAAAAAAAAAAAAACCGGGGCTGGAGAGATGGTTTAGTGGTTAAGCGCTTGCCTGTGAAGCCTGAAGACCCCGATTTAAGGCTCGATTCCCCAGGTCCCACGTAAGCCAGATGCACAAGGGGGCGCATGCATCTGGAGTTTGTTTGCAGTGGCTGGAGGCCCTGGCACGCCCATTCTCTATCTAGCTGCCTCTTTCTCTTTCTTTCTGTCTATTGCTCTCAAATAAAAAAATAAAAATAAACAAACAAACAAAAACCCCTTCTCACATTCTTTTAGTCCAAGGTCCATGTTCATTGACATGGGCTCTTAGACCATGTGGTGTATTTCCCCTCTCCCCACTTTACCTTCCTTTCCTTGGCCCTTTCCCTGATATCCCTGTGATATGTGAATAAAATAAGGTGATCAAAAAATCATTCTCACTGGGTGTGGTGGTGCATGCCTTTAGTTCCAGCACTTGGGAAGCACAGGTAGGAGGATTACTGAGAGTTTGAGGCCACCCTGGGTCTACATAGTGAATTCCAGGTCAGCCTGGGCTAAAACAAGACTCTACTTTCAAAAAAAAAAAAATCATTCTCTTTAGTCTGGACTGCCAATTCTTTGGTTAATTAACAGACACAAATTCAGGGCTTTGGGTTCCAAGATTATTACTAGGAACCCCAGTACCCCATTTTATTTAAAGCTTCCCATATCACTACCATTGCCATCCCAACTATGGGATGTGTAAGAAATATAGTCATGCATTGCTTAACAACGGGAACATGTTCTGAGAAAGGAGTGGCTGATTTTACTGCTCTGAGAACATCACAGAGTGTACTTACACAAATTAAGTGGCCATGAGGTCCCTAGGCAACACAATCTCATGGGACCACCATCGCATATGTGTCCTGTCATTGACTTCCTTATGTGGCACATGACCATGCTTAAAGTAACACAGAACATCGTGGGTTCACATGCTGTGGACTATATCTTCATAATGTTTTGTTGATTATAAAGGTGTATTTTCAGCTAAGTGGAAAACCACTAATTTACATACAAAAGAAAGACTGCCTTCCTAAACTAAGTAATCTCCCTTCAATATGAAGCAACATGGTTGAAGGCATCACTTGGCAGCAGGAAGCCTTGTTCTGATGAAACATGCAGCAGGACTGAATGACAAGAACTCCAAGCATGGGCCATACCAGAGTGTGTGTGTGTGTGTGTAGGGGGGTAACAATAATTTTATATAGAAATGAAAACATATCTCTTACAAGATGAGGTGCAGGGAGGGGCTTGTGGAAGGGGCCTGCTGGCCACACTAGTCTGGCTATACTTTTTCATGACTCTCACCTTATCCTCTAGGTAGGCCTAGACTATATTTCAGTTGAGGTTTAATAAAACAAGCACAGGTCATCTAAGTAAACATCCATCGGAACTATTTTAGGATATGTCAGAAGAGGGCGCTAAGCCAAATGCAAACCTCCAAAGATTGAAAGCCGTCCCCCAACACCACTGCCAGTCTCTCTGAGTTGTAGTCAAGACCTCGAGGCTAGAGCAATACAGTGCCACCCAAGGCAATCTTGAACCCTTGACTTCTTAACTTTATTTATTTATTTTGGGTTTTTCAAGGTAGGGTCTCATTCTAGCTCAGGATGACTTGGAATTCACTGTGTAGTCTCAGGGTGACCTCGAACTCACAGCGATCCTCCCACCTCTGCCTCCTGAGTGCTGGGATGAAAGGCGTGCGCCACCGCGCCCAGCTCTTCTTCACTTCAGAGAAGATGAAGTATGTCTACCACACACAACACACACACCGAGGCTCACACTGAAGAAGGAGGTGTGCCTTGAGACTGTGGGGATGCTGTTAGGAACTAAGGAACCTATGTACAGGTACTCTGCAAGCATGTATGTCACAAAAATATGAGGGATTAATTTGGGAGAGGTATGCATAGTGCTGGTATAAATAGTGGGGTAAGAAATTAAAATAACATTAAGCACCATCATATGCCAAACACTGGGCCCAGGTTTTCATATAGGACATATACTTCTCATAAGAAATACTTCATGAAGAAGGTATTACCCTTGTTTCATTCAAGTTTGAGTATGCATTCTAGCTTTAAGACATATACAAAAAGATGAATGTAAATGTATCTCTTATACATACAAATATCTGTGTTCTTACATATATACACATACATATCTATATTTCTCTATAAAATGTCTCTTGGCCCACGTTTTGTAATTTATAAAACAGGGACAAAAGCTAGCATCTGTCACACAAAGATGAAGGGAGGATATCGGATGTGGAGGAGAAATGGTTAATTACACACAGCTTCAAGTATATAACACATACACACAAAAGCATATTGATGCATCATCCCTTCTTTAAGGAGAGGCAGGAATAGAGATTTTGTGTGAAGCAAAAATAAAAATGAAAGCTAGCGGAAAACATCCTTAAGACTGAAAACCTTGCCTGGAGAAGATGCCCTGGCGCCAATCTCTGCCTTTGTTGCAGGCTGAATAGCAGAAAGTGCCCTCTGCTCCAAGTAGGTGTTTGCCCTGGCAGTGAGGAAGGAACTGTACTTTGTTCCCCCTTCTGCTGCCATTGTGAGGTGATGAAAAGAAAGTTGGGATTCTGATCACTGATAATTACATGCATTCTCAAAGACCGGCAAATTACCTGGGCTAAATGCCATTTCTGGAAGCTTCACTTCGAAGATGATGCTGTGTGCCACATCTCTTGCCCCCTGCATGGTGCGGTCGCGGAAGCAAAGTACTTCAACAGACTGGAAACTGCCACTCCTGTCGTCACACCCCAGATTTGTATTTGTTTCAATTATTTTTGTTGAGGAAGGAAAGAAAAGAGCCCGTGTAAGTGCTTCAGCAAACCAGCTTCAGAGAATTCAATGCAAAGCAATTATTCCTCTCTGTCTCCTGGAGGAACAGCCTTAACCTTCCAGACCTTTTGAGCATAACTCATGTAGGTATCTTCTGTCCAAATGTTTAGAGCTAAATGCTGAATTTGCTGTGATTCCTTTCTAGGGGAGTTTTATAAAGCAATCACACTGCAGAGAAATAATTCTGATAAGTAAAGCTTAAAAGAAGGGAAAAAGTGCTCCCAACACATTTAAAAAAGAACCTCTCAGACGTGGGTTCTTCAGGCCTGGTCCTCCCATTTTGAACTCCCACTCAATGAAACAGTGCCTCACCAGTAGGCAAGAGGCACAGCTGCAGCGGGCACACTAAATCTGAATAATCACTGGTCTCACTTTTAAGGGGACAAAATCAATAGTTTACCCATCTTCAAATTTTGTTGTAAACAATTCTACTTCCATAAAGGAAACTGCACAATTCTTAAATATGAAGAAGCAGGCCCCACACCTGTCTCACTCCATGCCCACCCCTTCCAAAGTACCACGGCCTTCTGTATCCTCACAGTGCTTTTGCCCGTTTTTCCTTGACATAAATGGAATTACACAATTTGTATTCTTTTAGGAACCACGTGTCTCACTCAACATTAGGTGTGAAACCCATCCACAGTGATATGTTCAGGAGTTCATGCCAATTGGTTGTGACAGAGCATCCCATGGTGAGGAAACTCCTGTAATTTTATCATCCATTTCATTACAGGAGGACACAGGCTTGTCCCAGTTTGAGGCAAGTAAGAATGCTGCTGCTATTCACATTCTTACGTGTTTTATTTGTTATCTACATTGCACCCTTGTGTGTGACACAAAGAATGTAACTGGTGAGCCATGGGTATTTTTAACCCTGGTAGATCCCGCCAGACATTCTTGCAGTAGCTTTCCAGAGTTCCAATTTCCCCACATTTATTATTATTATTATTATTATTATTAGTTTTTCAAGGTAGGATCACACTCTAGCCCAGGCTGACCTGGAATTCACTATGTAATCTCAGGCTGGTCTTGAACTCACGGTGATCCTCCTATCTCTGCCTCCCACGTGCTGGGATTAAAGGCATAAGCCACCATGCTGGGCCACAGTTTTAGCTTTTGTTAAGTCACTTTGGTGGATATATGGCTATTATTGCATAATGGTTTTATTGTTCTTTCCTTGACATCTAATACTGCTGAGCATCTTTTCATATTGGCCTTTTCTATTTACTTACTTTAGAGTAAGGGAAAGAAGGATGGTAGCAACAGAGATATCCTGTCTGAATCCAACCCAGTCTGCTGGAAGAGAAGGAGGCCTAGTCAGTGGCATGGCCTCTGACAATCACATCTTTAGTGGCAACTGCTCTTCCCTAGCAAACCTGCTTAAGAGCTAGCCAGGTGTGGAAACTGGATCATAGTTAGTATACTAACTGATTTTCTGGCTTCCATACCACTAATGAAAAAAATGCATTTAGCAAAAGAGAGAGAACGATATAGGCAGGCCCACTGTTAAAAACATATAAATAGGGGCTGGAGAAATGGTCTTAGTGGTTAAGGCACTTGCCTGCAAAGCCAAAGGACCACTGTTCTATTCCCCAGGACCCACATAAGCCAGATGCACAAGGTGGCACATGCATCCAGAGTTTGTTTGCAGCAGCTGGAGGCCCTAGCATGCCCTTTCTCTCTCTCTCTCTTAAATAAATAAATAAATATTTAAAAAAATATAAACATGAGCCAGGTGTGGTGGCACATTCCTTTTATCTTAGTATTCCAGAGGTATAGGTAGCCTGAAGCTATAGAGTGAGTTCCAGGTCAGCCTGAGCTAAAGTGAAACCCTGCCTCATAAAACAAGAAACCAAACAAAAACACACAAAGACATGCAGACACATAGACATACACACTCTTGTAAATACCATCTGTGGGCTGCTAGGACCAAAAAATTCCTCAAAGGCCATCCAGGGTACTGGGCTAAGTTACAGGGATCATAAACACCAACTGTTATCTGTGAACAAAAAAAAACTTTCTGAGACTCAAGTGCCAGGTCAGTTTTACAATACAAACAGTGCTAATTAACGGTTCCTGATTTCTTCATATTGTTCTGTGGAGCATTGAAAACTAGACACTTGAAGGAGGACTTAAGGGAGAAGAAGAAAGCTTTTACATCTCACCCTAGGCTACAGCACTTCCCTATGACAGGGACTAGTACACCCTCCCCTGTGCCTCTGTGCCTAGCATAGAGTAAGAACCAGGTAGTTTAGAAGGAAGAAAAGATATGAGGAGAGAATGGAGAGAAGTCCAATGGAGGGCAGTCCTCTCTTAGAGCATACAGGCTATAAAATGACTCATTTGTGTGTGATGAGAAAATAAATCAAAGGGTCACTCCTATAGTAGATCTACAGTTGGTTCAAGTTAAAAAGCCAGATGCCCTGATACTGTAAACATGTTCTTTCCTCCCAGTCCTCCCTTCTGTTTCCTTAGCTCTGAGCTCAACTTTAAATAGCACAGGTCTTTATACTCGATATGTAAGATAGTTATACCTATTCCATCTCCTGCCTCTCATAAGACACTGGGCACCCAGATCTTGTAAAAATACTATACTCCAATAAAATGAATTAGGGCACCTTGAACACATAGCTACTTCTAAGGTTAGGGAAGGAAAAATACAAGACGTGCCTGCCTGGATCATCTTACAATTCCAGAAAACAGAAAGCACTCAGGGAAAAAGGATGAGAGTATGTCAGAGGGACATGGAAACCAGTCCAAAGCATCAATGACCAAGGCTGTAATAATCTGATGGCCAAAATAAAGAACGTTTGGGTTATAACTCAAACTATAAATAAGTATGGGTCCCAGTGGTAGAGCACTTGCCTAGCTTGAGGGAGGTCCTAGTTCCATCCTCAACAATACAGAAAAATAAAATCTCTAAGCCCACACTTATAAAATAATAGAATAAGGGGCTGGAGAGATGGCTTAGCGGTTAAGTGCTTGCCTGTGAAGCCTAAGGACCCCGGTTTGAGGCTCAATTCCCCAGGACCCACAAAGTGGCGCATACATCTGGAGTTCGTTTGCAGTGGCTGGAGGCCCTGGTGTGCCCATTCTCTGTCTATCTGCCTCTTTCTCTCTCTGTCTGTCGCTCTCAAATAAATGAATAAAAACAAAAAAATTAAAGAATAAGCTGGGAGTGGTAGCACACGCCTTTAATCCCAGCACTTGAAAGGTAGAGGTAGAAGGATAGCCGTGAGTTCAAGGCCACCCTGAGACTACATAGTGAATTCCAGGTCAGCCAGGGCTAGAGTGAGACCCTACCTTGAAAAAAATAAAAATAAAATAATAGAACAAATAAAGAAACAATGGGAAAAGACAAGTCAAGGCCTGTCAAACAATACACATGGATGCTGCAATCCTCCTCTGGAGACAGTGTCATCTCTTACTTCTTTGATATTGGATCAGTTTGTACTAAGGCAGTGGCCTGCTGTAGTGAAAAGGCCCTGGCTGGATGTCTGTGTGCTAGTAACTGCAAGTAACTGGCTTCAAGACCTGGGGATGTTTCTCCCTTACAGGCAAAATGAAGGGATTGGAAGTTGAAGTGCTGAGGACATAGCTCAGTTGGTAGAGTGTTTGCCTAGCATGCACAAAGCCCTGGGTTCAACAACCAGTGCCACATAAAGCAGATGTGGTCGAACATACCTGTAATCCCAGTATTCCAGAGGTGAAAGCAGGAGAATCAGAAGGTTAAGATCATCCTTGGCTACATAGTAAATTTTAAACCAGACTCTGACTCAAAGGAAAAGAAAAAAAGAAGAAAGGCAGGAGATAAAATAAGGAAATAAGGGTTGGTTTATTTTGTCTAAGATGATTTCTTTCAGCATCAGATTCAGAGAATCTGAAAAACATAGGGAAAAAAAGCCACTGGCAGGTCACAAAACAATGCTAGACTACACTGAAGCTCAGTCCTACAGCACAGCTAAAGCCCTTCAAGGGATTATTTGAGAAGAGCGTAGGCAGTATCCAGAAAATTCCGTTTGAGGTGCTGAGTTTCAATTGTCTCATGTGACTCCGTAACAGGAACTCTTTTATATAAGAACATCCTGAATTTTGGCAACTCACTGACCTTTGGCAACTGAATTAACCTCCCTGTGCCTTATGTTTTCATGCAAGTCTCACCTGTACTTAGCACAGAGATTAAAAACAAGACAATTACTCAACACATATATTTTGTTGTGGTTACCTCATCTGATGTCCTCATTCAGTTCAGTCTATTGTTATATATAAGCTACCTGTCTTCAGTTCCAAGGTGGAACTGGATCTAAGCTTTGTCATCCACAAATGTACCGTTAGAGCTAAATGCTACCTACATCATATAAATTAGAATATGGTATCAGAAGCCACAAGTGGATGCCTACTTTCAAACAAGTGCATTTATGACAATATATGACATATAAAGGCAATGGGTAGGAAGGTAATAAGAAATCTTTGAGCAGAAATGGACAGGGATAAGTTTCCTAGAATAGCCTGACCTAAGATGAGCAATACAGAGCAGGAATGGGTGACTAAAGAGGAAATTCTTTGCTTACCCACAAAGGGAGGTCGCCTGAAGGGAACTCTCCCACCAAGGTAGGCATGCAGGGGTGCAGATCGCAGTCATAGCACAGGAGAATCAGAATCCATTTGACATCAGGCTAAACATTACTTAATCTTTCTTTGATGATGCTAAAGTGACTTTCATGGCTTTAGGGACTCTAGTAGTTTGAATGTAAAATGTCCCCTGTAGCCTCATGTGTTTATGATTAAGCCTCATCATTAATCCTCAGATGGGGGTACTGTTTGAGAAGTTGGTGGAGCCTTTAGAAGGTGAAGAATTGCTGAAGGTGTGTTGCTGGGGGTGGGCCCAGCCCCACCTGCTCTCTCACTTTGTCCCTGCTGATGAGAAAATGTGATACCCGGCTGACTTTTCCTACCATGCTTTCCCCGCTATGATGGAACTGCCCCTCAAAACTATAAGCTGCTTGCCCTTGGTATTTTGTCCCAGCAATGAGAAAGTAACTTCTACTACTTGATGGAATTAACTCTGGAACCTCAGTTACCATGGAAATTAGATGGGACACTTCTGGGTAAGCCAGCTATACTATACAGATAGACAGAATTGTTTCAATGAATTGAGAAATGAACACTGACTAAAAGTTTAGGGTTCTAGAACTGTCTTTGCCACTAATAAAGTGTGTGTATTTGGCCAGATCACTCTCTTTTATATAGTAAAAGTAACAAAACATAATTTTAAAAACTGTTTTGAAAGTTTTGAAGTAAACGCTCCTTCCTACTTTGTTTTGAGAGCATACAGTCCGCCAAAGTGGCACAGTTGTGATCTGGCTACTGTCCACCAAGCAATTTGGTAGAAAAGTAAGCATGAGAAAGGAGAAGCCAAAATTGTCAGTTTGATCATCTTTAGCTCCAGGGGTTTCCACGACAAACCCATAAAAGATGTTTATCTGAAAAAAAAAAATGGATGTCTCCAATACCCAAACACTTAATCTAACAGGTAATGAACAAAGGAAATTACATGTTTTTAAAGCCCAGGGGAAAAAAATTCAAGTCTCGAATGCACTTCAAAGACACAGCCATCATGGAAGATGCAAAGTGTTGACTAAGCCCCACTAACAGCATGTTCAGCTCTGGCTTCTTGGCGATGGCTCTGCCATGTTAAAGGTCCACCATCGAAGGCGAGTCTTGTTGAGACATTTCCCAGACATCCACTCTTCAGTAACTGCCCCAGGAGAAAGCAGAAGAGCAGAGCAAGATCAGCAGTAGGATAGCATTAAAGGCTGTTTTTAATGTGATCACAAGAACTGGCCTAGAGGTGACAGCACTCTATGGCAACACAGTGCCAGTAAATGAAATCAACACTTCATTACGGAAAATAAGAATTTAAATCAGGCCCATTTTCAACCTACCAAATGCGTAAAACTGTTTACCATCTGATGCCAGTGGGGAAAGTGGCAGTTTGAGGTGATAGTTATGAGCAGTGGTGTGCTAGAGGTGGCTCTGACAGGCTTATGATGACCAATTGTTACTAACTTTTCTCAAGTCCCAACTCGGTGACTTCATATTGAGAGCTTAAAATTGCCCATAGTGAGAATACAGACTCCATGGAAATAAGCAAGCACTATGAAATCCAAGGGGCCTCTCCTAAAAGCCAGTCGTTAAATACTAACCAGCATAGCCAATTACAAACCTTAAAGTGCTCAAACTCCTTAACTCAGTAATTCTTTATTCAAAATTCTTTGGAAACAACTCAAGATGAGTGAGTTTGGGAAGAAGTTCATATGCCAAGAAGCTCCTAATAGTGAAGAATTATGAGAAACTGTTATGTCAAAAACTTAGTAAAATAATTACAAACCCACTAGAAAAGGATATAGAATGTAATGGCATAATGCCTAAATGCTAACAAAACAGAATATAGTATAATCTTAGTTGTTTATGAGCGAGAACAAGAACAAGAGAGAAAGAACTGGCACACTAGGGCCTTTAGCGACTGCAAACTCCAGATGTATGTGCCATCTTGTGTGCATGCGCAACCTTATGCATCAGGCTTAGGTGGGATTTGGGGAGGTGAACATGGGTCCTTAGGCTTTGCAGGCAAGCACTTTAACTGCTAAGCCATCTCCCCGGTCCTATTTTTTTCAATCTTTTTTTTTTTAAATGAGAGAAAGAGAAAAAGAATTGGCATGCCAGGGCCTCCAGCCACTGCAATCAAACTCCAGACATGTGTGCCACCTTGTGTGCATGTGCCACCTTGTTTGTCTGGCTTATGTGGGATCTGGGGAGTTGAGCATAGGTTCTTAGATTTTGCAGGCAAGCACCTTAACCACTAAGCCATCTATCCAGCTCTCAACCTTAGTTTTAAAGAATGCACAGAAAAATATTACAAAGAAATATACAAAGCTGCCGGGCGTGGTGGCGCACACCTTTAATCCCAGCACTCGGGAGGCAGAGGTAGGAGGATCGCCGTGAGTTCGAGGCCACCCTGAGACTCCATAGTGAATTCCAGGTCAGCCTGGGCTAGAGTGAGACCCCACCTCGAAAAAACCAAAAAAAAAAAAAAAAAAAAAAAAAAAAAAGAAATATACAAAGTTTACTTAAAAAATCCAAAACCAGGTGTTAGCACAGCACTCAGGAGGCTGCAGGAGGATCTCACGTTCCAGGCCAGCCTGGGGTCCACAGCATATACTGCCTCAAAAACAAGCAAAGAACAACAACAAAAGCAAAAATTCAAAAACTTAAAACAATAACTGAAGAACACTACAGGATTTCACACAAGGAGAGCTGTGGCTGGAAACCTAATGTGGGAAAGGAACCACGCCCAGTACAGCCTAGGGACCTGCCCTTGTTTGCCAAATCGTCACACATCGCTTACAGCACTTTCCAAACCTCAGGAGATGAAGTATTTGCTGCTAAAATCATCAAGTGGATCAAAACTAGAATTTCTCAACAAGGCTGGGGTGTGGCTCAATGAATAGTAGAGTACTTGCCTAGCATGCATGAAGCCTTGGGCTCTATCCCCAACACTATGGGGAAAAAAAGAGACAAAACAGAATTTATTTGGTGAAAGCTTTGAGAGATGTCTGTAGGCATTCAAAAACGAGTTACAATATCACGAATGATCAACCAGATAGTACCAGCCTCATGTCATCCAAAAACAAGAGAAGCAATCACACATGCCCTCACCAGTGATCTTTCATTCGGAGTCAGCACCACCAGTGAGCTGGTCAACTTTCCTGGACGCTGGTAGCTGAACTGTTGCCCTGCCAGCCCCAGGAATGGTCTCTTTGGTAAGAAGGCCATAAAGTTTGTCTTTTTCTGATAAAGTCAGAGTGAGCTATATGGTTTAAAGCTTTAAAATTCATTTTTATGAAATAGCTAAAGACTGAAGCAAATCTAAAAGAAAGCTTCCATGGAAAATGTAATTTAATTCTGTCCAAAACAATACAATGGACAATTATCACATGTGAGTAAAACCTGATAAAGCCTGCTTTATTCATCATGTCCCGATTCTCACAGTTGCATCCATGAAGAAAGGTGTCACTACCACACACGTGTCAGGATGAAGAAAGAGTGCTTAGGGGTCACTTGCTCATTAAGTTGCACTGAGATCTGAAGTTTGGCTTCTTCGTATACCACACTGCTGAGAGCCAGGGAGCAGAAGGTGGCCGCTGTCCCCGCCCCCACAATGCATACTGAAAGCCCATTTCCTAACCTCTTGTCCACTCTCAGCTGCAAAATGGGAACACTACTCACTTTACAGAGTGCTAAAAAGGCTGGCGATTGGGCATAAGAAACTTGTTCTGTGTGGGGCATACTGTCAGAGCACAGACGACAGAGGCTACGGCTGCTGGCAGTCAGCAGCATATCTTCCTTAGAGGCAGATATTCACTCAGCGTTCACATGGCATCAGATGTGAAGCTCCAGGCTGTGGGTGTAGCTCAAAGGTAAACCCCATGCCTACCACACACAAGGTCCAGAGTTGGATTGCCAGCCCCTCCCCAAATACAGAGCCATATGCAGACGCTTCTTTTTGTACATTGAGGAGCTATTGCTTGCAACAAACTCTCAGAGGTGGTGCATTTGTAATACCCATGCCAAACTAGATACCACCACTCTAAATTACCCATGATAAATCACATACCACCCATTGTCTCCAGTCATACCACTAGCCACTGTGCCTCAACAGACATAAACACTAGTTGTAGGGACAACATGGGGAGCCTTTGTCACTTGCACAGCATCGATCAAACACAATCCTCACAATGAGTCACATCAGAAGAGCTGGCGACTTCCTGGAGACCTTCTGTGCGTCAAACACTGACCAATGCCTTCCCATAGGACAGCTCCAGTCCTCCTCACAACCCACTCATACCTGACTGGTACTTCCATTGTGTTCTACACATCAGGCAGGATTCTATAGGAGGCAGATGCAAAAGTGGAAATCGAAGAGGAGAAACTGGCTACGGTGGAGCTTAACACTTAAAAGGGAGGCTGGGTATGATGGCGCACACCTAAAGTTCCAGTACCAACAGGCTGAGCGAAGAGGCTTTCAATCCAAGCAAGCCTGGGCTACAGAGCCAAATCCTGTCTCAGATGACCAAAACTAAATTAACCAACAAAGCGAGAAAAAGACATTAGCCAAAGATCACCCAAGGAAATGTAAAACAAAAACTGAGAAATAAATACTACAAAGAAGGAACATGGAAGTCCAGTTGGTAACAGGAAGAATAAGACTTTTTGTAGAAGCTAGGGAAATATCCTGGAGAAAACAAAGACATTTTTACCGTTGCAGAGTAGACGCTCAGTGGAACACATGGGATGTGTGTGGCACAGGTGGGAAGAAAAGCGTGCTACAGCACAAAGCAAGTGCGAGAGCCAGGCATGGTGACACACCTTTAGTCCTAGCACTCAGGAGGCAGAGGTAGGGACTCACTTTGAGTTGGATGCCAGTCTGTACAGAGTGAGTTCCAGGTCAGCCTGGGCTAGAGGGAGACCCTACCTTGAAAAAAATGCAAGTGCAAAAGCCCTGTGGCAGGAAACATGGACTGACTTGAGGCTTGACTCCCACAGGGCCAAGCCCAAGTCTGGTATGCCACATTAAAGAACTGAGTTCCATGATTATAGCACAATAAAGACACTCAGATGTTTCATTTAGGGAGTGAAGAACAGATCTTCTCTTTGCTGCTTGAGATGATTTTTATCAGAATTTGGACTAGAGGCCAGAAAAGACAGAGGCACATCCAGAAGCTACTGTAGAGACTTGAGCAAAGACAACCAGAGCTTAGAAGAAGACCACCCGCCTCAAGGTGACAATCAGTTGGATGTGTTGAACATGAGGGGCTGGAACAAGCAAGCAGGTGACTGGTTAGAGTGGCCAGCAGACCATAGGGTGGGAGGTTTGGGCTGGTGGCAGTAAAGTGTGTCATATGGGGAAAAGTAGTTACTGGCATCACAGGTGTAATGACATCACCTAGGAGTGACGCTTGGAGGAACTGCAGAAATTCTCCATCTTCCACGTGAGGCTCACTGAAGAGTGACTTCTGAGGATCAGAATGAGGCTCTGGGGTCTGCCCGCCGCAGAAAGAGGAGGGAAGAGAAAAGAGAGGTGGGGAAGGTGGCAGCAGTAGCAGTAACTACAGTCCAACACCACGATGCCAGAGCACACCTGCAGGAGATCACTGAAGTGAATGCCTGTTCTTGGAAGAGAATGGAACCTTCAGGGAAACTGTGATTCTAAGAACACTAAAGGGAAGCTGGAATTACACTTAGAGTGAAAAAGGCTAAGGTAGTAAAAGTGGAGTTGCCACCAAGTCATGCCTAGATTTCCTCAGAAATCATTTATGTAGGACTCTGCTAGAGAACTTCTTCCCCCGGAAGCCTGCTCTTTGACTGTGCCAGGCCATGATGGCCCCTCCTTCCCTCCATGTGGGCTCTGGAGTGTCTGCCTGTACTAAGTGTGCAGGACACAGAGCAGTAAAGCACGGCCGCTGTGGTGAGGGTACTCAGAGGCTGCTTGGGAGCCAGCAGGAAGAGCAAAGGAGCACTTCAGATCTCTTGGGGTGGAAGGACAGCTGCCAGACCATGGAAGAAGGCAGGAAACAGAGGACAGAGGGAAGGGCACATCTGAGGGCAGAAAGTGGAAAAAGCACTGGTAAGGCAAGGCTGCAGCCAGAGCACAGGCTGTCTCTTGGGAAGCAGCAGGAGTTAAGGCTGGGGTGACAGGCAGAACCTAGACCTGAAGAACCCAGGAATACTAAGCTAGGAAGCATTAGCTTTGTCCTGAAGTCAGCAGGAACCCTAGCAGGGCTTCAAGAAGAGCCATGCAATCAGATGTTGGAAACTTCATGTGGGAGGCAGACAGGAACATCCTGGATGACAGCCTGCGAGGCTGTGCAATCCCCAGTGAGGTCATCAGTGTGCACAGTTTCTGGTGATCCTGTCTAGAATAAGAAACAGCAGTGGCAAACAATCAAGGTATCATTTCTTTGGTTCTTCTATTACTTAAATTCCCAGTTAACTTCCCACATGTTAGTGTCTCACCTGCCCTAGAAACCTTAGGTTCTTAGCTCTGCATCTCTCAATGCCTGGTGTATTAGCTCAACTGCTGAGTGACCCAGACTTTCCTAAGCTGTGACTCTAACCAACAGATACACCTCTAAGCAAAGCAGACACTTGGTCTTAGTCCTCTACCACGGTTCAGAGGAGACCCCAGCAATCCGTTCAGCCTCTCCAGAAAGCAAAGAGAAGAGAAATGGGTATACACTGAGCGCCTCCTGGGTGCTGAGTGTTATCATGTTTAGTCCTTAAGTCAGGAAAAGAGGTAGTTCTATCAACATTCAAGAGAAAAACTGAGACAAGGAAAAGCTCATAACTTTCTCCAGGGCACAGAGCTACCATGACCAACACTGGGCATCAAGTCCAGGTCTGTTTTGGTAGCCGTGGGTCAAGCAGAGGATGCTTTCACCTGAGCAATGTGGCAATGGCATCCAGCCATTTGACCTCATGACTCTCCAATAGAAAATGCAGACAGTGTGATATCCATTTCACAGCTGTTATACAAGTTTGCAAGTTTGTGACTGCCCCTTTTAAGTGCACAGTACTCTGAAAATTGTGATCATTTTGGTAGAATAGCTCTATGGGGAGGACCATTTATCTACTGCACTCAACCTGACCTTCAACTGCTTTCCAACAGACCTGCTTGCTGTTACAACAGGGTCTCACACTACACTGGACTTCACATTACTAATGGCTTGGTTTGTACTGATACTCATGTAACTGCCATTCCATGGTATCACCTGGAGGGGAAGGAATTTTAATAAAAGTTAAATCATCATTCCTTGAAAAGAACCACTCTTTTTTTCAGCTCTGACATATTTACATGGCTAATGAAATTATTCTGCCTGATTTCATAACTTCATGATACTTGTGGGTCTTTAATTTTTAATTTATGACTTCCCAAATGGCTAAAACAGCTGACCACAAATATGATTATTTTAAAAAGACATTACAAGACAAACATGGTGACATAGATCTTTAATCTCAGCACTTGGGAGGCAGAGGTAGGAAGATCACCATGAGTTCGATGCCAGTCTGGAGGACTACAGAGTGAGTTTCAGGTCAGCTTGAACTAGAGTGGCTAGTCAATATGGTACAATGAGGAATTCGGGCCAAGCCCTGGACCTGTGCATGAAGATCAGGGAATACATGGAGTAAAACTAAACAGGGAAAGCTCACATATGGGCATACCTATGAGACTGCTTTATGGTGGGAGAAGCATTTCACTGTGGTCATAGAGAGCGTTATATAATGCTCACAGGGAAAACATGTTCGAGGCAGTGGATGCAGCACAAGGAAAAAGACACGGAAAAAGTTATAGGCATATTTGACTGGGTTATAGTGAGGGGAAGGGAGCCTGGGAAAAAACAAACAACCTGAGGTGGAACAATGGCTTACAAGAAAAAATTCTGGATGAGGTAGGGATGGTACTGGGCCAGACCACGACACTACTGGCCTCTTGTTCAGTGAGTGAGTCACAGAGCAAATGTGAGTGAGCAGTCTGAGGACAAGGGCTCTATAGTAGTGTCATGCAAGATGGAAACAAGAAGATGCCAGCTGTCCAAGAGTGAGATGAGATACAGTGGAGGTACTGGGAATGAAACTAGAACATGAATGTGCAACACACCAGGAGGGAGAACTGAGGCAGTTAAACAACTGAGCACTAAGAGAGTGAGGAGAATCCAGAGGAGTTGCTAAACTGTGAATAGCAGGGCCAGGAGAGGCAGAGAAGGAGATAATCTAATATAACCTTTAAGAGCTTAGGAAATCTGAGTTTAAATTTTACAGTGGCCTACTGTAATGAACTTCAGATTGTTTCTAACTACACAGTAAAATGATACTCAAAGTTTCTCTGACCTTTGTCCTTTGACCTTGGAAGAAATCACTGTAGTGTTTTAGCAAGGACACCAGCACCATGTTGTCATCATACTTGATTAAGAAGTATGGTAGGGCTGTGACTCCTTCTGTTTGACAAAGACCATCATAGGCACGCTCAAGGGCTTGGATCTGCAAAGAGTGAATATGAAGTTATTCTCTAGAAAACACTTCCCAGCTAAAAACTGAAGAGAAAAAAGAAAAAGAAAAGAAAGAAAGGTGCCTTAAAGCCAGGGGACTGGAAATGACTAATCATACTCATTACTCCTTAGTAGCAGACCAACAAACTGCCTTGGATGCCACTTACCTTTTCTATAACAAAGGCGCATTTTATGGTGGTTGCCTAAGTTGTGAATCACAGAGGTACAGAGAGAGAACCCAACATGGTCCTACCATTGATTTTACCATAATCTATTTTTGTTCATGTGTGTGTGTGTGCATGTTTGTACGTGTGTAGATGGACATGTACATGTAAGTACACACATATGTGCAGGTACATGTGTGAGGACCAGAGGTCAACATCGGCTATCTCCTTTGATTCTTCACCTCATTTATTAAAGCAGAGTCTCTCACTGAACCCAGAGTTCACCTATACAGCTAGGCAAACTATCTAGCTCGTCCTGGGAATCCACCTGCCTCCTGAGTGATGAAACTACAGGTGCATGCCACCAAAGCATTCACATGGGTTCTGGGGATCTGAACTCAGGTCCATATGCTTGCATAGAAAGCACTTTACTGACTGAGCCATCTCCCCAGACCAATTTTACCATCATTTTTACTAGCTTTATTAAGGCATAATTCACCTACCCTACAACCCATACACTTAAGAGTGCATAGGAAATGATCTTTTAGTGTGCTCACAAGGTTGATCAACCTTTACTAAGACAACTTTAAGACATGTTTGTCTTCCCTAAAAGCAACTTTATGCCTAATAGCATTCAATCTCCATCTATAATCGCTTCCCTAATTTAGATTTCTTTCTGGGTACTTACATAAAACTATAATTGTGCATTTGTTCTAAACGAACTTAAATTTTAAAATCAGTAATGGTGGTTCCCTGGCTTCATGAATTAGGATCTTAGTGACTGTGGTAGTTTGAATAGATGGCCCCCAATATATTCAGTGTTTTATTAGTTTGTAGTTTGCATCTGCACCCACCTGGCTGGAGGCAGTGTCACTGGGTGGATCTTGGGGTCCAGCCCTTAGGTGTGGTGGTGGGTTTGAGATTCCAATCTAAAGATATGCAAAGTGTGCCTAGCTGGAGTCCCTGAAGTGTGCTGTGCTGTGTGGCTTTTGGCTTTTTTTTTCTCTCTCTCTCTCTTTCTCTCTCTGC
The DNA here is from genome assembly GCA_036346955.1 of Dipus sagitta. Lineage (NCBI taxonomy): Eukaryota > Metazoa > Chordata > Mammalia > Rodentia > Dipodidae > Dipus > Dipus sagitta. The sequence continues at coordinate 18,751,867 of CM070787.1, read as the reverse complement.
TTGGTCATTTAAGAGGGAGCCAGCTTCTTTTGCCATTATGGAACTTCCCCTGGATCTGTAAGCTTCAATAAATCCCTTCCTCCATAACTGTGCCTGGTCTGGAAGTTCATCTCAGTGAACCTGAAGCTGTCTGCTACAGTGACTGATGTGCTTCATGAGTTCAGATCATGTCAACTCTAAGTCTTTGCCTTCACAATCAGAATTCTCCAGGTTAGGGTCAATGTTGTACCAGCCTGATTATCTTAATTGCTCTTCTTGAGAGTAATTGCCAATGGCTCCTTAAAAGGCACTGACTAGTTCTGCACGCACCACTCCTGATGAAGAAGTTCTGCCACTTGGTGGGAGCATGGGAGAAGGCCTTGTGTCTGTTTCAGACTCTCCTCTCAAAGGATATTACCTTATGTTTCCCCACACTGAAAGTAAACACCACATTTTGGTAAATTCTTGCAGTCTTTCAAAATGTTCCTGTAATTCCTCCCTGTAGGCTTAGCATTTCACCAGGTTCTACAGAACATCTGAAAGAAGACTGCTCGCTCCTTCTTCAGAATGACTTTATGAACATTTTGTAAACACTCTGCTCCCAGCACCATCTGGAGGACTCCACAGCTGCCACCTCTCCATCCAGAGAAGCATCTGTTCATTTTTGTATGAAGTGGATACCTGCTCTTAAACAGAAATGCAATTCTATCTGCATTTTGTTTTCTATTTTGGTACCTGCTTTGGTGAAAACCTTTGATCCAAACCCACTGGTCCCCGAATAAGAGGTATGCTCTCAGGAAGGCAGAGGGCGGGATAGCAAAACCAGTAGTAGAAGTGGTACTTCTTTAGATCCTGCAACAAAAAACATGAAATTGTGTATCAGAATGGCACCATTAATTAGTGCAATGCATTGAGCTAGCATAGTGGCACATACCTTTAATCCCAGCACTCATGAGGTAGAGGCAGGAGGATTAGCAATTCAAGGCCAAGCTTGTCTACTTGGCTACATTGTGAGTTTAAAGCCAGTCTGGACTACATGAAACACTAAAAAAAAAGGGTTAAAAAGCCGCACATTAAAAAGTCAATGCAGAGCTTGGCGTGGTGGCGCACGCCTTTAATCCCAGCACTGGGGGGGGGGGGGGGGGACAGAGGTAGGAGGATCGCCATGAGTTTGAGGCCACTCTGAGACTACATAGTGAATTCCAGGTCAGCCTAAACTAAAGTGAAACCCTACCTTGAAAAAAAAAAAGTCAATGCAGGGCTGGGGGCATGGCTCAGTGATTAAGACACTTGCCTGTGAAACCTAAGGACCCAGGATTGATTTTCCCCAGTACCCACGTAAGTCAGATACACGAGGTGGTGCATGTGTCTGGAGTTCATTTGCAGTGGCTACAAGCCCTGGTGCACCCATTCTTTCTCTATCTGCCTCTTTCTCTCTCTCAAATAAATAAATAAAAAATTTTTTAAGCCAGGTATGGTGGTGCACGCCTTTAATCCCAGCACTCGGGAGGGAGAGGTAGGAGGACTGTCATGAGTTCAAGGCCACCATGAAACTACATAGTGAATTCTAGATCAACCTAGGCTAGAGTGAGACCCTACCTTGAAAGAAACAAAACCAAAAAAACCTTTAAAAAGTCAATGCAGAAAAAAAATATGTCCAATTTGTCTCCATCAGAAATCATGATAGAGCACAGAACTTCTGCCTTGAACCCAGAATGCCCTCACACACCACAAACTAATAATAAACATACTGGTAAACGTAACAGACCTTATCAGTTACTGACCAGCAGAAATGTATAGTAAATCACTGACATTATCACTGCTCTGCTTTAGGAAGCAAACTACTCTGAGAGGTAAAGATTATCTTCACTTCATAGATAGAAAACTGAAGCTTAGAAAAGGGCAAAGGGGGCTGGGGAGAGGGCTCAGCTGTTACAGGCACTTGTCTGCAAAACTTGTAGACCTGGGTTGGATTCCCCAGGGTCCAAGTAAAGCCAAATGCATCAAGTGACCTATGTGTCTGGAGTTCATTGTCTGGAACCCTGGTGTGCTCACTCTCTCCCACTAGCAATTAAATAAAAATAAATAAACAAAAAACAAAGAAGGAAAGAAATTTTAAAAAGAGAACAGGGTAAAGGATAGGGCTGGGGAGATGACTCAGTGGTCAAAGGCACTTGCTTACAAAGTCTGCTGGCCAAGGTTTGATTCCCCAGTACCCATGTAAAGCCAGATGCACAGTGGTACATGCTCCTAGAACTCATTTACAATAGCAGGAAGCCCTGGTGTACCCATTCTCAAAAATACACACACTCTCTCAAATAAATAAATATTTTTTAAAAAGAAGGGTAAAGGACTTCAACAACAATAATAAAGTACTGGCAGATAGAGATCAGAATCTGCTCCAAAAATTTCATCTGCTTTCTACTGTCCCACATTTTCAACAGACTTGCAACAGACATGGAAGTAACACCGCCAAACACAATTAGATTCTTGTCACCATGAAATAAATCAAGCCCTTCACTAAGGAAGCTGTGCTGCTTATTTACCTTCCCATGCCTGAGAGAATCCAGCCCCCAAATGCTTGGCATGAGAGGCATCTCATATGTTAGAGATTTTACATATTACAATAAAGTACCTTGTGCATGGGGCATAAAGCTAAACATGAACTTCATTTGTATTTTATATATACCTTATTAATATAACCTGAAGATAATTTTACATAAAATTTTCAGGGTACCAGCACTGTGACCTGTCACATAAGATTCAAGTGTGAAATTTTCCACTCATGTTATCATGTCAACATTCAAAAAGTCTTGGATTTTGAAGCATTTTATATTTCAGAATTTCAGATTAGGGATGTCCTAATCTGAAGTAGATTGTGGTAAAAATAAAATAAAAAATAGATTATGGTAAAATCAATGGTAGGACCATGTTGGGGTTCTCTCTGTGTACCTCTGTGATTCACAACTTAGGCAACCACCATAAAATGTGCCTTTGTTATAGGAACGTGTTATAGAAAAGGTAAGTGGCATCTGAGGCAGTTGCTTTCCAGAATGTCTTTCTGGCGCAAGACAGATCAATAGCTATTAAGCACTTACTATGTACAAGGCAAAACATGAGACATTGTAAGCCTCGGTCCCAGTGTTGGGGACCACTGAACACCTTCCACAAGAAGCAGAAATAAAAAGTGAGGGCATAGTTGACAGTCTGAATTGAGAGAAGGCTTCAGGCACTAAGAGGCAGCAACAACAATATAAGGGCTTATGTCATCCAGAAATAGTTGACTACTTCCAAACCAAGGGCAAAGAGCCCAGGGGAAAGAGTTCATCAATCTGTCCTCAACGTCTTTCCCACTCAGGGTGAGGGCTCTTGCCTCTGAATTCCTGTAGCATTGGAGCCCAAATCTCTCTCTCATGTGGCAGAGTCTCAGGGTTATGTGCATACTAGGCAGCTTCCTCACCAGTTTGTGACCAATTATTCAGCTAAGTGAACATTTCTTACTGCTATAGCTAAGAATGGAAACTACCCAGCTATTAGAAGGCTTTTTCACTGTAACAGGAGTCATACATCAAGTTCACTACGAGCATACAATTTATTGGTGTTTTTCTTTTTACTACCTTGACACCATTTACCATCACTACATCAAGAAGAAAACTTGTATCTATCAGCAAAAAGTCCTTACAACCCACTCATCACCAGCATTCTCTCTATATACAGATGTGCCCGCTTTGGACTTTTCACAGACACGGGGCCATACTAGTTGGAAAGTAGAGAGGGTTCATTCAGTGGAAGAGAGATGGCAGAGGTGGAAAAAAAGACTTAGGGATAAGCTTGTGATCAAAATACATTAAACACATGTATGAAACTTGTCAGTAAGAAAGTTAAAGGCTGGAGAAATGGCTCAGTGGTTAAAGACCCTTGCTTGTAAAGCCTGATAACCCAGGTTCTATTCCCCAGTACCCATGTAAAGCCAAATGCACAAAGAGACACATTTGTCTGGAGTTTGTTTGCAGTAGCAAGAGGCCTGTAGTGCCCACACTCTCTCTTTCTCAAATAAATAAATAACATTTTTAAAAAAGAATGCTGAAAAAAGAAATGGAGTCATATTTGATGACTTTTAATAAGTAAAAGAGGAGGGGAGAAGAGTTAACCAAAACCAAGTACCTATAACAATAAAGACTAAAAATAATAAAATAAAATAAAATGCAAGAGGGTTTTGTTTTCTTTTCATGTGCTATGCAACTACACTGAATAAATTCAAGAAATTTTACTGAAAATTATATAAATGTATATATAAACATGCTTCTCAAGTGAGAAAAACAGTTCCTGCAGTTTCTCTCCCACTGATCGATCAGCTAAGAAAAAAAGAATATTCCATTTTCACAATGGTAAGACAAGCTGCAAAATTGAAATGAATGAAGTGTCTGGCCCTCTGAGGCCTAAAACCAGTAGAAAGGAAAGCAAATATGCCCAGAGGTTATTCTCTCTTTGTATTTAAGTGATTTGTCATAAGTGATCTTTAGCAAAAGGTTAACCAATTCAAGATGAAGGACCTCACGCGTTCCAAGAAGCTTCATCCGGTCATCTTCTTAGGGTTCTTTTTTTTTTTTTTTTTTTTTTTCCTCAGAATTCAAAAGACGTTGAACAAATTAAGCATAAAATCTCTTGGGTGTGAATATTTTAAAGGAAAGATTTTTAAATTTTCTTTTAAAGTGAGGCTAAGAACACTTGGTAAAAAGGGCATCAAGGCCAACACACCCACTGACTCTAAGACATGACTTAAAAGTTGAAGTAAAAACTAATGTTATTTTCTCATTAAGCCTAAATTGCCGATTAGAATTCCTGTTATAAAAATGGATTGATGTTCAAGTAACAAACTCAGAAACCTTTGGCAACAGAACTCATAAATCATTCAATGATGTGGACAAATGACGGATGTGAAATCACACCTAGAACTGGAACATCTTGCTCTCTCTCCCACCATAACTTGCTGGAAAATGTGCTCTTCACAGATAACAGTTCACTGTCTAGCCTGAGGTTTGAGTCCCACTGGCTCCTCCTGTATCTTTAGTGAATCAGACAGGTGGTTTTCAGGAGAAGGGGGCTGGCTGAGGAAGAGAAGGAAGACCAAACCCTTAGTAAAAAGTAAATAAGAGCTGGAGAGATGGCTCAGCCATTAAAGGCACTTGCTTGCAAAGCCTAACAGTACCCACTTACAGCTAGATGCACAAAGTGGTACAAGCATCTGAAATTTGCTAGCAGGGGCAAAAGACCCTGGTGCACCCATTCTTATTCTCTATTCTCATTCTGATCCTCCCTCCCTCTCTCTCTCTCTCTCTCTCTCTCTCCTTGCAGTAAAAAATGATAATATAAAATAAAAAATATTTTTAAAAAAAGTAAATAAGGGACTAAGATATCGATATGACTCAGTGGTCAAAAGTGCTTGTTTACAAAGCCTGTCAGCCCAGTTTCCCCAGTACCCACATAAAGCCAGACCCACAAAATAGCACATGCATCTGGAGTTCTTGTGCAAGGACAAAAGGCCCTGGGAAGCCCATACTTACTTACTTTCTTGCTCTCTTCTCTTTCTCTGCTTACAAAATAAATAAAACAGTGCTTTTCTCTGCCTTGATCTCTTTCTCACAGGTCAGAACTGGGGGGTTTCACAGTCTCCATCACCAGGAAGCCATTTACTTACTGCAAAGGTCAAGAGCAGGAACTTGTTGAGGAGCACAGGGTTTTCGAGAGCAGAGCCTGATTTTATGGACTCCCAGACCTGCCAGAGGAAAGAAGGCATTAAGGAGGGTGGGCATTTCTGAGCACCTCAGCATGCAGCGAAATGTGTGACCGAGAGAGAAGCACAGGTTCTTCTTCCCTTCAGGCCTAGCACTTCTCTCAGACACTGAAGTGGCTCGTTACCTTACTACGCACTCCACACTGCCACTCTGCCAGCCTTGTTCCCTTCATTATCAGCCAAGTGAGAGTGCCCCAGGGCCTGCTCTCCACGAGGCTCATCACAGAGGAGGCAAATGGGCCACTGGTGCTCTCATGGTCCATCAGCAGGAATTCACTTGCTGTCTACTCTGTACCAGGCATGTCAAGGTTCTCAGGACAGAACTAAGACACATGGCCCCCACCATCAAGAAGTTCTGAGACTGTGGAAAGAGACAGGCATAATGCAAGTCATAGTGGCAGGTAGAATTTCTGGGAGGAACGCCAGTCTTAGTACGGAGGCTAATGAACAGCCCAGGAAGGCCTCTGCAAAGAAATGATTTAAAATACATAGTGGGGCTTTCTTAAAGCCTTATTTGGCATTCTCTTGCCTTGAGAGATGAATAAAGGAGGGTGCACTTCACGTTTCCGAACACTCAGCAGGAACTGTGACTGTAAGCAAAAGCTGGTCTAGATTGCAGCTAGCAGTGATCACAAAATGCTGTTGTAGCTATGCCGCTAAATGCTGTGTTGCTCTTGAAAAACCTTGACAGAGCTGAAATAAACACAGGAGCGCAAATGTCTCTTTAACACTTCCATCTCATTTCTTCTGGGTACATACCCAGCAGTGGGATTGCTGGATCACATGGCAGTTCTATTTTTAGTTTTTTGAGGACCTTTTATACAATTTTCCATAATGGCTACATTAATGTGCAGCCCCATCAATGGTGTATAAGATTACAATTGTTCGTTAAGGCTAGTGTTAATTAAACAGGTTAAGGAGGAGCAAGAGAAACTGTACCCCTCCACCCCAGTTTCAATTCTTCTGTACCTCAGCTGTGAGAAAGCAAAGCAAAGGCATTCCAAGTAGAAAGACTATCAGGTCCCAGGGGAGAGGAGGACAGAGGGGAGCTGTTGTCTGAGTTGCTGTGAATGAGGCAGAGAATTCAAGAGCAAGAGTGACAGGACAAAAAGGCCAAAGAGGGCAGGAAGGGCCAAGCCTCAGAGTCCTCATAAATCTGCTGACGCCAATTAGGCTTGGCAATACTGGAGAGCCTGTAAGGCAATCTATTGTACAGTGGTGCCAGGGCAGCCAAGCCTCTGGTGGGCACCAAGCACAGAACCCAGATGCATTTGGTCACAGGCATATAACTCTGGGAAGCCACGCTGCTCTGAACTCTCATCTGAGAACACCAGCAAACATTCACCTTCAACCTCTGCCCTGCCAGGAACTTCCTGCCAGCACCAGCTGAGCCTGGCAGTCTACCCTTCAGCTGCTCGCTGCCTTAGGTGAGAGCTGGACTCATTCTCTCTGGAGAAAGAAACCCAAATTTGCCAATATCTCTGAGTATCTGCTAGGGGCTTGGTTCTGAGGCAGACCCATGTGCCTGACAGAAATAGTGTGCCCGCAGGGGCCACAGGCAGTATGACTGAGATGTCATGTCTCTGTCGCTGACCTCATCTGCTGCTTGTTCCAGAAGGAGCTTCTTGTCTGCAGTCTTGAAAGCCTCAAGTGTATTGGTGTTATACAGGGTTCCAATGGCAGGACAGCAACGTGCAGGGGTGGGGGCACGCCTAGACACAAGAGAAACATGGTGAGCTGGCACAGCTGGGGGTGATGGGTGGGGAGAACTAATGGTCAACGATGAAGACCATCATCACTCACGGACTACAAAGCAGGTGCTGTTCAAAAGGAAGACTCACTAGGTGTGGTGGCGCACGCCTTTAATCCCAGCACTTGGGAGGCAGAGGTAGGAGGATTGCTGTGAGTTCAAGGCCACCCTGAGACTACACAGTGAGTTCCAGGTCAGCCTAGGCTAGAGTATGACCCTACCTCAAACAAACAAACAAACAAAAAAGGGAAGATTCTATATCCCTTATTCCTGACCTGTCAGTGTGCTGTCCCTCCACTGCCCCCAAACAGAAGTTCATTTTTATTCTTTCTCATATTCAACCTGAGAGGGGGGTACTTACTGAGCCAGGTACTATGTAAGGTTTGAATTCTCATAGCAATGCTTTACCCCACTTAAAAATGTAAGCAACTTACCCAGACCACATAATCCCAGGCAGAGTAGAGTCTGAACCCACCAATAGCTTATTCAAGGGACAGACCCTGCTCAAAGCCTCACAGGTTCCAGTGCTCAGCTCTAATCCCCATCCTCCAGGGAACTGTTCCCTTTTCTCAGACAATGATGGCACATAAAACACCTTAATTTTCAGAGCAGCAGTCATGTAGACCCTGCCGGGAAGACAGTAAGCTCCCCGAGAACCAGACAAAGTCTGCCTGCATGTGTCGCCTAGCCCAGCTCACACGTGGCTCTGCACACATCTGGTGCTGATCAAAGCCCTGGGCATGCTTGAGTCCCTCAAACAAATGCAGAATGAGCTCCTGTCAATCTATGGCATCAGTTACATGATCCCACTACACTGTCCCAAAGCCTGCATAAGCCTGGGAGAAGTCAAAGCAAGTCCGGAAGGAGAAGATGCACTGGCTCTCAGCACAGACTGAGAGTGGGCAGATCCGTAGTCTTGGAGCAAGAGCCTGTGCTTCAGGTGTTACGAAGCTAAAGGAAAATATGCAAGTCCTCAGCGGGCTGCTGCAGCTTCATTTAGGATGACGCAGAGAGAGCACTGTTACTGTCCTGACCGTAGCACAGTGTAAGGAGCCTGGCACTCTGCAGTGTCTTTCTGTGTTGAATCTGCAAGGGAGCTACAGGAGGCCTGATGGGACAGATCTAAATCTATGACAGGCAGTGAAGGGCAGAGTGACAACGGCTCAAGTCAAGTCCTGGGGGACAGCTAACTTTCAGTGGCCACAGCCTTCCCGTGAGAGCTGTGAGTCAGCGAACCACAGCTTATCACCAGCTCCTCCAATAAAATACAACTGGCTTAGAGGAGGACATCGAAGGCAGTGTTGAGGAGAGGGAAATAACAGGGGGCAAGCTCAGTCCTGGAGAGAATAAGGAAGCAAAGCTGTCGTCAGTAGGGTGCCTTCATCAAATCAGCTGTAGGACGTTAAAACTGAGGCAGAAAGGAGGCTGGAATCAAGCACAGAGAAGGAAGGGACTCTTTGCCCACAGGCTCAAAGGTTCCAGGTGTCCAAGGACCATGTCATAACCTTGCTCTGAGAGGGCCAGGAGCTACTTCCAGGAACTCAGGCGCCTGCCTGTACGGCTCCTGGCAACACCAGCACTAGGGCAAGCTAGTAACAAAATGTGAAGTTCCCAAGGAAAAATGACTGAGTTTCCACCAGGGGAGTCAGCCAGGCTAGAGAGGAACAGGAGTGAGGATGCAACCTGGGGACAGGAGAGTTTGGTTCAGAGCTTCCTCCTTAGGAAGTCACTCTCCTGTGCTTCTATTTATATGAAATGCCTAGAAGAGGTTATTCTCGCAGGCAGCATGTACACTCCTGATGGCCTGAGGCTGATGAAAAGGGAGGAGGCGGATGGAGCATGACACATGGAAACTGGTTTCTTTAGGGGTGACAGTGTTCTAGACTCCACAGTGATGACTGTGCAAGCCTGTGAACATACTTCAAACCACTCACACACGTTTTAAAAGGGAAAGTTTTATGATAAGTGAACAATATCTCAAGAAAGCTACTCTGTGTATATGTGTGTATGTATTTGATTTTTCAAGGTAGGGACTCGCTCTAGCCCAGGATGACCTAGAATTCACTATGTAGTCTCAGGCTGGCCTAGAATTTACAGCAATCCTCCTACCTCTGCCTCCTGAGTGCTGGGATTAAAGACGTGCAGCACCATGCCCGGCCCAAGTTTCTCTTTATACCATCCTCTAACAGACTCCACTGGCTTCTTCCCATCAACCACACCCATTGTATAGAACACAAAGCAGACCTGTGTTGCATGCTAGAGACAGAGGCAGCCTCTGCCCCTCCTCCATGCACATGACTATGCCTCACTCCTCCTTCCTTAACTACTTTTCAAGTTCCCTTTCTCTAACAAAGTCCAATTTGAGGTTTAGAAAAAGAAAATGTTTCTAATGATTAAAGAGGATCCTCAAGGGAAAGAGGCCCAGGGCAATACCCTTCAGCCCAATGTTCATCATGGAGGCCCATGGAAAAGACTGATTTGCTTCTAAACCAGCTTCATGCTGGCAGAGTCAGTCCACCAAAATCCAACTTCCTCTTCACCAGGAACCAAATACATTCATGATGCCTTATATAGCTGGGCACCCCCTTTCCCAGTCCTCTTCTTTCAGGAGGAACCTAAATAAAAGCCTGGAGCCCAGGCTTGGGTACTCAGGCTTGACTGACAAGTATTTGATCTGCAGAGCCATCTCCCCAGACCAGAACATCACTTTTAAAACTAGAAGAAACATTAAAGGCCAGAACTCATTTTAGAGATGAGGAATGTGAAGCTGAGAAAACCAACAAGATGTATTTGGGTTATAATTAAGCTATAGGTCCCAGGTCTCTGACCTTCAGATCCAGGGCTATTTCCACAGGACAGTGCCTCAAACACTGCACGCACACAACAGGTGAAGGAAAATTATGCCAGGTGAAATCAAACAATTTTATTTATTTATTTATTTATTTATTTATTTATTTATGAGAGAGAGAGAGAGGCAGATAGAGAAAGAATGGGTATACCAGGGCCTCTAGCCACTGCAAACAAACTTCATACACATGAGCCACCTTGTGCATCTGACTTACGTGGAACTGGAAAATCGAACCTGGGTCCTTAGTCTACACAGGCAAGTGCCTTAACTAACTGCTAAGGCATCTCTCCAGCCCTCAAGCAATTTCTATGTAAATCACAGCTGCAGGATCACAGATTATCCTCAATCAAAATTTCTGGAATGGGCTGGAGAGATGGCTAAGGGGTGCTTAGCGGTTAAGGTGCTTGCCTGTGAAGCTTAAGGACCCAGGTTAAAATCCCCAGTGCCCATGTAAGCCAGATACACAAGGTGGAGCAAATGTCTGGAGATGGTTTGCAGTGACTAGAGGCCCTGGTGCTCCCATTCTCTATCTATCTCTTCCTCTCTTTCTCTCTCTCACACATACACCCTCTCAAATAAAATATACTTATTTTTTTTTTAATTTTCTGGCTTATTTAAGTTTAAGGGGCTTGGATTTTGTAATAAGATAAAATTTAACTCGGGTGAAGGACTTTTTTAAAAAATCGCATTTCAAGAAATAAAATTATTAGGGCTGGAGAGATGGCTTAGCAGTTAAGCGCTTGCCTGTGAAGCCTAAGGACCCCAGTTCGAGGCTCGGTTCCCCAGGACCCACGTTAGCCAGAAGCACAAGGGGGCGCACGCATCTGGAGCTCATTTGTAGTGGCTGGAGGCCCTGGTGTGCCCATTCTCTCTCTCTCTGTCTGCCTCTTTCTCTCTCTGTCTATCGCTCTCAAATAAATAAAAACAAACAAAAAAAGAAATAAAATTATTAAATTCTTCAAACACAAACTAAATTCCAGCCTAGTAGGAGGAGAAAGCCAAAAGTGAGGCTAGTAAGAGATGAACACAGGACTTAAGGGGACACAAAGAGCAGATGGCCAGAACTTCCCAGGAGACTGAGTGCTGGCCATGTCAATTCTCTCAGGATGTTGTGACTGCTCAACAAGTATGGCTGCTTTTGCCAAAATAGAAGGGAATAGGATTTAATGTGTTTTGACCAGCAATTTATGATAAAAAAGAAATTCTAGTGGGTAATTCATAAAGACTTTATGTTATGCTTTCAAAATTTGCAACTTGATGGAGATAAAAGACTACAGTAACAAGTATTTTGAGAGATTAAAAAAATTCTAGGGATATTTTATATGAAATACCCTGACCATTGGTGAGTACAACCCTTTTTCTTAAAAAAATATTTTATTTTATTTTAGAGCGAGAGCGAGAGAGAGAGAGAGAGAGAGAGAGAGAGAGAGAATTGGCATGCCAAGGCCTCAAACACTAAAATTGAACTCCAGATGCTTGCGCCACCTAGTGGGCATGTGCAACCTTGTGCTTGCCTCACCTTTGTGCACCTGGCTTATATGGGATTTGGAGAGTCAAACATGGGTCCTTACACTTTGCAGGGAAGCACCTTAACCACTAAGCCATCTCTCCAGCCCAATGAGTACAACTTTTATTGTGTTTTGTTGTTATTTAGTTGTTTTTTGGTTGAGACAAGGTCTTGCTATATAGCCCTGACTGTCCTGGAATTTGATATGTTGACAGCTAGCCTCAAATATGCCACAATCCTCCTGCCTCTGTCTCCAGAATACAAGGATTACAGGAATACATAACTATATCTGGCTGACTACTGCCACTTTCAAAAGCCCAACAGTCCTTACAAGAGCTTGTCACTGTCCTAGATCCCCTCATCTTAATGGTGCTGCACTGTGGTACCAGAAAGCAGAAGTGGTCCTCCCTGTGGCCTCAAATTATTCAACCCTCTATAGTTTTAATGTCCCTTGACAGGGTCATGGTTCCATGCTTTTGTAAAACTGAATTCACAAGGACCCCAGTAACTTTATCAACAGATGCTGTGACCCTTACACTGACTTCTGACCTTGCTGACCTTCCTGAAAGCACTTCCTTCTCTGTTCTCTATGACACTTTTCAGGTTCTTTTCTGATGATCTGTGTCCTCATCTTCCTTCCTGAGCAGGGTCACTCACTGCCTGGGCCCTTTGTTTCTTCTTACACTAAATTCTTCCCATCTATGGCTTCTCAGTCTCCTACATGAGTGACTCTCAGATCTCAACCCAATTCTAGTGGCCTCATAGCATTTCAAGGGACACTGTCATTCAAACTCAATATGCTTACATCCAAATTTATGTCCTAAAATTATGTCCCCCTCCTGGTTTACCTGACTGTGTAGAGGATAACAAAAGCCCCCTAACTATTGACAGCATTTCAGAAACATACTTCTCCGCAGTGTTTTCTTTCCCCTTTACTTTCTAAATTTAGCAAAGTATGACCACAGGTGGACCACTTTACATTTTGACCCATGGTCTTCCCTTCTAAAAAGGTGAGAAAATACACATCTGGCAGGTGTCATGGTCTTCCCTTCTAAAAAGGTGAGAAAATACACATCTGGCAGGTGTAAAAAGATCATTCTTACAAAAATGTCTAGCAAATTAAGTGCACAATACATAACTCTTCTCCAGAAAGCAAAGAAAAAAATTTCAAGTATCTGTCACAAGCTGGACATGGTGGTATATGCCTGAAATCACAGCACTCAGCAGGTAGGGGCAAGTGGATCAGGGGTTCATGGCCAGCCTAAGTTACATGAAACACTGCCTCTAAAAACAAAACAAAAACAAAAGGACCTGTCAGATTCTTTTGTATAACCCCCAAATGTCTTGCACATTGGTTTGTATACAGAAGTTGTCCAATAAACATCTCTTGGTTGATGCCCACAGACAAGCAAATAAAGGAACTGGCCCAATAGTCCTAATAATGAATTATAAAATATTAAGGACAGACTATTAAAGTTAGGAGGGGTGTTACCTAAGTTCCAATACATCTAGATGGCACTAGGCACTTAATATGCTCCAGAAAACATTCACTGTTTCATCTTTTGAAAAATGAAGCAGACAGTCCTAAGCAAGCATCACTGGCCTTTGCGGAAGACGCTGGCTCTACTCCTGGGGAGCTTCCCTTGTTCTGCCTGAGGCCCATCACAGATGCAGCTAAGAATGCTCAATCCTCACCAAAAGCTAACAGTGTTCTTTAGATCTGCAATCAGAAAATACTCACGTGTCAAAAGCACTGTACTCCAAAGTTAAGCGAGCAGGTAGGCCAGCAGAATCACCTAGGCAGAGGCATCAGCACATTTTCAGTAACAAGTCAGAAAACAGCATATATAACAAAAATATCTGTGAGTACTGCTGCTATTCTTTTAAAATTATATAGCTATTTATTTACACAAGTGCCTGCATGTATGCATGTATGGGTGGACCAGGGCCTCTTGCCCAGGGAAACTAACACCCGATGCTTGCACCACTTTTGGGGGTTGCCTTAAATGGGTAACTTGGGAATTGAACCCAGACCAGCAGGCTTTGCAGCAAGTGCCTTTAACCACTGAACCATCTTACCAAGCCCTATTGTTCTTTTTTAGTTTAACCCTCAGTGCTTATCCCTGATATACAGATGACATCTGTATAGATAGCAGCAGAATATAACAGGAAGAGATTTACCACAAATACAAAGCAGATTCCCTGGGGGAAAGTATTTTAAATTTCTTCCCAAAGTTAAAGCTAACTGATTAACATTTGCCTTAATAAATGAGTCCCAGTATTTCCTCTAACTTTCCTAAGAGAATGTTAAGGAAATGAAAAACTGAACTTGGGTAAAAGTCAAGAGGGAAGCAAGAAACAAGTGCAGAGCTGATAGTGTAAGAAAGACACCAGCATCTGTCTGTAGAGAGCTGAAGGCTGTGGATGCTGGGAGAGAGCTTGTCTAGTATGTGTTCCTGGGTTCCTGCCCCAGCCCTGTAGAAGTCAAGTAATAAGTGCATGAATGAAGGGAGAGATACCACAGTGAGGAATTGAGAGGATACAGGGATGTCTGAAGATGCAGTCAGGGACCACGTACCATTGTAGTAATAACCCTTAATGTCCCTGGGGGCCTCATCCAGCCGATACTCATTCAGCTTCTTCTGTGTCAGCTCATGCCAGAAGCCAACATCCAGGGCACTGCTGAAGGGGGCAAACTGCAGCTTGGAGAGTCCTGGGTCCCCCATGGTGCTGCTCATACTTTCCTACACACAAAAATACACACAGCAGGCTATAGAAAAGCAGCATAACCACACAAAGCCTAGGGAGAGAATGTTCACAATGGAGCTTAATTCAAACAAACAACATAATGAGAAGCAAACTGTTTACCATGACTGTCAAACCCACAACACATACTCTACCCTGTGGGCATAATGGAGTGCATGGCTCAGAAGCATGAAGCACATCCACAATACTGTGACAAGACCTCCACAATCATTCTTACTGTCAGTGTGACTGTTGATGACAGTGGCATCATGTGTTTTAGTGACTGGCTTACTTCACTTAAGATTCCACTTTGAAAACTGTCCTGAGTAATTTACAGTGTTGGCAAGTTTAGTCTCCTAACTGGCCTGAATTTATGTTAATGCTGGTGTGTAACCCAGGGCATGCTAGGCAAGCACTTTATCCCTGAGCTGCACCTCAGCCAGGAATGACCTCTGGGCGTCTTCCTTTCAGCCTAGGCGATGCACTAGTGTTGTCTTCTCTGAGATAGTCAAAGTCTCAAAAGTCACTGCCAGCCTGTATGGCCCTAAGGAACTCTACAAATGCAAAACTCATAGTGTAGTCAGGCAGCAATGTGCTATACTGAACTGGGTGCTGTGTTACATGTCATCCTAGCACTTGGGAGACAGAGATGGAAAGACTGGGCATTCAAAATTGTCCGTGGCTACCTAGTGAGTTCTAGCCAGCCTGGGCTACACCAAACCCTGTCTCAAAATAATAAACAAACAAAACAGCTCAAGGAAAAGGAAAGAAGGGAGGAAAGAGGGAGGGAAGGTCAAGTTGCCAGATTCCTGCCTGCCTGGGAGCAGTGTTTGGTGTCCTCAGCCAAGGAAGGGAATGCAGGGCAAGTCCCTCCCCACCTCCCATGGCCTAAATTTCTCTGAAACATGGAAGTTTTCATTTTGCACCATGACACATATTTTAATGCTCCCTTTTCCACCTCAAGTCATTACATGAATTTAGCCCTCTGCGCTACTGTACACATACAATGGGGCTCTTGGGTGTGCACATCACAATGTGACAAGAACAGCATTGCCGGAGCAGCAGGGTGGAGACTCGGCCTCAGCCATGATTATATTCAGGCTCTCTCCAACCATCTGTGAGCATAGCGTTCACTTACTGAAACATATTTAACATGTTAATGTTGTCTACTGCCAGAAGAAAAGTGAAAACCAACTCAGCAATCATCGTGTTTGCCAGAGATTTTTCTGCCTGTGCCCCTGGCTGTGTCTATGTTAGAGAACTGATTTTAAATTTGTGGCCTCTGAGTTACCTGTCTTCACATACTGAACACATGAGCATCTGCCCTGGCAGATTTGCTCATAAGGGGTCTAGATAATTTAGCTTTACTCTCAATGTTGGCTAACACATTTTTAGCATTGGTCCTGGTTTCTGGCTGAGAGCACATTAATTTCCTAATATTTACTCTTAGCTATACACTAACACATTTATATTGGTTTTTATGCACCAGAGCTGACAGCTCCACTTTTAGACAGTCTTTGTGGATTTTAGAAACAGGAAGTAGTACTACATTTCACAGGCCAGAAAACTAATTTTATGACATTATCTAAATCTGAAAATGTTTTATTTAAAATCTATTATGAATTATTTACCTTCTAGAAGTTTAGTTTTATGTGAATATTTAAATAAGGAAAACTTCCTCTATGCATAGTACTTCATGACTGTCATGCCAGGACTTGGGATGCTAAGGAAGGAAAACTGTGGGTTCAAAACGAGCCTGAGTTGCATAGAGCTCCAGGATCACCTAGCTACATAGCAAGAAACTGAAAGAAACCCTTCCAACTCTGAGGATTAAGATATACATTTGGTTTTCAAGATAGGGTCCCACACTAGCACACACTGACTGGAATTCACTATGTAGTCTCAGTCTGGCCTGGAACTTACAGCGATCCTTCTACCTCTGCCTCCCAAGTGCTGGGATTAAAGGAGCGTGCCACCACACCCAGCTATATATTTTAAACAGACAATGTCTTAATGAATATGTTAAAAATACTTCTTTTACATCAAAAAATATATACCTTTCAAGGTGCAGAGATGGCTTGACGGTTAAGGTGCTTACAGACAGTGGAGGCCTAGCTCATGAGATTTCAGAGGGGAACAAGGTCTCTATAGGGAACTGAGCAAGAGGCCACTCATGTTTTGGTCTGGCAAAGAACTTGACTATATTCTGCCCATGTCCTGAGAACTTGAGTAGTATGAGTTCAAAAGTAATGGACCAATTTGTTTGATGAAGGAAATGCCAAGACAGGATAACATTCGGCCTGTGTTACTGTTCACTGCTCTTATCCAGGTCTTCTGTGAGAAGAGAGAAGAAAATTATGAAAAATGTACTGTCTGGCAGGCAAAGGAGGGACTCAAAGTTTAATGTGAGACAGTTAGATTCCCTGCAAGGAGGTCCTTAGAGGCAACTGTGTGACCCTGAAGGTGAAGCCTAAGTTGCAATGGAGACCTCAGGGATACTGAAGATAAGGAATATGAGCTGTCAACCAAGGAAAGCTGAATGTTGAGTGGAGCAGGCCCAAGAGAGAGGCTATGTGTGCTGCAGGCAGCAGAGCTGGAGAGTGAGGCTACCTGGGCCCAGATGACGCCATCATGAGCACCAGATGCTGGAAAAGGAGCTGCTGGTCTTGTTTTCACTGTATCTTTTCTTTCTGTGCTCCTCATTTTCCCTTTTGGAATGGTAATCTTACTTTGTACCATTGTATTATTAAAAGAATGCAACTTGTTTTTTTATTTATAGGGACTCACAGTTAAAAGACTTTTGCCTTGAGTCCCAGAAGAGATTTTGGACTTTTGAATAGTGTCAAAACTGTTAAAGACTATGGGGACTTAAGAAGTTAAATTGAGCCAGGTGTGGTAGTACATGCCTTTGATCCCAGCACTTGGGAGGCAGAGGTGGGAGTATTACTGTGAGTTCAAGGCCACCTTGACATTACATAGTGAATTCCAGGTCAGCCTAGGCTAGAGTGAGACCCTACCTCAAAAATCCAAAAAGAAAAAAATAAAGATGTTTAATTGAGTAAGAATGTACTGTGAGATGACCATGAGCCTATGAGGAGAAGAGGTGGAAAGTTATAGCTTAAAAATGGTAAATTTGGGTATCAAATTGACAAGAGGTGGACCTGTGATGGTTAAAACTGATTGCCAACCTAACAGGATTTAGAATTATCTCTAAGATAAAATCCCTTGATATGTCTGTGAGAGAGTTTCTAAACTGTTTAATTGAGGTGCAAAGATGGGAAGACCCACCCTAAACATTGATGGCACTATCTCATGGGCTGAGTTCCTAGACTAAGTAGAAAGGAGAAAGCCAGTTAAGTACTAGCCTTCATCTCTTGACTGCAGATGCAATGTGACTACATGCCTCATGATGCCATGACTTCCTGGTCATAAGGAACTGTTCGCTCAAAATAAACCATTCAGGTACTGAGTTGGATTTGTCAGGTACTTTGTGCAGCAATGAGAAAAGTAACTAGTACAATAGGTATATGAAATAGTCATATAAATCAAACATTTACTGATGATAAATCATAAATATATTTATTTTAAATATTTTATATTTATTTATTTATTAATTTAACAGAGAAAGAGGGAGAGAGAAGAGAGAATGGGTGCACCAGGGCCTCCAGCCACTGCAAACAAACTCCAGACATGTGTACCCCCTTGTGCATCTCGCTTATGTGGGTCCTGGGGAATCAAACCTGGTCCTTTGGTTTTGAAGGCAAACACCTTAACCACTAAGCCATCCCTCCAGCCCAAGGTATTTATTTTAAAACAGTCCTTTAGTATACAATTTTACCAGTATTAAAGAACATTACTATTTGTAAAAGCAAACTGGCATATTAATGAGATGGATGTGCTTGCTTATTTTTAACAAAAGAATTAAATCTTGGCTGAATATTTGATACTATAAGATGTAGAATATCTTCAATGTTTTTCAGAGTCGACTGATATTTTGATTTTATAATTGTGAATGCTGAGAATGCTGCATCACATAAATAGGTAGTAAAAGATAGCAAAAGTATGTTTAAGGCCATTTCAGAAACTGTTGGAAATCCTGTCCTAATCCCAAGCCAAAATTCATTTGTCAAACTCAAGCTAGCAATGCAAACAGCAATTATTAATATCAAACATTTTAACAATAAAATCCAAGATATACTAATTTGATTCTTACATGCTGAGGAATGATGGTAAAAAAAAACCGAAAGTCTTTGTTTTCCATGATGAAACCATTCTGTTTCAAGAGCAGAATACTTTATAAGTACAGCAAAAACAATACAATTCACAACACATGACAAACCTGAATGTGAGTCATGGTCTTTCAGGCAGCATTCACTGGCATTTCATGCTGTGACAGCATGCGCAGTGCAAAGTGCATGTGTTGTGTGTACTGAACCAAGGCTGCAGTGAAGTCGTGATGCAACATGAGCGGGTGAGCACTGCCAGAAACACCCAAGGTGCATTATTTTGTATTAACTGTTGCTTGCTGCATGTTCAGAAACTTTTTCTGTTGCCAAATTTTTCACAACCCTCACATTAAGGTATTGCAAACCCACATAGGGTCACAATTCATAGCTTAAGAAGCTGGGCTACACAGGACACTTTTTATGATTCATGAGTCTGAACCTGTCAGGCCATAGCCTATCATGACAAAAACAACAACCCATCACTTGCTAAGTAGGGGTCTGTGTTGGTTGCATTTAAAAAGAATCCTGGGGCCTGGAGAGATGGCTTAGCGGTTAAGGCGTATGCCTGCAAAGCCTAAGGACCCAGGTTCGATTCTCTAGGTCCCACATAAGCCAGATAGATGCACATGGTTGCGTATGCATCTGGAGTTCATTTGCAGTGGCTGGAGGCCATGGCGTGTCCATTCTCACTCTTTCTCTCTCTCTCTGTCTCAAATAAATAAATAAAACAGACAAATAATTTTTTTTAAGAATCCCAAACAAACTATTTCAAGCGGAATGAAAAAGTAGCCTTGTTCTTGAAGGTTAGTAAGGACTCAACTTTTGATATATTATTAAAAATACATTTTTGATAACTAAAAGACACATAAAATAGGTTACATTACATTTCTTCAAGGCTATCCCATGCCCAACATTTCATACAAAAATTCAAAATAAAGCATTCTGTATTCTCCATGCAGCTCATGCTGAAGTCTCTAGGTTTGGCCGGTAAGAACATGTCTTGACTGTAATATGAGGTATCATTTACAGTAATTATACAATATGAGGCATTTTAGCTATCAAGGTGGCATTCACTTTGGTAATTATTACAGTCAAAGGACATCTGACACATTAGGAAAGATATCATAAGTGTTTGTTAAACTCATTAAACCTAATCTATTAGGCAGCAGATGTCTTATTAATAAGTTCCTTTATATTAAAACCCTATGTATGAAATGTAAAGGTTTTTGTGTTTGTGGTCTCTAGTAAAATTTTCTGGCTTGTTACTACAATAGTTATTCAAATAAATATATTTAATATTAGAAAAGACAGTTCAGGGCTGGAGGAATGGCTTAGCAGTTAAGGTGCTTGCCTGCAAAGCCAAAGGACCCAGGTTCAGTTCCCCAGGGCCCACGTAAGCCAGAAGCACAAGGTGGCGCATCCGTCTGGAGTTTGTGTGCAGTGGCTAGAGGCCCTAGTATGCCCATTTTCTCTGTCTGCCTCTTTCTTTCTCTCTCTCTCTCTCTCTCTCAAATAAATACATAAACAAACAATAAAAGATAGTTCATATCAGAGAGGTTTTGTCCAAGTTTTAAACCAAGATTGTTTAAAAAATAAAAGGTTGAGCCGGGCATGGTGGCACATGCCTTTAATCCCAGCACTTGGGAGGCAGAGGTAGGAGGATCACTGTGTTTGAGGCCACCCTGAGACGACATAGTGAATTCCAGGTCAGCCTGGGTTAGAGCAAGACCCATCTTCGGAAAACAAAAATAAATAAATAAATATATAAATATATAAAATATATAAAATAAATAAATAAAATAAAATAATAAAAATAAAAATAAATAAATAAATAAAATAAAATAAAATAAAAAAGCTTTCAGTTTTACAAATTTCTTGGATTTTAGAATAAGAAATAACAGGCTTTGAGAGTAACTTTATGGTAAAATACACAGTTTGTGTCTACATAACAAGTGCTAAAAATGCAGAAGAACAGCAGTGCTATGTGGTGGGAGAGCAGGGCATGAAGGTAGGTTAGAGAGGATGAGTACGGAAGGGATAATGGATACAGGGTGGAAAGAGAAGAGGAACAGAGGACTGGTTTTTTATGGAAATGGGAGGAGACTAGCCATCCATAAATGGAAGGCTTGCCTGTATAAGAGCAGCACCCACAAAGCTGGCTAGGTGACGGATATAAGCACATGAGAAGCTGTGACCTCTGAAGAATTCTGGGTGAAAGCCAGTGGCAGTTCTACATAGTCTGCAACATCAAAGGACTGTGAAGGAGGAAAAGCAGTTCAGAGACTAAGAGGGACAGGATGTGGATGGAGTGCAGTAGACAGTGTTTGCCCTGATAAGGCGCTGGGCTCTATTCCCACAACACAGGAAGAAAACAGCAGACAAAGAAAGAAGCTAACAGGTTAGAGAGATACCTCAGACATTAGGGCGCTTGTCTGCAAAGCCTAACAACCTGGGTTCAATTCCCCAGTACCCATGTAAAGCCAGATGCACAAAGTGGCACGTGTATCTGGAGTTCGTTTGCAATGGCGAGAGGCCCCGGTGTATCCATTTTTTCTGTCTATTTCTCTCCGCTTGCAAATATAAATATAAATATAAATATAAATATAAATATATATATATATATATATTTTTTTTTTTAAAGAAAGAAAGAAGCTAAGGATCTGTGAAGACCTGGGTTAGATAAGAAGTGAGAATGGAAAAGAGAAAAGCTTCCTTGAGGATGCTTAGGAAGAAAAGTGGCCAAACTTGGTATCTTGCTGGATTCAAGGAATAGCAGAGGACTGAGGTTGTAGCACAGTGGTAGAACATATACTTAGCAAGGGTGAGACTCCCTAGCACAGCAAAACAAAAAGAATGTCAGAAAGGAAAATGCCCTTAGGATGTCAAGCTATGGCTGGCTAAGAAAATGAAGCTCCACTGAAAGACAAGACTTGTGAGGCGGGGCTAGTGTCAGAAGAACAGTAACCACCACTCAGGAAAGACATTTGAGCAGTGGACCATGACAAAGTGAAGGTGAGCCAGGGAAACCAAGGCAAGGCAAGAGATTAAGAGGCATGGAGTTATTGGAGTCCCATGTAGGATAAAGTTGTCCTTCTAGATATCCTGAAGTGTTTTTCCCAAAGTGTTAGGTCTTTGATCTGAGTTGATTTTTGTTCAGGGTAATAGAGATCTAGCTTTAGTCATCTTTGCATGGAGTGGGTCATGAAATGCACATAGTTCCAGGAGCCACTGCTAAGACGTGGCAATAAGCAGGGTGTGATGACCCTGATGAAGAGGTTAGCAAAGCCACTGGAAGATGGATTATGGTTTGTATGTAGATCCAAAGATGTTTTGGATATACCAGGATTATGCAAGGACTACTATGGAACTCTGTTGGCTCGGGATGGAAGTTTCCCCCTGGCTATTCAGCCCAGCTGAAGGGGCAGAATTGGGAATTCTGGAGACTGACAGTCACTTTACGAATGTCAGACTTGAATTGCAGATGTTCGATGTTTGCTTGATGGTTATTGAGTTTACATTGGTCCAATCTCTCCTTGTTATACCTTATAGTAGTTGGAAATGTTTACTCTGTGCCATTGTATCTTTGAAGTATGTAACTTGTTTGATTTTACAGAATTCACAGCTAAGAGACAATCTTAAATCTCAGATGAAACTTGGGACTCTGGAACTATCTTAAGTTGGTAAAGACTATGGGGACTGTTGAAGTTGAACTGGAAACAATATAGAATGTGAGATGGTTATGAATCTATTGGGGGCCGGGGTAGGATGTGGTAGTTTGAATGGATGCCCCCAGTAGATTCAGTTTTATTAAAGCTTCTTAAATTTCCAGCTGCCTGGCTGGAAGAGGTGTCACTGTGGGTGCATCCTAGGGTCCAGCCCTAAGGTGTGTTTGGGGGCAGATCTGGAATTTCCAGCCAAAGGTATGCAGAGTGTTTAAGCTCTGCCTGGGGTTCCAGGAGTATGCTTGCTTATAGCGCAGGTGGTAAGTTTTTCTCCTTTTCTTTCTTTCTTTCTTTCTTTTTTTTTTTTTTTTTTGCCATTATAGAACTTCTTCTGGATTTGTAAACTTCAAATAAATCCCATTCCTTCTATAAACTGTGTCTAGTTTGGAGGTTCATCCCATTGACGTGAAACTGACTATGACACATGGGTTCTTCAAAACACTAAAAGTAGAACTACCATGTAATCTGTATATCACTACTAGGCATACACCCAAAGGGATCTAAGCCAACATGTATAAGAGATACATGCATATACATGTTTCTTTCAGCATTATTTACAATGGTCAATCTATGGAATTGGCTTAGGGGCCCATCAACAGATGAATGAATAAAGAAAATGAGGTATATTTATTTATACAATTGAGCATTAGTCAGCCACAAAGACTGAATTCATGTTATATGCATAAAAATGGATAAGCTACATCACCATGTTAAGTGAAATAAACTAGACACAGAAAGACCAGTATCCCATTTTTTCTATTGTGTGGAAGCTAGAAAGAAGGAAAAGGTGACCTGAAGACTAGGGAAACTAATAGGGAAGGGTAAGGGGATGGAGGTAAAGGGAGGATATAAGAGAGAATAAGGAAGGCAGATGTGATCAAAGCACAACTACACACATGAAGACATCATAGTGAAGACCATTAACATATGTAATTAATATGCATTACTAACTAGAATTCAAGAAAAGATGAGAGTGACCAGCTCTTCGGAGGTTTTCAGAGAATGAAGAGCCCCAGCCCTGGAATAATAAGGGAGCAAGACGACAAGATGAGCCAGAACACAAAAAAGAATGCAGGAGTTGGGAGAATGAAGTAGGAGCAGGATGGGCATCAATCTAATCTCTCAAGTCAACGAGAATGGTCAGAGCATTGGATATTAGCATCTAAAGGAGCTCAGTGGTGGTTCGCTAAAGTGCAATTTGATAGAAAATTGCTGGAGAAAGAATAGGCTATGAAAGGAAGGTCACCACAGGAGAGGAGCTGCCAATGTCCTGGCAGTTTTGGGCAGGTCACTTTGCTACTGGATGCCTGAGGGGCGGCAGCTTCCCACAGGCCCAACATGCTCTACCCTTTAAAAGTGTCTGTTAGCCCCAGAAGCCCCATTGTGAATGAATGGAAAATCCACAACAGGGCTTAGGAACCCAGAAAAACAAGCAGAAGACAACATGCAGGGATGAAAATAATTAGGCATGCTCCCATAGACCTGAGAGGCTTCACTGACCACAAAGGACAGCAGCTGACCTAGGCTGTTCAGGCTTCACCACCCTGGTACTTCCTGGGTCTCACCCTTTTTAAGCTTTGTGTGTATGTGTCTCATGTGTGTTTGTGTGCACACTTGTGTATGTGAGTGCAGGTACCTGCATGCCACAGCACACCTGTGCAGGTCAGAGGACAGCCTTCAGCACTGGTCCTTGCCTCCCACCTTATTGAGGTAGAGAGTCTCTTACCACTGAGTTCACCAGGCTCATTAGTCCACTAGTTTCCTGGATTTTTCTGTCTCTACCTCCCGTCTTACCATTGGAGGACTGGGAGTATAGACGTATGCTACCATGTCCAGAGTTTACATGGACTCTGGGGATCTGAACTCAGGTCCTCATGCTTGCACTGAGCCATCTCCCTAGCCCCAACCTCCCTTTTCTGATACAGGGTCTCACTATGTAGCAAAGGCCTTGAGCTTATGATCCTCCTGGCTTAGCTTCCAGAGTGCTGGGATTATAGGAGCCCTATGCCTGGTTCCCTTTATGCTTCTTTAAAAGGAGGTTCCTGGGCCCTACCTACTCTCCTATTAAGGGCAGCCAGGAACCTTCAAGTGTAGCCAGCAGCCCAGACAATGCTAGTATACCTCTGAGCTATCTTGATGCCTACAGGTCAGTGGCCCGTTCAATTTCACAGGCCATACTTCTGAATCACATCAAACACATTTAAATGCACCCATGTTTCATATTAAATCACTTTGACCTTTTAAATATTTGGAAGGATTTTTACAACTCTGTGCTGCATAATGTTCACTTCTTATATTAGGTTACACCTGTCTCCATAGACACAGGAAAAGCCTATGGACCTGAGCACTGTGATCCTGGCAACTAGTAGGGTCTGGTGATCTGAGGCACATGTAGAGGAGGTTCTCACAGCCCCCACTATGTTTTCAGGGCCTCATATCTCTCCCTCTACCTGTCTTCTACAAAGCAGGTCAAGCTTTCTACTGTTAGTTTTTGAAGGGTTTCATGCACAGCCCTCTTCTCAGTCATTCATTTTCTACAACTCCAACTATATGCCAATGACTATCAGGACTCTATTTCTAGTCCTAGCTTGCAGACATATACTTAAGTATATCTTCTGTACCAGGACTTACATTTCTCAGACATCTCAAAGGTTACAGATCCCAAATGAAACATTGTTTACTCCAATTCTGCCGCTTCCCCATGGCTCCTGGCTGACCAGAGAATGGCACTACATGTCCAAAGCAGACACTTCAAAGTCAGCTTCAGCTTTTTACTCATCTCATTCCTGTGGAAGGAAAGAGTTGCTGCACAGTGCTGGGACAAGACACAGGGACTCTCGTCATCTGAATTCCAGAGGTTATAGTTCCAATGTTATAAAAGAAGAAACTGATACTTGTAGGGCTCTAGGCCTGGAAGGATTCAATACTCCTGCAACTGCTTGCTTCCCACATGGCCACCTCCTTCTCTTTTCCTGCTGCCACAACCTGGTCCCATCATCCCACACCTCAATGCCTCATAGGTCACAGTCATCAGTCACTGCCTTCTAGAATTGAGGAAGCACACTCTCATCAGGAATGATCTGCACAGCGGGCTCTCTCAGTCCCCATAGGCTTGTACTACTTGAGATCAAGGCTGCACAACTAATACCTTTTATATGCTCTTAGGAAACTCTCTCCTCTCTCCCAGCAGAATCCCTCCTCATCTCTTAAGGTCCATTGCACAACTGCCATTACCACCCACAGCCGGAGGTGTGGTGGCTCCCTGCCCCACCAGGACAGGTGAAAGCTTCCATTATATCATGTGCTACCATGAACTGAACTTACTGCTTTTATAACAGCTTTTCAAAACCTTTAATATAAGAACAGTTGTAAGTGGTCTTACTGGATGTTCATTCTTCTCCAAGTACTACACTGAACATTTCACATAGCCTTCTCCATGACAACCTCAAAGGGGCTGAGGCACTGAGAGGTTAAGTAACTTGCCCAGTGTCACATGGTGAGGAAGTAGTACAGATGAGACTATAACATAGGCCTGCTGGCTTCAAGGCATCTACTCCCATCTCTATGCTGTTCTGTCTTGATGGGGAAAAAAAGTTCTTTTCAGAACCTTCTTCTGTCTATCAGCTTCATATAAGCTAACAACCAACCAATGTTTTGAAAATCATTTGCATGCTAACCTCCTTTCCACTACCGTCAAAACATAAATAGGACAAAAAGGGCCAGGACTACAGCAATCATACATACAATACAGAAAGAAATCAACCCAGTATGAAGGGATGTCATCATAAATCCCCTGCATGATGGGGCAGCAGACCTGGATACATTAGCCACTCACGACTTACTCTTAAAGGTCAGGTGTAACTTATTTTCATCACCACTTTAATGACCTTATGAGGACACAGATGAAAATTTACCAAGGCCAGATGATCCTACAGACAAAAAAGAAAACTCTGTTCTATAGCACTTTAGTAGCTGGGGAAAGTGACTCAAGATGACCATTCAGAAGACAAGAGACAATTTGTGGTATCACTTATACTTCAATAAAGTTGCTTAATGATGATTACGACAGGTAGGCCAAGAAAGTCATGTGCATAAGAGGCACATCCTTCTAACATCTTCTGACTTATTTGGCCTTTGAGAAATTCTAAGCAAGCACAGGAGCCTATTTTACAAAAGAATATGGCTAGGGTTCCTTGCCTGTCAGGCTAACTAAACAGAAACTGAAGCAAAAGCAACATATGATGAAGAATCTTCTGGAAATATCCAAGATAGTCTACCATAAATGTATCTGTGAGGAACATAAACATCTATTTTGTCTTTACAGTCCTTAAGGTGGAAGAGAAGGTTTGAGAAGTAATGGTGGAGGGAATGTAGAGGAAGTGAATCCAGGTATGGAGTTATTTATGTGTAACTTGTCTAGACCCAGTTATCACCTGCCTCCTGAAAAGTCAGGCTAACCTGCACAACTTGGACACAGCAAGCAAGACTTCAGCTTTGTTCGCACCTTAGAGAGTAGAATGACTGTTTCTACTCACCACGACATTGTATTCAGACATATGCAAGGGATAAAACTGGTACAGGTTGAACTGATTCCAAAGTATTTCAGGATGTGAAAACCAAGTCACACAAGATGGGATTGCATCACTTCAATGAAAGAGGACAGGCTTTAATGAGCTGGTAATGAACAAGGATCCCAGCAGTAGCCAAAACACTGAGTCAAAATTAAAGGGACATAGCAAGATAGGTGGTTGAGCAACACAAATCCCTCGGGTTTTGCCATACAACTTTGGTGCAAATTTCAGACTTTATGAATATAAAACTGAGTCACATCCAGTAACGAACATGTGTGGGAACTCAAAAGACATCACCAAATAAGCATGTAACCAGAGTTTCTGCCCAAACGGACTTAAAGCTTTCAGTAATGCTGCTTTTAACATCACAGAGAAAAAAAAAAAAAAAAAAAAACTGGGGTGGGGGCAAGAGACAGCATAATTGAAACAGCTAATTTCATTGTATGATATTTTAGTCTTTTCAACTTTATACTGTGTGTTTGGAACAGCAATACAGAAATAAGTGAAATAATTACAAAGAAAAAGTCCTATGCAGTGGCAAGAAGACAGAGAATTAGAACCGAAAGACACTACCAGCTCAGTTGGTACCATGAAATGACACCTAGGAACTCCTTGCCACAAGAATGTCTCTCTTTAGCACTGAGCACAGGAACTAGAATATATTAGTTGCTCAGTAAGTGTTGACATGAAATAGCAGCTTTCTCACACCAATAAAGGCCAGTGGGTGGATGATACATAGTAAGGCAAATTTCAGCAGTCTGAAAATTACTAATGTCATTTAGGCTGTCCAAACAGGAAATAGATTGATCACAGAGATCATGAATTTTCCATTAGTGGAAGTATCCAAGCATGTCTTAGATGATTATTTGCCAAGTAATATTGCAGAAAGGATTAGTGTGCCAGGCAGTCAGATGAGACCAGGGGCTGGCAAGCTGTTCCCAAAAGCAGCCAGCAGTCAATATTTTAGATACTGTAGGCCACAGACAGTCCATGCCATATAGTTTTCTCCTTTTTACTGCCCTTGAAAAACTATACAAACTATTCCTAGCTTATGCACTGCACAAGAGAAAGGTTGCAGACAAGATCTGACCCACAGACTGGAGCTTGCCTGCTAATTTTTGATGCTTTGAAAGGTTTAACACTGAATTATGGTTTCAGGGAAACTGAAATGTTTGTCAGAAAGTTTTACAGGACAGGAGAAATTAGCAAATGCTGCTGAGGGCCAAGCAAACTGCAAGGTCAGACCAAAGGCCACATCTGCTAGTCTACAATGTGCACCTTGAAATTTAGCAAATACTTTGCTGGGGGGGGCGGGTTGCAGGGTCTTGCTAAGCAGCAAAGCTAGCCATGAGCTTGCTATGTACCTTAGGTGACTAAGAACTCACAACCTCCCTGCTGAGAATACAGGTGGCTGCCTGACTCCTTGCAAATACTCCCTTATTATCTAGTAAACACAGTCTACACAGAACATTCACACAGGACTCAGAATCATAAACTCAAGATGAAACGCATTTAAAATTCTTTGACACTTGTGACTCACTGGAAGGGCTGAATTAACAGGAGTCCTGTTCTCAATAGCACACTACCATTCCCCCAGAGGCTTCCTGCTCTCTCCTGGTCCCTGCTACTAGCTTCCAAACCCTCCAAGCTCAGGCTCTGTCTCCCTGTGCCTCGACCTGATGCTCAAGAAAGGCCAAGTTGCCTGGTCCTCTAGAGCATCGGCCAGGCTCTGTGCCTGGCTCCCTCTGTCTGAGGAGTACATGACTGCCTGGCCACTCCAAAACTGCAGCTCAGAACTTCCCTGAACAGAAAAGTCTTCTCACATGGTCTCCTTCTCTCCTGCTCCTCCCTTGGCAGTGACGAGCCAACACCACTGGCTCCAAGCCATCTCTGCATCTGGTAGTGTTTTCAACTCCTTGCTTGCCCACTTAACTCCATCAAAGGGATCATAAATCCCGAACTCAGATCCTGACTTACACTGCTGCCAATATCTCTGGTATTTTGCAGCTGGCTCTCAAATGTTACCAGGATGAATTCTAGAACCCTTTCTGGGAATCTTCCTCAAGAGACACAAGAGAAAGTACCTCTGTGACTGGGAGGACCAACTCTATGGACTGTGGAGATGAATTACCATGGACTATGAAGGCTAGATGAAGAAACCTTGAGGAACTCATGGAAACTCACCATAAAACACACAAGGTCTGGAACTCACTATCATTTCTTTACAACTAAGATCTCAGAGCACAGAAAACATGATACATACATCAGTTTAAATGAAAGCATACCCTTTACTACTATATACAACAGTAGAAAAGAGTAAGCCTTCTGAAAGCGTCCCTGAGGCTGTGTAAACTACATGCCAACTTTCAGACTCAACTCTACAAATAATAATTCCAAAGAAGGAGGAAAATGACCAGGGATGTGGCCCTGGTTTCCATCACCAGCACAGAAAAAAAGGACACCATCTTACTAACAATGTCAAAGTTAATGCCAGTGGTTTGGGGACAGATAGACAGATGTCCTACCTAACAGAATACAAAGGAAACACAGCATCTACCCTGGGTCTCACCAAAGGGAAACATCAGATAAACTCAACCTGAAAAGCATTCCACAGAGCAATTAGGACTAGTTTCCAATCTTCCAGTCTTAGAAGTCAAGGCTAAGGAGCTGTCTCAGAATTCCAGGCAGTGTGAGAAACCAGGGTGCTGCTCTGCTACAGGGGATTTTATTGGGATAAAATGGAAATGGAAAGCTGGGCATAGTGATGTATATATGAAATTCTAGTACTTTGAAGGCTGAGGTTGGAAGGATTGCCACAAGTTTGAGGCCACCCTGAGCTACATAATGAGTTCAAAGTCAGCTTGGGCTACATGGTAAAACCGTCCCATAACAGGCCCCCTCCAAATGATCTGAATGGAATGTCTGGGCCCCTAAAAATGATTTCAATGGAGTTTTTGGGAAGGGTAAGAGAAGGTGCTCCTCTTATTCTGCTGATTTCTATAAATTTGAAACTAATGCAAAATAACATCCTAAGATGACCAATTTTAATACCTTGGACACACACAGTTTTATGTTACAACAGACAAAAACCAACCAACATGAAGTGAATTAGAACAACAATTGCAGGGTGAGGCAGGGGTACTGACTGACAAGGGTCATGAGGAGGTCTTTTGGGGAACTGGAAGGTTCCAGAGTTTGAGCAGTGTGCTGTAAAACACACACACAAGACATGATCAGTGCCCTTCAATGTGTTGTGAGTTACACCTGAATAAAAAAGTGGAAGGCTGGAGAGACGGCTTAGTGACTAAGGCACTTGGCAAAGCCAAAAGACCCATGTTTGAGTCCCCAGTACCCTCATAAAGCCAGATGCACAAGGGGGCACATGCATCTGGCGTTTGTTTGCAGTGGCTAGAGGCCCTGGCATGCCCAGCCTATCTGCCTCTTTTTCTCTCTGTCTCAAATAAATAAATAATTTTTTTAAATGGAGGAAAACCCAAATATCAAAGATAAGTCAACTCTACAGAAAGCCTTCAGGAGCCACACTCACCCCCTGGGTGAGGTCTAGCTCCAGGGAGAAGAAATTTAGTGCTTTAAGTAAGGATTACCCTCAATGAAAGACTTGTTCTGTAATGCTTTCTGTCATTCTGTTAACAAAGATGCTGAAGAAGGAAGCATTCTGGCTTTGCTGCTTATAAAATTAATGGAAGCACAAGTGCTTCCTGGGGTGAGGCTGCCCAACCATTGTCCCTCGGCAGGGGTCTAATAGGATTGGACACAGAAAATACCAGGCCTGTACAGGACTCTTAGAAATGAAGTCACACTGGTAGAAAATAAACAGCAACACCAGATGGGGGAAAAATACCCAAAAAACAAAAAGCTCTTTTTAGGGAAAGTGGACCCTTAGAGGGAAAACAGATAAACAGACCAACCTAACCACACCAAAAATTCCCTCACTATAATTTTTCTGTGTCTTGGGGTTTTTGTTTGCTTGCTTTGTAGAACAGGGGAGTTTTTAATGGGCCTGAGAAAATGTCAGGAGCAGAGGTTGGCAATGCACAGGGAGGAATTTGGTTATGAGCCCCACAGAGCTGGGGTTGAGTTCCAACTCTACCTGCCATGACCTGAGAAGCCTGAGTGGGCACCTCTCCTACACCTGGGTTCCCACACCTGGATTTCCTCACCTGTACAGTAAGGACAGTTGCTCTAAGCAGGGTGGAGCTGGTAGGTGAATGGGGAACGTGTGTGCTTGCTTCAGTGCCTGGCATACAGGAAGCTCTCAAATGTGGAAACTGCTGTTCACTTCCTCTGTCCATCCCCATGCTAGCCAATAAGGATGAACATGGCTCTCCCCACTGTGCCTAAGATGCACCTCTCCAAGGACAGCTTCCTCAAAGGAATTCAGTCACCGCAGCAGAGGCTGCATCGAAGTGAAGCAGCCCTCTCTTGCTCTGAACCCCCAGGGGTCAGCAGTTCTTTGGGCCACATGAGGTCACTTGGCAAAGGGCCACAAGCACTGCAATGTGGTTCTGAAGTACCTTCTCTGGGCCCAAGTGGAGCACAAAGAGCGGACTCTGGCTTCATCTTCCCAAATGTGGGCTGCAGGCTCCAGCAGTCTGCTGGTATAGACCTATAATGCCAGCTACCTAGGGGGTTGAGGCAGGAGGATTGCAGGATCAAAAGCTGACTAGGCTACAGTGTGAGTTTAAGGCCAGCCTGGGAAACTTAGTAAGACCCTGCCTTAAAATTAAACATACACAGGTTGGAGATGGAACTCAGTGGTAGAGGGCTTCTCTAGCAGGCTTCAGGTCCTACATACAAGGCCTAGTATTGCAAAAATAAACAAAGAACAAACAAATGAAATCAGCACTAAACCATGAGACCCCCCCAATCTTGCTGACCACAGAGGATGGCTAGCTGATGATGTGTAAAGGAGTTGGAGATCACCAGCAAACATTCTGGCACATTCTCTAGACTAATAATATGCCCACAAATGCAATTTGGAAAAGAAAAAAAAGTGCCAGGCTGCCAAAGAGGGAGTTTTAGTAGAAATACAAGTGACTAATAAACATATGAAAAATGTTTAGCATCCTTAACCATCTGGAAATGCAAATCAAAATTACATTGAACTTCCATCTCACCCCAGTCAAAATGGGTATCAGCAATAAAACATGACAACCAATGCTAGAGAGAATGCAGGGGAATGGATCCCTTCCACCCTGCTGGTGGGGATGTAAACTAGTATAGACACAATGGAAGCAAGTGTGGAGGTTCCTCAAAAACATAAAAATAGAGATATCATATGACCCCACTTCTGGGTATGTCCCCAAAACAATCTAAGTCAGCATAGCAGAGATATGTGTGTGTCCATGTTTACTGCTGCACTATTCCCAACAGCCAGGATAAGGACACAGCATAGATGCCCGTCAACAGAAGAATGGATACAGACACTGTGCTATGTTTCACAATGGAGTTTTTATTCAGCTGCAAATTAGAGTTATGACATTTGAAGGAAAATGGATATAGCTGGAGATCACCATGTTAAGCAAAATTAGCCAAACTCAAAGACAAATGTCATGTGTTTTCTCTCATATTCAGAAGTCATATTTTTATAGACACACACACACAGACACGCGCTCAAAAGTAGAAAGAAGAATGAGGGAGAAGGAAGGGTCTAGAGGGAAGGGAAGCGAGAACAGGAGAATGAAAGTAAAAGGGGAGAACTAAGACAAATATTCCATATTGTCTCCCATATGAAGAACTAAGATTTAAAGAAATAAGTAATACAACATGAAAACAGAAGGAGACAATTTGGAGGAATAAGGGGACAACCAGAAGACAAGGAAAGAGGAAGGAGAATAATGGGAAGGTGAATATGAGCAAAGTTCAGATATATGGATAAGAAAATGTCATACTGAAATCTATTAAACATACTTCTTTGGACAATGGTACACCCAGAAGCCACAGATTGTTACTAGAGAAAATTCAGTGCCAGGGATGGGATACCTTCCAGTGAGTTGTTGGCCAGCAAGGTCCCTGATACCTCCAAAACATTACAGGCCATTGCCAAGGCTCTTGGTTGCCCACCAGAACTAAATGGTAAGACCCTACTGGTGAAGACTCCACAGACTTGGGCTGCAGGTCACTGAGAAATCAAGCTGGAGCTGAGCTGAAAGCCTCCTCCCTGTGGAACAGCTGACAGAAAGCTGGAAAGAGCTCTCCTGCATGCAGCCCTTTGGGAGAGAGAAGTTATCAACAGTGTTAAACAGCAGTGGACCCTGTAAGCCTTAAGAATGGCCAGTCAGGCCAAATGTTCCAACTGGTGAAATAGTGGCATGTCTGTTATGGGGGAGACCAACTGTTCTCTAATTAGACTGGAGGCCCACTACACAGGACAGAATACATCCCTGATACTGAAAACCTAGTCAAAAATCCATGGCTGGAGAGGTCATGAGCCCTAGGGGAGTAACACCTGCTCCGAAGGGTAGGACTGCTTTCAATGCAATCTTCCAGATATAAAATGGCCTTGATATTCATGACCTCACAGTACCTAATACTACCTACAAAAGACCTTCCTAATAGGAGGAAAGGATGATAACATCAAAATAAGAGAGAAACTAACTGAAAGGGGTAGGATATTTAATGGAGGGCAGATTTGAGAGGGGGAGAACAGTCTGGGGGAGGGAATTATCATGGCTTATTGTCCATATGTCCATTATAAAGCTGTCAATAAAAAGTTTTAAAAAAGTGAAAATAGAAAAAAGGAATGAGAGGTATGAAATGTACTGAAAAATTACTGAGCTAAACATTTGATTTGAGATTTTCAATAATGGGATTTCCAAAAATACAAATGTGGGTAGGTCCAATAGATCACTACACAGCTTTTGCTCCCAGGAAAGGCACCATGTAGCCCATGCCAGTCTACATCTAATCTGTGCAGTCAGAAAATGGCACCCCTTCCTCAAGACATTTTATCAAGATGCTATAGCATATTTATTAATTTAGCTCATGCCTACTAGAAAATTGTCACCCCATATATATGATATACATGGAAG
Source organism: Dipus sagitta (assembly GCA_036346955.1). NCBI lineage: Eukaryota > Metazoa > Chordata > Mammalia > Rodentia > Dipodidae > Dipus > Dipus sagitta. The sequence goes on along the minus strand of CM070787.1, from coordinate 18,717,673 downwards.
CTGCTTTGATGTGGCTTCTTGTGTAGTATATAGCCTATAAACTGTATAAAGCAGCCCTGAGTCACCACACATTTTCTCCAAAGTCAAAACAGCCTGGCATGGTGGTTACACCTATAATCCCAGTGCCAGAGAGGCAAAGGTAGAGGAATGAGGATCCGGAGATTAAGACAACCCTCAGCTACACGGTGAGTTCAGGGATGGGCTAGGTTGTTCAAGAGCCCATCTCAACAAACAGAACAACTGCATTCTTGCCTTAATGAGGGAAGAATCATAGATGCAATGTATCTGGACTTCAGGAATGTCTCACAACACTGCTCTAGAAATTCTCTGTAGACAAGATCAAGACACAGAAACTGGACAGCAACTGTCAGGCATTGCCAGGCACAGGCTGGAGCCTTCAGGAGAGGGGCCTGAGCTGCGAGGCACGGCTAAGGACCTCCGGGCTACAGGAGGCCACTCCTCTCCAAGCCGAGCACACCTAAACTTAGGCTTTCCCATTGCCCTGTGACCTTTGGCCAGTTGCCTAGGAAACTCCTTATCAGCCAGCAGCCTTCACACAGCCTATCCCCGAGACCCTCTTCCTACCAGTAGATCACCTGAGCCAGCCATTGCCTACGTGCTGGAATGAATGTCCACATAGTAGGCATAGGCTAGCGAACTTTAAACCCACCAATCCCCTTAGGGCCCTCTTCCTGCCTTCAACTGCTTATAAATCCATTTCCCTGACAATAAACGGAGAGCTGTGCTGTTCACCGAAACTATCTCCCAAAAGTCTTTACTTTAGTATGCTCACCTTCATGGTTTCCTGGGACACGGTGGCGGACCTCGACTGGCCCAAGGACCCAGGAACCCACAACTAACAGCATTACATCTTGAGTCCTAGTCATTTTATTTTTATCCACAAGGATGGTCACCTCCATTTACAGAATATTTCCTGTGTGCTGAACCCCATGTGACAGCCTAATACTAGGGGAATGGACACATAAATAACACAGGGCAAGTATCCTTTTCTGGGTAAAGTTTGAAGTTATAGGTGCTTTTGATTTAGGAGATACAGACACACACACGCACACAATGAATATGATGAGAATAGGCCTCAAAACACAAAATTCATTCATCATTTATACACACCTTCAACTCACAGCCAGAATACAATTTTATGCTATAGTTTTAGTGGTTTTTGTTTTGACTGTAGCCTTTTATAAGGGAGCAGCTGTAGAATTCACCATCCATGGCATCAGAGTATTTGAGACCTGGGATTAGTTATGCACATTCTATAGGCTATTCTTATTACCCCATCCCACCACTGAACTGGACAGGCAAAGAGAAGGTTTGTTAGCAAGTCTGTATAAGACATGAAGCAACAAGCATGAAACAACAGAAAGATGACCACAATTCAGAATTTTAAAAGACTGTGGCTGAAGTAGCAGGCTTATTTTAGCAAGATCAAACATTTCAGGACTGGAGGTACAGATCAGCAGTACAGTAACTGCTTAACATGTGCAAGGCCCTGGGTTCATTCTCCAGTATAACAGGAGAAAAAAATTCACCAGAGGTAAATAAAGGGCCTCAAGCCTAAGTTGAAGAAAACAAGGGGACAGCAGTGCAGTCTGATACACTGCAGGCTACGTGAGAAGGAGAAGGTCAAAGCTTCATGAGCCAAAGGCCCAAGTTCAACTCCTACTATCTATGTCACCTAACTTCTCTGAAGTCTTCTTCCACATCTCTACATGGGGATGCTACTGACTGTGCAGAATTATTGTGAGGATTTGATTAAAAATGCACACGTAAGTGTGTAAAAGGCACCAAAAAAGCAGAGCTCCAGGTCTGGGAACATAGCTCAGTAGTAGAACCCTTGCCTAGCAAGCAAAAGGCCCTCAGTTCAGTTCCCAGCACAAGGTTTGTATGGCTAACATTCTTAAAACATGTGTGAAGACACCAGTTTCTGTTTATTCTTTCAGCAATCATTTACATGATCTTCTGGTTCCTGTTCTGTATTTCAGGGTTCATTGGCAAAAAAGCCATAGCCTCTGGCTTCAGAGACACTAGTGAGACATGACAGGAATGGCTGTACAGCTTGGGAGTGCAGTACAGTGGAGTGTGGTGTTTGCACAGGGTGTTGTGAGAGGAGAAAGATTGTCTAAACTGTAATGAGGCAAGACTTGTTTCCCACAGAAACCCTTCTTTTAAGCAGCAGCAGTAGATTCTGAACAGGTTGGGTGGGGTGATTCTGTTCTGTTTTGAGATTTACACTAAAATATGGTTCCCCTTCAATAAAAAGAAATGATGCCCTGCAGTTACTTTCACAAAAAAAAAAAAAAAAAAAAAAATCACCAAATACAACAGCCCAACACAATTCCAAATGCTACTTTGATGGATGGCAGGGGTTTGGAGGGTGGCAACAGCTCCAGCAAGTACCAATGGATGAAGAAGCTGCAGTGGGAAAATGGGGATATCCCAGGCAGAGGAAACTAAGCAGGGAGTTCAATGAAGTCATTGCAAAATGGACTGTGGTTTGTAATATAGACCTGAAAATGTTTTGGATATATCAGGACTGTACCATGGAGCGCTGCTGCTCGGGATGGAAGTTCTCCCTGATACTCAGCCCAGATGGAGGGTTGGAAATTGGAAATCCTGAGACTGTCATCACTGGTTATGGATGTTATACTTGAACTACAGATGTCTGACATTTACCTGATGGTTACTGATTTTGCATTGGTCCAGTCTCTCCTTGTTATACTTTATAACAATAGAAATGTCTACTCTGTGCCATTATATGTTAAAAATGTACAAGTTGTTTTGATTTTACAGGACTTAACAGTTAAGAAACAATCTTGACTCTCAGATGAGATTTGGGACTTTGAAGTAGCATTAAAGTTGGCAGACTATGGGAGCCTTTGAATTTGTACTGAATGTGATTTGCAATGTGAAATAGTTATAAGTCTATGGAGGCCAGAGGCAGAACGTGGTAGCTTGAATGTATGGCTCCATAGACTTAGGCACTTTATTAAAATGGAGTTTGCAGACTCCTACTACAGGAGGCATGCCCCTGGGGGCAGATCTGAATTCCAGCCCAAAGGTATAGAGAGGTTTGAGCTCTGGTGGGGTCCTGCTTGCTGCTTTTTGGTGTTTGCTGGCTGGCTGGTGGTCTCTTTCGCTGAGCTTGGATTTATGGATGGGAGCCAACTTCTTCCACCAGAAGACATGACAGCAACCCAGGCAAGGTGAAGCCTAGAGTAAGGCAATGGGGAGGACATGGATGAAACAGTATCAGGAAATACCTGAGAAGAGGAATCTGTAGAAGTCTGCCTCAGCTTCTCCACTGCTGAGATTGCAGACATGCATCTGCCACCAGGCTCCTGCCAACACCCTTTCTTTTCTAAAACCAGAATAAAAGGAAAAGCTGAATGTGGTGTTTTGATTCAGGTGTTCCCCATAAACTTAGGTGTGCTAAATGCTAGGTTCCCAGCTGATGGAATTAATATTTGGGAATTAATGCCTCCTAGAGAAAGTGTATTGTTGGTAGGCTTATGGGTATTATAGCCAGTTTCCCCTTGCCACTGTTTGGCACACTCTCCTGTTGCTGTCTACCTGATGTTGGCCAGGAGATGATGTCCACATTCTGTTCATGCTATCGTTTTCCCCTGTCATCATGGAGCTTCCCCTGGAGTCTGTAAACCAAAATAAACCTTTTTTCCCCACAAGCTGCCCTTGGTCAGGTGATTTCTGCCAGCAATGTGAACCTGACTGCAACACTGAAGAAAAATGTGTGAAGGAAAGTACAGGAAGGAGACAAGCCTTGACTGATGGATTCAGTACAGTGGAAGAGGCAAGGTAGGTAGTTGAGAAAAGGAAGGCCTGAAATGAGAAGGGAAGACATACGGGCTCAAGAGAGATGACTCAAGGTTTAAAATGCTTACGTGCAACCTGACAGCCTGGGGTGTGATTTCCAGTACTCACATAAAGCCAGGTGCACAAAGTGGTGTATGAGTCTGGAATTTGCTCACAACAGTAAGAGGCCCTGGTGTGACCATTCTCATTCTCCTCTCACCCTGCCTCTGTCACTCTGCCCCCTCTCTGTTTGCAAACAAACCATTTTTTTTAAGGGAAGACATGTAAGAAAATGGGCCACACAGGTAGCACTGAGAGTCTGGCTGCCCTGGCTGGGAACACAATACTGGGACTGTGTAAAGAACATAAGGCATCTATCTACAACGTCATCTGCAAGGCTTTAGGAAATTCCAAGAACAGGGCAACCCTTCGCCATGGCTGGGCTCCCTGAGATCAAAGACTTCCTTTCCACAACACACACACACTCAGAAGGACAAACAGATAAAAAAGAAGCCAGTCCAAAGGATGGTAGCTGAGAGGAAGAGATGGAGCAACCCAAAGTGATCACTCTGGAGTCAGACCACAACCTTGTGAACAGGACGTTGCCCAGTCAGCCAGGAACATGGAATGTAAATTGCCTATTTATTCCCCCTTGACTACACTATCAGGTCTTCAGATACTGGAGAAAGATGGAAGATCAGAAGAGGAAAGGAAGGCATTATTAGGCTTCCACCCCCTGGGTAAAGGTAGAGGACTAAAGCTTACTGACCACCAGTCTACTCAGACAGGTGGAAACAGGCAGAGACCCTAACCAAAGAACTCTACTGCTTATTTCCACACAGAGCACTTGCTTCCCATTCAACATTCTGATGCCTTTCTCCCCTTCTCAGGGTCATATAGTCCACCAAAGGCCACCGCCTCTCTCTCAAATTCACCCATCCTCTCCATAGCCAATGAGTGGAATGGGTGTGCCAGGGCCTCCAGCCACTGCAAACGAACTCCAGACACGTGCACCCCCTTGTGCATCTGGCTTACGTGGGTCCTGGGGAACCGAGCCTCATACTGGGATCCTTAGGCTTCACAGGCAAGCACTTAACCACTAAGCCATCTCTCCAGCCCTGAAATCCAAACTTCTTAGCCTGACAAGAGTAGCTGCTACTGCTAAGTCACCACCTACCAGTGCTAAGTGAATAAGGTATCATTGGTTCATTCAACCTCCATCCCTTCATCTACCTCACCCGCTTTTTTTGTTGCTCTGGGATGGAACTTAGAGTCTTGTGCATGGAGCTCTACCACTGAGTTATATCCCAGCCCTAATTTTAAAACTTTTTTTTTTTAAGTTCTGAGTTTTTGAGACAGGATCTTGCTATGTAGCCCAGGTTGGCCTTAAATTAGTATTTCTTCTGTCAGTCTTCAGAGTAGTGACATTATGGATGTACACCAATAGGTCCAAGTAAAAACATCAACATCTGGGGGCTGGAGAGATGGCTTAGCAGTTAAGGTGCTTGCCTATTCCCTAGCATCCACGTAAGCCAGATACACAAGGTGGTACATATGTCTGGAGTTCATTTGCAATAGCTAGAGGCCCTGGTGTACTCATTCTTTATCTGCCCTTCCCTCCCATTCTCTCTCTCTCAAATAAATAAAATAATTTTTAAAAATCAACATTTAAAAAATAATGCATTTAATTTTCTGCAAATCTTTTTATTGACTGAATGGTTACAATACTAGGGATTGAATCCAGGACATTATATACAACGAACAAGTGCTCTGCCACTGAACCACACCCAGCCCACATCTCCTTTTTATAGACAAGGAACCTGAAGCCTACAAAGAAAGTGACTTCTCATATGGGGACACAGGCTTCTTAGATTCCAGCCTGGCATTACCCACAAGGTCCTTCATGGTGTGGCTGTCACTTACTTTCCGCGTCCCTCTCATCCTACACTCTTCCACAGCTTTGCTCACCCATGCTCAGGACATGCTATGTTGCCTGCAGTCCTCGGTGCGTTTATCTATCCACGAGCACTCTCCACCTGGAGTACCCTGCTCATCCTTCTGGACCTGGATGAAGCACCAATTCACTACTCTGCTGATGCCCTCAGCCCCAAAGTCTTCCTCCAGCAAGCACCTACATGAGCTTCACAAAGATTTTAAACTGACCTCCTTGAGGACAGGGATGTGCATCTTACTCAGCTTTGCATTCACAGCTTGCAGGGCCGTGTCAGGCACCCAGCAAATGCTACAGAGATAGCTGTTTGGGCTTGGAGAGATGGCTCAGAGGTTAAGGCACTTGCCTGCACAGTCTAAAAACCTAGGTTTGACTCCACAGTATCCATGTAAAGCCAGATGCATAAAGTGGCATGTGTGCATCTGGAGTTTGTGTGCAGCGGCTAGAGGCCCAGGTGCATATTCTCTCTGCTTGCAAACAAACAAGTAAATAAAAATATTTTTTAAAAAAGAAAGTTACTTATTTTCTACAACGAGCTGGGAACAAAAAAAGGATCCTGTGGTTGAGTAACAAAAAAATCCCCTTCTCAGCTTTGAAAAGGTTTCAAAATCATGTCACGAGACCACATAGGAGTTGGCCAAGAAGAACTGAAGAACAATGCTCAGGGCAGCAGAAACAAACAAGAGCACACAGCTCTCCCTAAAACACATCAATAGGGGTTACACAATATTGAGGAGCAGAGCCGGGGCTAGGGGACAGTTTAGCAAGATAAGCCTTCACAAGAAAGGCCATTTCATCAATCAGGTGTGACTCAAACATCACCTTCTCAAAGACTTCATGCCCATCCAGCTAGTTTTTAAAAAGCATCCTCAAAAATAAATAAATAAATAAATAAATAAACAGTTCTTCGGTGTTCCCTAAGGTGGTCTCCAACCTGCTACCCTGTGTTCTTTTTGCAGCACTTAATCAGGATCTGAAATATCTGCCACTCCTTAAAACTATCTACTTATTTATTTACTCGTTGATTCTTTTTTTTTTTTTTTTTTTTTTTGACAGGATCTGATGTAACCCAGGCTGGCCTTTAACTTGCTATATATGGCAAATGTACAGGCCTGTAATCCCAGCACTCAGGACACAGAGGCAAGTCAAGAAGCTGTTCAAGGCCATCCTCCAGTACATAAGTCCAAGTCTAGGATTGTTTATATGAGACCACATATAAATTAAATAAATAGCACGGAGCACAGAGACACACTCTGGATTTAGTTTCTTTCCAACATCATGTTTGTATTTAATTCGGTGAAAGTAAAAAAGACAAAAAAAATTTTTGACAGCTTTTCTTCTTTGTCTATGCTGAGGACTGAACCCAGGACCTTGTGCATGCTAGATTAAGTGCTCTACCACTAAACTCTATCTCCCCCACTTTGAGCGTGTCTCCAGTATTGTCCAGGATGGCCTTGTACTCTCAAATCTTCTGCCTCTGCCTCCGACTCCCGCGTGCTGGGCTCACGGGCGTGCACTGTGAGATGCTCTCACACCTCCATTTGCTTTACCCGACTGATTCCTAGAAAGCATTTGTAACCTTTAGGGTCAAACCAAACACTTATCTTAGAAAAGCCCTCGGAATAACTTTCTTGTAACGGCCCCATTCAGCAACTCGCGTGTTCAAACCGTTCCCAGTAGAGGGAAGGGCGGCTTGGAAAGTGAGGCACGTCGGGGACACGCCGGCCGAGACCTCCGGAGGGTCAGCTCGCGGCTTCCGACCCCACATCGGGAGCTCTCCCCGGCCGAGGACCGCGGGCAGGGAGGCAGGGAGGCCGACTTGGGACATTCGCACAACTTTTTGTTTTGTTTTGTTTTTCCCCCCAGTCACAAGACCAGGACTGAACCAGTGTGAGGGGATACGGCCGCAGAGCACGGACGACAGCCGCAGCTCTAACGCCACGGCGGCGCGGGAAACCGCCCAGAGCCGGTCGGAGGAAGAACCCCGGGACCCGCCGTCACCCTCACTCGTGTTGCAGAGCTCGTCCCTTCTTCCCTCTCGGCCATCAAAACCCACCCTACGAGACCCACTCCTCCCTCAGCAGCCCGCCCGAACACTCACCGCCGCTCAACTTCCGGCAAGCTCAGCGCCGTGGGCAGCGCGCGCCCTGATGACGTAACGTAGCACCGCCCCCAGCTGCCGAGTGGGAGGGAGAAGGGAAAGGCCCGGCGCGCATGCGTACTGGAGCCAGAGCGGCTAGAGAAAATGGGCCCCTAGCACCGAATCCGAGGTGGGCGTAACCCAAGCTGTTGGTTAGGCGGCACATCGGTGAGGTTGAGGACCCGAGGTGACTACCTAGCCAGATGGCGGGGCTCTCCTTTGGATGTGGGAGTTGTCTGCATGTCGCTAAGTCTTTGGAAAACAAAACAAAACAAAAAAAAGCCTCACGTTTCCCTCTTCAGGTTTCAGAGGATGGCGTGAATGATAACTCATGTTTCCCCAAGGAGGATTCATCAAGCACAGCAAAGGACTATTCGCGAGGCAGGTGCAGAAGTAGGTGAGAATTTTAATAAGGAAAGATCAACCGAAGTTGAAACAACTTATCTGCTACCAGATCCTGTTATCAGTAGGATAAAGTTACTATAAAATGATTACTGAGTATTTACTATGTGCAAAGCACTGGACAGGTGTTTAGGTTAGGACAATGAATAGGATATATTTCTCTGGCTTAGGAGGGCTTCCACAGTGACCTTGGGGGCGGTAGGGGATGGTGAGGGGAGAAGGTTGAGATGGTCCCACACTCTAGTGTGGCTGGCTTAAAGCCAAGGCAATCCCTGCTTCCTCCTCCTGGGTGCTGGGGTCACAGATCTGTGCCCTCTCATCCTGCTCACAGTGACTCTGAAGGACCTCTGTACAGAGAAGACTCTGTTGATTTTACTTAGTTTCATGCTTTCACAACTTCACATTTCTAGAAAGATCCATAAATTACCATTCCCACTTCACATAGGAGAGAACCCAGGCTGTGATGATGTCTATACTGGTTGTCAACTTGATAAAACCTAGAATCATCTGTGACGGATTATTTCCATTAGGTTGAGGTGAGAAGAAACATCGTAAATGTGGGTGGCACCATTCCAAGGACTGGGGTCTTGGATTATAATAATAAAAGGGGGAGAGCTGGCTGAGTGTCATCATTTATTGTTGTCTGCTTCTTCGCTGTTTGAAATGTGACCAGCTCCCTCAAGCTCCTGCATCCATGCCTTCCCCACCATGACAAACTATAATCAAGAACTGTAAGCCGGGCTGGAGAGATGGCTTAGCCGTTAAGGCGTTTGCCTGCAAAGCCAAAGGATCCCAGTACCATTTTCCAGGACCCACATAAGCCAGATGCACAAGGGGTGCATGCATCTGGAGTTGTTTGCAGTGACTGGAGGCCCTGGCATGCCCATTCTTTCCCTCCCACCCCCTTTCTGCCTCTTTCTCTCTCTCTCAAATAAATAAATAAAATATTATTTATATTATTTTTAAAAAGCTAGTTGTGGTGGCTTAGGCCTTTTTTTTTTAAAAGAGCTGTATGTCGGTGTGGTGGCACACACCTTTAATCCCAGCACTCAGGAGGCAGAGGTAGGGGGATTGCCATGAGTTCGAAGCCACCCTGAGACTACATAGTGAATTCCAGGTTAGCCTCAGCTAGAGGGAGACCCTACCTCGAAAAACTAAAAAAATAAAAAAAAATTTAAAAAAAAGAGCTGTAAGCTGAAATAAACATTTCCTCCCTCAAGTTGCTTCTTGTCAGGTATTTGGTCACAGAAGGTAACTAATGCACAGGCTAAGAAATGTTGAGTAGTTTGTTGAAAGCTAAAGGGCTTTGGGGCCAGGACTGTAATCAAAACGATCTGACTCTGGACTCTTGTCAAATAAGAGAATAAATCCAGACTTAGTTAGGCTAGTTCACAAGGTTATTGTAAGGAATGGGAGGAGGAGGGAGGATACTGTCATAGGGTGAGAAATATTGCAATTTAGAAACCACTAATCAAAAAACCTGAACATTTCTCTCTTTCCTTCTCTTTCCCTTTCCTTCTTCCCCTGCTTTCTGTCTGGTCTGGAACTCCTGGGCTCAACCAATCGTCCTGCCTCAGCCTCTTCAGGAACTGCAATTGCAGGCATAGGCTACCACACTACCTAAGAGAGTTTTTCTATCATACAGAAGAGTAAGCAAGGACACTGTGGTATCTTGAATATAAACTGTCCCACATATCCTCATGTGTTTGTGTTTAAGCTTCAAACACAACCCCCAGCTGGTGGCAATGTAGGAAGTAGAACCTTGGTGGAGGAAATATCATTGAAAGTGGACCTTGAAATTATTAGCCCAGATCCAAACCCAGTACTGGACTACTTCTTTCTAGATATGTGACAGCTTCTGCTCTGCCATGCTTTGCAGCCATGACGAATCTTCCCCTCCAGACTATAAACCAAAATAAAACCTTTCCTTTAATAAGCTGTTTGTGGTCAGGTGTTTTGTCCCATCAACAAGATGCTAACTGCTACAGCCAAAAAGAAACTGAGGTGGAGAAATAGAGGGTGGCTGGATCCAGATGTTAGATCAGAGACTGTTTTCCCCTGACCTGAGAAAGACTTATGAGCATCCTGGGACGGGAGAGAAGCTTACCAAAGTTTGATTAACAAATATTACCCCCTTCCCACTGACCAATGGAGTCAAATGGCTCAGCTAATGTTTCATAAAGAACAGGAATTCAGAAGAACTCATCAGGGCCTTATCATAGGGAGCAGGGGAAGTATTTTTTCCTTTTAGTCACACGGGATTGTATGTGTGTGTTCAGGTATTTCTTGGCATGAAAGGGTGGGAAGATTTCTTAACATCATTGCTCTCCCCAAGTGCAGGGCTCAAGCTCAAGCATTGCTGGGATGGTTGATGGTTAATCCTGTCAAATTGATGAGATTTAGAAATCACCATGTGTGGTGGTTTGATCCAGGTGTCCCCCATAAACTCAAGTGTTCTGAATGCCAGGTTCCCAGCTGATGGAGATTTGGGAATTAATGCCTTCTGGAGGCAGTATATTGTTGGGGGCGGGCTTATGGGTGTTATAGCCAGTGTCCCCTTGCCAGTGTTTGGCACATTGTCCTGTTGCCATTGTCCACCTTATGTTGGCCAGGGGGTGATGTCCACCCTGTGCTCATGCCATTGTTTCCCCCTGCCATCATGGAGCTTCCCCCTTGAGCCTGTAAGCCAAAATTAATCTCTCCCCCCCCCCCACCCAAGCTGCTCTTGGTCAGGTGATTTCTTCCACCAATGCGAACCTGACTGCAACACTGTGGGAAACATATCTCCAGCTGTACCAGTGAGGGATTTTTCTAGATTAAGTTATTTCAAGTGGAAAGACTTGACTTAAATATGGGTTCCTATACTGCATCATTTTCTATTTCCTTGACTGAATGTGACCAGTTGTCTGAAGCTCTTGCTGCCTCTTTCCTGCCAAAATGGAACTGTAAGATGAAACAACCTCTTCCTTCTTAAATGGTTCTTGTCCAGTATTTGGTCACAGCAACGAGTAACCTAATCCAACTGCCAATTCTTTTAAGTACATCAAGCTCCTCTCCTGCCTCAGCCCCCTCAGACTGCATGTCTGGGTCAAACTAAACTAATTCTACCTTTCTGAGCACACTCTGTTCTTTTCTGCCCCCATGTCTGCAGTGTCCTCACACGTTCTGAGCTGTGTAACCCCTTCTAGTTCTTCACAAACATGCTGCCATTAAAATGTTTAGGCAAAATGTTGATGAAAAAAAAAGAGAGTATCACTCTGTTAACTCCACTTGCCTAAAGCTCTGCAGTGACAATAGTCAGGTAAGTGGGTACCTGCGGCAAAAAGGGGCTGTTGTATGCAGAGAGGCATGGTAATGTTGATAGTTTGACTGAGGTAAAAGAGATAATGTGAGTGTACACATTTATCAAAACCTCCAAGTCTGCATTTACGGTGTGTATTAAATGTAGTAATTGTAATTCGAAAAAAAAAATCAGTAGGAGCCAGGCATGATGGTTCATTCTTTTAATCCCACCAGAGGCAAAGGTGGGAAGCTCTCCAGTTCAAGGCCAGCCTGGGCTACACAGTGAGCTTTGTCTCAAAAAACAAAGCAAAATTAAAAAAAAAAATAAGCCTGATAACCATCTGTAAGGTTTTAGCGTATTGAGCATATGTGAACCTGAGTTGTTTGCTCTTTTGGGAGGGAGGGAAATTTTTAAGATAAGGTCTCACTCTGTAGCTCAATTTGAACTCAAAGCAATCCTCCTGCCTCAGCTTCCTGAGTACGGAGATTACTGGCATGAGCTACCACACCCAGCTAGAAGTTTGTTCTTTTAAAAAAAAAATTATTTATTTATTTGAAAGAGAAAGACGCAGATAGAGAGGGAAAAAGAATGTAAAAAGTGGCCTCTTGCCACTACAAATGAACTCCAGATGCATGTGCCACCTTGTGCATCTGGCTTACATGGGTACTAGGGAATTGAACCTGGGTCCTTTGGCTTTACTTGCAAGTGCTCTAACCACTAATCAATCTCTCCAGCTACAGAAGTTTGTTTTTTTATAAGTTTCTTCTCAGGGTTGGGCTTTTAGCTGCCACACAAACATATCCTGAGTTCTGCCCAGGCCACTTCTCTGGGAGGTCCCGAGTCTCCAGCCATGCCTGTCACCACATCACCCCAGCTTCCACCCTCTCCAAAGGAAACTGGCTCAGTAAAGGGACACAGGACATTCTTTACTCTGACTTTGGGACTTTCAAACTAATTAGAGGCGGGACTGGGACTAGTTCCTAGAGGTCAATGGCACCATTTTAAGAAAGAATTTCCTAGAATTCTTAACTGAAATTCCTTTGGCTGACTCAGCTCTGGCCCTTTCTGAGGTAAGATTGATCAGAGCCTCATTGGATTCCATAAAACATCCCCAGATTGTGTTTTGAGTTTTGTCGCCTTCAAAACTCATGTTGACATTTTGTTGCCAGGGTCGACATTTAGTAGCTCATTGGTAGAGCATGTGCTTAGCATGAAGGACTCCAGGTTCCATCCCCAGGCTTGGTGCACATGTCATACACACACACACACACACACACACGATGTAATGCAGCCAAGGAATGCCCTCAACAGAGCCTGCATCATTCTGTTTGAACCTTGCATCTCCAGAACCAGAAGCTAACATCTACCTCTTTTCTTTAAAAAGTAACCCATCTCATATATTTTTTATAGTGGCAAAAAGAAGACTAATTCATAAATTTTGTACCTAACTATGAAGATGTCAGTGCTTGATAAATTGCTAAATTTAGTAAATTTGTCATTCAAAGAATTGACTTGAAGCTAATCAGCATGTGAAAAGAATCTTGAAAGAGCTTCTGAATCCATAGAGCTCTTCCCTGCAATCGGGTCCTCTCCAAGGAGATATTTTTATATGTAGAGCAACATCCGGGCTTCCTCTCTGGGTTATGTGCAAGCTATCCAGCAATGAATCTTTCCTAAAAGGGCTGAGGCTGAGTCATCTCTGTACCACAGTCCAATTCTTTTCATGCATCAGAGTTAATCCAGTCTCCAGAAGGGAGGAAGAACAAAAGGTTGATGAGTACATTCCAGAACCAGACCTTGGAACCTGTGTTCCTTAATCATTTTGTGCTTCCATTTGTCTGTCTATGAACAGAAGAAAATCCCCCTCATGCTGCAAAATATAGACTGACCATAGTAAAGTGCACAGCCTGCTCTGGCTGGAGCTCATGGTATTTGTAATGTTCATAGGACAGGCTCTGGAATAGCAGACATGGCACAAGCAGTGGAGACCCCCATGCATCACCACACACACCTCGCTCCTTAGATTCAGCACATGCACTAGGGACCTTGCACTCGTTCTTTCTCTCTGTCTCTCTCTCACATACTTCATTCCTTAGATTTGGCATAAGCACTTCATCACACATGCCTTGTTCCTTAGGTTCTGGGATATATATAGATATAAATATACATAGGTATAGATATAGATAGAGATAGATATACACACACACATACATACGCACACTCTCTTATTGATCCTTTATGGTCCTTGGCAGACTCAAATCCAGGACCTTTTGATGCAGAGTCAAAGCTCATCACCATTTCTCTGCACTGGCTGGCTACCCTGTTCACCCCTCTTCGTAATGGCACTTAACCACTTGTCTGTGTGGAGTGGTCCTTGTAAGGCACCATTGGGAGCAATTCTCTCACAGGTCTCACATGGCTTCTGGAAAATGGTTTCTATGCCAGAAACAGGCCAACTGAAGCTTCCGAAAGCAGAATAAAGTCTCCAAGCTCCCCCAGTTTTGAGCATGAAAGCAGAGTGGGAACGAAGCCTTTTAAAAAATGGAAGTACTTCCTGAAAGACATTTACAAATGTGACCAGAAACCAAACAGAAGTCCTCTATCTCCCTTTGTGACATTCCAGAGTAGACTTCAAAACATTTTCTCAGCAAGGAGACTCAGAAAGGTAGAAAACAAGTCAGTCACATAACAGTGTCCTTTCAAACATCATATTTTAGGTATGCAAAAATATCTCATTTGAATAGATCATGCAAATAGGAGTACAAGACAAGAAAGACCAGCTTTTACAGGCATTCCCATTTGCGACACATATTAAGGTTTAACATTAAGTTTTGAAATATAAATCACAAGCAGTTTTAACATAAATAAAAATGGACACTCCCATGCCCTTAATCAGTTGCACTTAATGTGAAAGAGAACGTGATGACTTTCTGACACCAGATGAAAAGGCACACTGTCCTTTCAAAGGGTCACCTTCTTTAGCCACAGATGTGCTCCAAGTCAGTTATTCTATCACTGTGGGAATTGTCACCTCTCTTGGGAACACTGTGTGTGTACTTGACAGGATGCATTTTTGCCTTTTGGAGAAAACTGATTACAATAAGCTGGAAGTGCATAGGGTTTTCATTCTCTCTCATATCAGTAGCTGTACGACCTTGGCACATCCTTTCCCCCTTGACACACCTCAGCCTGTGCCTCTGCAGACTGGAACTGGTTATCATGTTCCTGTTGTGGTGTCAGGGGACTTTGATGAGATCAGTCTGGCCCAGCCTTCAAGAAGTAGGGTTTTGTTTCCCCTCTTTAAAAAAAAAAAAAAAACTTTATTTTTATTTATTTATTTGAGAGAGAGAGAAAGAAAGAGGCAGAGAGAAGGAGAGAGAGAATGGGTACACCAGGACCTCCAGTCACTGCAAATGAACTCCAGACACATGCGACCCCTTATGCATCTGGCTTACGTGGGACCTGGGGAATCAAACCGAGGTCCTTTGGCTTTGCAGGCAAATGCCTTAACTGCTAAGCCATCTCTCCAGCCCTCTTCTTTTGTTTGTTTTGGTTTGTTCTGCTTTTGATATGCAACCTTTCAAAAACATTTCCTTCTTCTTAGTCTTTAGAGCAGTTTTTAACAGCCAGAAGGAAATGGAGGTTGAAGATGATGGACTTGCAAGCTGCATGATTTACTACTAAGACATTGGTGAGGGAGGAAGAATAAGGCAGTTCCCAAGGGTTCTGACATGAGCTCTGGAGAAAGCTATAAAAGAGGCTCAGAAGAGAGAGGTGTTCTGAAAAGTGGCAGTCACAATGGAGTAGCTACCATGCCTCTCCAGGTGACCCCTGGTAGGTAACAGCGTCTGTGTGCACTTCTACACAGTCATATAGCTCTGTGTAGAAACATGCCGGGAGACCATCTCTTTCCCCGGTAGAACTCTAGCCATGGACCTCTTCTGTTACCCATTCATTCCAGTCTGAAAGCTTGAGTTACAATGAGGATCTGAGACTCTCATGTTCCCTGAGGGGCAAGAGCTCCACCCAGGTCTTCACCTCTTGAAAACATTCTGCTGTCTACTCCAAGTACAGTAATTCTGCCCGCTCCGCCACCACGTGCTTCCTGCTGCTCTTTTGACCCTCCCTAAGCACACTTCCATACTGTGCAGCCCTTAGGACCACTTTCCACTCCAGAAAGCCCAGGGGCCTAGCAGCAGCAGGGTCTCCTCCTCTGGTTCTTCCTTGGACACCATCTGCATCCCCTTGATGTGTTCCTTAGGAGTGAATGTGCAGAATCTTCTTGAACGTCTTCTTGAAGTTCTCATTGCACAGCGGGTAGATGAGCGGGTTCAGCGTGGAGTTGATGTAGCCCAGCCAGATGGTGAACATGTGCACGTGTTCGTTGCAGCAGCTCTTGCAGAAGGCGATCACCATGAAGAAGATGAAGTAGGGAATCCAGCAGAGGATGAAGGCCGCCATGATAAAACCCAACTGCTTGGCAGCCTTCCGCTCCCGGTTCAAGTGCAACCCTGACACATACTGTCTGGAATGCGAGCGGAGCCTCTTCCAAGTGATCTTGATGTAGTCTAGGCCGGTGTTAGACCCACTTCTCAGTTTGCCTCTGCCCGGAGCTGGTTCTGTGCTCAGGTCTGAGTCTGTAGTTCGCGAGAAGGACTGCCGGTCAGCCAAGGTCCGAATTTCTGATGTCTCACTGACCTGACATGTGTTCGGGCTCCGCTCATTTGCCTTGAGCTGGCTCAGAGTCTGGCTACTGGCTTCATAACCCTTGTCACCTCCCTCGGACACAGTCGGAGTCTGCGCAATGTCAAGCCGGAAGCACTGAAGTGTGGCCGCTTCTTCGTCCTCCTCTTGGCTGAAGATGGTGGGAGAGTTCATCTCTTGGGGTCTTGGGATGGTGACTTCGGATCCGGCCCATCACTGATATCTTTGGATGACCTTTTCAGAGCCCCCCAGGGAGACTCCTTCCCAGTTTTCTTGGTGCCCTCCTTGGCATTCTCTGACCTCAGCTTGATTTCCAAGAAGGAAGGGAACGACCCGTTGGTGAGCTGGCGGTGCTGACAGTGTTGCCGCACGGCCTTGTAGATCTTGATGTAGAACCACAGCATGAGCAAGGTGGGCAGGTAGAAGTTGATGATGGCAGTCATGATCTTGAACCAGGTGACATCGTAGAAGTCCGTCTCGCACTTGTCTTCCCGGCGCCCTGAGTCCTGGGACATGAAGTGATGCCACCCTAGAATGGGAATGACCCACAGGAAAGAGAGAAACCAGGCTCCCAAGATGGTAGCCGACGCTCGGGTCTTGGTACGATACCTCAGGTACCGGAGGGGCTGCTGAACAGAGCGGTAGCGATCGATGCACAAGATGAAGACGCTGAAAATGGACGCCGTGCTGGCCACGTAGTCCATGGACAGCCAAAACAGGCAGAGGGGGCGGCCCAGGGACCACTTGGACATGAAGAGGTAGAGTATGTTCATGGGCATGACGACAGCACCCACGATCAGGTCTGCCACGGAGAGGCTGACGATGTACAAGTTCCCCACGGTGTGCAGCTTCCGCTCGCTGCGCACGGCATACAGCACCAGCAGGTTGAGGCCCACGGTGACCAGGGAGATGCTGCTCAGGACCACCACCAGGGGCAGCAGTTGGGGGATAGCCATGGTGGTCTTGTTCCCCTCACACATCTTGTCTTCGAAGACGTAGGAGGAATTGGGCAGGCTCATTGGCCCAAAGGCAGCCTCCAGCTACGGTGCTCTCCCTGGGAGAAAAGACACACAGGATTGAGGTCAGAGGTTCGGTGTAAGCTGCTTGGGTGGTAGACAACCAGCCCACAACCATAGTCTCTCATGCCAGCATCCATCCTTCTCCCATTCATTTGGTGACTACTGGGTTCCTGCGTTTGTGGGTGTTGGTGTTCCAGCAGTAACTAAAAGACAGAAATATCTGCCCCCATAGAGTATCCCAGCAAGGGAGTTTGGCCAAAGGAAGATGCTAGAAAGGTGAAGTCTCTTCCGGCTGGTGTGAGCTGAATGTAGTGACCTACTTCTTCTTTGCCAATAGCTTATCTAGGGGTGGCTACATGACACAATTGGGCAGAAAGAGGACATGGGGCTCAAAGAACATTCTTCCTTCCAACAAAGGAATAGAACAAGGAAAAGCATCCTTGCCCAGTAACCACCTTCTTCCTGGAACTGGAGAAGGGACTTGTGGGGGGGGGTGCTATGGAAGTGGTGGGGATGGTCAGGGAAATGCCAAGAAAACCTGTGAGAATTCAACTGAGAGACCTGTGGTCACTAGGCTGCTGAAGCGACCCTGGAACCTTCTTGTTAGTATGGGAAGTACCTAAGAGTCTTTTTTGCTTAAGTTGCCATCAAGGGAGATTTTACTTGCAACTCACAGCATTCCTAAGTGATATGGGGAAGCTCACAGGGCATGTACCAGAGGTAAGTAAACCATGAAGCGAATCTAGCATGTTCCCAAGAAGAAGTTCTTGGGCTGGGGATGTGGCTCAGTGGTAGAATACCTAGCATCTTCCAGGCCCTGCCTTCCATCCCCAGCTTTTCAAACAAAATATTGATGTGGAACATTTTTGTCTGTGTTTTTTGAGACACAGTCTCACTAGATATCCCTGGATGGCCTGGAACTGGCCATGTAGACCAAGCTGGCCTTGAATCTGCAGCAATCTTTCTGTTTCTGACCTCCCCAGTGCTACAATTACAAGCATGAGCCACCACACTCAACTTCAAAATGTTGATGCATCATCTAAGTAGTGAGTATATAGTGTTCATGCTATAATACTTCTAACTTCTATTTAATCAATGTTTCATGATAAAATGTTAGGGAAAATTAATATAGCATAATTTTATAATCTTCACTTACTACTGTCCGTGCAATTCTTTCTTCTTTTCTTTCATTTTATTTGAGACAGTATATAGCTCAGAGTAGCCTTGAACTCACTATGTAGCTGAAGATAACCTTGAACTTCTGATCCTCCTGCTTGTAGTTCTCAAGTGCCAAGATTATAAGTACACACCCCACATGCCCAGTGCGTGTGCACACGCACATATGTGTGTGTGTGCAATATGTGAGTGATTTATGCTCACATGTGAGCAGATGCTTGTGCCCAATATGCATGCATGCAGAGGCCTGAGGAGAATGTCGGGTGTCCTCCTCTATCTCTCATCCATGTGTTTTCTTGAGACAGAGTCTCTCACTGAACCCAGAACTGCTTTGGTCAGACTGGCTACAGGGAACCCAGAAATTCTCCAATCTCTGCTCCACACTAGACTGGGGTTACAGGCATGTGTGGCCATACCCAAATGTTTACATGGTCACTGGGATATCAAACTCAGATGAATCAGGCCCTCCTGCTTATGCATCAAGGTCTCTTACCCCATTCCTAGTTTTATGTCTACTCGATTCTTCATCCTGTGATATCTGAGGTATGTTATCTTGTGCAAAGATAAAGCAACAGTGTAGAGCTTATGGTTAGCATGTATGAAATATTAGGTTCTGTCCCCAGCTCCAAACCAAACCAAAAAACAAATCCCAGAAAACCAATAAAAAGATAAATGTTGGGGCTGGAGAGATGGCTTAGCGGTTAAGCACTTGCCTGTGAAGCCTAAGGACCCTGGTTCGAGGCTCGATTCCCCAGGACCCATGTTAGCCAGATGCACAAGGGGGCGCACGTGTCTGGAGTTCGTTTGCAGTGGCTGGAGGCCCTGGTGCGCCCATTCTCTCTCTCCCTCTCTCTCTCTCTCTCTCTGTCTCTTTCTGTCTCTGTCTGTCAGTTTCAAATAAATAAGTAAAAATAAACAAAAAAATTCTTTAAAAAAGAGATAAATGTTGAATGAATCAATAAAGGATAAGGTGCATCTCAGTGATAAAACACTTGCCTGCAATGTGCAAGACCCTGAGTTTTATTCCCAGCACTACCAAAAAATAAAAGGAGAAGGAGAAAGGATAAATGAATGACAGGCAGAGTGCTATATGAGGCGCCTCAGCTCAGAGCATCTTCATTCAGCAAATACTCACTGGTGAGAGGCTTCCTCTCCTCTCACTGATCTGTCCTCAGAGGAAGCAAACCACTTTGTCCTACGAAGCCGCAGGGCTCTGGCAGAGGCTCTGGAAGGCAGCCGCAGCCAGCCTCGCATACAGCTCTGCTGGAGGAATGCTGCTGCTTCCAGGGAAGCAGAAAAGCCTTGGGGGATTCTGTGAGCTGGCTCCAAGCCTAGAAAAAGCCGGCCACACAGTGAGGGCAGCAAACAGAAGCTGTGCTGGCCTGAGAAAGCCTGGGACAGTTTCAAGAAAGGAGGAGAAGCCTTAGGGACCAGCATGAGGGATGCTGAAGACTTCCCAGGAAAATGAGAGACCTTGAGGATCCATGGGACCCAGGCGTGGAGCCTGTGAACACACAGGAAGGCCGTAAAGGAGCTGTGGATTTTCCTTGTATGGCCTGCAGAAAATCATCCCCTACTTCACACCCCACACAGGACCAGCTAGCTACTTTGTGGTAGGGCCCAGTGAAAATGAAGCACGCACAGTTTTTCTTTCCCGGGGATGAAAGCCAGGGTGTCATGCACACCAGGCAAGCACTCTTCCACGGAGCCTCACTCCCAGCCTCGGAAGGAAGAGTGTCGAGGTGATGAGGGACGTGGTATACGCAGAGCCCCCCAGCAGGCTCAGGATCCTGAGAACGGCCAGGGCAGCTGATGGAGCTCTAGCCAGGAGAAGAGGAATGAATGTAAGGTGTATCTCCGGCCCTTGGAGACACAGTTCAAAGAGCTGATCCATGACTAGTTTCCAAAAGAGTCTGGGAGCTGTGAGAAGGAGGGTGGGAGATATGTGGGAACAAGGACACCATCTGGCCTTACATCCTGGAGGAGACTCCATCAGGATGTGGGGTACTCTCCGAGGCTAGACACAAACATGACGCTGATAAGAGGGTGTGCTTCAGGCAGACAGAATGGCAGCAGGAAGAGGACCATGGGGCAAATGCCTATAGGTTCCCTGTAGCACTGTGTCCTTAGCAAGAGCTTTGTGCATAGGGGTCTGGGTTCCTAGCCAGGATCCGTCACTTGATGGACTGGGGAGGGAAAGCACACAGCCAGTCTAGAGCTCCTGCATCTTCATCTATAAAGCAAGGGAAGTGCTTTTATGCCTTCTCCCAGTGGAGGTAAGGAGGATTCTGAGCATTCAACAGAAGTCAACAATGGGGGTTGGAGAGATGGCTTAGTGGTTAAGCACTTGCCTGTGAAGCCTAAGGACCCTGGTTCGAGGCTCAATTCCCCAGGACCCACGTGAGCCAGATGCACAATGTGGCACATGCATCTGGAGTTTGTTTGCAGTGGCTGGAGGCCCTGGTGCACCTATTCTCTCTCTCTCTGTCTGTCTCTTTTCCTCTTTCTCTCTCTCTCTCTGTCTGTCTCTCTCAAATAAATAAATAAATAATTTTTTTAAAGTCAACAATGGATCCTTGTTCTCTGACAGGCTTCAGTGGCTAAAGTGCACTGTCTTTTTAAAAAATTATTTATTTGCTTGTTTGAGAGGGATTGAGAAAGAAGGAATGGGCACACAAAGGCCCCTAGCTGCTGCAAATGTACTCCAGACACATGCGCCTGTCTTGTGCATCTGGCTTTACATAGGTCCTGGGGAATAGAACCTGGGTTCTTTGGCTTTGCCAGAAAATGCCTTAACTGCTGAGCATTCTCTCCAGCCCTGCACTAACCTTTTGAGTTAAAGAGATGGCTTGACAGCAAAACCATCATCAACGAGGGTTCTTTTACTAGAGTGATTACAAAAAGCCCAAGCCAATCAGGTCCAAGTACTATCAAATACACTGAGGCCAACATTCCTTCCACATTCTATTTATTTTTATTTTTAGATACAGAGAGAGAGAGAGAGAGAGAGAGAGAGAATTGGCTTGCCAGGGCCTTAGCCACTGCACTTGAACTCCAGATGCTTGTGTCACCTAGAGTGCATGTGTGACCTTGTGCTTGCATCACCTTTGTGTGTCTGGCTTACGTGGGATCTGGAGAGAGATTGAGCCTGGTTCTTAGGCTTCGTAGGCAAGCGCCTTGACTGCTAATCCATCTCTCCATCCCTCCTTCCACATCCTAGAATGCAGATGGGGGCAGCAGAGACACGGAAGGAGCCAGGCCCCAGGTGCTTCTCATTTGTCAGTCATTAAATGCTCTATAGGGAAGCTGAATACTTTTCTTTTTTCCCTCTTCATCCTTCTAGCTGGCTGTGATGCAGATATGATGAGTAGAGTTTAAGCAGGCATGTAGGGTCCATGAGAAGAGTCACAAAATGAGGGAGGTAAGACAGCAATGTGCAAGGAGCCAGGTTCTCCAGTGACCATGAAGCTACCAGAATCAGCCACCTCTGGACTTCACGCCTGCCTCAGTGAAACCACCATTGGCTTGAGTCTTCCAATCACACACA
Source organism: Dipus sagitta (assembly GCA_036346955.1). Taxonomy (NCBI): domain Eukaryota; kingdom Metazoa; phylum Chordata; class Mammalia; order Rodentia; family Dipodidae; genus Dipus; species Dipus sagitta. The sequence continues at coordinate 18,695,620 of CM070787.1, read as the reverse complement.
ACCAAATAGAATCCCAAGGGCCATGCTGTCCCCAACTTCAAGGAGTTTGTAAATTACCACGAGAGAAAGACACAATGAACAGCAATAGAAAAGTGAAGTTAAAAAATTTTAGAATGCACCTGGGACAAATATAAGACTTGGGGGGGGGGTGAGGTCTCAGCAGTTGGCAGGACAGGAGAGAGAGGAACTGGCTGTCTAGAATGGAGTCCAGAAGGGTCCAAGAGAAGAAGCGATGTGTGGGATGGTATTGAAGGACAAGTAGAAGTTCAGCAGGAGGAAGGAGAAGGAATTTAAGGCCACATTATGGAAAGAATGAAAGTGAGGAACAGGAAGGGGTCACTGATGTGATACGTGACAGAAGCACAAGAGGAGGAGCCTGGAGCCATGCCGGCTGAGGTGTAAGCCAACACCTCCGTACCTCACTTCCTTGCTCTATGTGCTCCCCTGTCTGGATATTCTAACATCCCTTTCTATATCGACTGTATTGGAACATTAGCACTCCATCTTCAGCTGATTCATCCTTGACTAAATGGGGGGAAACTCTAGGTGCAGGGACTGTGTCAACTGTGGACACAGCCTCCAAAACTGGGAGCTGAACGAACCTCTTTTGTCATTAGCCTGACTTGGGCATTGCGTTATAGTAACAGAGAGTGAATTCAGCAGGGTTGCTACATGATAGCATGTCACATAGTTATTCATATCTATGGAACACCAGTCATGATGGAAAAATTCTTATGGTCAAATTGACACAAGATTGCTTATATAGGATATTGCCAATTCGGGCTTAAGCTGAGGGTGAACCTCTGCTATGCTAACAGTTTTCTCTGGGTTGTAGGTACCATTTATTATCTTCAGTATTTCCCGAGATGTCACAATGAGATTATCTTACTTTGATAGTAGGAAAAATTAGAACTAACCAATGGGGGCCGGAGAGATGGCTTAGTGGTTAAGGCGCTTGCCTGTGAACCCTAAGGACCCAGGTTCAATTCTCCAGGTTCCACATAAGCCAGATGCACAAAGTGACACAAGTGCACAAGGTGGCACATTCACACAAGGTAAAGGATGTGTCTGGAGTTTTATTACAGTGGCTGGAGGCCCTGGTGTGCCAACACACTCTCTCTCACTCTCTCACATACAAAAAAGGCCAGTCTGTTGGGCTTGCCTCAAAAAAAAAAAAAAAAAAAAAAAAAGAGAGAACTAGCCAACCACATTCATTTTTTAAAACACAATAAAGTAGACTTCGTCATGAAAAAGTAAAAATAAAAAGAATATGTGCAATACATGTTTATTTTCTTCAGCAAGAAGTGAGAGTTTGGGATTCCTTTCTGGAACATTCCAAACTTTTCCCACTCCAGCCTGCTCCACCCTCTTCACCTGCATGGAAGATTATTCTAGTTAAATGAGTCAAAACATTAATTTCATTGCTCTAATTCCAAGAAAGAGGCACCATGCAAGAGAGTTCACTGAGGACTGCATATCCTCACCAAGTCTGCACAGGGTGTAATTTCCACGAAACACCCAGGCTTGGCAGTGCCACTGTCTGTGTGCACAGAGCAGAATGCAAACAACAGCATGCCATCTAAGCTCTGCTCAGGACTCGGTTGCTAGGCAAGATACAGGAGGGAGGTGGCCTTAAGGGCAGGAGTCAGTCCTCGGACACTTTCTTGGGGTACAAGCCCACATGCAAATGCCTGTAGCAGGAGGAAGCACTGAGGGGACCAGCAACAGGAAGCGGTGGGCACTGAATCCAGCATCTGCAGAGGATAGCTATCACTCACACACCACCAACTGCTGGAAGCCAATCTGCCTATTTTAAAATTTTTTTGTTTATTTTTATTTATTTATTTGAGAGTGACAGACAGAGAAAGAGGCACAGAGAGAAAGAGAGGGAGAGAGAGAGAATGGGCACGCCAGGGCCTCCAGCCACTGCAAATGAACTCCAGATGCATGCGCCACCTTGTGCATCTGGTTTACGTGGGTCCTGGAGAATCAAGCCTCAAACCAGGGTCCTTAGACTTCACAGGCAAGTGCCCAATCACTAAGCCATCTCTCTAGCCCCCTATTTTTAAATAAAAGAACAGGGCTGGAAAGATTTCTCAGTGGTTAAGGCACTTGCCTGCAAATGCCTAATGACTTGGGGTCTGATTCCAATTCCACAGTACCCACATAAAGCCAGATGCACAGAGTGGTGCATACATTCTGGAGTTGGTTTGCAGGAGGTAAATAAATAAAATATTTTTTAAATTTTTTGTTTATTTTTATTTATTTATTTGACAGTGACAGAGAAAGAAAGAGGGAGAGAGAGAGAGAGAGAGAGAGAGAGAAAGAATGGGCACGCCAGGGCCTCCAGCCACTGCACATGAACTCCAGATGTGTGCGCCCCCTTGTGCATCTGGCTAACGTGGGTCCTGGGGAATCAAGTCTCGAACCGGGGTCCTTAGGCTTCACAGGCAAGTGCTTAACTGCTAAGCCATCTCTCCAGCCCAAAATATTTAAAAATAAATAAAAGAGTAAAATCTGGATTTCAATCTGAAGTCTTACAGGTTTTTTGGTGGTGTCAACTAGTCAATATTTTCATTTGTTTTCCTGAAACAACAGGGAGAGCAAAACAAATTTGGGGCAGACAGCCTGTGAGCTCTCATGGAAGTCTGAAGTTAGTTCACATAGAACCCAGAATGCTGGGTGTGCAGTGACAGCCCTCAGGTTAGACACTTCCAAGGCTCTTGCTGAGACCATGAGAAGCCTTCTTCTCTGAGAAGTGGGGCTCTGGAAACCATAGTTATACCATGGGCACGAGATTGGACATGAGGTTGTCACCTGACTTCTACTGACTCCAATTCTTTCTTCTGGAACCTGGGATTGGGGGTGCGCCACCAGATAGTGTGTGGGTGTCATAAACTGAAGTGACAAGATGGGAGGCTCAGTTACAGCTGAGGCCAGCAGCCATGCACCCCTCCAGGTACACCGGAGTCCAGGAAGGACTACAGGAAGATGGCAGACAGAGCCGAGGCCTGATGCAGGGTCAGCTGCTATGTGTATACAGAAAGATGGGTTTAGACCCTGCCTCAAGACTGATGACAGTCCTCCATGCAACAGCTAACATCTATGCAGCTTTGGCTTTGGCAAAGAGTTCTTAGTTACAGCACTAAAGAGAGAAAAAAAAAAAAGTAAGAAGGAAAATGCTGCTAAATTGGACGGACTCAACATGGAAGTATAGCGAGGTGCTGGGTATCACTGCAGCACTCAGGAGGCTGAGGCAGGAGGATTGTGAGTTCAAGGCAAGCCTGGGGTACATCATGAGTTCGAGGCCAGGCGCAGAAGCATACGGACATCCTATATCCAAACAAACAAACAACAACAATAAAAATCACAAGAGCAACTTCTATGTTTCAAAGGCTACTAAGAAAGTGTAAAGCTCGGGGCTAGAAAAATGGCCTAGCAGTTAAGGTGCTTGCCTGTAAAGCCTAAGGACCCACGTTTAATTGCTCAGGACCCCCGTAAGCCAGATGCACAAGGCGACACATGCATTGGAGTTCATTTGCAGTGGCTAGAGGCCCTGGTGCACCCATTTTCTCCATCTGCCTCTTTCTCTCTCTCTCTCCTGTCACTCTCTCTCTCTTAAATAAGTAAAAAGTAATAATAATAAAAGAAAGTGCAAAGCTGGGCTGGACGGAAGTCTCCATGGTTAAGGCACTTACTATAGTACAAAGCTATAGAATGGAAGAAGATATTTGGAGGTATATAGCTGATAAATTGCATTTGTGATGGGTCCAGAATACTGTCACACACGGCCTAATAATACTGTGTTCAACAATGCACCTGCACATGATGGTGACTCCCATAAAACTGTAGCATCAAGGGACTGTTCTCACCATCATACTCTATGATGGTCACATGAGGATGCAATCATCCAATGGAGCCTTTCAAAGATGGTAATCGTATCATGAAAAGACTAGAAAAAAAAAAAAAAAACACAACTCTTCAACTCGATCACAAGAAGACAGTTAATCCAGTTTAAAAATTAGCAAAGGAGGGCTGGAGAGATGGCCCAGTGGGTAAAGTACTTGCCATGCTGGTGTGAACACTCATGTACAGCCAGACACTGTAATGGGTGTCTAATCCTAGTGTGCCTAAGGCAAGAAGGGAAACATAGGGGAATCTCTTAGAAGCCCTCAGGCCAGATAGCTTGGTGAATGCAGTGATGAATAAGAGATCCTGTGCAGTGGTTTGAATCAGATGACTCTCCTGCAAACTCATGCGTGGTCCTCAGCTGATGGTAACTTGGGAGGTAGAGCTTTCTTGGAGGAGGTGTGTTGTTGGGGGTAGGCTTAGGCATGTTACAGCCATCTCCCCATTGCCAGAACTTGGCTCACTTTCTAGCTGCTATTTTCTGCCTATTGTGGCAGAGGGGATGTCCAGCCTCTGCTCATGCCATGCTGGTCCCTGCCATCATGAAGCTTCCCGTCGAGACTGGAAGCCAAAATACTTTCCTCCCATCAGCTGCTTTTGGTCGGGTGTTTTGTCCCAGAAATGAGCAGGTAACTGCAACACCCTGGCTCAAACAAGGTAGAAAGTGAGGGTCAATACCGAGGTTGTTCTCTGACCTCCACATGAGTACCGTGGCACACGCATCTCTCTCTCTCTCTCATACACACACACACAATCAGCAAAGGGTCTAAATAGACATTTCTCCCCAAAAGATAAGAAATGGCTTATAAAGCATGAAAAGAAGCCAGGCATGGTGGCACACACCTTTAATCCCAGCACTCAGGAGGCAGAGGTAGGGAGATCGCCATGAGTTCGAGCTAGCCTGAGACTATCCAGTGAATTCCCCAATCAGCCCGGACTAGAGTGAGACACTACCCCAGAAAAACAAAAAGCAAAAAAACAAACAACCAAACAAACAAAAACCCCATGAAACCATTCTCAATATGATAAGCGTTGGCAAGGATATAGAGAAGTTAGAGTCTCACACTCTGCTGGCCAAAGTGTGAAATGGAGCTCAAATGATTCAACACAGCTGCCACATGACAAACCCGTTTCTTGCCTAGATACCATCCATGTCCAGAAGAACTGAACATGTGTCCACAGAAAAGATGTGTGCGGATGTTCACAGCATCATTCAAAATAGCCCCAGAATGGAAACCCCAGTGTCCATCAGCTGGAATCTGGATCATCATCATGTAGTCTATCCATCGTGGGGAACATTTATGTTAATGAAAAGCAAAAATGTATTGATGCATGCCACCACACACATGGGCTGCACAGACATCAGCTCAGTGAACGCAGCTACCACAGAACAGGCAGACGTAGAGAGGAAGAAGGAACATTCCTGAACACCTGGAGTGGGGCAGGAAGACAAAGGGATCTTCGGGGAAGAAGTAACTGTAAACTTAGTAATAATCATTGAAATGTATGATTCACTTTGAATAGGTAGATTTTATGGTATGTAAATTATACCTCAACACATTTTAAAAACTATTTTAAAATGTATTATTTATTATCAAGCTGGGGGTGGGAAGAGGTGGGGAAATGGGCATGTCAGGACCTTCTGCCTCTGCAACCAATGCACTGTGCATCTGGCTTTGTGTGGATACCGGGGAATCAAACCTGAGCCATCAAGCTTTGCAAGAAAGTGCCCTTAATCACTGAACCATCTCTCCAGGCCTAAATTTAAAAAAAATTCAGGACCCATGTAAGACAGATGCACAAGGTGGCACATGTGTCTGGAGTTTTCAGTGGCTGGATGCCCTGGAGTGCCAATTCTTGCTCTCTCTCTCAAATAAATAAATAATAAAATGTTTAAAAAGTATTAAAATAAAAAAATTCAGTAAACACAAAAGAAATAGTAAGACATGATAGCATACAACTACAATCCAAGCATAAGTAAGAGAGGGAGCTAAGGCAGGAGGATCATAAATCTGAGGCCAGCCTCGGCTATGTAATGAGAGTCTGTCTCAAAACTAAACCAAAACAAACAAAAAATCCCCCAGAAAAATTTTTAGAAAAATCAGTGCTTAAGAAAGAGGCTTGCCTGGGGTTCCGATCTCTATGTCTGTTTAAAATCTATGTCTTGGGGGCTGGAGAGATGGCTTAGCAGTTAAGGTGCTTGCCTGCAAAGCCTAATGACCAAGGTTGAATTCCCCAGTGCCCACACAAAGCCAGGTGCATACTGTGGCACATGCAGCTGGGTTCATTAACAGTGGCTGGATGCCCTGGTATGCCCATTCTCTCTCTGTGTGTATCTTCTCTTTGTCTCCTTGCAAATAAATAAATAAATATTTAAAAAATCTATTTCTCAGGGCTTTACCCACTCCTCCTTCTCATGGGCAGGAGCTCTTAATAATTAACCTCTCCTCTTTCCTTCTCTTAATCTAACTTTCTCTTAATCTAATAAAGTCTCTCTAAAAATAAAATAAAATAAAATCTCTTTCTCTATACCAGTGTTTGGAAACAGGATCAATTCCAAGATTGCCAGTGTCATTTAAATGACAGCCAGGTAGTTGGTTAGCAGAAGGACAGCTTTAGCTGGTACAGAGATTTGTATAAAATATATTTCAGGGCTGGAGAGATGGCTTAGTGGTTAAGGAATTTGCCTGTGAAGCCTAAGGACCCAGGTTTGATTCCCCAGTACTCATGTAAGCTTTATGCACAAGGTGGCACATCCATCTGGAGTTTGCAGTGGCTGAAAGCCTTGGCATGCCCATTCTCTCTCTCTCTCTCTCAAATAAATAAATAAAATTTGAAAAGAATATATTTCACAGGCACGGGTAGAAGCAGGGTACTTGCCTAGAATGTGTGAGACCCTGGGTTTGAGCAAACAAACAAAAATGTGTGTGTGTGTGTGTGTGTGTGTGTGTGTGTGTTTGAGTGATTATATCTAATAGCTTCTTGTTAAGGGACACAGCAAAATGTTACAGATAACTTCTCCAGAGCTAGTCATCAGCTCTTCCATGGTTATCCCCATTTTATAGTTTGCTTTAAGTTTTGTTTAGGAGGTTGGACTATTTGACTATCTGCTCCCCTACAGCCATCCGCATTGTCACAGCTTAATGCAGGGAAACCAAAAAAAGTATGGAGAGCCCAGTTCAATTATTTGCTGGTAATGACAAAAAGGCACAATGGCGGCTGGAGACGATGGCTTAGCAGGTTAAGGCACTTGCCTGCAAAACCTAAGGACCCTAGGTTCAATTCTCCAGGATCCACATAAGCCAGATGCACATGGTAGCGTATGCGTCTGGAGTTTGTTTATAGTGGCAAGAGGTCCTGGCATGCTCATTCTCTCTCCTCTCTCTCATTCTTTCTCATAAATAAATAAGTTTTTGAAAAGAAAGTTATTTTTTTTTAAAGCACAGTGACACTGTGTTGGTTTTATACACACACCGTCAGGTTGGAAGAGTGCCGTGTTGCCTTTCTTACTTCTCTTACTGCTGGTCACCCACACAAAAAGAATCATTCCCCCACCCCATGTTGAAGATGTGGTCACTAGGGCTAAGAAGCATATAGGGCTTGGCCCCCTCTGCTGGGAGACCCAGAAATGGATGGGCGGGGCTGATGTGTGGCTCAGTGGCAAAGCACTTGCCTCTCATGTGCAAGGTCCCGGGTTCCATCCCCAGCAATGCGACAACAAAAGTCAAGGACAGCTTCATTGAAGGGGCCAGATCACACCTACTTTCTAAGACCGTTAAGTGACCTTCACTCTCCTCTACCCAGCCTCCTTTGCACTGGAAGACAAGGAGGTAAATAAAAGCTTTAAATAAACGTTTCATGGAATTGAAATGGAATGGACATCTGTCTAGCAAGGACACAGTAAGTACAATACCAGACCTATGACACCACCAGTACCATTTCAGGATACGATGAATGGTGTTTTCTTTTCTGTCCCAAATCCCTAAAGAGTTAGCCTTGAGAAAGGCACTTTCCATGACCGAAGTTACTGAGGACATTCTCTGCTTGAGGAAAACATAATGTATACTGCCGCATTAAATAAGGGTCTGATGAGGAGGGAAAGGGCAGGTGTGGTGCTTACAAGAGAGCACAGTGCACCCGGTGATTGAGTTTCTTCCAAGTTGTCTCCTTCAGTCAAGGCACCTGGTACCTGATGGCCGCCACCTCCTTCCCACACTTGGGGCTCCTTGGCACCACCTGTTGTTGAGCCCTCTTTTGTTCTGGGGCCAGATTTGGCTCAAGTATAGGAGCATGTGCACCCAGGGGCAGAGGTGTGGGAATCAGTCTGGTTGTAGCTTCCATTCTGATATCCATTTCATTACTTTTTGCATTAATCCATTCATCTATTCATTCTCCCTTCACTGTATTGAAGGAGCTTATTGTCAGATAAAGACATTGTTATACTTGAAAAATAAGCCCAGTTCCTGCTGTCCTGGAGTGGACAGCCTATGCCGGAAGTCCTAAGCTCAGGCTACCCAGATTGCTTTTCAACCTTCGGAATCTCTGGCTTCCTGGTGATGGAGTAGACATACTTTTCTCTATTCTTTGTTGAGCACAAATAAAAAACCCTGCACTTTCTTGGCTTATTAGCAATGCACTTACAGTCCCACCTGCTTGGAAGGCTGGGGCAGGGGGATCACTTGAGCCCAGCTTGAGCAACATAGACTGTATTTGAAAATCAAATGAACATACTAACCTCTGTCCCCCAACATTTCTCTTAAGACAAAGATAAGAAGCCCAGAGTGGCAGTGCACACCTTTAATCCCAGCACTTAGAAGGCAGAGGTAGGAGGATCACTGTGAGTTCTAGGCCAGCCTGAGACAACATAGTGAATTCCAGGTAAGCCTGAGCTAGAATGAGACCTCACCTTGAAACTACAAAGAAAGATAAGAAGAGAGGTTCACAGCTACCAAATTAGAAGTTGAGACTAGTTGGAAAGAAGAAAGGCGTTGGGGTGGTGGGGGGGAACAACTCTATGGTGAGGGCATAGTGCAGGCTTGTTCACATGGCCATGAACCAGGAAGCAGATCAGGACTGGAACCACAAACAATATAACCTTCAAAGGCCCAGCCCTGACTTACTTCTGCCAGTCAGGCTCTATGTCCTAAAGGTCCCAGAGCCTTCACCAAAAGCAGAAGACAGGGAATAAGCACGAACCATATGAGCCTGTTGGAGACATTTCAATATTCAAACAGTAACAATGTAGCATCCAGAACCAAATGAATCTCAGAGAGGAGGAAACCTCTCAAAAAATCAACCCAAGACACACATAATAAGGACCTACTTAAAAATTGAAGACAAAAAAAAAAAAAAAAAAAAGAACCTCGAAAGCAGCCCAAGAAGACATTATCTTACCATCACGAGAACCTGACTTCTTGTCAGCAAACATGGAGGCAAGAAGGAAGTGGCCCTGTATTGCTCAGATGTCAAGAGAAAAGAACAGCCAGCCCAGAATCTGACCTGTGAAAATATCCTTAAAGAAGGAAAGGAAAACGATACATTCTTCAGTGAAGAACATGTATATGACTTGTATGCTGAAAACTACCACATGATGACGGGAAACATGAAAGATGCAAATAAATATCAATGGCTCAACATAGTAAAACAGCAAATGTATCACTTTTCCCTAAGTTGATGTACCCACTGACTCTAATTCCTACCAGAATCACAGTGCAATGTCATATAACTATGGACAAAATTGTTCTAAAATTTATGTGGAAAGGGAAAAGAATTAGAATAATTAAAACTTCTCTTGTGCTTTTTGTTGTTGTTGTTTTTTCAGGGTAGGGTCTCACCCTAGCCCAGGCTAACCTGGAACTCACTCTGTAGTTTCAGGCTGGCCTCAAATTTATGGCAATCCTCCTACCCTCATCTCCCAAGTGCTAGGATTAAAGGTATGGGTCATCGCACCATGCTTGTTTGGTTTTGAGGTAGGGTCACATATAGCCCAGGCTGGTCTTGCACTTGCTGTGTAACCAAGACAAGCTGTGAACTCCTGGTCCTCCTGCCTTCACCTTCCAAGTGCTGGGATTACAGGCATGTGCTATCACACCTGACTTGAATGGAAACATTTTGAATGAGAAAAATAAGAGAAATCAGTTCATTCCATTTTGATATATTATCCAGCCACAATGATTGCAATTCTGGTGTTGAGGGAGGATAGGCTCATGAACAATGGAAGAGAATACAGAAGAATGAACAGATTCAAATAAACATGATCAATTTATTTCTGATGAAAGTGCTGAACCAACTTGATGAAAGACAAATGGTACTGAGACAACCGTGACTTCATAGGCAAACCCCCCGAACGTTGGTCTAAACCTCATATTTTAATTAATAAGTTAAAGCAAGATGATTCATCAACTAAAGTTGGAAACAATAAAACTTTTAGAACCATGCATTAGAGAAAACTTGCATGCCCGATGGCTGGGCTAAGAGATGTAAGGCTTGACACCAAAAGAATGGTCCATAAAAAAATTTAAAAAATGACAAAGTGCTTCTCAGCAAAACAAAAACAAAACAAAACAGAAACAACAACAACAACAACAACCAGCATTGTTCTACAAAAGAGTCCGTTAAAGGAATGAAAAGGGGAAAGTATTTGCACATCATACATCTGACCAAGGACTGGTATTTAGTATATATAAAGAACTCTGAAGCCAAGCAGAGATGTAGGCTGGAGGCTCAGAAATTCAAGGTCACCCATGGCTACATAGCAAATACAAGGCCAACCTGGGTATGTGAGTCCCTATCTCACCAAATCAAACATCAACAATTAAAAAAAAAAAAACTTTCAAAAATCTTCTAGACACAAAATGGCCTGGATATCCATGACCTTGCAGTGCCTAGGACTGCCTACACAAGACTCTCATAGTAGGAGGAAAAGATGATGGCATCAAAATGAACAAGAGAGTAATTGAGAGGGGGAGGGGATATGATGGAGGGTGGATTTGTGAAGGGGAAAGTAGGGGAGTAGAGGGAATTATCATGGCTTATTGTCTATCACTATGAAGTTGTCAATAAAAAAGGCTTAAGAAAGTTTTAAAATTAAGCTGTGAAGACTGAATAGTCCAATCAGGAGCTAGGAAAAAGATATTTTGCCAAGAGCATAAACAGATGACATATAGACACATTAAAATGCACTCAACACCACTGGCCACCAGGGAAGCACAAATTAAAGCCACAGTGAGATCACTGCACACCTATCAGAGTGGCTGAAATAAAAAGTAGTGGCACTCCAAATACTAGGGAGGATGTAGAGGAACTGTAAAATCCTCCTATTATGCTCTTGGTGGGAAGAGGAAATGGAGTGAGCACTCTAGAAAAAGAGTACAGCTGTTTCCTAACATCCTAACCATGTGCTGTCCTGCAGGTCAGCAGCACGCTTCTAAGCATCCATCCCAGAGAAGCAATGAACTTTTTTTTTTTTTTTTTCACACAAAAGCCTTCACAGGAGTTGTACAGTGGCTCTATTCCTTAGAAACAATTGGATTTCTTTGGATGGATACATGGTTAACTAACTAGCACATCTGCACCATCGAATACTACTCTGCGATATAAAAACAGAACAAGGGCCTGGACACGTGTCTCTGTGGTTAAGGCACCTGCCTGCAAAGCCTAAGGACTCGGGTTCAGTTCCCCAGTACCCACGAAAAGTCAGATACACAGAGTGGAACGTGCATCTGGAGTTCATTTGCAGCAGCTGAGGCCTTGGCGCACTCATATTTTCTCTCTCTCTTTCTTAATTAGTTAACCAAGGGGAAGGTTTCTGTAACATTGATTCATGCCACTGTTAATTTTGTGTATCTCCTCCCTTCCCCTCCCTCCCTGTGGTAGTTTGAATGGATGCCCCCCCCCCCAATATATTCAGGATTTTTGTTAAAGTTGTAATTGAGATCTGCAGCTGGAGAAGGTATCAACATAGGTGAATCCTAAAGTCCAGCCCTAAGGTGTGGGGGTGGATTTGGAATTCCAGTCTAAAGATATGCAAAGTGCCTGAGCTTTGTCTGCAGTTCCCAAGTGTGTTTGCTTGCTTGTTGGTGGGGGCTTTCTCTCTCTCTGTCTGGACCTGTGAAAGTGGGCCAACTTCTTCTGCCATTATGGAACTTCTGGACCTGTAAGCTTCAATAAATCCCTTCCTCCCCTAACTGTGCCGGTCTGGCAGTTCATCCCAGTGATGTGTGGCTGTCTATTACACCCCCTTACCCTAGTCCTCCCCTGACTCCTCTGCCCCACCCCTGCGCATTCTGTCCCTCCACTTGCCTTTCATCCATCCCTGATTCTCCTCTTTCCAAGCCTCATTCTAGCTTCCTTACCATGTTGTCCAGGGCAATAGGAAACAGCAGAGGATCCTAAAGCTCACAGGCCAGCTAGCCTGGCATTCACAACGGCAAATAAGAATGACTTTATTTCAAACACTGTGGAAGATGAGGACCCATAGTTCTGAGGCTGTCCTTTGATCTATATGTGCACACACATGTGCATATAAACACACAGAGAGAAAAGACAAAAAAGAAAAGTAAAGCTATACCAATGCCTAGTTCCCATACCTACTTATTTTGGTGTAGAGACACCCCCCCCCCCAAGGTGATCTGTTTTGACACAGGGATTAAAAACTACTGGTATGGAACCTGGGGAGATGGGGCAGTGGTTAAAGGCACTTGTTTGCATAAGCCTAACAGCACAAGTTGAATTCCCAAGTACTCACAGATACACAAATGGCTAGAGATCCTGGTGTGCCCATTCTCCCTCTCTCTCTCTCTCTTGCTTCTGGAGGTACTTACTTTCTCTCTCTCTCTCTCTCTCTCTCTGTGTGTGTGTCTTTTCTTAAATAAATAGATAAACATTTAAAAAAACCTACTGGTATGCTCACTTCGGCAGCACATATACTAAAATTGGAACAATACAGAGAAGATTAGCATGACCCCTGAGCAAGGGATGACATGCAAATTCGTGAAGCATTCCATATAAAAAAAAAAAAACCGGTATGAGTCAGTGTTTCTTAAAGCTTATCATGCACATGCATTTTCTGGGAATCTCCTTGAAATGTCTCAGTAGATCTGAGCTAGGTCCTGTCATGCTGCATTTGGGACAGATGCACCTGCTGCTAACTCACCTTGTAGCAAGGGCTCTGCACAGTGGGTACATCTAGATTGGGGTCATAAGAATTGCCATGGCAACAAAAATGAAGGGATTGAAAAAAAAAGTAATGTATATACAAGATGGGTTATTACTCAGCCATAAAAAGAATGCTGTCCCATCATTTGCAGTTATATGGAGAGAACATGTAACTGAAATAAATAAGAAACAAAAAAGAAAAACACTGAATGTTTCCTCCCATATGATAAAACAGTAGATCTGAATGTCAAATACTGATTACTCTAGGAAGAAGTGGGGTGACAAAGAGGTGACATGGTACCAAAACACAGTGAGATCAAAGGAATAAGCTCCAATGTAGCCAGAGAGCTGACTGTAGCTCACAATTAACTATGAGCTACTTGAATTTCTAGAACAGAAATTTTTTAAAAAATATTTTATTTATTGGAGAGAGAGAGAGAGAGAGAGAGGGAGAATGGGCACACCAGGACCTCTAGCCACTGCAAATGAACTCTAGATCCATGCATCTGGCTTACATGGGTACAGGGGAATCAAATCTGGATCCTTAGGCATCTCAGGCAAGCACTTTAACCACTGAGCCATCTCTCCAGCCCAAGAGAAGGAATCTGAAGGCTCTAAACACAAAGTAACAATGAGAAGAAGGAGACATTAACTACTTTGATCTGATCAGCACAAATTATGAACAAGTGCTGAAATATCATACTACCTCATAAATGTGTATAACTGTTACATGTTGATCTGAATGTTTTTTATGTTGACTACTCTGATTTGATCATTATACATTGTATTCATGAATCCACTTGATACTCTGTACGATTCAGTGAATAATAAAAAGAAAAAATAATACCAGGGCAAGTGTAAAAAAAATGAAAATAAGGGCCAGAGAGATGGCTCAGCAGTTGAGGCACTTGCCTTCAAAGTCTAACGACCTGGGTTCAATTCTCCAGTACCCATGTAAAGCCAGGTGCACAAAGTGGTGCATCCATCTAGAATTCATTTATAGTGGCTAGAGGCCCTGACACACCCATGTTCATTCATTCTCTCCCTCTCTCCTTCTCTCTCCTTTCTTCCTTCCCTCCCACCCTTCTCTGCCTCTGTCTCTCTGCATGCAAATAAAATAAATAGATAAATAAAATGTATTAAAAATGAAAATAAAAATGTGCTGGGCCCCATCTCTGGAAACTGGGTTCCAGGTGGTCTTCTGGAGCTAAGACCTCTGGTTTTTATCCCTTCCTCTCCAGAGAAGGTGGTGACAGGTTTGGGGCCCAGCAGTCAGTGCCTCTTGCTCTTGAGTCTTCTGTGAAGGCAATAACTAACCTCATAAATTCTCGTCTGGTTCCTAGTGCTTTTTCTAACAGCTAGGGTCAGGCCTTCAACCCAGTCCCACGGGCCAGATGAAGCTGCCTGTCACAGGCTGGCCTGTCCAGGGGATACCTGCCAATGTCACCTTGTTGGAACACACTTAGGGGTTTCTGGCCTGTGACTAGATGCTGGCCACATACTCTTTTCCCTTCATCTGCACGGAGGCTGCCATGGTTCAGGCTCAGGTTCAAACTCGAGTTCTCTCACTGAGGCCACTGCAAAGCCCTCTAATGCATTGGTCTGCGGTCTGCTTCTCATGTTACACCTGCTGGCCTGCCCATGTCAGTGAAAAAGCAATCTTTCCAAATTTAAATTTCTCTCCTTTCATTATTCAGCCCTCTTATCAATTTCACTGGATCTATGTGTTTCCTATGGCATCATTTACTTGGTGTATTTCCAAACAATCCTCCCCCTTTTATAGATTAAGCTTATTTCACTAGCACATACAAAAAGCTATAGAAAGACAAAGGCTGTAGGTCATCGACTCCTGCGTGGAATCTGCAGCAGAGGACCTGGCAGGAGCCGAGAGCCGTTCCAGGGAGGCTGGAGGGACAGGGCACTGAGGGCAGGAGCTAGTGGACAGTAGCAGCACTACAGGAGAGGAAAGAGCTCTGGCTCTTTCTCAGGGAGTAACTGTCACCAACAATGTGATGCTGAATATTTCAAAACAGCTGGAAGCGATCAGTAATGAACATGTGAGATGAAAGACATTCTACTTAGCATATCGGATTGGTTATCATGGTGTTCACACACATCCAAATGTCACACTATACCCCATACGTATGTATAATGATTATATGTCAATTAAAAACAAATAGCCCCCCCCCCCTTTTCTGTTCCCATGCAACAGAAGCTTTCCATGGGACTGAATAGGAAGGATGACAAGAAAACAATGTGGTTAAATTTCAGCCGGAGATTGTGAGGAAGGCTCTGCCTTGTGGAAGGAATGATTAGCAAGAGTAAGGCGGGTGTTGAAGACATCCCAACACTAAATTTAGACTCTCCTGGCAGTAATCGGAAGGACTGAAATATAATCAAATGCCAGTGCGAGTCAATATTAATTACTGCCACATCTGTGCACCACGTAGAGTCACTTCAGGTGCCACTCAAATGTGGTAAACACTGCTCGGAATCTCATCATAGAGCGGTTCTGCTCCCCCATGAAGGAGGAGGTCTAACTCCCTCAGCTGCCCTGACACGTCATGTTCTGAGCCGCTGCATTTCAGTCAAAATGAAGCAAACTCTCCCTAGACCCTTGGGGGTCTTTCAGGGTTTGGGGCTCTGTGCATGTGACACGCAGTTTCTGGATGCACTGCACTGGACTTCACGTTTGCTTAGTATCACTTCCTGCTGCTTTAGACCCTGCCAGGAGCAGTCACTGAGGAAGAAGAAAAGAATAAGGGGAGATCAGAAGGTTGATTAAAAAGATGGGACGAGCCCCATGAAGTAACACTCCTATAGTCCAAGCACTCAAGGTATGTGCGTGTGGGGGGCTAAGGTAGGAGGGTCATGAGTTCAAGGCCAGCCTGGGAATGAGACTCTGTCTCAAAATAGAATTTAAAAAAATTTTATTTACTTATTTATTGGAGAGAGAGAGAGAAAGAATGGGCATGCCAGGGCCTCTAGCCACTACAAATGAACTCTAGACACATACGCCACTTTTTGTGCATGTGGTTTATGTGGGCACTAGGGAATTGAACCTGGGTCCTTAGGCTTCACAGGCAAGCAACTTAACTGCTAAGCCATCTCTCCAGCCCTAGAATATTTTTTTTTTTAAGGATTGGGTATAGCTCATTTGTAGAGTGCTTGATAAGCATATGTGAGGCCCTGGATTTAGTACCCACCCACCCCTGTGTGGGGGGATGGGAAGAAAAGAGAAAGGAAGAAAGAAGATTCTGGTGGATTTTTACTCATCCCACAAGCCCCACCTTCAGAATTCCTTTCCCTTTGAAGCTTCCCTGTATCCTGTAGTAGGCTTTGATAGAGAGCCAGAAAGAGACAAGAGTAAGCTCAGGAATCTAAGGAGTCCTTTCTCTGGGTTCCCATAGTGTTGTTTGCATATCTCTATTCAAGAGTGCAGAGGGTGGGCTGGAGAGATGTCTTAGTAGTTGAGGCACTTGCTTGCAAAGCTAAAGGACCCAGGTTCGATTCCCCAGGACCCATGTAAGCCACATTTACAGTGGTTGGAGGCCCGTGGCATGGCCATTTTTCTCTCTCTCTGTCTCAAATAATTAATAAAAATAAATATATTTTTTAAAAAAGTGCAGAGGGTTAAGCATTATATTGTACAATTTTAAAAATTGTATTTATGTATTTATTTTTTATTTAAGAGAAAAAGAGAGCAAAAGGGGCAGAAGAGAGAGAGCGAGAGAGAGAGAGAGAGAGAAAGAGAGAATGGGAACACCAGGGCCTCTAGCCACTACAAACAAACTCTAGATGTATGTGCTGCCTTGTGCATCTGGCTTACGCGGATCCTGGGGAATTGAACCTGGGTCCTTAGGTTTCACAGAAAAGCACCTTAACCACTAAACCATCTCTCCAGCCCTACATGGCAGAATTTTGTATTTCTGGTAGGACATGCAACACTGTGTTCTGCTGACTGACTGACTGAATGAAGGTATCTGTCATGTGGACTTTTATCCTCATAGGAGCCAGAGCCATATGACAGTCACCCAGATCACCAGTACCTGGCCAGTGGCGCTCAAACTTGGATGGCTGCTAAAAATCACAATGGAAACTTCTAAAAATCCTTTAGTCTGGGTCGCACCCTGCATACAATTCTAATTTAACTGACATGGGGGATATAGTCTTAGAATAAGGATTTTCAGACTCTCCCACCACCCTAACCAAATGCTGAGCATTAAGAGGAGCTCACCAAACAGTGAACAAGTGTAGGAGGCTTGCCTTTAACACACCATAGCTCTGACCCAACATGGACAATGCAAGGGTTTCATGTTATGCTAATTCATTAATATATTCAGGAACTATTAACCAAGCGCTAATATGGTAGCAGGTGTTACGCTTGGCCAAGCAGCTGGAGAGGGGACATAAATAAGACTCCCCCCCCCCACCCTGTTCCCTTGTGCCTTAGGGAAAGTGGTGGTGGTGGTGGGGGGGGGGCAATCACAACCTAGATCATCCAAGAACTTTCTGTCCTATCTGTTAATTGGCCAGTCTCACCAGCAAACATTTCCCTAGTGGCTGATGGCAGGCCTCACTTGAGGCTTCCTCTGGCAAAGGCAACATGAGGACAGGCTCTGTTCATTTCCAGAGACTGGAAGTTCCCAGATGAGAGTGAGACCCAAGATTGGTCTCCCTGTCTAAACCTCTCTGAGCTCTGCAGCTGAGCAGGTGAGTCCTCATGCGGCTGCTGCTGCCCTGTGCTGCTCAGACACGCTTCTCTCTGGGTTTGCACAATGCTAAGCAAATGTCCCAGGAAATGATTAAGATCAAAATTACTCCACAAGTAGGAGTGTCTTGGAAGCTTACTGGCTGGGCATGGCTCACGTCTGTGATCCCAGCAGTCACGAG
Organism: Dipus sagitta; assembly: GCA_036346955.1. Taxonomy (NCBI): domain Eukaryota; kingdom Metazoa; phylum Chordata; class Mammalia; order Rodentia; family Dipodidae; genus Dipus; species Dipus sagitta. The sequence goes on along the minus strand of CM070787.1, from coordinate 18,677,662 downwards.
GTAGGCAGAGGCCAACCTGGGCTATGTAGAGAGACCCTACCTCAACAAAACAAACCAAAGACAAGACAAATTGCACTCAGACCTCTGGAGGACAGAGAAGCTAAGCACTTGGCACACCCTGCTGCCGGTCATAGTTGGACATAACCTTTTCTCCAGTCTTCAGCTTGTTCCTCCCTGGACTACCTGATTCCATTCACCTTCCGTACAGAAGCCAGACCACCTTCCTCAAGCTGCTCTGTCCCTACCTCAAAGCCCTTCTGGATTTTCACTGCTAGGATAAAAATGGACCTCCCCCCACACACACACACTTCATATAACAATGAATGACCACAAAAGACAGGGCTATGTCCCTGTATACCCTGAGACATCATGTTCCAGTGAAATTCAAGACCAATATCAAGATATATACACACACACATATATTTGTGTCTATATACATAGAAACACATATGTATATGAAGAAGTCACTTAAATCAGGGCAAAAGCCCTGACACAGTCTCCCATGGTCCCTTCCACAGTGCTATTCACCATGTCAGCTGTCACCCTGAGATCTCCCTCCCCTTCCTCAAAACCTTCAGCTTGCTGTAGAGTCCTATTGTCCCATCTTTGTCTTACCTACTTTCCAGTCCTTCTGGCCCTCGGACGGGCACTGTGCCATTTGAAATATGAATCAGCTTTGCTTTCCCAGAGCGACTCGTCTTTGCTCCAGTCATCATGACTTAAAGCCTGTGAGATGCGCAAACAGCCTCTACTTTGCAAAGGGAGGCACGGGGCCAGGCAGCGGGGCCAGTTCCATGCTAACGCCTCTGAGCCCATCACACCTGAGTCCTTGCACCCACCCCACCTCGGTGCACCTCTCCTCCCTACCTGTGGCAATGCCATCCTCTCTGTCAGGACACCAAGACATTCCCTTACACTCCAGCTCTGACGTCACTTCCTGGAAGGCATTCCTGAACCTCACCGACAGGGTTTTTCTTCTTCCTTCATGCTGTAGTGTTTTCTGAGTTTTACGCTGACTTCTGTCACAACCCTTGTCACCCTGGGTAGGTAATTGCTTAACTGCAAATAGATTTTCTGAGACCGTGGGTGTGGACCATGGATGGGTATGACTCATGTCTGAGTCCTCAGTGTTGGTCTGGGAGATGCTCTTAGGCAGTTCATGAGCGCCCTAGCAGTGCACTTGGGATTGACAGGCTCCCTGTCTTTTCCCTGCTTGTTCCCTTGGGGAGACACGGGCTTGTAGATCCTTCCTGAAGCAGGTATCCTCTCTGAAGGAAAGCCTTCCCTCCCTCTGACACCTGCCAGACCTGCTTCTCAAGCAGGCAAAAATAGAAAAGGCGCCACTGGCTGGCAGGAAAAGAAATGCAGGCACCAAGCGGCAAAGGCAGAAGTCAGAGAACCATTGCAGGGGACTCTAAGGAGCTTAAAAGATGCCATTGGTGCTAGCCCGCGAGCTCTGGGGGCCCTGGCTTCCACAGGGCCTCAGAGGGGTACCCTTGGCCTGGTCCACACAGTGTTTCTTAGAACTGCATCTTTCCCTTGGCTCTGAGCACCAGCAGCCCACGGCCTGTTCCCTGCTCTGCACATAGCCTGCTTCTATTGTGCTTCTCCCCAGTCTCACCTTTATCTCCAGAGTCTAGAATTAACAATCACTTCTCTGAAGACAAAGAGCTGGACATGTGCTCGCTCGCTCTCTCTCTCTCTCTCTCTCTCTCTCTGTGTTTCCCTTGTAGTGCCAGGAATGGAGTTCAAGCCTTGTGCCTGGTAGGCAAGTACAATTTCACTGAGCTACATCCTCAGCTGGGCATCATCTCACTTAGTCCTCACAGCCAGGATTTCTTCAAGGCCCCCGGGAGACTGTTTTCTTCTCCCCACTCACACGGTTACATGGTCCTGTACACTTTGAAGTCAGGGTTGCAGACACCTGTCGTGTGGACTACTCTGATGTCCATATCCTTAAAGCTACAAAGGAAGATCGGAGAAGCATAGCTCCAGGGGCCCTGCCCCGGTGAGACACCTCTCCTCTTCCTGACCCAAACTGCAGGACAGTCCCTCTCCAGGGCCAGTAGCCCTGACTGCTGCCATGCTTCTCGGAACATGCTGAGCTCACCTTGCTCGCTGGCAGACTCTGGACAGCAGGAACAGTGGCTCAGGCAGCACAACAGCCTCGCATGCTGGCGGGGCATAGCACATAATAGGTTCACATGCTATAGAGCCCCAGCAAGGAGGGAACCAGGTGGTTTAAAGAGGACATGTCTACTTCCTTTGCTTGATGGGACAGGCGGCATCACCTATATACAGGTATGAGATGGCCCAGCTGGAACACAAGAGGAAGGCTCTCTTTCCTTCCTTAAAGAGCCTCATGTGCCCTGCCTCCATTGCAAAGGAGCCATCCTGTGATTTATTTGAGAGAGAGAGAGAGAGAGAGAGAGAGAGAGAGAGAGAGAATGGCACACCAGGGCCTCCTGCCACTGCAAACGAACTCCAGATGCATACGCCATCTTGTGCATCTGGCTTTACATGGGTACCAGGGAATTGAACCTGGATCCTTAGGCCTCACAGGCAAGTGCCTTAACTGCTAAGCCATCTCTCCAGCCCCATCCTAGGATTTTTAACTCCTTCTCTCAACTTTTCTGTCAAACAAGGCCATCATTTTTCAATCATTTCTCCACTTTGTCTTGGTGCTGCTTCTGATGTGTGCAAGCACTTATAGACAACAGATGAAAACAGATTACTGAAAAGGGAGGGCAGGGATCCAGAGTCCATGCTCCTGGCTCTTCCCCTTCTTCCTTGCTACTTCCTCACTCCCTAGAGACCTTTTGGAGCAGTCCAATAACATGGAGAAGAGTTCTCATTGATTCTGAGAGCTCTCTCTCTCTCTTTCTTTTTAGAGATAGCGAGAGCAAGAGAGAGAGACAGAGAATTGGAGTGCCAGGGCCTCAGCCACTGAAATCTAACTCCAGACATGTGCCACCTACTGGGCATGTGTGACCTTGTGCTTGCCTTACCTTTGTGCGTCTGGCTTATGTGGGATGTGAAGAGTCAAACATGAGTCCTTAGGCTTCACAGGCAAGCACCTTAACCGTTAAGCCATCTCTCCAGCCCCAATTCTGAGAGCTGTCTAGGGAACATTTGCATTTTAACAAAGCAGCTCTTATAATTAAGGCAGTCCTAACAGGAAAGCTTATAGCTATAAGTGTTCACATTAAAAAAAAAGTCAGAGATCTCAAAGTAGTTACCTAATAATGATACACCTCAAGGTTCTAGAAAACAAAAAGAAGCCAAACCAGGAAGACAGCAAGAAACAGTACAGATTAGGGTGGAAATTAATGAAATAGATATTAAAAGATACATTAAAAGAATCAGTCAGAGTTGGTTCTTTGAAAAGATTACTAAGATTGACAAACCTCTAGCCAAACTAATAAAAAGAGAGGTGACCCAAATTGATAAAATTACAGATGAAAAGGGTATTGTTACAATAGATTCCAATGAAACCTGGATCATTAGGAAACATTTGGAAAACTTACAGTACAAAAAGCTGTAAAGCCTAGAAGAAACAGTTAAACTACAAAACTCATATAACCTACCAAAATTATATACACAATAAACAATTTGGACAGACCCATGACAAGCAATGAAATCAAAGCAGTAATTAAAAACCAGAAGCAGCCAGGCATGGTGGCTCACACCTTTAATCCTAGTACTTGGGAAGCAGAGGAAGGAGGATCACCATGAGTTCAAGGCCTCTCTGAGACTGCATAGTGAATTCCAGGTCAGCTTGAGCTAGAGTGAGACCCTACCTCAAAAAAGAAAGAAAGAAAACAAACAAACAAACAAACAAAAACAAAAAACAAAAAAACAGAAGCAGATGGAGTCTCTGATGAATTCTATCAAACTTTTGTTTTGTTTTGCTTTTGTTTTTTGAGGTAGGGTCTCACTCTAGCTCAGGCTGACTTGGAATCCACTATGTAGTCTCAAGGTGGCCTTGAACTCATGGCGATCCTCCTACCTCTGCCTCCCAAGTGCTGGGATTAAAGGCATGTGCCACCATGCCTGGCTATAATTCTACCAAACTTTTAAGGAAGATCTAATACCAATAGTTCTAAAATAATTCAATAAAATAGAGGAGAAAGACACCCTACAAAACTCATTCTATGAAGTCAGTATTATTACTTTGATACCAACCTAGATGACATAACAGCATCAGTAACAGAAATTACAGACCAATTTCCCTAATGAACACTAACGCAAAATTTCTCAACAGTGGGCTGGAGAGATGGCTTAGCAGTTAAGCGCTTGCCTGTGAAGCCTAAGGACTCTGGTTCAAGGCTCAGTTCCCCAGGACCCACGTTAGCCAGATGCACAAGGGGGTGCACACGTCTGGAGTTCGTTTGCAGTGGCTGGAAGCCCTGGCGCGCCCAGTTCTGTCTCTTTCTCTCTATCTGCCTCTTTCTCTCTCTGTGTCACTCTCAAATAAATAAATAAAAATGAACAAAAAATTAAAAAAAAATACTCAACAGAATTCTTGCAAACCAAATTCAAAGAACACACTTAGATAATAACTATGACTAACTAGGTTTTGCCCCAAGGAGGCAAGGCTGGTTCAAAATATGCAAACCAATACATATAAATAAGCTTAAGGGTAGCAAATCACATGATCATCTTGACAGATGCAGAAAGAGCATTCAACAAAGTTCAGCATGCTTTCATGATGAAAGTTCTGGAGAAATTAGGAATAGATGTGACATTATTCAAAATTATAAAGTATATATTACATATATGTGTGTGTATATATATGGGATATATATATATATATATCCTTTATTATAGTCAACATACTGAATGGGGAAAAACTAAAAACATAATTTTCTCTAAAATTTAGAATAAGACAAAAATGCTCACTCTCCACATTTATTCAATATAGTGTTTGAAGTCTTTGAAATCTTGGCTGGAGTAATAAGACAAGAGAAAAATACAAAAGGGATTAAAAACAGGAAAGGAAGAAGTCCAATTATCTCTATTTGCAAATGACATGATTCCATACTTAAAAGACCTACAGACTCTACCAGAAAATTCTTAGATATAATAAACACATTCAATTAAGTTGAAGGCCACAAAATCAATATACAAAAATCAGTAGCTTCCATATATACCGAATAGCAAACTTATTGATACAGAAATTAGAAATTACTCATAATAGCTCAAAAAAAAAATCCCAGGAATAAACCTAACCAAAGAAGTGAAATACCTCTAGAATGAAAACTTCAAGACACTGAAACAAAAAGAAATTGAAGGAGATGCTGAAAAATGGAAAGACCTTTCATTCTGTTGGATTGGCAGAATTGATTTTATGAAAATGGCTAGATTACCAAAAGTAATTTAAAGACTCTGTGCAATCCTCCTCAAAATTCCAATGACATTCTTCACAGAACTAGAAAAAGAAAAAAAAAAAAACCAACCAATCAAAACAATTCATATGGAAACACAACAAAAGACTAGGAATAGCCAAGGCAATTTTAAGCACTGATGGAGGTTACCACAATACCTGATTTCAAATTATACTGCAGAGTCATGGTGACAAAGACATCACGGTGCTGGCACAAGAACAGACACGTAGACCAGTGGAACAGGATATAGGATTCAGAAGTCAGCCACATTGATATGGCCACCTAATATTTCACAAAGGTATGAAAAACATATGCTGGAAAGAAAGATAAATAGTGCTGGCAAAACTGATTATTCACCTGTAGAAGAATGAAATCAGATCCACATCTTTTACCACATATAAAAATCAATTCAAAATGGATCAGAGACCTTAATGTAAAATCTGAAGAGCTGAAGCAGTTGTTCACAAATTCTCACTGTTGAGCCTGCCCATTTTTCTGGGTTCTAACTAAAAAAAAAAAAAAGGAAAAAAAAAGTAACTTTTTCTTTTTCTTTTCCTTTCTTGGTTTTCTTTGAATTCCAGCCAAAATGCCAACCATGCTTATGCTTGACACTTTGGGGCATACCCACCTTTTCTTTCTATAAATTTATGTTGTCTTACTCATGGCTTGTCATTCATTTGCCTATTATTTTTTTTGGGCAGTCATGAGACAAAGAGCTCAACAGTATGACAAACTGCAACCCCTCCATCTCAACCAAGAAATGGAAACATGTTTGGAAAGATAGATATTCATGTAACACAATGGTTAGAGCTGAGTGGTTGTCAGTGGCAGGAGGGAGAAAACATCTTAAATGCTGAAACTGCTAGAGGAAAACCTGGGGAGAATATTCAAGATATAATCATGGGCAAGAACTTTCTGAAAAGAACTAAAGTAGCACAGATAATTGCCTCATGAATTAATAAATGGGATTAAATGTATTTAATAAGTTCCTGCACTACAGAGGAAATTATCAGCAGAGAAAACAGACAACCTACAGAATAGGAGAAAATCTACCAGCTATATACTTCAGATAGGTGGTTAATAAATAGCATAAAGAACTGCAAAAATTAAACAAACACACATACAAACAAAACTACCAGCAATCAATGAACTAAAAAAAAATGAACAGACAGTTCTCAAAGTAGAATCACAAATGGTCATTATGGTAGTTTGAATGGATGGCTCCCAATATATTCAGGATTTTATTAAAGTTTGTAATTTAATGATTATAATAATTTAATAATTGTAATTTAATCTGCAGCCACCTGGCTGGAGGAGGTATCACTGTGGGTGGATCCTAGGGTCCAGATCTAAGGTGTGGGAGTGAATTTGGAATTCCAGTCTAAAGATATGTAAAGTGCCTGAGCTTTGTCTGGAGTTCCTAAGTGTGCTTGCTTGCTTGTTGGTGGTGGCTCTGCTCTCTCTCTGCCTGGACCTGTGAAAGCGGGCCAGCTTCTTCTGCCATTATGGAACTTCCCCTGCTTCAAGAAATCCCTTCCTCTATAACTATGCCACTTTTGAAAGTTCACCCCAGCAACATGTGTCTGTCTACTACAGAATTGGTACCAAGGAGTGGGCTGAGATAAAACTGACCATGTAGATTTTGGTCTTTTGGAACTTATGTGTTAGTAAACTCTGTGCTTGCAAATGAAGACACCTTCTGGAGTGATCAGCCAAGTATTATGGACTATTCTGATGAGAGTTTGAAAATGCTAAGTTCAGAGAGAACTATATTTAGAGGCTTGGCTTATGAACTTCCTAAGGGGAAGGAAAGACTGCAGAAAACCTTGTTATAACTGGGCTACTGGCACAAGGGTTGGCTGCGTTTTTCTGCCTATGGCCAGAGATTTTGATCAAGGATAAATTTGTAATGTACTGATGTGCTTGGCTAAAGATATGGGACTGAGAGATTAAAGAGTTTAAGTTGGAAAATCTCAAGCATGTTTAAAATTACTGGCACAGAGACTGGCTGCTAAAGCTGCTGTTGTCAACACGTTAACATTTGGAAGGAAGATGGCCCAACTGCTTTATATTGAAACAATGAAGAGGACACCTAAAGAAAGCTTATGATAGACATGCAAATTCTTTTGGAAGAGAGTTGACTAGAGAAGGAACCTGCTTTTTAAGGGTATGATTTATTTTGTCCCTGAATTAAGAATATAGCTATAGGGCTGGAGGGATGGCTTAGCAGCTAAGGAGCTTGCCTGCAAAGCCTAAGGACCCAGGTTCAATTCCCTAGTACCCATGTAACTAAAATGCACAAAGTGGCACATGGGTCTGAAGTTTGTTTGCAGTGGCTAGAGGCCCTGGTGCACCTATTATCTCTGTCTCTCTTCTCTTTCTCTCTCTGCTTTCAAATAAATATTTTTTATTTTTTATTATTTTATTTATTTATTTATTTATTTATTTTTTGAGGTAGGATCTCACTCTAGCACAGGCTGACCTGGAATTCACTCTGTATTCTCAGGGTGGCCTTGAACTCATGGCAATATTTCCACCTCTGCCTCCTGAGTGCTGGGAGTAATGGCATGCACTACCATGGCGGGCAATAAATATTTTTTTAAAAAAAGAACATGGCTGTGTCCTGCACACCTGGTATTGATTTCGGAAGCATGAAAAATGTATGGAGTGGGTAAAGTGGACATGGTTCCAGGAGCTGCTGCTGAGACACAGTATTAGGTAGGATGTGATGACCCTCCTGAGAGGCTGGCAAAGCCATTAAAAGAGGCACCATGGTTTGCATGGAGACCCAAAGGTGTTTTGGATATACCAGGACTGTTCAAGAGCTACCATGGAGCATGCTGTCAGCCTGGGAGGTAAGTTTTCCCTGGCTATTCAGCCCAGTGGGTGGGGTGGGATTGCAAAATCCAGAGACTGTCAGTTACTGGTCATGATATTGGACTTGAACTGCATAAGTTTGATATTTGCTTGATGGTAATTGAGTTTGCATGTTCTAGTCTTTCTTTGTTATGTCTTATAACAAGTGTAAATGTTTACTCTGTGCCTTTATGTGTTAAAAGTATATAACTTGTTTGATTTTACAGGACTCACAGCTAAGAGACAATCTTAAATCAGACAAGACTTAGGACTTTGGGACTATTTAATTTGGTAAAGACTATGGGTACCTTTAAATTTGACAATATACAATGTGAGATGGTTTATGAATCTATTGGGGGCCAGGGGTGGAATGTGGTAGTTTGAATGAATGGCCCCCAATATATTCAGGATTTTATTAAAATTTGTAAGTTAGATCTATAGCCACCTGGCTGGAGGAGCTGTCACTGAGGGGTGAGCCTAGGGTCCAGATCTAAGGTGTGGGGGTGGATTTGGAATTCCAGCCTAAAGATACGCAAAGTGCCAGAGCTTTGTCTGGAGTTCCTAAGTGTGCTTGCTTGCTTGTTGTTGGTGGCTTTTCTCTCTCTCTGTTTGGACCTGTGAAACAGCCAGTTTCTTCTGCCATTATGGAACTTCCCCTGGATCTGTAAACCTTAATAAATTCCTTTCTCCCATAACTGTGCCTGGTCTGGAAGCTCATCCCATAGACATGTGGCCGTCTACTATGGTCATTAAGTATTTTTTTTAAAGTATTCAACATCCATACCCACCAGGGAAATGCAAATTAAAATGACTTTCATATTCCAGATTATCCTAGTTATGATGGTTATCATAAAAAACAAAAACAAAAACAAAGAACAAATTCTGGCAAAGATGTGGGGAAAGAAGAATCCTTATTCACTACCAGTGAAGTATAAACTAATACAGCCATTATGGAAATCAGTATGGAGTTGTTTTTTTTAATATAAACAGAACTACCATATGACCTAGATAAGCCACTCCTAGGTATACACCCAAAGGACTCTATATGCTGACTAAAAGGCACTTGCATATTCATGATTATTGCTGCACTATTTGCCATAGCAAGGAATGGAACCTGCCCAGATGTCTAGAGAAAAGGGTAATGAAAATGTGGCACAGTGGCCTCGGCAGAGGGGGAACAGCTTGGTAGGTAAAATGCTCACTGTCCAAACATGAGAACCCAAGTTCGATCCCCAGAACCCACGTAAAAATGTCAGGTGTGATGACAGGCATTTATAATTCCAGCACTAGGCAGGTGGACACAGGCAGATCCCTGAAGCTCATTGGCCAGCTAGTCTAGCCTACTTGGCTGAGTCTCAGGTCAGTGCGACACCCTGACTCAAGAAAGGCGGATTGGGGGCTGGAGAGATGGCTTAGTGGTTAAGGCATATGCCTGCAAAGCCAAAAGTTCCCGGTTCGATTCTTCAGGACCCATGTAAGCCAGATGCATAAGGGGGCGCATACATCTGGAGTTTGTTTGCAGTGACTAGAGGCCCTGGTGTGCCCATTCTCTTCCTCTCTTTCTCTGCCTCTTTCTCTCTCTCAAATAAAATAAAATAAAAAAATAAAAAAGAAACCGGGCATGGTGGCGCACGCCTTTAATCCAAGCACTCGGGAGGCAGAGGTAGGAGGAATGCCATGAGTTTGAGGCCACCGTGAGACTCCATAGTGAATTCCAGGTCAGCCTGGGCTAGAGTGAGACCCTACCTCGAAACCCCCCCCCCCATCGTGGCACATGTATCTGGAATTCATATGCAGTGGCTAGAGGCCCTGGTGTGCCCATTCTCTCTCTCTCTCTCCCTCTGCATCTAAAATAAATCAATAAATAAAATTAAAACAAAATAAAAATGTGAAATAAAAGAGTGGGTGAGAAAGAAAAGTTCTTCCTGACACATTTGGACAATGTTACTAAGTCCCTGCAGTGCTCAGATGGAGGAAGGTAAAACTCTTCAGTTAGAAAGAAGGCAAGGGCTGGGCTGACTTAGAATGGAGGTTGTGATGTTTCCCAGGGTCTTGAAACCTTGAAACTGAACAGGGGACCACTCACCCTGCCTTATCATTGCTGTGAGATCTGGATGCCCCTAAGCCTTCCTGCCAGTACCTTCTAAAACAAGCGTCCCTCAATCCTATGCTTCTCTATTGGTTTTCCCTCTTGTCGCTTTCCAAACTTCACAAAACCCTCCACTGGCTATGAGAAGTTTGGGTTGTACAGTGAGCTGTTTGGGAGAGGGCAACAAACAGATGGGTGAGTAATAGGCTAACAACCCACATTAGGTTGTCTTAGTTATAACTCAGCACAACACCTGTGACGCATTATCACACAGGAACCATTTTGCATCTTATGAAAATAACCACAGACTCTGGGAAGTGGAAACACAATCATACTTTTCATAAATTGCTCCCAAGAGAATTTTCAAATTTTTCTGGTGCAGGGAGGTCACAGCTGGGAATGTACAGCCTGTTTGACCCCTTGGCCTGCCTGCTCCCTGATGCCTTCCCCCTCCCAACTGTGGAAAACTTTGGATCTCTTCAGTTCTGGAGTCCAGGGCAGGAGGTTAAAGGGAGCTGGTACTTCATTAGAGAACCTAGCACAGACTTACCTGTGCCATCCAAATCATTGTCCAACAACTGCAGCAACGATTCTAAGAATTACAGGACAGTGCTGGAGAAACAGCTTAGTGGTTTGGGCGCTTGCCTGAAAAGCCAAAGGACCCAGGTTCCATCCCCCAGGACCCGCATAAGCCAGATGCACAAGGTGGCGGCATGTGTCTGGACTTCGTTTGTAGTGGCTGGAGGCCCTGGCATGCCCATTCTTTCTTTCTCTCTCTCTCATAAGAAAGAAAGAAAGAATTACAGAACATTTATTTGAGGTAGGGTCTCACCCTAGCTCAGGCTGACCTGGAATTCACAATGCAGTCCCTGGGTGGTCTCCAACTCATGGTGATCTTCCTACCTCTGCCTCCCAAGTGCTGGGATTAAAGGTATGCAACACCACGCTCGGCCCTAGGACATTTTTTTTTTTTAATTTTAACAATTTCGATTTATTTATTTACAAGCAGAGAGAGGTTGGCGGGGAGACTTTGTGTGCTAGGGCCTCTTGCTACTGTAACCGAACTCCAGATGCATGCACGCTTTGTACAGCTGGCTTTACGTCAGTATAGGGGAACTGAGCCCAGGCCAGAAGGCTTTGCAAGCAAGTGCCTTTAACAACTGTGCACAGCTGGGCATGGTGGCGCATGCCTTTAATCCCAGTACTTGGGGAGGCAGAGGTAGGAGGATCGCCATGAGCTCGAGGCCACCCTGAGACTCCATAGTGAATTTCAGGTCAGCCTGAGCTACAGTGAAACCCTACCTTGAAAAAACAAAACAAAACAACTGAGCAGTTATTTTGATGGGAGGGAATGCAGGGAAGGAACGTAGGGCCTCACAGGTAGGAAGTGCTCTACCACGGAGCCACATCCCCAGCTTCGAACAATGTTCGAGAGAAACTCATGCTCTCATGTTCACATCACAATCATTCACAAAAGGCTGAGGTTCCCTGAACAGATGAAATGAATAAAGCAAGATGTGGTTTCAACATACAGTGAAATATTAGCCTTACAAACGGAAAGCTATGCTGACACATTGTCCTACAACGTGGCTAAACCTCAAGCACATTGTGTTGAGTCAAAACATCCAGTTTGAGCCAGGTGTGGTGGTGCACACATTCAGCCCCAGCACTCATGAGGCTGAGGTAGGAGGATTGCCATGAGTTCAAGGCCAGCCTGGACTACAGAGTAAGATCCTGCCTTGAAAAAAAAAATCCCAGCCAAGTTCTCCAAGTAGCTTACTCGTAGAATATTAGCTTGTGAAGTCCTGGGTTCCATCCCAGGCCTGCAAAAAAGAAGACAAGGAGATATAATTCCACATCAGTGAGGCACCTAGCCAAATTCATACAGAGAAAGAAGAATGGGTGCATAAGGCTTTAGATTCAATGCCTAGCATAGAAAGAAAGAAAGAGAGAAAGACAGAAAGAAAGAAAGGAAAGAAGGAATAAAGAAAGAAGAAAGGAAGGGAGAGGAAAGAAAAAAGATAGAAAGACAAGCTGGGCATGGTAGTGCACGCCTTTAATCCCAGCACTCGGGAGGCAGAGGTAGGAGGATTGCCATGAGTTCGAGGCCAACTTGAGACTACATAGTGAATTCCAGGTCAGCCTGAGCTAGAGTGAGACCCTACCTCAGAAATAATAATAATAAAAAAAAAGATAGAAAGACAGACAAAGGAGGGAGGGGGAGAAGGAGAAGAGAGGAGGAGGCAGTGGCAGCAATACAGAGGGGAGGCAATGGGGGACAGGAATTGAAAGGGGACAGAGTTTAAACGCAAGAAGATACAGGAGTTCTAGAGATGGCCAGTGGAGGTAGCAGCAAATGTAGCTCATGCCACTGGACTGCAAACTTACTGTGGTTAGACCAGGAGGCACTGAACTACAACTGAAAAGAGATGCATACTGGAGAAGCCCACAGCTCCCCCCAGCATTCTAACAGGTCTTCCATTCAGGGGCCTCAAGGTAAGGGAGCCTCAAAAAAAAATTTCCCTAGAATCCAGGGTAGCAGAATGCGAGGGACTTGCAGTGACAGTGCGAGGGACAAGCACACCAACTGGACCATTATGCATGAAAGGAAACCTTCTCCTACACACCAAACACTACAGGGGCAGGGACCCAGGCCACCACAGCCATCCAGATTGCTCCTCATTTTCTGCCTTCAGGAATCAGGGACCCCGAACATAGTCTCTTCTGTGCCGGGGGGGGGGGGGGGGGGAAGCAGGACTCTGAATAAAACCCCATGCGAGTTGTGAATGTTTTTGTCCTTTTTTTTAAAAAAAATAAATGACATGGAACTATCTTTAAAGTATGGTACGCAGGGCTTGGGGTGTGGCTTGGTGGCTTGCCTCACTCACATGCTCGAGGTCCCGGGTTCGATGTCCACCACACCCTTTCCCCTAAGAAGAAATGGGAAACAGGCAGCAAAAATAATATGTATAGAGAAATGCGGGGTTGGGAATCTGCGTGACAGGCAACTGTTGCGAGAGGTTGCTATTACTGACCTTGAACCTATCTGTCCTGTGTTGGGTTCAGCTGTTGAAGGAGGGGGTTACAGGAGGCTAGGTGACTAGGAGAGGAAACAGCCTCACTTTCCTACCTGGAATGAGACAAGTCCATTGACTGTTCCAGCCTGGTGTCTAGGCACATTTTCACCTATGGGCCACACACGGGAAGCCATGGTCAATGTGAACCCCTGCTTCCCAGGGTGACCATGAGTCTGTGCTGTGGGGGGGACAGGAGGGGATGTGGGCAGCAGCAGGCTTATTCCTACCACTCCTGTCCCAGCAGGCAGGTCATTCAAGGTCAGCTTCATTCTCTCTTGCTGGGGACAGGAATTAACAGGACAATTGAGAGGCAGGTGACTTCAGACAAGGCACTTTGCCAGGAGCCTGTCGGGCTGGAGCAGAAGTGGTACTTATGACTTCATATCTAAGTCCCCTTTTGTCCATGACCAAATGCCTCAGTTTACCAGCACTTACTTAAGCCAGGCGTGGTGCCTGAGAAATTCCACCCATTCATTGTCTAATTAAATTCCTACCACAATACAAGGAGGTAATTACTGTCACCAGTTCTCTTCCAGATGAGGAAACTGAGGCTTGGAGAGGTCAAGTAGCTTGAGGAAGGTTACAGAGCTAACAAGAGGCAGAACATGGACTCTGCATCCAAAACTTCCTTCCTTCTTTTAGAGCTGTTTTTTTGTTAAATAAAACAAAGAAATGTACAACCCAAAGCTAGTCATAATAGTGTATGCCTTTAATCCCAGCATTTCGAAAACTGAGGTAGGGGGATGTCTGTAAATTACAGGCCAATCTGTGGCCGAAGAGTGAGTTCTAGGTCATCCTAGGCTAGAGTGAGACTCTACCTTGATAAAAACAAAAAAACAAACAAATAAGAACAACAACAACACAGAAAAGCACAGGGCTGGAGAGATGGCTTAGTGGTTAAGGCGCTTACCTGCAAAGCTTAAAGACTCATTTTCTACTCTCCAGGTCCCACGTAAGCTAGACACAGTGACACAAGTGTGCAACGTTGCACATGCACAAAAGGGGGTGCACACATCTGGAGTTCAATTGCAATGGCTAAAGGCCCTGGCACACCAGTTCTCTCTCTCTCTCTCTCTCTCTCTCTCTCGCTATCTTGCATAAAAAAGGGCCAGTCTGTTGGGCTTGCCTCAAAAAATAAATAAATAAAAATAAACAAATAAAAAGAAATTAAAAAATAAGTAAATAAAAGAAAGCACAAACTCAGCATGAATTCATAGGTTATTATAAGGCAAATACCTGGAAAGAGAACTTTGTCCCTCATATTCATAAGTCCTTTCCACAAGGCTCTTCCACCCACAGTCTCTGGAAGTAACCACTACTCTTACTTTAAGGAACCTTAAGGCTTTAAAAAGTACACTCCGGGACACCACATCCTTGCCCGTGCCTTTTGAGTTTTACAGTGCCAGGAAGGGAACCCGGGGCCTCACTCATGCTAGGCAAGCACCCTACCACTGAGCTATTCCTCAGCCATGGCCTTTTATGTTTTTGTAAACATATGTGTCCCTTGTCTATATATTCTATTTCCTTACACTTTTTTGGTACACAACTTTAGGATTTGGTGGTATCCCCCCCACACACACACGCATACCACAAGTGATCGTGTTGGCTGCATGTCTGGGTTTGATTTCACATGCTGCCCTGTCTCTTGTCTGTTTGGCAAACTGGTAACTGCATGTAGATACTGGCTCAGACTCTGGTTCAACGCCTTTAGTAAAACAGTTGGCACTATTTTCCTGTTCTAGAAGGTACAACGCTTGGCTGCTTCAGATTTTGATTATCTTAGAAGCTTCTGGCATCTAATACCTTTATCTTTTTTCATTGTTCTCTCAAAAACTATAATTTTAAAAATATTTTTAAATTTATTTTGAGAGACAGAGAGAAAGGAGAGAGAGAGAGAATGGGCATGCCAGGGCCTTTAGCTACTGCAAACAAGCTCCAGACTCACGCGCCCTCTTGTGTGCATGTGCAACATTGCGTGTTTGCATCACTGTGCCTGGCTTACATAGGACGTACAGATTTGAACATAAGTTCTTAGGCTTCATTGGCAAGCATCTTAACTGCTAAGCCATCTCTCCAGCCCTCTCAAAAACTTTAAATGAGGGGCTAGAGAGGTGGCTGAGGATTAAGGTGCTTGTCTACAAAGCTTAAAGACCCAGGTTTGATTACCCAGTACCCACGTAAAGCCAGATGCACAGGGTGGCACATGCATCTGGAGTTCATTTGCAGTGGCTAGAGGTCCTGGCCTACCCATTCTCTCTCTCTCTCTCTTTCTCTATCTGCCTCTGTCTCTCTCTGTCAAGTAAATAAAATATTTAAAACACTTTAAACGTCATTAAATTGAGGTATAATACATATACATCAAATTTGCCCCCCCCCCAAGCACTGCAGCAGTCCAACTGAATAGTGTTACATATTCATATCACCATCACTTCTTGGTCCTTTGGCCAAGATCAATTGCAGTATCTGTTCTTATCAATTTAATATGCATACCATGCAGCCAGTGTCCAGAACTCTTCATCTCACAGAACTAAAGGTGCCTTAGCTATTAAGCAACAATCCTACCCAGCTCCTGGCAACCAGCACCCTACAATCTGTCTCTATGAATTTGACCACTTCATGTAAGTGGGGTCATACATTCTTAGTCCTCTGTGACTGGCTGAGTTTAAGGTCCACCAGGTCATGGCATATGCTGACCAATACTTTATTACATGAATATGTCACACTTCATTTGTCCATTCATTTCTTGATGGACACAAGGGTCATGTACCCGCATGTACCAAGGTGACGCTGGTGTATAAACATCTCTGAGACTGCTTTCCATTCATTTGGATGGAGACCCAGAATAGGAATGGCTGGACCACATGGCATTCTGTTCAACCTACTGAGGCCGGCACCATACTGTTTTCTATAGTGCTATTCACTTTACATTTTCACCCTCCATTCCATGGCCATCTCTATCCTCACCACCCAAGAATGTTTGGGGACCTTTCACCACCCGTATTGGAACCTGGAAGGCAATGTCCCCTGTCATAATCCCAAATTGGGAACTACATTTTAAAGTAGTATATCCTTATCATTTTTTTTTCGTTTATTTGCAAGCAGAGAGAGAGAGATGGAGACAGACAGAGAGAATGAGCATGCCAAGGCCTCCAGTGGGCTCCAGATGCATATGTCACCTTGTACATCTGATTCTATGTGGGTACTGGGGAATTGAATTTGGATTGTTAGGCTTTGCAGGCAAGTGCCTTAACCACTGAGACATCTCTCCAGCCATCTATCCTCATCTTAAACTCATATGGACATTTGAAATATGGTCATGAAAGAGTAGCTGGGCTAGAGAGATGGCTCAGCAGTTAAAAGCAGTTGCTTACAAAGACTAAAGGCTTTGGTTCAGTTCCCCAGTACTCAAAAAAATCCAGATGCGCAAGGTTGTACATGCCTTTGGAGTTTGACTGCAAGAGGCCCTGGCACCCTTATTTTTCTCTGTCTTTTTTTTCTTTCTTTCTTCCTTCCTTCTTTCTTTCTTTCTTTCTTTCTTTCTTTCTTTCTTTCTCTCTCTCTCTCTCTCTCTCTCTCTCTCTCTCTCTCTCTCCACCTGCAAATAAATTAATAAAAATTGTTTAAAAAAAAAGAAAGAAAGAGTACTTGATGACATTCAAAATATCTTCAGCACTTACTGTTAGAGTCTCAGAGCTCCCTACCTATCTGTCCTTCCTCTCCTTACTACTTGGCCAAAATTGAACAGGGGATCTAGCCAACTGGCTCCTTTCCCAAGCACTCACAAGCCCACATCTCCACAAGCCCCACCTCCCCTCTGCTGGCCAATAACCAGCCCAGGTGGAATTTTCTCTTCTTCTGGCCCTCTTTCCTGAAGTAAGGTGGGTATTCCTGTATACTGTATTATCTATACTGTATCTGACCTCTGATCTCCAGCTCAGTCTCATCTGCCTCTTATCTGCCATGCATATATATATATATATATATATATATATATAAACTTTCCTCTCTCTTTCTCTCTCTTCCATTCCCCACCTCTCCTATGCCTCTCTGCTCACACCTGGCTCCCGTCTCCTGCTAACCCACTGTGTTGGCAGCCCTGCAATCCCTTACTTATTCACCTGGCTCCTTATCCCTCCCTGTTGATAAAAAAAACTCCCCCTCTGAGCTGTCAATAAATTCCCTAATTCCCCAAAGTGTGGCCTTAGTCTTCTAGTTTTCAAACCCTAACATTCTAACACTTATCTAAGTTAAATGCAAAGAGGCTGCAGTATAGTGTTGTTGGGTGAACTCCATTTGGTATACAAAGACAGCTCCGTGTTGATGGAAGCAGTCTTCGCACATGACCTCAATGACCACCTGGTATTGTAAAGCATGGTGACCAACAGCTCCAATTTTCACACCTTCTGCTTCCAACAAGTGAGCTACAGAATGACTAAGAGCCACACTAGTAGTGGGTTCCAAAATTTATCCAAGCTGTATTATATGTGGCATTAAGGAATTACATGTAGCTGAGCATGGTGGCTCATGCCTGTAGTCCCAGCTACTCAGGAGGCTGAGGCAGGAGAATTACTTGAGTCCAAGAATTCTGGGCTGTATAGCTCCATGATTGGGTGTCCACTCCAATATTGGCATCAATATGGTGACCTCCCAGGAGCAAGGGACCACTTGGTTCCCTAAGGATGGGCAAACTGGCCCAGATAGGAAACAGAAGGATTACATGTGACACAAGAAGCAGGATGCGATGACACCTATCTATAAACCCAGCATTCAGGAGACTGGGGCAGGAGAGTCTCAAGTTCAAGACCATGCCTCAGAACACCAAAACAACAACAAAACTACCACTGACAGAAAACACAAAGGTGGACTAGGAGTGCAGACAGAGTTGCTCCCTGAGAACGACAGTCAACACTTAGAGACAATGCAATTAACAAGTGTCCAGCGGGGTGGAGGAGACACCTGTGAAAGCCTGGGGACAGCGCCACTTTGAAGGGACCCAACTCTCTGCGTTCTCACCCTGGGGCATCAATTCTGTCATGTTCGTGGCTCTGAATTTTCGCAGCTTTCCATAGTGAGTGAGTTATTAACCACCTCACACTCACCTACTGTGCAGTCAGGAGACTACTGCCACACTTTCTCCCGCAGCCCACGGAGATACAGGCAGAGGTCACACCTGCAGTGACAAGGATGTGGTATTTGTCCTGCTGTCCTCCCCATCTAATGCCAAGGTGGACATCTCCCATCCACCAGCAGATTCCTTCCTGCCCCGTCCACACACTGGACTCGGGAACCTTCTCTGGTTGGCCTCAACCATCTGGAGCCGGGACAAGACTTGAAACCTACACATTGCTTCTACCAAGTCCCTTCCGTTAGAGAACCACTGTCCCCTTCAGGTAGGAAAGTCCAGAGACCAAAGGGCTAAATTGCAGGCCCCTGGTCCCAGGCCTGAACATACTGTTTTGTATGTAGTAAGGTATTCAGCATTTGTTGAATGATTGAGTGAATGAATGAATGACCTCTTTCCAAGCCAACTTTTTCTACACACCTTCCTTCTTTTCTTAATATTTTATTTTTATTTATTTATTTTTTTGACAGAGAAAGAGGAAGAGAGAGAGAGGGAGAGAATGGGCATGACAGGGCCTCCAGCCACTGCAAACAAACTCCAGACGCATGTGCCCCTTGTGCATCTGGCTAATGTGGGTCCTGGGGAATCAAACCTGGGTCCTTTGGCTTTGCAGGCAAATGCCTTAACCGCTAAGCCATCCACATCCAGCCCACACCTTCCTTCTTGCCTTTTTTTGGTTTGTTTGTTTCTTTGGATTTTCTTTCAGCAGTGTGTACAGTGCCTAGACCCTACCACCAACGACTGGTTTCTTCCAAATATGACAGACCCACTCAGGGTTATTTTCAGGTGGGCTTGGCATTAGAAAAACAGGCACTAGTAAATTCTGCCTCCCTGGGGAGAAGGCTGCTGTCTTCTGCGCAGAGCACTCTGCTGTCCGCAGGGTGGACTCAGACTTCCTTTCTGGTCCGGTGTGGGAAGCTTGCTGCAAAGCCTTGGCTGCCCTTTCTGTGTCCCATTCCGTTCTCCCTTCTCCTCATGTTTGGATGTCCCTGGAGTTTAGGAGGCACACCTACTTAGTCCCTCAGCCTTTTCCCTTCTGTCTCCTGGATCATGCTGTGCTGCTTTCCTGGGCCACCATTCCACACCCATGTGTCAATGCACACAGAGCCCCCAGCCCAGTGGCCCAGCTCATATACAAGCCCTGCCTAAAACAGGCTTTCCTGACTCTAGCACATAGCTAGACCTCTGCCATTTCTCAGCTTGACAGTCCCTTGCAAGCCTCTTTCGTTTCCTCAGCACAAGCTGTCTTATTTTCTAGTAATAGCAGTCTAATGACAGTCTGCATTTGTTGAGAATGAACCTGTTGGCCACCATGCCAATTCATGGCTAGAACTTACATGCTATATATAGTGTGAATGTCTGTGTTCCTCCAAATAGTCCCATTGGAATGTAAATCCCCAGATGGTTCTACTAAGAAGTGGAGCTGGGCTGGGAGGTGGTAGTGGCTCACTGGTAGAACACATGCTTTGGCATGTGCAAGGCACTGGGTTCAATGATGGTGATGATGGTAAGGAGGAAGCAGAGCCTCTGAGAGGTGATCAGGCCGTGACAGATCCTCACTCCAAAACAGGATCAGTACTTTAGAAGACAGGCTTCAGAAAGTTACCTGGCTCTTCCATCTTTCCCACCAAGTGAGGGCACTCAAGCATGCCGTCAGTGAAGAAGGGGCCTCGCTGGACACTGAACCTTCCAGCACCTTGGTCTTGGATTTTCTATTCTTCAGACTGTGAGAAGCACAATTCTGTTCTTTATAAATTACTCGGTCTCAGGCATTCTGTTACAGATACACAAAAGACTCAGGACACATGCACATGCAGTATTGTATTTCATTTAGTGCACACACCTCTAGAACCATGCCCATTTTATAAATGCAGAAACTGAGGCTCGGAGATGCTAAGGAGCCCATGTTCACACAGGTAATAAGTTCCAGAGCCATTCATTCATTCATTCATTCATTCAATCTTTGTTTTAAATTTTAATTAAAAAAATTTTTTTAGAGAGAGAGAGAGAGAGAGAGAATTGGTGCAACAGCACCGCAGCCACTGCAATACAACTCCAGATGCTTGCGCCACCTAGTGGGCATGTGAAACCCTGCACGTGCCTCACCTTTGTGCATCTGGCTTACATGGGATCTGGAGAGTCGAACACGGGTCCTTAGGCTTCACAGGCAAGCACCTTAACCACTAAGCCATCTCTCCAGCCCTCATTCAATCTTTATTCATCAAGGTCCTACCTTGTATTCGATATATTTTAGACACTGGGAAAATAGCAAAGTCTCCATCCATAAGAAGTTATCATTCTTGTGGGGAGACAGACCATAAAGAAATCCATAAATAAGTAGATACTATGTCAAGTGGTGATAAATGCTACGAGAGAAGAAAGGTGTCAGTGATGGTGTAAAGTGTGTCTGCTGTTTCATAAAAGGTAGCCAAGGTGATGGGGTGACATTTGAGTAGAGACCTAAAGAAGTAACTGAATCAATTATGCAGAGATCTTTGGGAAAGAGGATCACAAGAGGAGGAGGAGGAGCAGGACAGAGTTTGTACCATGGCCCTGAGGTGGATGTGCCCTTGACATATAAGAGGAACAACAAGGAATTAAGTGTGGCTGGAGCCGACAGTGAGTGACGCGGAGTTAAAGTGCGAGGTGGTGGACTTTGGCTTTGACTCTGAGTGAGGTAGGATGCCCCTAGAGGAGGACTCCCAAGGCCAGGCTCCTAATCGCTAGGCTCTGCTGCGGATTGGTCACACGAATGACTGTCAGACTGTACTTGGGGGCTTATTCTTATTAAAACCAGCAGGATGGCAGCCTGGCTGTCATAAAAGTACTCCAGAGAGCCGTGGATCTAAACGAACAAGGGTGGCACGTGGCTAAGGAGGAAGTGACCCTCCCTTTGGCTGGCAGTCCTAGAACCAGGTGGGGTTCTGTGGTGGCCTTTGAGGGTCCTCTCACTGAGTTGGCAAAGAAATAAATTTCCTAGGACTGTCCCTAGGAAGTATTCTGTGAAAAGTGTCCTTTGCTAACGAGAGGCTGTGAGAAGAAGGCAACATCTGCAGTGACTCACCAGAGAGATGGAAATTGTGTCCAGGCTGGAAAAGAATCCATTTGAAAGTGACACATTTGCCTCCAGAATAAATAGATATAAAGCCTTTTCTTCTCTGTCTCATTTGCAGGAAAGCAGAGTCCTCTCGCACACACTGCCTCGCAGCAGGTGGAAACCGACTTCTGAAATTCCTGCCACAGTTCTCTCTGAGGCAAAAATATAGATGTGGGGATGTGGCCTGCCCCCACCAAACTGACACTGAAATACCATCTGATGGCAGATCATAAGCACATGCCCCGACATTCGTCCTTGGGACCAACTCCACTGCAAATATTCTTCTGACTGGCTGTCCATACCAATACAGCCAGCCCTTCTCAGACTTTGCGGAGCATCCGAATAACCTGAGGGGCATCAGGAGGTCTGGGAGAGCCCATGAGCTGATTTTTCATTTTTTTCCAGGCTGGAATGGAGCCCAGGGTCTCACCTGTGCTAGCTAGGCAAGTGCTCTACCACTGAATTGCGCCTGGGCTCAAAACCCTTTGTTGTTGTTGTTTGAGGTAGGGTCTCCCACTAGTCCAGGTTGACCTGGAATTCACTATGTGACTACTATAAGACTTTAGACTGGCCTGGAACTCATAGCCATCCTACTGCCTCTGCCTCCTGAGTGCTGGGACTAAAGGTGTGCGCCACCAGGCCGGGTCTCAAAACTACCTTGAGTTCTGAAGTGGTGTCTTTGCTCTGGCTAGCCACGTGCAGTGTGATATGGGAGGCAGCAAACCGCAGCTGCAGGAGCACTTGAGAGCAGGAGGGGAGAGCGCCGAGACAGTGTGCTGCTCTGTGCGGCCACGCTCCAGGGTCAGTAGGTTAGGAGTATTCAACACATTAAGGTTTATACTGTTTTCAATTTCCAGTGGGCTTATCAGGATGTAACCGCATTGTAAGCTAAGGAACACCTGTAGTGGGGACTCAACTAATATTTGCTGAGTGAGTCATGAATGAATGGATGATGATGTGCTCCGAGTCCTGGAGCCATCTTGCGCTCTCTGATGCGGTACTTAATTGAGTCCAGGACCCTCAAGGACTAAGTGGAGGGGCCAAGAATAATAGCAAGTGTTTTCATTTAGTGATTACTGTGTATTAATTGTATACACAATCTCATCTTGTCCCAAAGGCAGTTTTTCAAGAGATGGGAAGAGCAAAGACAAAGATAGCCAGTAAGGGGCAGAGGAACTGCCAGGAACTTCATGCTAAGGTCATCACTCTTTCTTTTAAAATATTTATTTATTTATTTGAGAGAGAGAAGCAGATAGATAGATAGATCATACATAGATGGTAGATAGATAGATGATAAATAGATGATAGATAATAGATAGATGATAGATAGATGGTAGATAGATAGATGATAGATAGGTAGGTAGGTAGATAGGCAGACAGGCAGACAGACAGACAGATAGAAGAATGGGTGCACCAGGGCTTCTAGCTGCTGCAAACAAACTCCAGATGCACGTGCCACCTTGTACATGGCCCTGAGGAATAAAATCTGGGTCCTTTGGATTTGCAGGCAAGCGCCTTAACCACTCAGCCGTCTCTCCAGCCCTTTGTCACTCTTTCTTGTTAAACGTTTAGTGGGACTTCCTTGTGCTGACCTTGGGATGTAGGTGAGAAAGCCAAGGCTCCAGTCCCCAGGGCTGAGCAAGGTCGACCTGTAAGGCTGAGCTTTGTCCCTTCCAGCCGAGTCCATCTCCTCCTCTGTAAAATGGAGCTGATCAAGGCTCTGGTTGGTAAGAATGGGATGGTGTAAGGATTCCATGAGCTCACCCATGAGGAGTGCTCATGAGCACTGAGCCTGGCACCCTGTGGACACTTAACCCACAGCAGAACTGCTGGCTACCACCGAAGAGAGGAGCAGTGATCCAGCCTCCTGGCACTCAGGCCAGCTCTCATGCACTGAGTGGTGTATTTCCCAAACATACATGTTGTAGTTTGACTCCCCCCGACCCCAGCGTGACAGCACTAGGAGATGAGACCTTTACGGGGGGGGGGGGCACTGGGTTTAGATGAGGTCATTAGGTGGGGTCCCCATTATAAGATTAGGATCCTTGCAAGGAACTTTTCAGTTTTGTTTAATCTCTGCCATGTGATGACACAGTAGGAAGGCGGCCAGCTGCAGGCTGGGACGGGCCCCTCACCAGAACCCAACCACGCTGCACCTTGATCTTGAACGCCTAACCTCCAGAACGGTGTCTACTATTTAAGCCTCCAAATCTATGGTATTTTGTAACAGCAGCCCAACATAGGAAGGCGCAGCGAGGCTGGGCGGTATAGGGTTCCTGGCAGAGCTGGGAGCTGCTGACACATTTAATCCCATCACAGGAGCCAGAGACGTCTCATTATCAAATGTACAAAGAAAAGAGCAAAGAAGCTCTAGGCAATTAAAATTATCATCATAAACCAATTACTTTCAAATCTCTGTTAATAAGTATTTCCTAACTGGGCTTTTAAATTTTTTAGCATCAGCATGAGCTCCCAAGGCAGGAGACTGGGAGGGGAACAGGCTTCTCACGGCTAGGTGAGGAGCAGTACTGCTTCTTGCAGACTGGAGGTCAGTGACTTAAAGTGTGCCCGTGAGAACCCTTCATCCAGCAGAGGTAAAAGATGCTCACCGCGGTGGTGTGTACAGACAAGCTGGGCACCCCTTCTGTGAAATTCCAGGGACCAGAAATGTTTTAGACGGCAGACATTTTCTGAATTTTGGACTGTTTGCATTTACATAATGTGAATCTTGGGAATAGGACCCAAATCTAAATACAAAATTATGTCTTACATATATTTCATGCCTATTGGCCAGAGGTAATCTCACAGTGTTCTTACTGGGCCTACATTTTGACTACAACTTGGGATATGAGGTCACGTGTGACATTTTCAGAGAAGTTTCAGTTTTTGGAGTATCAGATTTTCCAAATGGTTGGAAGCAGTCATTATGGGGTTGGTTAGAGAGTGGCACTTAAGAACAAAGGGACAACGTCCCAGCATTAATACCTGTGTGACTTTCTCTGTTGACACAAGAAAATGTCTATGAGAGTAGGACAAATGAAGAAGGCAACAAAACTGTTAATTACCATTATTTCTGTAGTTGTACAGGCGGGCATGTGCGGAGAAAAGCCTACACAAATATTCAGAGGTTGAGAGATTTCACGCTGTTTTTCTGAACTTTTTACTTAATAGATAGTATCAAGTTAGGAAAAAGCAAAGGAAGAGAAGAAGGTAGGTCCATTTAAAATTGATTAAAAAGAGTCAGGCGTGGTGGCGCACACCTTTAATCCTAGCACTTCGGGAGGCAGAGGTAGGAGGATCGCCATGAGTTCGAGGCCACCCTGAGACTACATAGTGAATTCCAGGTCAGCCTGGGCTAGAGTGAGACCCTACCTTGAAAAAAAAATTGATTAAAAAGAAAAGCTCTGGGCTGGGGATGCAGCTCAGTTGGTAGAGCACTTGCCTAGAATACACCAAGCTTCGGGTTCAATCCTCAACACCACACAGTCCTGTCACCCCAGCACTTGAGAGGTGGAGGAGAGTCAGAAGCCCGAGGTCATCCTCGGCTGCACAGTGAGTTTGAGGCCCAGCCGGGGCTCGTATGAAAAGAAATGTGAAGCTTATCAAACACAGGTCTTAGATTCTTTGTCCTACCCTTGTGACTGTTGCCACAGTGTGGGGCAACTCTGAATGAGAAAGCCTCCCCTTTACACAGATCTCGTTCTGGGTGACTCATGACATCCATCCCTTCTGAAAGCCGTCAGATACACCTGGGGGAACATGGCCCACTCTTCTACCTTGGACTCCTTTTGTTGTTGTTGTTTAATTAAGACAGGGTGTCATGTAGCACAGACTGGCCTTGTGACACACCTGTTGCTTTCTGCCTCCCCTCCTCACTATCATGTCTTCCATCCTCCCTCAGCCTGTGTTATCCTCTAGCTCTGTGCATCTGAGCTTTCTTTCTTTAGTTTTTTTTCCTTTATCTGTAAGGGAGACTGTACAGTATTTGTCTTTCTGTGCCTGGCTTATTTCACTCAGCATAATGACCCCCAGCTTCACCCATGCTGTGGCAAATGGAGGGGTCCCCTCCTTTGATGAGGGTGGGAAATACATCTATGGACCTGCCCACTTACATCGATCTGTCCATATCTCTCATCTGATTCACTCATATATGCCGGTCATCGGACTGTTTCCCTATCTTAGCTGCTGTACAATGCAGTAGGCGCTGAGTGCAGGCATCTTTCTAAGGGTCTAAGTTAGCAAGGGGATTTAAAAAGCCACAGGATAGCTCCATTTTATTGCATCTTTTCAGAGATGGAAGTCTTGCTTTGTTGCCCAGCCTGGCCTCAGTCCCCATTGCGTCAGCACACCCAGTGGCCGGGACAGCAGGTGCTATGCCTGGCTTTATTTAAATTTACTCAGTTTCTACTTTGGTTCAAATAATGGCTGTGCCAATTCGCCTTCATACCCTTCTCCATATCTTCCCAGCATTTGTTCGCTGGTCACCTCTTGCTTTTTTGATAACGGCCATCTTTACTGGTGCAGGATGGCTTCTCACTGTGGCTTTGTGGGATTCCCTGATGACGAGTGAGGTGGACTGCCTTTTTGTACACCAGTTGGCGTTGGTGCATCTCCTTGAGGAATGTCCATTCAGGTCCTTTGTTCACTTTTAACCAGGATGCTTGTTTTCCTGCCAGTGAGCTGTAAGAGTTCTTTATAAATTTTGGATACTTTGGGCTAGAGAGATTGCTTAGTGGTTAATGAGTTTGCCTATAAAGCCTACAGACCTAGGTTCAATTCCCCAGTACCCATGTAAGCAAGATGCACAAGCGGGCGCATGCATGTGGCATTTGCTTGCAGTGGTTAGAGACCCTGGTATGCCCATTATCTCTAAAAAAAAAAAAAGAAAGAAAAAAAAGAAAAAGAAAAGAAAAAAATGGATACTTTTATAGGATGTGCATATTGTAGTTTTTTTTTTTTAATGAGAGAGAGAATTGGTGCACCAGGGCTTCTAGTCACTGCAATTGAACTCCACACGTGTGTGCACCTTGTGCAGATGCATCATCTTGTGTGTCTGGCTTATGGTCGGTTCTGGGGAGTTGAACCTGGGTCCTTAGGCTTTGCAGACAAGTGTCTTAACTGCTAAGCCATCTCTCCAGCCCTGCCCTTTCATTTTGATGCTTGCTTCTCCTGTGGCCAAACAGCTTTAGTGTGATATGGTCTGATTGGTTGATTGACTGATTGATTGATTGTAGCCTGAGCCTTTGGTGAGATTTCCAAAAGATCACTGCTAAGGCAAACACTGAGGGAGCATTCCCTCCCTGGGGAGTGTATGGTTTCAGGTCATATACTTACAGTTCTAGGTGGTTCCTCTGTCTGGGTGAGCTAAGGTGCCCACCCCATTCATGTGCATGGAGTAATCAGCTTCCTGGCAACTAGTGGAAAATCAGCTGAGGAAGTATGTTTATGTCCATTTCTGGGCTCTCTGGACTCTTCTATTGGTCTGTTTCTGTTCTAATGCCAGAACTATGCTGTTTTGATTGGTGTAGCTTTTGCACTCTAATCTTAAAACAGGCATTTTTGTTTGTTTTTCTGGTTTCGTAAACATTTTACACCTATATCCCTATTTTATTTATTTTACAGAGAAACAGGGAGGGAGAGAGGGAGAGAGAAGAGAGAGAGAGAGAGAGAGAGAGAGAATGGGTGCACTAGGGCCTCCAGCCACTGCAAATGAACTCCAGAGGCATGTGCCCCTTTGTGCATCTGACCAATGTGGGTCCTGGGGCATCAAACCTGGGTCCTTTGGCTTTGCAGGCAAGTGCCTTAACTGCTAAGCCATTCCGTCAGCCCCCCTGTTTCTATTTTTATGCAGAATGCCTCTTTAGATCTCGCAGTGGCTCTCTATGACTTCCAACTAAGGGGGACAGTTTATGTGACTGAGGGGACGCTATGCACAGGGCCTGTGCTCGGTTCCTCATGTTTCTTCCTAGTAATCCAGGAGGAAAGGGGGTCTCTTGATTGGCCCTCTGCTGTTTTATTGATGAAGAAACCAAGGCTCAGAGAGCAAAGGGGTTTTTGTCCACGCTCACACAGCAAGAAAAGCTCAAAATCTAACCCAAGCCTATCTGACTATAGAGCTCACCACTCTAAAATTCTAGTAAGTTCTGCCTAGAGCTACCTTTCAGGCACAGCAGGATCAGGCCTCCGGGTCTCTCCCACTGACATGCCCAGCTCACCCTTGCCCCAGCTACTAAACTGCCCCATACTGCTGCATCTCACTCTGCCTTCCCTCTTCCCACCACAAGCCTCCAGAGCCACGCATTCCCCCCTCAGAGCCAAGGCTGACTGTGCCACCGCGGGGTCCTTCACTCTTCAGCACCTCCTTGGAAAGAAAACCCTCCTCCGCGCTCCCACACCCTGTTGCCCTGGGCACCTCACCCTGTCTGTGCCTTCCTGCAGTCCACATGCTTTCCCTTGTCCAGGCACTGGGCATGGGGCCTGGCAGGCAGTAGGCACCTGGGAATTGGAGACCATGTTGACTAGAAGGCTTCTGGGACTCAGATGGACATTGTCTAAGTTCCAATCCAGCCGCTTCCCAGTGACATGACTCTGAGAGAGTCATTCTACCTCTCTGAGCTTTAGTTTCTGTAAACACCGAGGATGAGACAACATCATCACAGGTTAAAGCGCTTGGTGCAATAAGTGATCACAGTGTATTTAATAAACAAAGAAAACAAACAAACAAAAAACAAGCCACTTGAGGTAGAGGGACACAGAACAAGTAGGGTTGGGTACCCAAAGGAGGCTCTGGCCTGAGGACCAGTGTTGGTATTCAAATACATAAGAATCATTGTTACCCAGTGGTGGGAACATAGAAATCAGTTGCTAGATGTACCCAGTGTCACAGCCAGACAGGAAATAGGAGAGGGCCTCCTGAGCCAACTCAAATGGTAGAAGCAAGAGGAAATCTATGAGCCCAGAGCTGGGAAGACAGGGAATGTGGGGGTGTAGCAGCTGGCGGAGCTAATGACAGTGTCCCCTGTGTACATGCCAGGTCACTGTCTGTGCTCTGTGCTTCATCTTCCCAGCTGGCTTCTTAAGTGATGGTATTATTATCATCCCATTTCACAGAGAAGGAAACGGAGGCTCAGAGAGGTAAATAAACTCGTCTAAGAGTGCACAGCGGGTACATGGTAGAGCTGGGATACATACCCAGGCAGTCTGGTTCCAGTGACTGCTGCAGGTCGTCCTGTCCTACACTGTGGTACCAGGGTGGGGCAGAACCTGCAGGTGGAGGTCAAAGGGCTCGGAGCTGGGTGGGGCCCATCCCAGGGATTATGTGATCAGGGATTCTGCACACTGTGCCCTCCTCCAGAGTGAAGAGCTCCTCTCTGGAGGCCAGCCAGATGTGGTCTGTGGGTGGCTGCACACACATCTCCTGTCTCCTCACCCTCCCCACCGAGAAGAGAAGTGCTGATGAGAGTCCTCCGTCCTAGCCAAATTGCTTCCAAATTGCCTCCTTCATTCACTGTACAAATCTGCATCTTAATTAGGCTTAATGGAATCCAATTACCAGACCTCACGCTTCTCCCTTAGGTTCTAGGCAAGGATGCCACAGAGGTAGGCTAGAAGCCAAAAGCATGGGCTAGAGGAAGCCAGGCTTGGACTGTCCTGGCACAAAACCTCCCACCCGAGAAGGGAGGGCAGAGGACAATAGCAGAGACTGAAGCTGGTACTTTGGAAGGCTGAGCTGGGCAGAGCCAGGGCTTTAGGACCAGGCACAGGTAGAGACTTGGCTCTGTGGCTGACCAGCCCTCCCCGAGCCTCAGTCTTCCCGTGTGTCAGATGTGGACGATGGGGATGAGGCTTACCATTGGGTGGCAGTGGGGATGGATGACATCACATACATCCCACATAGAACCTAGTATCTAGTGCCTACTTTGTTTTCTCTCCTCATGCCTGTAAATGTTTCTAATCTTTCCATATTACAACATGACTTTGTCAAACCTTATGGTCAAGAGCTGTGCAATCAGGTCACAAGAAAACAAACAAACAACAAAACAACACCGCTCAATGTTTTGGGGAAATTTACAAATTTTTGTTAGGTCACATTTGTAGCTATCCTCAGCCCCTTGCATGTGACCTGTGGGCAGCAGGTTGAACATGACATGCTGTGGTCTAAGCCCTCAACCCCACAAAGCCTGAACCCACCTCCTTCCTTGGTGACAGAATGATCTCATCTTATCCATCTTCCTTTCCATGCTCTGGTCACACAGAGCCCTGAATTCCTGGAAAGCTCAAAGACCCTCCTAATCCCAAGGACTCTTCAAGTGCTGTTCTGCTTGGCTTGGAATCTGTACCCCGTTTCTGGTTGGTTCACATTTACTAATACTCATCTTGGATCAACAGTGCCTCCTCCAGGCAACCTTTCCAGACGTATACCTCTCTAGTTGTGTTTATGTATCTAGTGGCCTGTCTGCTACCCTACATAGTAAACTCCAAGAATGTGGGGAACATTGCTACTGTGTTGCCTGTATATCTCCAGTTCCAGGCCCACAGCTTAGCAGAGCAGGATCACTTAATGTTTGTTCAGTGGATGGGCCCTGAAAGTGTCTAGTGGGAATCACAATTGTCCCCCTGTGCTGCAAAAGGATTTCTTGGGGCACACAGTAGGTACTTGAGGATGATCCCCATCTTCCTTTTCCTTAAGGAGAGTTGGAGCTGAAGTACAGTCAGCTCAAAGCGCAGCTCCAGTTCTACCAAATGGAACTCCACATTCACAAACAGAGTATACTGTGTTGCTAGTATGCCAGATCTCAACTTGATCTGAAGACTCAATGCAGCCTCAGTCCAAATCTCAACAAACTGGCTTTTGAATTCATGCAAACTGATTCTACAGTTTCTGTGAAGAGACAGAATACCCATTAAAGTCAACTAGGTATCAAAAGAGAACAGAGTTCTTACCACCATGGACACCTTCCCTGCTATGATGGACTAACATATCCTGAAACTGTGAAGCAAAATAAATCTTTCCTCCCTTAAGTTGTTTCTGTCAGGTGTTTTGGTCAGAGTGATGCAAAAGGGACTAATACAGAAATAAAAAAAAAAAACACAAATTGCTACCAGGAGTGGGGTCAAGGCTACAACTCAATCTATGTGGTTCTTAGGCTAGAGAAATGTGGAAGAGTTTGGAGATGCAGACTATAGAAGTCCTAGACTGCTATAGGCTTTGCTTAATGGGTGATTATGGTGGGAGTTCAGAAGTCCAGAATGCCAACAGTAAGGTGGACTGTGACTGTGCTTCTGCAGCTTCAGATGAGAAACAAGACTCTCCAGGGAACTGGACTGGAAGCTATGTATACTGCAGGTGGCAGAGCTATAGGATCAGAGCTGGCCAAATTCACTGGAGCCCCTACATGACACCAAGTACCTATTGCTAGGCATGGAACTACAAGATTTAGTGTGTGCTGGGTTTCGGTCTTGTTTTAGTCCAATCTTTCCTTGCTATGCTCCCATTCCTCCCTTTGGGAATGGTAATGTTTATTCTGCACCATTGTATATTGGAAGTATGTAATTTTCTTTAATTTTTTTTTTTTATTTTAGAGATAGAGAAAGACACAGAGAGAGAATTGGCATGCTAGGGCCTCAGCCACTGAAATTGAACTCCAGAGGCTTGTGCCACCTAATGGGCATATGTGACCTTGCACTTGTCTCACTTTTGTGTGTCTGGCTTATGTGGGATCTGGAGAGAGATAGAACCTGGGTCCTCAGGCTTCGTAGGCAAGCACCTTAACCACTAAGCCATATCACCAGTCCTAAATTTCTTTTTAACAGGACCTCATAGCTAAGAGTTTGTCTTAAATCTCAGAAGAGACTGATTTTTCAACTTTTTATAAAAATATATTTATTTATTTACAAGGCGAGAGAGAGAGAGAGAGACAGAGACAGAGAGAGAGAAAGAGAAGAGAAGAGAGGCAGAGAGAATAGGTGTGCCAAGGCCTCCAGCTGCTGCTGCAGCAAAAACAAAAACAAAAACAAAAAAACTCCAAATGCATGTGCCACTTTGTGAACCTGGCTTTACGTGGGTACTGGGAAACCAAACCCGGGTTGTTAGGCTTTCCCCAGCAAGTGCCAGCAGTTAACTGCTGAGCCATCTCTTCAGCCCTGAATTTTCAACTTAAAAAAATATATATTTTGCAGGGTTTGGCAGTGCATGCCTTTAATTCCAGCACTTGGGAGGCAGAGGTAGGAGGATTGCCATGAGCTTGAGGCCACCCTGAGACTACATAGTAAATTTCAGGTCAGTCTGGGTTAGAGCAAGACCCTACCTCAAAAAACCAATATATATATATTTATTTGAGAGGGAGGGAGAGAGAAGCAGACAGAGACAGAGAGCATGGACACACCAGGGCCTCTTGCCATTGCAAACGAATTCCAGACACATGCACCATTGTGTGTGCCTGGCTTTCCATGGGTACTGGGGAATCAAATCCAGGTCAGCAGGCTTAGCAAGCAAGCACCTTTAACTGCTGAGCCATTTCCCCAGCCCCCAATTTTTGATTTTGGAACAGTGTTGAGATTGGTAAGTCTTTGAGGACTCCTAAAGTTGGACTGAATGCATATTGCATGATGAGATGACCATGAGTCTTTAGGGGCCAAGGGTGGAATGGGATTATTTGAATTTCAAATGTTCCCAGGGGCTCAGGCTTGGAATGTTTGCTCCCCCGCAAGTGGGGCTATTTTGGGAAGCTGTGGGACCGTTAGGAGGGTTGGCCTAGATGGCAGAAGTAGGTCAACTGGGAATGGGCCTTTGAAGGTTATAACTGAGCCAGTCCCTGGCTCTAGAGCCTTCTATATTTCCTGGCTTGCCATTAATGAGGAAACTGCCACAGACTCCTGCTGCCCCTGTCTCAGGTTCCCGCCCACCCGGATGTCACCATTCCATGCTACCTTCCTTGCTGTAATGATTGAAATGCCCAGAGGTCACAAGACAAAGATAAAGGCTTCTTCCCTTAGGTTGTTTCTTTCACATACTGCGGTCACAGGGATGCAAAAATAACTAATAGAAAGGGTGACAGAGGGACCAGGGACCGGCACGGACCACCTGCTGTCCTCATCTCCCCTCTCTCTTTTTCAGGCCCTGGGACCACCTGGGGCTTTGCTTTTCAGCCTATAGCTTGTTCTCAGATAGATACCCCCAAATTTCTCCCAGCCCCAGCTGCCTCTCTGCTTTATAAGGTTCACTTCTTGGAAGTAGTGACACATGGCACTGTAGGGCAGACACAGAGGGAGGATTCTAGAAACACTGGGGCCTAACCTGTGGGTGTGAGCTGAGTCCTATAGAAATGGCTCAGCCAGAACTCAGCCTGCTGGGGAGACCAGATCATCAGCCTAGCACAAGCAGATCAAGGGAAATGAACAGGAAGACACCCGCCACTTTCAGGGGTGCTGAAGCTAGCACTCTTTCATGGCCACACCATAGTCACCACCATTCAGCCAGCTCATCTGACTGGGGATATCCAAGATGGAAGTCCTAGTACCTGGGCCTCCACCCAACCTAGCTGTCTTATTCCCTATAGCAAAAGCTACTGGGACCCATCTGGTGACCCTGGCCTGCTGGGAGAGAGCAGCATACTTAAGGGACTCTTTCTATGCCCCTGACAGAGGCATACAGGCCAGCAGTGCTGGGGAGTCAGTGCTCCGGAAATGTCAATCATCTAGCTTAGAGAGTCAGTAGTCCACAAGCACACTGAGGCCCAGTTACCCACTGCAGTGACCTCAGCCCCCCCCTGGGGAACCCGTGGTTTCCTAGGTGTCTGATTCTAGTGACCTTGTAGAGAAGTGGACAATGGCTCTGAGTTTTCTGCCCCCCTACCCTTGAGACTAAAACGTTTTCTATTCTAGAAAGAATAGAAAAGCTCACACTCCTGTACCGTGGTGGCTCTAAGTATCACATGTCCACTGTAAACCTATGTGTTCTGAATGTTTGGTCCCTGGCTGGTAGCCATTTGGGCGTTTGAAGCTTGCTGGAGGAAGCGTATTTTCTGGGGGTGGGTTTTGGTGTGTTATAGGCAGTGCCCCTTTGCAAGAGCTCTGCTCACCTTTTGCCGCTATCTTCCAGCTGCTGTGGCAACTTGTGACGTCCAGGCTCTGCTCATGCCACGCTTTGCCCTGCAATCCTATCATGAAGCTTCCCTTCAAGACTGTAAGCCAAATAAACCCTTTCCTCCCATTGGCCGCTTTTGGCTGGGTGTTTTGTCCCAGCAACATGAAGGTAACTACAACACGTGCCCGGAGAAGGGACTCCACGCCCCTACTCTTTCCTTTCTCATCTCTGCCCTGTAGCCCAGCCATTATCTCTACAGAGTGCAAAGATGTCTGGACCATACCTCCTCAGCATAAGCACAAGTCTCTCTAGGCCCCACCTGGCCTGGTTGATACCTGGCCTTCCACCCACATTGGCCTTGCCCAGTCCCCCAGTAGCCTGCTTCCTCAGTCAGGCCTGGGCCCTTGCAGTGGCCTCTTCTCAGAGTCCTCCTCCCATCCTCCCTCCCCCGCCAGGTCCCATCCCCTTACCAATGGTCACATGTGGCACCTGAACCAGATGCACTCTCATACTTGTGCATGACAGTTGTCGGCTTTTACTGTCCACTTCCTTCGGCTGTCCCTTCCATGGGGATGTCAGTATGTCTGTTGAATCACCTAGTGCACCCTCCCCCACCAGTGGTGGCAGAATTAATGCTACAGCTCTTTGTAGAGTTGTTTTTTTTTCAAATCCATGCAAAATATTGAAATGTATGATGCCCCTAGGAACCTGGAACCCCAAATCACGAGGAGCCGTTCAGATACTCACAGCATGCTCCTCAGGACAGTCACACCAGGATCATGTTAAAAATGCAGAACTGGAAGCCGAGCGTGGTGGTGCACCGCCTTTAATCCCAGCACTTGGGAGGCAGAGGTAGGAGGATCGCCTGTGAGTTCGAGGCCACCCTGAGACTACAGAGTGAATTCCAGCTCAGCCTGAGCTAGAGTGAGATCCCTACCTTGCAAAAACAACAACAAAAAAATTGCAGAACTGGGCTGGAGAGATGGCTCAGTGGTTATGGTGCTTCCCTGCGAAGCCTAAGGACTCACGTTTGACTCTCCAGATCCCATGTAAGCCAGATGCACAGTGATGCAAGCACTCAGTGTGGACACTCACAAAAGGTGGCGCACACATCTGGAGTCCAATTGCAGTAGCTGGAGGCCCTGGTGTGCCAATTCTCTCTCTCTCTCTTACTCTCTCATTCTCTCACTCACGGGTTAAAAAAGGCAGTGTGTTGGGCTTGCCTTAAAAAACAAACAAACAGACAAAGTAGAACTTGGCTGGGGAGATGGTTAAATGCTTGCTACACAAGCCTGACTTCCCAAATTCTGATTCCCAGCCTGCACATAAAGCTGGATGCATACTATAAACGTCTGTAATCCCACAATACCTTTGCAAGAAGGGAAGTGGAGACCAGAGAATTTTGAAGCTCATGGGTTGACTAGCCTGGCATATGTAACAGAGAACAGTGGATGTCTGAAACAGGGAGGTAGGCAAGGACTGACACTCATAGTTGTCTGCTGACTCCACACATGCACTGTGGCACGTGTGCTCCCACACTCACACAATGAACACACACACCATATATGCACATGCACATACACACATGATTTTTATTTTTAAAAGCAGAACTTCAGACCTGGCCCCAGCCCACCTCAGCTGGAATCTGAGTTTTAACAAGATCCTCAGGAGGTATGCTGGTCACAGCTGGCAAAGCAATACACGCAGACCTGTAACATCTCTTGGTTTCTTTCCATCTACACCTGCCTCCGTCTCCTAGGCTGCAAGCTTCCTGAAGAGCACTAGGACCTGGGGATGTTTTCCCACTCTGAAACCTCAGTGCCTGGCATATATGGGCAAGGATTTATTTTCCCTTAAAATTATGGCCCACGGGCTGGAGGGATGGCTTAGCGGTTAAGGTACTAGCCTGCAAAGCCAAAGGATCCAGGTTCGTTTCCCCAGGACCTTACATAAGCCAGATGCACACGGTGGCACATGGTTCTGGAGTTCGTTTGCAATGGCTGAAGGTCCTGGAGTGCCCATTTTCTCTTTGTCTGCCTCTTTCTCTCTCTCTCTCTGCCTCTTTCTCTCTCAAATATAAACAAAAAAAAATTATCACCCAGAAAAGGGTCCATCTTTTCTTTCATAATTTGGGATAATCTATAAATTTCTTCATTTTGAATAGAAAGTACAGCCACATTAACTCCCACAAAGTTCTAGGAAGCTGTGCTAATGAACGTGGCATCAACCTGGACACAAGGAGAGGGACCCAATGTGCAAAGGCCCGGGCCTTCCACCTGCTGTGGTCAGAAGCAGGCCACGGCTCTGAAGGTGTTGGGGGGCTCCTGAGCAAGTGCTCAGCGAGGGCAAGGGAACCTACAGAGTTCATGAAGGGGATGCCAAGACCAGTGGACTTGTACCACGTTCCCTGTGACCAACTATCCTATGGCCTGCATGACTCCTGCCCCCTGGAACTCACACCCTGTGGATCACCCTTCTCGTTGTGAGCAGGACCTGGGCCTTTCTTCTAATATAGCAAAGGTGACAGAATGTCACTGATGTAATCATATCGCATGAGATTCTACCTCCTGTCATCCCAGCAGACTCTGACGCTTCTCTCCCTTGGTGAAGCCAGCTACAACAGAGGGCCCCGCAGGGCAAGGTCCCGAGGGAGACTTTACAGCATTTCTCCATGCAAGAACGCACAGAGGCTCTCCACCCAGCAATCCCCAGGGAACTGCATTCCTGCTGAATCCCTACCCAGGAGGGCAGCAGGTGAGACCAGCCCCCCGCCACCCCCAACACTTGTACCCCTGCTGTGTGAGAGGCCCTGGCACACAAAACTCAGGACAGATGTGCCCAGACTCTGTACCACAGAAACTCACATCACAAAGAGTTGTGGGCTATGCCACCACAAAACTGATTAGTTAATTAGTAAACCAAGTTTATGCAGTTAGGGCTGCGGACACAGCTCCGTGTGATGGTTTATATTGACCATCAATTTGACAAGACCCAGAGCCCCCTGTGAGGGATTATGTCAATTAGGTTAGCCTCTGAGTGCAGTTCTGTGAAGGGCTGATCTTGATTAGGTTATAAAGGTGGGAAGAACTGCCTTAACTGTGAGCAGCCCCATCCCATAGGCTGCAGGCCTTGGACTGTATAAAAAAAGAAAGAGGGCTGGAGCGATGGCTTAGCGGTTAAGCACTTGCCTGTGAAGCCTAAGGACCCCGGTTCGAGGCTCGATTCCCCAGGATCCACGCTAGCCAGATGCACAAGGGGGTGTACGCGTCTGGAGTTCGTTTTCAGTGGCTGGAGGCCCTGGTGCACCCATTCTCTCTCTCTATCTGCCTCTTTCTCTCTATGCCTGTCACTCTCAAATAAATAAATGAAAGTAAACAAAAAAATATTTTAAAAAAAGAAAGAGCTGGCTGAGCACTGCATTCACTGCTCGCTGCTTTTCTTTTTATTAAAAAATATTTTATTTTATTTATTTATTGCAGGGGGGCATTTAGAGAGAGAACAGGCACACCAGAGCCTCTAGCCACTGAAAACAAACTCCAGATGCATGTGCCACCTTGTGCATCTGGCTTACGTGGGTGCTGGGGAGTCAAACATGGGTCCTTAGGCTTCACAGCCAACCACCTTAACCGCTAAGCCATCTCTCCAGCCTGGCTCCCTGCTTCTTCACTGTGGGCTGAATGTGATGATGTAATGCTGGTTTCCTGCTTTCCTGCCATGACGGCCTCTACCCTCTGAAACTGTAAGCTGAAATAAACCCTTTCTCCCTTAAAGTTATTTTTGCCATGCATTAGTCCCAGGACAAGAAGATAACTAGGGGGCTTTAGATCCTACCTCCTTCACGAGACAGGAGCTCTTCATAATCTCTTCTCTTTTCTTCTCTTAATCTAATAGTCTCATTTATTTATTTATTTATTGAGGTAGAGTTTCACTCTAGCCCAGGCTGACCTGGAATTCACTATGTAGTCTCAGGGTGGCCTCGAACTCACAGCGATCCTCCTACCTCTGCCTCCTGAGTGCTGGGATTAAAGGCGTGTGCCACTACACTTGGCTGGCTGGCTTTCTTTCTTTCTTTCTTTCTTTCTTTCTTTCTTTCTTTCTTTCTTTCTTTCTTTCCTTTTTAAGAAGCTAATACAACTTGCCTATCACAATGAGGCTCTGGGTTCAATCCCAGCACCAGCACAAACAACATAAAAAGCACCGTCTGGGAAAGGCACATTAATCTGATAATGACCTAAATGCTGGCTTGGCTTTTGTTGTGATCACTTAATAGATGCAATAAAAAAAATAGGTAAACAAATGCAATCCAATTTAGAAAGTGCTTCTGGAACTATGACTTCACAGTTGCTACAGGTGGACTGGATGTCACTGCAAACACTGCCAATACGTGCTTGGGGGGAAGGCGGGACGGGGGGGGGGAGGGTATGACACACAGCCACAGAATCTAATTACAAAGAGACAGCTCATCCCCCGGTCCCCACTGTGTGCGTTACCAACACTGCAGCAATCACTCTGAGGAGATGAGGGGGAAGCCCAGGCCGGGAAGTCCCCACTCATGAGGGTAAGCAACCTGGGCGGAGTGCTGGTAGGGTTTGGGGCTGGGGAACTTCCTGAGCCTTGCGCCAGCTGGTGACTGCGGTGTGGTCTCAGCTCGGCTTACTCCTCAGCTGGAAATGGAGTCAGGGCATCACTGATTCCCTAAAGCCTTCAGGGGGATTCATTCCCAAGGCATCTCCTGACCAGGTTCCCTCCGCTATCTTCAATCCTTCACTCACAGTGAAGCGGAGGCCTCGGGCCAGGCTTCTGCAGAACCCCGAGGCTGTGGAACCTGCAGCCAGGCCACTGCATGGTCACGCTTCCTGGGCCTGCGCACCTTCCACCCTGCGCATGCGGGAGCTCAGACTCATGGGCTTGTCCATTGCCCTTGAGAGCTTGCTCTCCCCACCAAGCTCCCTGTCCCGTCGTTCCTCTACCAGCTTCCGGTCCCAATTCCCATGCTGCACACGTTTTCTCCTTCTAGTCTCCAATTCCCATCCTCCCAAGGCCCTGCTGCCAGGATCCGCTTTACCGCAGGAACAAGATGACAGGAGCATCAGGAGCATGGGAATGACTGAGAGGCCCATCTCTCATTGTTCGAATAATTGCTGCTATTTACTGCACATCCGCTTTAGCCTGCCTTCTGGATTGGACTTGCATGTGGGCGGTGGTGGTGAGAACTTCAAGTCACAGGAGCTGAATTGGGGGGCGGGGAGTCCGGAGTGTGGCTCTGGTAGAGTGCTGGCCTAGCATGCATGAGGCCCCGATCTGGCTCATGAGGGAGGATCCCCAGGCCTGACACCAACCCTAGCATCCGGAGATGGGGGGCGAGGCAAGAAGGAGCACAAGTGAACTGGCTAGAGTCAGAGGTTTTGGGGACAGTCTGGGAGGCAGGAGTGAAGAGTTAGGTAGGATGGTGGAATAATCTGATCTGCATCTTGGACAGATCCCTCCAATGACAATAGAAAGGAGGACAGAGGCAGGAAGGCAGATGAGCCAGGAAGGATCCTCGCATTCTCACCGGGGGACACTGTGCTACGACTAAGGGAGTGACATGAAAATGAAAAGTCAGGGGCTGGAGAGATGGCTTAGCGGTTAAGGTGCTTACTTACCTGCGAAGCCTAAGGACCCAGGTTCGATTCTCCAGGTCCCACAAAAACCAGATGCATGTGGTGGCACATGCATCTATAGTTTGTTTGCAGTGGCTAGAGGCCCTGGCGCACCCATTCTCTCTCTCTCTCTCCCTCCCTCCCTCCCCCTCTCTCCCTCTAGTAAATAAATAAGTAAATAAATAAATAAAAATTAAGAAAATGAAAAGTCAGGATGGATGTGGGAGAAATTCCCAAGGTAGAGATGGGGAGGCAAGGAACGAGAGCATTAAGATGGCTTTCCTGTGTGGCAGGAATCCCATGAACATGGGCATCCACCTTTGATACAAGTGGCCTAGAAAGAGGACAAGCTGAGGGTCACATTCAGGCAGCTTAGGCTGGCAGACTTGGCTAATAGGAAGTCACTGGATGCCTGAGACAGGGGCACAGAAGCCTGGGGCTACTGTCCAGCTAAGAAGGCTGATGGCCTGGATCAGATGGTAGGTAGTAAGATTATCTATAAACGTGGCTGGAATGAAGAAGTAAGAGACTGGAATGGGCAACTCTTGGCCATGGTTCCCTTGCAGAGG
Source organism: Dipus sagitta (assembly GCA_036346955.1). Taxonomy (NCBI): domain Eukaryota; kingdom Metazoa; phylum Chordata; class Mammalia; order Rodentia; family Dipodidae; genus Dipus; species Dipus sagitta. The sequence goes on along the minus strand of CM070787.1, from coordinate 18,637,738 downwards.
GAGGAGGAGGAAGAACTCACGGTGGGCTACGGTTCCTCAGCTGGGGACCTGGGAGGAGGTAATGAAGAGAGGTGCAGAGGTGGGGAATTGGCCTGGATTCTCCCCAGAGCTGATTGTAATCAAGGATCTGGGTTAGAACCATTTATCCAGGAAGTGATTGCATTAAGCCAGGGAGGGGGCGGGGCGGCTGAAGGGGGGGGGCAGTGGCGGGGGCGGGGGGAGGGGAAACATACTAGGAACAGCTGAACAGGATCCCAGTCCCTAGGAGGTAACCCACACATTCCATAGGGACAGCATCCTCAGCATTTTGTACTGGGAGGGTCCCCCAAGAAATAACTTCACAGAGAGTTCTAGCGTTAGCTCTGCCACCACTGCAGGGCACCCGCAGTATGCCAGGTGATTGAACAGATATGGCCTTGTCCCCATGGAGGGAACACCTGAAGTGGGTAGGCAGTAGAAACCGAAGAATCCCACGGATAAGTATAAAGTGCATCTGTGACAAGTGCTATCTGTGTGCGACCATGGCTAAGGGAATGTAACCGCTGGGGGCGGTGGGAGGCTGCGCAGGGCCAGCGAGAGAGGAGGGGGTGCGGAGTTCTTCTGTGGCTTGTGTTTCAGTCTCTGGGGATTAGAACACTCAAAAGCTATCAACCACTTTGTGCTACAAGGTCACCGGAAACTGACAGCAGTGACGCTGGGAATAGAGTCAGGGGTACTGTGGAGTCCTTGCCTCACACGCACAAGGTCCTGGATTTGATCCTCAGCAGATGCAAAAACAAAACGAAGCAAAAGGTAAATGAGGACCTGGAGAGACGGCTTAGCGGTTAAGGTACTTGCCTGCGAAGCCTAAGGACCCGGGTTTGATTCCCCAGAACCCACGTAAGCCAGATGCAGATGGTGGCCCATGCATCTGGAGTTTGCAGTGGCTAGAGGCCCTGGTGTGCCCATTTGTTCTCTCTCTCTCTCAAATAAATAAATATAAATACATAAATAAAATATTTTTAAGAATGTAAATGAGGGGAGGAGGAAGGCCCCTGGTTCAGCCCTGATTGAGGCTCACAGCTGATACGTTGTTTTCTTTGCAATGGCTCTCTACCTTATAAGGAGTGCCTTCAGCCCTTTGTAGCTCAGAGAGCACACCTGAAGTAGGGCTCTCACAGTGCACAAGGTTCTGGAAAGGCAGGCTGCACTGGCCAGGCCCAGCGCCTCCACATACCTCGCGATGCACTCCAATGCACAGCAGTCACTGGCTCTGAGGAGCTCTAGAGCTCTGAGTTCCAGGTTGCTCTAGCCCTTGTCTAGGATGGAGCTGGGGGAGGTCAGGAGGTCACATGGCTGACAAGCCTACATCTGGCCAGCTTTGAAGGTCACATTAGCACTGTCCAGCCAGCCTCAGGCACGCACAGCTGCTGAGGGGCTATCCTCCTGGGGGAGGTTTGGCTTTGATTCACAAGCAACTCAGATGACTGCAGATCTTTCCAAGAGAAAAAAACAACCTCCTCACCAAAGCTGCCTGTTCCCGGGAAGCACTTGTGATGACGACGTTTTGCTCTCTTTGGTTACAGATAAGAAAAGAGACTCAGGATCTGAAAGATTTCTTAAGAGGAAAATGTTTCCAGAGGATGTCAGAGTGACCTCTCAGAGGTTCCGCGGGAGCCACGGTGTTAGTAGGCGCTTGGCAGGAGCAGGACACCCCTGCCGGGGCCGCTTGAGGGGTCCGTGTGGAGCTGAGCACCCCGGTGGGAGGCAGGCATAAAAGGCTGGTAATCACAGCATTTTTTTTCCCCCTCTGACAAGGAAAATACAATGTTATAAGAGTTATACTTCAATTTCAAGGCCCAGTACGAGAAAAGCATATGGACCCGAGACCTTGTCTCAAAAAAAAAAAGCATTATACCAGTCATTTCACAGCTCTTAGTGATCGGGGTGGGACCTTAGCACGTGAATTGGCTTAAAATTCTTAAATCACAGCGCAGCAGTTTGTATTAAACAAGGAAACCTTTAGGTATTCATAGGGAAGTCCTACGGTTTGGGCCTAGAATGTTCCGTGAAGACCCATGTTAAGGTCAAGACTCTGCCCCCTCCCCCCCCCACCTCTTGGTACCAGTGGGAGGTGGTGGAATCCTGAAGAGGTGGAGTCTAGTGGGAGGTCTGCAAGTGACTGGGAACATGGCATAGAAGAGGGTGCAGGATGGTGGTCGCTCTTCTGTCTCTTTTGCTTTCTGATCACAAGGTAGGTGAACAGCGTTGTTCTCTTACATACTCTTGCCACGAGCCCCAAAGCAGCAAGCCAACACACCGTGGCCTGAAACCTCCATGCTGCAAGCCAAGGCAGCCCTTTCCTCCTTATAAGTGTTTGGTACAGAATGGACAACTGACTCATACAGAAGCCATCCGGCACAGAGTACAGGACAGTCAGAGGCCAGTGTGACAGCTACCATTTAGCGAATGCCTTCACCACCACCACCACCATCATCATCATCATTGGTGTGTTATGTGCTGTCTGCAGCTGTGCCTGGAAGCCAGATGTTGATGTCAGCTGCTTTCTGCACTTTATTTTTTTTTCATTAAATTTTTGTTGTCGTTGTTCATTTTTATTTATTTATTTGAGAGAGAGAGAGAAAGAGGCAGATAGAGAGAGAGAGAGAGAGAATGGGCGTGCCAGGGCTTCCAGCCACTGCAAATGAACTCCAGACGTGTGCACCCCCTTGCGCATCTGGCTAACGTGGGTCCTGGGGAATTGAGCCTCGAACTGGGGTTCTTAGGCTTCACAGGCAAGCGCTTAACCGCTAAGCCATCTCTCTAGGCCTCTGCACTTTATTTTTGAGATGGCTCTGTCAATGAATCTGGAGTTAACCAATGCAGTTAGACTAGCTGACAGGCAAGCCTCAGGGATCCTCCTGGCTCTATTTTCCTAGCGCTGGATGATAGGCTTGTGTTTTCAGGTATCTGAAGAGAGAACTCCGGTCTTCGTGCTTGTGTGGCAAGCACTTTACCAACTGAGCTATCCTCCCTAGGATCCCTTCACCATCTTGTTTTAAAAATATGTTATTTATTTATTTATTTGAGAGAGAGAGAGAGACAGAGAGAGACAGAGAGGGAGGAAGAGAATGTGCATGCCAGGGCCTCCAGCCACTGCAAATGAACTCCAGCTGTGTGCGCCCCCTTGTGCATCTGCCTTACGTGGGTCCTGGAGAGTTGAACCCAGATCCTTTGGCTTTGTAGGCAAATGCCTTAACAGCCAAGCCATCTCTAAAGCCCCCTTCGTCATCTTTAATCCTTCCAGTAGGCAAAGGAAGAGTCTATATTAAAGCTAAAAAAAAAAAAAAAAAAAAAAAAAACAGGCATGCCAGGCGTGGTGGTGCATACCTTTAATCCCGGCACTCAGGAGGCAGAGGTAGGAGGATCGCCATGAGTTCAAGGCCACCCTAAGAATACAGAGTAAATCCAGGTCAGCCTGGGTTAGAGAGGGGAAAGAGCAGGCATCAGCTGAGATAGTTCTGAAAGGATTTTGCTATAATTCTCTTGCCCTCAGGAAGAGTAATGTGGGTCATACAAACATATTGACATTTATATATTAATATTCTTAGTTCTTTTTTTTTTTTTTTTTTTGGTTTTTTCGAGGTAGGGTTTCACTCTAGCCCAGGCTGACCTGGAATTCACTATGGAGTCTCAGGGTGGCCTCGAACTCACGGCGATCCTCCTACCTCTGCCTCCCGAGTGCTGGGATTAAAGGCGTGCGCCACCACGCCCGGCTTATATTCTTAGTTCTTAATATGTGAGTCAGAAGAAAATTTCATTGGTCAGATTAATGAGGGACTAAGCATTTTTTAAATCTTTATTTTATTTTATTTTATTTATGAGAGAGAGAGAGAGAGAGAATGGGTGTGCCAGGGCCTGCAGCCGCTGCAAACAAACTCCAAAAGCTTTGTGCCACCTTGTGTATCTGGCTTACATGGGTACTAGGGAATTGAACCTGGGTCCTTTGGCTTTGCAGGTGAGTGCCTTAACCACTAAGCTGCCCCTCCAGCCCACATGTTTTAACTTATATTTATGACTGGTCTTCTAAAACACAATGATGCTGTCTAGCCAATAGTGACTGAGCAGTAGCTTCTCTGGCTGGATCTAAGAGGGAACCAAACTAATGAGAAATTAGCCCCTACATCTACCAGCCCCGAGAAAGAAACCCTGGCCAGATAGGCCCAGCTATAATGCAGGAATAGATAGAGAACTGGAAGAAGACTGGGCTCTGTATAGAGTAGGACATCTCCTGAGAACCCATCTCATGTGCTTAGCTGATGCTTGGAGTCCTGACCCTATTACTGTGATTTCTTGTCAACAAATAAGTAGCTAATTATCCATTACCCAAAACATTATATATATATATTATATGTATATAATATATATATAAAACTCAAAGGCCTAGAATTTCACAGCAGCCCTAATTAACCATGGTCCCAAACAGGCTACCTCAAACCTCCATCAACTACAGACTCATAAGCTTCGGTATACTGTCACTATGTGAGACAGTGATGACAGCCTTTCAACGGGTTGTCACATAGCGACACAGACGAATGTCACAACCACAGATGGAGCCAAAAAGAGGCAAAATCCCACAAAAGCAGGTAAAAATAAACCCATGTTGTTCAACATACAGCTAGTGGCTGCCTTGGAAGAGGACATGAGGGACTGCTTGCCATCAACAGCGTTCTCTTTAGCCAGCTAGTGTGCTCAGGCATTAATTCATCCAGCTGTGTGCTTAACAGACAGATGCTTTCCTGGTTCGATAAGGAGCATTAATTACTACTACGAACAAGGAGCACGCCACACTCAACAGAGAACATATGGGTGTTTGTAGTTGGGATGGAGCCCAGGGGGACAGCGGGTTTCAACCACTTCTATCTTTGTTCCCCACAACCATTAAACTGACCTCTTAGGGGCACTGCCCACACTATAAGGGGCACTTGTGAATGTGAGGGATCATTTTTTTTTTTTGTTCCCAGGGCCTAGCCTGCTATGGTATTCAGTGACAGAGCCACAAATATCCCGGCCTGCTAAGTGGCTTGGGTGAAGAACTCTCTAATGTGGTAAAACATGCCCGTGGTTTTCTCATGAGGAAACATGGAATTTAACCCCGAGGATGGACGAGACCTATATCCCTCCAGTTAAGTAGAAGCTGGGATATCTTGGCACTTATCTCTAGAGTCTGGGCTGTGTTCCTTGAGAAGAGCTCACACCAGCCCAGGGTATGCACACCTTCTAATCGTTGCTCAGTTATGGATGCCCCAGTCAGCTCGCGTACACACACTTAGGCAAGTCTGAACATGGTTTCTAAGACCACCCCTCTTCAGACTGCCACTCCAACCCACAGTGCCCCATGTGCTTCTGCAATGCTGTGGAAGGGGCAGAGATGGGCTGCCGATGTCTATCAGAACCTCCTCCCACAGTCCCAACAATGAGGCTCATCTTTGACTAGCTCCCAGCTCCCTTACTCCCCAGTCCACCACGGGCTTGGACCACAGGATATGTTCAGTGTATAAAAAAAGACTGTACGTCTTTCGTTAGCACAGCATGGAAAGATCAACATTTTATTTATTTATTATTTATTTATTTATTTGGTTTTTTGAGATAGGGTCTGCCTCTAGCCAAGGCTAACCTGGAATTCACTATGTAATCTCAGGGTGGCCTTGAACTCATGGCGATCCTCCTACCTCTGCTTCCCAAGTGCTGGAATTAAAGATGTGTGCCACCTTGCCTGGCTTCCAGATCAACATTTTTTTTGTTTATTTTTATTTATTTATTTGAGAGCAACAGACAGAGAGAGAAAGAGGCAGACAGAGAGAGAGAATGGGTGTGCCAGGGCCTCCAGCCACTGCAAACGAACTCCAGGTGCGTGTGCCTCCTTGTGCATTTGGTTAACGTGGGTCCTGGGGAATTGAGCCTCGAACTGGGGTCCTTAGGCTTCATAGGCAAGTGCTTAACTGCTAAGCCATCTCTCCAGCCCCAGTTCAACATTTTAATCACTGTGGATTCCCAAACCATCATTCCCTGAGCCAGAAAGGCATCTTAGTTAGGGCGGAAGTACTGTGAAGGCCACCAGATGCCAGGGCTAAGGAGGTTACTGGCTGCTGGGACTGGGTTGGAGGCTGCACAGTGCTGGGCAAAGGTCTGAGTGCTTCTTGCACGCAGGAATCCCACAGCCCCATCCTCAGGGGATCGGAGTGGGCAGCTGGGGTCACCGGCCTTGGAGCAGCCTATGCAGCAGGACGGAGGGCCTTCCTGTCTGGTGTGGTGATACTCACTGGGAGGCTGGAGCACTCGGAGTGACTGGATGCTCAGTGGCCTCTGGGAAGTAAAACTGGCTTCCAAAGTCTGCTGGGCAGAGCTGGCCAAGACAGGGCAGAAGTGGGGCGTTCCTGAGCTCCTGGATAGATGCCATCTTGATGGGCAAGCTTCTCTCAAAATCCACACAATATCCCAGAGATGTCTCAGAACACAGGGGAGGGGCTGGGGACTATCCAGCAGTTCCTTGTCACACAGCTAGGGAAGGAACGGGCTTCCTGGCCACTCTCCTTCAAGCTTCTTCATTCCACCACTGTCACGCCCGTAGGGGCCGTGCTTTATGAGGCATGGGCGTAAGCTTTCAAGTTCTTACCTGGACATCATCCCCTGTGAATAGTGAGCTTTGTCTCCTCACAATAACAAATTGTTCAATGTCATGGACCAAGGGGCTCCCTCGAACTATCATAGCTCTGATGCTAAGCATCTCATTATAATTCAAGTGTTCTTCACTTACGGTGGAGTTGCCCATTCCACATTGAAAATATCCTAGGTCAAAAACAACTTAAGAGGTTTCTCAGTGACAGAGCTCTTGCCTAGCATGCATGAGGCTTTAGGTTCACTTCCCAGCACTGAAAAAAAAAAAATCCAGGGTTGGAAAGATTTAGCAGTTAAGGCGCTTGCCTGAAAACCTAAGGACGCAGGTTCTGCAGGTCCCACGTAAACCAGATGCACGTGGTGACACATGCATCTGGAGTTCGTTTGCAGTGGCTAGAGGCCCTGGTGTGTTTCCCCTCTCTCTCTCTCTCTCTCTTTCTAATAAATAAAAAATTTAATAAGTTTAAAAAATCCAAAAATATACTAAACCTACTGAACATCATTGATTATACCAGACTACCTCATGCTCAGAACATTTATATCAGCCTATAGTTAACCAGACCAATACTAACGCAAAGCCTATCTAACAATGCTAAATATATCACAGGATGTATCAAATACTTATGTGCAAAAACATACTGGTGCCGGGAGTGGTGGTGCACACGTTTAATCCCAGCACTGGGGAGGCAGAGGTAGGAGGATCGCCATGAGTTTGAAGCCACCCTGAGACTACATAGCTAATTCCAGGTCAGCCTGGACCAGAGTGAGACCCTACCTCGAAACCCCCCCCCCCAAAAAAAAAAAACACTGGCAATACAGGACTCTGTAGACAGAATGCTAGTTGTTTTCCTCACCATCACGTGCCTTTGAGATTGAGATGGGTGAAAGAGAGAGAGAGAGAGAATGAGAACGGGAATGGATTGGATCTGTTTGCCTGAGAAAAGATCCAAATTCAAACTCCGCAGTACCCTTCTCACTGTCTATTGCCTTTGTGCCTCACAAAGTCCAAAAGCTGTCAGCTGGCCTATGGTAAGTGAGGGACAGTCTTTACTGGCTAATACTGACTGCTAACCTTGTCCCCAGCATTGCTCCAAGAGCATTCTGTGTATTAGCATATTAAGTTCTTCTTGAGTAAACATGGCCAAACTCCTAATTTGACATGAGGAAACCAAGTCACAATGAATGACTTACAGGATTCAACTCCAGGTGGTTCTTAGCCCAGAGCCACGTCTCTACCCACTCAGATGGCCCACAGTGCCAGTTTGATGGTGTCGGAAGGAGAAACATCTGTCAGAGTAAAGCGCTCCAAGGCTGTGTCCTTCGCATGTCGTGTGACCTGCGACAAACCACTCAACCTCACTGAGAGCACCCTGTCATCTGTCCAGTGGGAACAAACCTTTCCTGCACATCTGTGAGGCTGAGAGGCAATGTGAACATTCTTGTTTTTACGTGGCATGTTTGGAGGGCATATCTGTGAAGGGTCAGGATGAGGGGAGAAGTCTGGTATCTATAGAAAACATGTAGGATCACATAGGACAAAGATTGCAACCCAGATACCCTGTTTCTTCTGTGGAAATCCCCAGAGGCTGGAAACTGCAGAGGCATCCCACAAAAGCAGCATGTGATCGGGAACAGAGGATTTCCTGTCTCTGGCTTCGCCTCTCTGCATAGAACAAAGACCCTCACAGGGATCCTCTCAAAATGCTGGTATTTATCCCTGACCTCAGCTCTGGGCAAAACAGCCAGCAGCTTACATTGGGGATTCTTGTCACAGGAGGAGCCGTGGGCAGCAATGAACTAGACAGATGCAAAGTCAAGAGGTGGTCTCCACAAAACTGTTGAGACAATGGCCTTTCGCCTCGGTGGGATCCTGGTTTTCTAATGTGGAACCCTGTGCCTGGAGGGGCCTGCGCAGCCTGAGTAATTCCGTTCTTCCCATCTCCAAGCTGCAACTTGTTGGGTGGGTTGAATCCCAGTTCTGCCACTCGTTAGCTATGTGACACTGGATAAGCCTCTCTGAACTTCTACTTGCCCATCTGGAACATGGGAGTTAGCAAGAGCTACCTCACAGAGCTAAGTGACTGTCAGGCCGCACGTGGCTCTATTCATTTCTGTAGGTGAGGGAAATTGCAAACCTCTACATCTCAGAGGCACAGCGCAGCAAAAGTGAGGTTTTTCCTTTTTTAAAAAAATTATTCATTTATTTTATTTTTATTATTGACAACTTCCATAATTATAGACAATAAACCATGGTAATTCTCTCTCCCCCCCTCACTTTCCCTTTCACAGCTCCACTCTCCATCATATCCCGTCCCTCTCTAAATCAGTCTCTCTTATTTTGATGTCATCATCTTTGCTTTCTACTATAATGGTCTTATGTAGGTAGTGCCAGGCACTGAGAGATTCATGGATACCCAGGCCTTTCTGTGTCTGGAAGAGGGCATTGTAAGGAGCCCTATCCTTCCGTAGGCTAAAAGTGATGTTTTCATGCATGCTCGACAGCCAGGAGGGTCTGCACCATGTGGTCGCTCAGGGAATCAGGAATCAGGACCACCGTTTGACACCACAGGAAAGAGCCTGCCAGAGGCTCTCAAAAGGCCAGTTAGGTGCTTTGTATTTAACGAGTTTGAATGTATCCCACGGCCTTTACTAGCCACAAGGGGCTGGGAGACGAATGTAGACTATTCCACAAGCATTAATCTTTATGCACTATGCAACCGCATTTGTGACTGTGGTCCCGTTCCGCTTAGCACCATGCCAGGCATTCTAGAGACATGAACACACAAGGCAAAAAAAAAGCTTCTGTGGTGACGGAAGCGTTTTCCAGCCAAAATGCTTTATTTCCCTCCCCCTGCCCCGTCTTTTTTTTTTTTTTTAAACTTGAAGCAGCTGTTTGTTTTTGTCATTGTGGCTCATTACCAAAATAAATAGTTCAGAAGTTTCAGAGCCAACATTTATTTCAAGGAACTCTGAAACATGCCTTTAGACTAAGGAGAAAAATCCCAGGTCATGTCCAAGGCCACGCATTCACACTTGGAGAAGGAAGAGCAACAGATGAGTCTGCCAAGGGCAAAATGACCAGATAGTCACATCTCTTTGGACACTTTAATCCCCATCCCTTCCCCAAGAGCCTTATGTCACTTGTGTGGCTCAGTGCAGGGGCGGGGGGAACATGGCTTTTCAAGGCCCACAGAGTAGTTAAGAACTGATCCATGCTTCTTCGGCACTTACTTAACCTGCCCCAACCCTGTCATCCTACAAGCCCTCCCTCTCCTGGTCCATTCATAGAAAATACCGTGTGCTCCACCCACATCCATTACATCTCCCCCCAGAGAACTCCTGGTGCCGACAATCCCTCGAGGCCTGGATGCAGAAAAGGCCCAAGAAAGATCTCTCACCACACAGAGAGGCACTGTTTGGATCCATATGCTCCCAAGAGCTTATAGATGCGCTTTGCATCTAGCTCTGGCCATATGTCACTGGATGATCTCAGACGGCTCAGCAACTTCTGGAGCCTTCATTTACCCATCATTCAACAAGCATCCAGTGTGGCACAAGCCACGGGCTGATTGCAGATGAAGAGTCATGAACTTGACTTTGAGGGTGGGGTGGGGATCACGGATCCAGCTTGAAGAAACCTTCTCCAAAATGCTTGGGAGAAGAAGTGTTTCAGATTTCAGAGTTTTCTAGATTTAGGAATATTTGCATATTCAGTAGGAAGTATATTAAGAAAAGAATCTGAGTCTAAACATGACACTCATTTGTTTCATCTACACTGGGCACACATAACCTGCAGGCAAGTTTACACAGCACTTCCAGTGCATCCGATTTTTAAAAACAATTTCTTTGGTTTATTTTTATTTATTTATTTGAGAGCAAGGGAGAGAGAGAGAGAAAGAGAGAGAAAGAGAGAGAGAGAGAGAATGGGCGCATCAGGACCTCTGGCCACTGCAAATGAATTCCAGATGCATGCTCCAACTTGTGCATCTGGCTTACATGGGTACTTGGGAATTGAGCCTCAAACCATGATCCTTAGGCTTCACAGGCAAGTGCTTGACCACTGAGCCATCTCTCCAGCCCGCGTCTGCCATTTGAATGAGGTCACGTGTGGTGTTTTCTACTTGTGGCATCACATTGAGGATTTAAATGGTTCGGATTTCGAATATTTGGGGTAGCTCAGCTGATCACCCTATACATTTTAGGCCAGCTGGCTGAGAACAGACAACAGGGATGGTGGGAACCCACAACTGGGGACCATGGCAACCACAGGGCAGCCTCCAGCAGCTGCCAGGTTTGCCAAAGGGATGTGTGCCCAATGTCAGCAAATTGTGATGCGTTTTCAAGAGAAGAAGGAAATATAACATTTTCTATGGAATTTGAATAGACCAGCCAAGCCAAGTTCATCTGTCTTACAGCTTTAGTCCATGGCCTACTGTTTGCAGTGGCTGGTAACAGTCTATAATAAGACTTCATCTGCTGACAAAATTGTACAGCCCTATTTGGTCTAATAATCTGGTTACCTTTTCATATTATCAGGCTTTTAAAACATATATTATTTTACTTTACTCAAAACTGTATTATAGAACATGGAAAAAATGTAACTATGAAAATAAAAATATTCCTTTTTTTATCTTTTTTTAGTTTTTCAAAGTAGGGTTTCACTCTAGCCCAGGCTGACCTGGAATTCACTCTGTAGTCTCAGGGTGGCCTCAAACTCAGGGCGATCCTCCTACCTCTGCCTCCCAAGTGCTGGGATTACAGGCATGCACTACCATGCCTAGCTTACATTTTAATTTATTTTATTTGAGACAGAGAGAGAATGAATGGGTGCAGCAGAATCTCCTACCACTGCAAACAAACTCCAGACATATGTCCCACGTTGCGCATCTGGTTTTACGTGAGTACTTGGGAATCAAACCCATGCCATCAGGCTTTGCAAGCAAGTGCCTTTAACTGCATAGTCATATCTTCAGCCTCTGCATATGTGACATTATATAAATAATACCTGATAACTGGTTCTGATTACCACGGTTTTGTAGCCTCTATTTTCTACTTAACACAGTGACATTTTCCCCACATCAACACGTATTCTGCAAAAAGGTCATGATTTTTTAATAGTTGTATAAAAATTCCATCATATGGACTTAACATACTCTAATTAACTACTAACTTATTGTTGAACATTTAAAGATGCTTCTAACAAATAATTGGATAACTTGAGAGAGTATGTCTTTTATGTAGCCCAGGCTGGCCTCAAACTCAAGACCTTCCTACTCAGCCTCCCAAGAGCTGGGCTCACAGGCTCTAAGAAAGCACACAGGACAGGTGTTCTGGGAAACAGAGCAGCTGTAGACTAAATGTCCCCGAGTTTTAGCCACAGAAGAAATCCCGACACCACCTCCAGCAGCAGCAGCAGCAGCAGCAGCAGCGAGTGAGAGTTGGGATCTCAGGACATACCCCTATTCCTCTCCCATCTTTCCAAAACAGTTTGCCTTTCTATTTGGCAGCCTGCGTAGTTAAGAGAAGAAGTATTTGAGGGATGCCTTTTCAGTTGGCTGGCCAAATGCACCATCTGAATTCCGCAAGAGCCTCTTAGCCCTTTTAAAACATCTCTTTGGGTCAGAGGAGATTAAAGACCTTTTGTTTCTCAAGCAGTTCTGTCCGGCAGAGGAAAAGATCTCTAGGTCATCAGTGGGAGATGGGGGTGAGAGATGACCAAGGCCTAAAGCAAGGCCCTCTGTCCTGTCCTCTCCTGAGGCTTGAGAAGAAAGCAGTGCCAACGTGGCAAACCTGGAGTGACAATTTCACAGCCCAAAGGGGCCTGTGGCAGAATGAGGAGGAGAGGAATAGGGGAGCCTGTTAGAATAAGCAGAATGCCTTCCACACCTGCAGGGTCAGGAGTCACCTGAGATTAGGTCCAGATGGCCTGTTTTACAGATGAAAAAAATCGACACCCAGAGACAGGCAATTTGTGTCACAGGGATGGGCAGGCTGGGCTTGTGGGATGCCACGGACCCTTCAGCATCTCTGGCATCATTACTACCTCCCTGGTGCTTTCCACGGTGACATCCCAGACATCGTGTTCTCAACACACCTGATCTTCACCATGGAGAGGAGGGCAGGCCTGGCATTCGGCATGCCAGTTTTGCAAGACGGGAAACAGGCTAGCGAAAAGGGGAGGGAACTGAACTATTACGCGCCTCCTATGTGTGCATTTCTTCTTTCATTTCTCTACTTGCATATATGAACAAGTCACAGAGTTAGAAGAGATGCTGAAGACAATAGCGCCTGTATCCCAACCAGAGAGACCTGGTTCCCAAAAGCACCTCTGTGACCAGAGCCTCAGGTCTCCTACTAGGGCTCACTACACACACATGCACACCCAACATGTGTGCAAATACCAGCATGGTTTTGGCTCCTCCCACCCATCTTGATTTTTTTCTTTTCATATATATATATATATATACATATATATATATATATATATATCTCGAATAAATAAATAAAAATATTTTTAAATAAGGAAAGACACAAGATATGATACAGACAGACACTGAGGATACTCAGAATGCACCAAAGTACAAATACAGAATGAATGCATAATTTATTTGAGGAAGAGAGAGAGAGAGAGAGAGAGGAGGAGGTGGATAGAGAGAATGGGCATGCCAGGGCCTTCAGCTGCTGCAAAGGAACTCCAGACATATGCACCACTTTATGCACCTGGCTCATGTGGGTCCCGGAGAATTGAATCTGGGCCCTTTAGCTTTGTAGTCAAGTAAGTGCCTTAATCGCTAAGCCATCTCTCCAGCCCCTTGTTTCTTTCTTTATGCCTTTCATTTCTTTTAAACAAATGGTCCTTGAAAGGCATTCTCTATTTATTCATATAAATTGCTTTGGCCCTTTCCACAGCTGTGGAGGATACAGGCACCTTTACTTAAGGAGCACCTGAGTGAGGGTGGGGCGCCATGGTCATCCCCAAGCTTTTCCCTCTTCAGGCTCTCCTCACTCAATCCCTGTTTCACGCACATGCAAGTTCATTGACAGGAAGGTCTCCTAGAAGTGGAATAACTAGGTCAAAGGCCCCATGTCTTTAAAATTGCATAAGATCCAAAATGCTCTCTATGGAGAGATTGAACTATTTTTACAGCACTGACATTTACAACACTGCCTATTGCTGTACAATATCATTGTGGTTTCTCTTATCCTTCTTATAATAAGAGAGGTAGAGCATCCTTAATACTTAAATGCCATCTTTACTTTCTTTTTAAAAATTATTTTTTAAGAGAGAGAAAGAGGAAGAGAGAGACAGAGACAGAGACAGAGAAAATGGGCACACCAGACATGCCAAGAGATTAGTTTATAGAGTGATTCTGAATCATAGCAACCAGAAATTAACCATCACACCATCTGGATGCCTCTCTAGAGCCTGCACAAATGGTCATATGAACCCAAAACAAGTCTGAGGCCAAAAGGGAGACCAAGCTGGGCATGGTGGCACATGCCTTTAATCCCAGCACTTGGCAGGCAGAGGTAGGAGGATCTCCATGAGTTCGAGGCCACCCTGAGACTACATAGTGAATTCCAGGTCAGCCTGGGCCAGAGTGAGACCCTACCTTGGGGGAAAAAAAAGGGAGCCCAGAACCAACTTCCCTAGCCGTAGTTGTGGTGCCGCTGTGTGTGGTCGTGGGCTTGCCCTGGAGGAACATTGGAGAGGCCCATCCTATCTGTGCCTCCAGGCCACAGAGAAGCAGTGTGAAAGCCAATCCTTTCCTTCCTTTCCTCAGAGACAGAAATGAAACAGCCCACTCTGAGCTGGACCCAGCTTTCTCCAGACTGAAGTGGTTTGCTGAGCCTACCTTTAGGTGCCTTGGTTTACCCATCTATAGAATGAGAAATGATAGCAACACCTCTGCTACGTTGCAAGCATTCAGTCCCCTGATGCCAGGCAAGAGCCACGAGAGAGCCACAGTTATGATGACTAAGGGTGCTGGCATGGTGGCCCAGCCCTTTCCCCCTGCACTTGTACTGAGACAAATAATGTCCATTCCTTTGGGTCCATTTGGCAGGAAACACACTATTTAGCACTTTGACAGCCAGTCAATAAATCTGCAGTTCTGGCTGCCTCACCCTCAAGTACAAAGACCTCCCAAGACAGGCTCCCCCTAGGAGGAGGAAAGGGCAGAACCATCCCATGCCCTGCCTGACCTCAAAGCCCTAAGGCAGAAAGTGGTTTCAAATAGGGCTGGGTCTTGCTTGAGAGAGGCCAGGATGTGGTGACTTTGCAGGTGGGACAGTGACATAGGAAACTTGTACAGAGATGGGAACCCCATGGGGTGACTTGAGGTCCAGTCTGCCACATAGCACCCAACAAATCCAGGGATGCCAATCCCCACAGGCAACCCCATTCACATGCCATCTGCCCTTGGCCAGTGCTGTGGGCCCAGGGGAAGTGGGAACAGAGCCCAGAAGACACTGTAAAAAATGCCAACATTCCACAGTGGGAATAATAACCCTCCCCTCATCACTAGTGTACTTGTTCCTGACCAAACACTGGCACCATGGTTCTCCTGTGTCCTCAGAGCTCCCCCAAGAGGGAGGGATTGCTAGGCAGCCCAACTTCCTAGGTGAGCAAAATTGGACTCCAGACCAGCAGGCACACTGGATGGGGGTCAAAGCTAGGTGTCCCGGTACTCATTTTACCGTTCACTAAACACTCTTGGGGCACCAAGGCCATAGCAGGTGCTGAGGACATGGGACAGAAGAGACAGTTACTGCATTCCCTGCGGTGTCGTGTGAGGGGACTTCAGAGAGCTGTGAGAATCAGATAACTGCTCCAGGGAAGGCTCTGGGCACTGCAGGACAGTTGGTAGTCTCCTAGGCCTCTACACACTGGGTGCCATGGGCTCGCTCCCCTGCAAGATGGGACAGCCTCAATGCCTCTTGATACTGTCGCATGTTTGTGTCAATTGACTTCTAGAACAGATCCAAGGGACAATATCAGCCAAGCTTAGCCCTGCCTAGCAATGGTTATATTCCCAGCCCTCCCCTGTGGGAAGGTGGGGCTGCACTGGGCAGTGTATCAGGGGGACAAGATTCAGAGATGGCCAGGAGTGCAGTTCCCATTTGTTTCAGGTTTCCTCTGCTCTTATAAGAATTTCTGATCCCATAACCGCACCAGAAGAAGGGAGAAAATGCTTTCTGGGGTGTTCTAAGATGACCTATCCCAGGACACAGGGAGTGGCAATAGAGGTGACAGGCACTGGGGCTGGAAATCTGGGTGTGATCCTGATTCTGTCACATCACAGAAATTCCACTCCTGAAAGGAAAACACAGGCTCCCTGAGAGCCACATGACTCATAATGGACAAAAAGCAGGACAATTCAATGTCCAGAAACTGATGAATGGATGGTCCAAATACGATATGATCATACAATGGACTCTTATTCTGTCTTACTAAATGCTGTCTTGATAAATGCTACAGTATAGGGGCACCTCTAAAGCACAGTGCTAAGTGACTCGTCATCCCGAGTGAAATGCCCACAAGAGGCAAATCCAGTGAGTATGGAAGTAGAACAATGGCTTCCCTGGGCTGGATGGAATGGAGCAGAAGTGAGAGTTATGACAGCGGGTAGGAGCTTTCTTTTGGTGGGTGGGTGGGTGGGGGTGGTAGAAATGTTCTAAAATTAGGTTGTGGTGATGGCTACAAATCTCTGTGAGCAAACTAAAAACCATTGCAGTACACAGTTTAAGTGGATGACTAGGAGAAAGGGTGTGTGAGTCACATCTTAAGCTGGTCAGTAAGAAGAAAGAATGGAGGCTTAGGGAGGTGGAGATTTACACAAGGGCAACTGGTGAGTTTAGAACAGAGGTTGGGACTCCCAACTCCTAGGCCCACCATGTGTGTCTGAGTAATCCTCCAAACAGAAGGCTCACTGAAAGGAGGAGTTTGTCCCAGGAGTCTACTGGACCCCACCAACACCATGAGCAACTGGCACTCCTCACCCCAAGAAGAAAATGAGGTTCAGAGACACCCAGGAACCAGCCAAGCCTCTGGCTGCTTTTAGGTCTAGAGATAAGAATCCCTCAGCAGGGGACATGCTGGGGAAGCAAGCTGCAGGAGAAAGCAGACAGACAGGTGGGCCTTGCCAGGGATAACTCTGAGTCCTTTCCACCGTGGGCACTCATGCTGAGAGTATAGCTCAGTGTGTAGAGTGCTTGCTGAGCATGCACAAAGTCCTGGGTTCAACTCCCAGCACCACATAAACTGGGCCTGTATGCCAACACTCTGGAGATGGAAGCAGGACAATCAGAAGTTCAAGGTCATCCTTTGCTACATATGAAGCTTAAGGCCAGTCTGGGCTATACGAGATCCTGTCTAAAAAACAAAACCACCACCACCACCACAACAACAACAGATCACAGGCCCTCCACGGGAAGGGGCAGGTGCATGCACTCAGGCCAAGAGAGAGCTGCACAGACTGAAGGGGCCCTGGGGGATCCTGGCAGAACCCTAGCATTGATCAGTCCAGGAACCCAACTAGGAATGAAGGGACTGTGAATTTGGAGCCAGCTTTGTCCCCAAAGCCCTGGTTGTCTTTACCTTCAAGAGAAACAAGTTGGGCATGAAGTGTCCAGCAGCCAAAGGCCACAGAAGAGATGAAGGAAGACAAGAGAGGCACAAGTATGCATGAGGAGAAGGGACGTCATGGTCTGTATCCAAATGCCACCTGTCACCTCTCTCTGCCGCTAGAGGCTCTCATTATTGGAGCATATGTTTGCAAGAGCCATGCTGAAGGATGCTTTGGGACAGACCTCTGAGAAAGGGGGCCAGGTGCAGCAGAAATACATTGACTCCTGTCTCTATCTGAGCCAAGGGGGAAGCCACTGGGTTTGAAGGGTCACCACCACCAGTGAGTATGCCTAAGCAACTGTGACCTGGTCCATCACTTCACTGCAACTCAGTAAAGCATGTGCTTTCCACCCAATAATCACAACACGTGAGGGCAACAACTACAACAGGAACAAAATAAGGTGACAAGCTATGCAGTGAACTTAATGGAGGCCAGAGGTAAGAAAAACCCCTATTCCTAAAAAAGCTGGAGATAACTCACAAGTGTTACAGTCAGTTTCGCTTCGCTGTCAGAAAACACCAGACCAAGGGCTGGGGAGATGGCTCAGCAGTTAAGGCGCTTGCCTGCGAAGCCTAAGGACCCATGTTTGACTCTCTAGATCCACGTAAGCAGGATGCAAAGGTAACACAAGTGCAAGGTCGCACATGCCCACTAGGTGGCGCAAGCATCTGGAGTTCAATTGAAGTGGCTGAGGCCCCGGTGCACCAATCTCTTTCTTTCTTGTCTCACTCTTGCTCTCTCTCTCTAAAACCTAAACTAAAATAAAATAAAGACACAGATATATTTAAAAAAAAATACAAGCACCCAACCAACAGCAGCTTGTGGGAGGAAAGGGCTTATTTTGGCTTACAGACTCAAGGGGAAGCTTCATGATGGCAGGGGAAAACATGGCATGGACAGAGTGTGGACATCACCTCCTGGCCAACATCAGGTGGACAACAAAACCAGGAGAGTGTGCCAAACACTGGCAAGGGGAAGCTGGCTATAATATCCATAGGCCCGTCCCCACAATACACTGCTTCCAGTAGGCTCCAGTTCCCCAATTGCCATCAGCTGGGACATTCAGGGCATGTAAGTTGATGGGGGACACCTGAATCAAACCTCCACAGCAAGTGTTGTGACATTTAAGTTGGGTGTTAAGAAATGCGTAGGAGGCTCACTGGTGAGTGAGGAAAGTGTCATTTCAAAATTGCTAAGGTGATGAGCAGGAAGACTTGGTTGCAATTCCTAGTTATGCCCAGGACACATTGTGACACTATCTTTAGACTTCCAGTGGCTAAGTCCTTCTGCAGTCACATGAACATATTTGAATTTTACTGTCACTACGCATTAGCAGTGTGGCCTTGGGCCAGGCTGATAGAAGATACTCAATACTCATGAGCCTTGTGTCCCACACTCAGAACCCAAGCCAACCTGAGACGCGGGTATCTTAGGTTCCAGGAAGGGAGTGCTGGCAAATGCAGCTACAGGCTTGGAGGTCACTGCTGGCGTTGGAGGAGGCCACATTGCCTGGACACCTTCCCACCATGCCAGCCTCATTGAACAGGTCTCGGTGGGGGTGGGGCTCCACACCTTCTCTGAGGGTCTGGAAATGGCCATAGGGGCCATTTGGGTTGTCACAATGAGTGGGGGCCGTGAAAAGCCCCTAGGGATGTTGTACAACACGAAGAACAGAGTTTTGTTCAGCACGCAAGTGTTCCCTGGCCTATATATAGCAGGGACATCAATGGGTAAGTTATCTGAGTCCACAGCCCCAAATTCCATTCACAGGTAGACACGAAGCCTGCTGCATAGTGTCAGCCTTCTCTAGACTATGTTGACACTGATCATGTGGATGGCAGAAGGCTTCCACGTGGGGCTGGGCCCCTTGGTGGGCTGCACTACTGACTCCAAGCACCTTGTCTCCACCTGGGTTTGCGTCTGGATTCTCTGACACCTGGGGAGACCCCAGCCTCTGGCTGTAGTGTCAGGTGTGAGCATGCCAAGCATTCACATACTGAAACAATTGCTTTCCTTCAGGGTTCCTTTGCATATGGGTACCGAGCAGAGCATGTCACCGTGCAGTCTGAAGTGTCTGTGAGTCGCTGGCCTGTATTTTGGGGGCAGGAAGAGGGTAGCACAAATGGCGTGTCGTGGAGGGGCTGGAAGTCTGAAGCAGACACGTGTTGCCTGAGGATCTGGGGTTCCACCTTCTTGTTGTCATGGTGTCGGTGAGCCAAGACCACAAGCCAGAGAGACCTAGCCCTGCTGCTCATGAGCCAGTGGATTTGTTTAATCTCACTGATCCCGAACTACTTTCTCTGAAAAATGGGGTGCAATGGCTCTCAAGGGGTTGCAGAGATGGCAACATGAGTTGGCCTCCTGTCACTGTAGATGGGCACAAGTCTCAACGGCAACAGAAGCTGCTGTCTTTGCTACTGTCATTTCTCAAAGCAATCCTGCCTCACTGGAACCCTGACCTTTCAAAGCCTCAGTGTCCCCACATACCAAGCCCCATCTCCACATATTGAAGAGATGACCCCGGAGCTCAGTCTAAACTGGGACCTCAGACTGAACCAGGCCCTACTCCCTCCCTGCTGCATGCTGCCCAGGGGTGGGGCTTCCCATGGCCCAGCCATTCCCAAGGACTTCTCATCACTTCCCACAGGGGCCCTGGATCCCCCAGGATGCAGGCTGGAGGGCTCCCAAGAGGACAGGGAGCGAGGAGCCACTTCATCTCACGTTGTCCCCTGTGGCTCTCTCTACCCTTTGGCTGAGAGGAGCCCCGGGGAGGACTCACATCCTGCCCCAATGCCTGCACTCTTGAGGTCTTGACACAGAGAGGGAACAACTCAGATCCTTTCTCCAGGGCCACAAAGAGCCAATAGTCAGCAGGGCTGGTGGCCTCTCCAGCGTCCGACTATCCCAAGCGTTCTCCTCACGCCCTCTGCCTTGGCTGAAATACTAGTGATCCCCAGAGGGCGAGGAATGAAACCTGGCCCCTTGTAAGGGCTGGCTTGGATTCTTGCAATAACAACCACCATGTGTGCCCCAGGGGAGTTCACAGGCCAGCCAAAGAGACAGCCTAACTAGGGTTCAGTGCAGTATGCGTTGAGTTGAATGTGAGTTTCCTTCTGAGGTCTTAAGCCTTCCTGGGGTGGGAATGGTCAATCAATTCTGCCTGGGCAGGATGTGAAACTCTTAAGAAAAGTTAACATATTAGAATAGGGTATTGAATTATGAACATTAGAATAGACGATTGAAGTATGAATAGGCGTTTCCCAGTACTGGGATAGACCTCCCATCTCCACTTCTAAACCTTAACCCTTCACAATCCTGGCAATGCATTTCTTCTTGTGTGAATATCTCCAGGCAAGAGGAGGCTTCAGGAGGAAATGTGACTCTTCACACCTACAAGGCCTCCTGCTGGAAGGAATCCTGACTCATAGACACTGTCTTGCCTAGACGGTTCCCAAGATACATTTCCCAAAGCGAGTCCCACAGAATGTGTGAATTCCTCAGGAATGTCTTGGACATTATGTTAAAAAAGAGAATCCCAAGCTCGAATGGATTTCCAAAACATCAGGTTAAAAAAAGTCAAGCCAGGCTGGAGAGATGACTTTGCACTTGCCTGCAAAGCCTAAGGACCCGTGTTTGACTCTTCAGATCCCACATAAGCCAGAACACATAGGTGACACAAGCGTACAAGGTCACACATGCGCACAAGGTGGAGCACATGTCTGGAGTTTGATTACAGTGGCTGGAGGCCCTGGCGTGCCAACTCTTCCTCTCTCTCTCTCTTGCACAAAAATGGCCAGTCTGTTGGGCTTGACTTAAAAAAAAAAAAAAGTCAAGCCAATTCATCACAGGACTTCTCAGAGCCTTTAAAGGAAAAAAAAAAATAATGTCTTCTAAAGGAATTTTAAAAATGATAATTTCCTAATAAATATTTAAACCATGGACAAGATGGAGCTAGTTCAAGAAGAGGTCACTGCCCAGTATCACACAGCAAATGGTGAAGCTGAGATGCAAAGCTAGGCTCTGCCCAGCAAGATCTCCACCTCCTTCTGAGGCTCGTGAGTCCCTGACGAAATACATGGTATGCAGTTTTGCCAGCTCGTCCAGCAGGAAACCCCTTTTCTATGCAATGCTCTCCGGAACAGGGTTGGGAAATGCTTGGGTTCATGTCTAAGATTCTCAAAAGCCACAAAAAGGCTGTTAGTCCTGCTTCTCTTCCTTCCTCCCTGTGTTTGTCAGGTTGCCCTTACTATAAGAAATGCCAGGTAATCACCCACTTAGAAGAGGAAAGGTGGGCTGGAGAGATGGCTTAGTGGTTAAGGCTCATGTCTGGGAAGCCTAAAGACCCAGGTTTGATTCCCCAGTATGCAGATGTACAGATGCCCAACGTGGCATGTGTGTCTGGAGTTCGTTTGCAATGGCTAGAGGTCCAGGCACTTCTCACATACTTCTCTCCCTCTCTATTTGCCTCTTTCTCTCTCTAAAATAAATAAATAAATAAATAAATAAAATATTTAAAAATTAAAAATCAAAAAAATCATAAAAGAGGAATGGTAAGTTCAAGCTCACAGCTTTGGAGGTTCAAGACCATAACCAGTTGGCACTGTTGCTTTGGGCCTGTGGTGATCATAGCAAGAGCAAGTGGCAGACCAAAGCCACTGAGGTCACAGAGAGGAAGCAAAAGAGACAGAGCAAAGAGACTAGGGTCCCATAATCTTCTAGAACATACCATCAATGATCCAATGACCTCCCTCCAGCCCCCACTTCTTGAAGGCTCCACTTCCAACAGCACCCAAGCCACTCATGATCTAAACTCTAGTGCCCCCTTTGGCTGTGTCCTGGAGCCTTGAGCCTCTCAGCAGGCCCCTCTGTAGTAGCCCCAGGAATGGATGAGAAGGAGAGGGTTCCTTGAATCTTCAGCCAGCAGTTCCTAAACCGTCAGGGTCAACATAGGTAACATGGTGACCACATGTGAACCACAGAAGATTCCAAATTCTATCCTCAGCAATTCTATGATGCTGCTTCAAACTCAGCTGTGCTTGAGTATGGTGGACACAAGACCTCTGAGCCCCTGAAATAATTGCACACTTAGCAGAAGAAAGCAGGGACCTCCGAAAATGGTGCGGTGTGACTAAACAGGGCCACTGCTGGAACATGGCCTCTCTGTCTCATGTGGGTCCCTAGCATGGCTGCCACATCAAGATATCTATGCCATTCCTTAAAAAAAAATAAAATTATTATTTTATTTTTGAGAGAGACAGAGAAAGAGAGGGAGGGAGGGAGGGAGAGAGAGAGAAAGAATGGGTATGCCAGGGCCTTTCAGCCACTGTGAACAAACTTGTGCAAATGTGCAACATTGCATGCTTGTGTCACTTTGCATCTGGCTATGTGGGACCTGGAGATTTGAACATGGGTCCTTAGGCTTCGCAGGCCAGTGCCTTAACCGCTAAGCCATCTCTCCAGCCCTCTCTGCCATTCTTGCTGCCACCTCACTGCTGGCAGACAGGTCTTTCAACAGGCAGCTCAACCTGCCATCTCTTCCTTGGAATCCTTCCATGGGTCTCTAGTGCCCTCAGCAAAAGTCCAGATCACTTTGCCTGCTTTAAGAAAACAAAACCCAAACCATAAACTTCATGTGTGTGGTCTCTTACCATTGAGAACAAATGCCCACCCAACTTTACATGGGTGGCTGAGAAACTGGACCCAGGCTAGCAGGCCTTGAAAGCAAATCTGAGCAATCTCCCCAGGAAACCCCGTCCCCCCCACCAAACTGTGTGCCTTTTATAGTCCTTGGAGACGGGGAAACTGTCGCTCTTACATTTATCATGAAACACAAAATGAAGGGTGGCTGGAAAGGATGTTAGACCCAGGGTCTGGGTCCATGTCTTTGGAGATGACCATCTTACAGAAGACACCCATCCTCAGCTCCTGCCTGAACATCTTTTCTCTAGAGACTGCTCAACAAGAAACAGAGACAAGTTTCCTCTAGGGAATAAGTAAGACAGTCATGCCTATGACCATTCAATACTGCTTCCCATGAGAGATAGCGCCAAGGACCCTAGGGGGTAATCAAGGGGTCAGATATCTTTTCAGAGCCGAGCTGACAGAGTCCCTTTGTCTGCTGATCTCAGAGGACACGCGTGCCTACTTGAGGCTGCTGGGATACATGAAGAGTGCAAAATACCCTTTGCTGGGGCTGGGAACAGGGAGGGCAGGACCTGAACATGGCCTGACCCAGCACAGGCTGCTCTGTGTTGCAGACAGCGTGGTGCAGGCATGGTCCCCGTGGAACGTGTCAAAGTGTCGGCTCCGGTTCTAGAGTGCCCGCCTTTCTAATGGGCTCTGGGGCCACGTGGGAGCTTCTGAGACTATAATGCGCAAAGCTCCATTTAATACGGGCCACCTGTTCCCAGTTCCCGTCCAGCTCTAGGGCGTGTCAGGTCTGTCTCTGCCTGAGAGAGTTGACTTAAAGAAAGAGAAGTTTGTTCTAGCTCTCGGTTTGGAAAGGCCCGGCCCACGATCAGTTGCTTTGGGTCGCAGAGAAGAAGCACCCAGCAGAGCAAAGCCACTGTCCTTATGGCTAGGAAATGAAGGCCAAGGTCCCTTGATTCTCTTCAGAGACAGCCTTCTAGTAACCCAATACCTGACGTTGGGCCTCCTGCTTAAAGGTTCTGCTGTCTTCCTGAGCACCCAGCCTTCAAGACATGGGCCTTAGTAGGATCCTTATCCAAACTAGAGGATCCAGTGTTCCCCAAAGTCACTCACTGCAATGAAGAAATCCTAGATTAGATCAGAGTTAGGGAGGGGCATGCTTAATTCTGAAAGGTCTAACAACAAGAGCACACAGGGTTGTCTCTGGGGGTCTGTTCTCCTGCACCCTCTACCCTTAACATTGACTCCAGCCTCTGGACCAACCTAACTCCCTCTGCTGCACAGAAAGCTTCTACTTCCCTTCACAGCACCCTGCCACCTCCCCCCCCCCCCGGGAGCATGCCTAAGTCACTCACACTGAGATACATGCCCCAGACTCTGCACCCACTCCTCTGCCTGTGTCTAGACCACTGCAGAGAGCTTACTGCATGAGATGGTATGTGTTGGGTCAGCCTGTTCCATTAGGCTGCAAGTCCAAACGCAGGCATTATGCTTGTCCCCATTTGTCTCCCCACTGCCCAGGGATGGGTGTGGCACATCACAGGTGAGAAGTGATATTTGTCAAATTGATGCAAAGCTGGCCATGTCTCCCCAAAGGAAGCATTGAGAAGAGCTGTTCCATCTCACAGAGAGATGACATTTGCCCCTGCTTCATTCCTTGTCCCTGAATTTTCCAAAGGCATCAAGAGTGTAGTGGTGGTTAATCTTGATTGTCAACTTGACTGGATTTAGAATCGCCTAGGAGGCACACCTCTGAATGTGTCTGTAAGGGAGTTTCCAGAGAGGTGTAGCTGAGGAGGGAAGACCCGCCCTGAATGTGGGCAGCAGCATCCTAGTGACTGGGGTCCCCAACCAAATAAAAAGGGGAGGGGGGAAGGGAAGGAGAAAGCGATCTGAGCACCAGCATTCCTCACTCTGCTTCCTGACTGTGGATGCAATGTGACCAGCCACCTCATACTGCCAGCACCATGCCTTCCCTGACACGAGGGAAAATACCCTCAAACTGTGAGCCAAAATCAGCCCTTCCTTCTTTTGTTGCATTTGTAAGGTATTTTGTCACAGCAACGAGAAGGATAACTGATAACAGCACAGATTATTGGAACCCCACCTGAGTGAACCCACAGAATCCCACCCCGCAGGTTCAGGAATCAACCCCTCTGACAGATGAGAAAACTGAGGCATAGAGGGGTCATTTACCTGTCCTATATCTCAGGATCCCAACTCAGCTCTGTGCCCAAGTGTCTGCTGAGGTCTGGGGGCTACAGAGCTCCAAGCTAGCCTCCTAAATGGGGTAGGGGCATCCAAACCATCATCATGTGCTATGCGGTGGGTCCCCTAGGACTGCATAGGGGAGGGAATGAGATTCTTTTCCAGGATGACGTGTCAACAGAGAACACAGTACTAAAGGACCCTTGGGCTGAGGGGACCAGACAATCCCGCACAGAGCTGCTCCTGTCTGCACACAATGAGTGACTCACAGTGACACCAGTGCAGGGGACATTGGAAGACAGGCTCATGAGCCTTGATTTGACAGGTGTGGGAGGGTGGCCTTCCAAGGGAAGCAACCACATTGGTTCTTACAGAGTGAGAAGCAATGCTAGATGGCAAGGATCACAATTGTGAGTCACTTCCCGGCACCAGCCTGTCTGAACCTGAGGACCCAGGATGCAGCTGTGCCTGGTCCCATGGACCCTACGCTCTCTAGCGGAGGTGCTGGGCAGAGGCTTTGGTTCACCCAGAGCCTGCCGCCCATTGTGGTTCGTCTGACTCATCCCTTGTGATAATGAGCAGTGAAGGTGGGCCACAGGGTGAGCAGGGGAATGACATCCCTTCCTACCTCCATCCCTCCCTTCCTCCATTCCTCCTCTGGGCCTCTCTTGTTCCCCATCTCTTGGTTTCCATGACAGCGTCTGGCAATGAGGCATCTACTTCGGCATGCTGGCGGGGATGATCACAGGAGTGGAGACACGGGCTGGCGCGAGGGAGAGCAGCCTGCATCTGTGGGATGCCTGCTCTGTGGCTCCTGCCTGAGACTTCACAAGCACCATCATCTCTCCTCCTTACCCCGAGCCAGATGAGGACAGACAGAGAGACATCCCCTCTGCCAGTCCTACCTGCAGAATACACTCAGAAGCCAGTCATTTCTCACTGTCTCCAGAATGCACCCTGGTCTTGGCCTGTGACCACCATATAACAGACTGTACCTCCAAACTATGAGCCAAAATAAGTCCTTCCTTAAGTTATTTTTGTCAGGTATTTTATTGTTGTTTTTGTGTGTTTTGAGGTAGGGTCTCTCTCTAGCCCAGGCTGACCTGGAATTCACTATGTAGTCTCAGGGTGGCCTCGAACTCGTGGCAATCCTCCTACCTCTGCCTCCCTGAGTGCTGGGATTAAAGGAGTATGTCACCATGCCAGGCTCTTGTCAGATGCTTTAACACAGCAATGAGAAAAGTAACTGATATAGAGAGTGACAATAGTATGGATTATAGGGACCCCACCTGAGTGAACCCAGGGATTGATTCCAGGCAGTCCAGGAATCAACCCCTTGAACAAATGAGGAAATCGAGGCATGCCATCCGTCTGTCCCACGTCTTGGGATCCCAACTGGGCTCTGTGTGACTCTAAGCCCAGGTATCTTCCAAGGTCTGGGGGCTACAGAGCTTGAAGCTGACCTCCTCAATGGGGCAGGGGCAGGGTCCTGGAAATAGTGCTGCTGCGGGGCAGCACCACTGTGGCATGGAGTGAGCCCACCACTCTTCATCCCCTTCCCTCACTGTATTGTCTGCCTGGAGCCAGAGTGGCAGTTTCCATACCCTATCAGTCTGCTGCTGGAAGCCCACAGACTGCAATGGCTTTCAGGGTCTCCTGAACAGAAGCCAAGACCTCATGTTGGCCAATAAGGCCCTCCGTGCCAGAGCTGACTTCTCTGACCCCATACTTGCCTTTAGTCACTCCTCTCAGCCACTCAGGTCTCTTTACTCTTTCTAGAACCTTCTAAACTACTTCTAGCCCAGACTCTTTGGTTTCCTCGTTCCAGAACACGTTTCCTCAGGAATATTCCTCACTGGATCCAAATGTTCACCCTTCACGCCCTGGATGAAGGGACCCTTCTGTTCTCATATCTACGTGCTTACATGCTCCACAGGGACCACATGCCTGAGACTCAGTGCCAGCCCACACAGCACTAAGGCACATTCAGGGACTGCCCTCCTCGATTCCGGCCCCATCAGAGGTGGTCTCTGTATTCTTAGGACCCCTAAGTAGACACACATGATGGTTTCGAAAGATGGGGAAGAGCTACCCCCAACCCTGCTTTGGGGCTGCACTTAAAGGATGCCTGGCCCCCTTTATTACCTCCTTGGGATCTTGGTGACATTGCTCATTTCTCTTGCCTCACCTAAAGCAAGATTGAGTGAGACAACATGACTTTCTTACTTATTCCCTAGGGGAAACTTGTCTCTGTTCCTTGTTGAACAGTCTCTAGGGAAAAGATGTTCAGGCAGGAGCTGGGAGGGGCACCTTCTGTAAGACAGTTATCTCTAAGGACAGGGACCAAGTCTGTGGGTGTCACATGCTTCACAGACCCCCATCTACTCCTCTCTTTATGTGAAGGGACCCTCCTCTCCTCACACCTACTCTTACCTCCGCATTTCCCACAGGAACTTAGCCCAGGGCAGACAGGACCTTGTATCTTGTCTGGTTCTGTATCGCACAACCTATAACAGCGTCTGTCACCAAGGAGATGGATGAAATCTGTTCAATGAATGAATAAGGCCTGTGGTCACAAGCCTCCTCCAGAGGACAGCTGAGTCACCGGAGACAGGACCAGCCATGGGTACCTGACCAGCCAGTCATCTATGGACTATATGTGCAGTGACTGGGGCAACATTTTTTGTCCAGATGGATTGCTGGCTGAGACAACATGACTTTCTTGCTGGCTGGTCAACAGAACTGAACAGGCTGTAAGGTACAGGCTGATTCCTGCCAGGGCAGAAATCCAAAGCCATGAGGCTGCAGAGCCACACGTCCATACACAAGTGATGCCACAGGCCAGAAGAAGCCACAAGATAACAGCTATCACAGGCCAGCCAAGGGAGAGGAATACAGGTGTCACAGGGCTGCAAAATTCAAGGAGAGCAGATGTCACAGGTCGCCACATGCCAGTGTACAACGGATGCCATGGGCCACCAGAAGGAAGAGACAACAGATCTATTGGTATATCGGAAGCCAGTGGACAACAGGTCTTAATGGGCTGCCAGAAGTCACAGGACTACAGCTGTCCCAGTGCAGGAGAAACAACAGCTGTCACAGAGCCATTGGTCCTGGGATGGAGGCTTCACTTCTCCTGCAGGCTGCTGGGTGATCAAGCCATGCCCCAGCAGCAGAAGCTCAGGACACAGGTGGGGAGCTCAAAGGTCAGAAGATGTCCAGAGTTAGCATTGCCACTAAGAGAAGATGTTGCTTCAGGCAAGTCACTCTATGTTAAGTTCACTTTCACTGCTGTGACAAAATAGCCAAGACAATCACTTAAAGGAGGGGAGGTCTATTTGGGCTCAGAGTTTCAGAGGTCCATGGTCACTTGGCTCTGCTCTGGGCCTGTGGAGGTGCAGTGCATCACGACAGAAGCATATGGCAGGGAAACTCTGTTTGCCTCTTAGTAGCTAGGAGGACAAAAGGAAGTGAGGAAGAGGCTGGGGTTCCTCTATCTCCTTCAAGGGCATGTCCCCCAATGGCCTAGCTTCCTCCCACCGGACCTCACCAGCCAAAGCACTAAGCACCAAGGCTAGAAACCATGCCTTAACACGTGACACTTTGGGGGAACACTTATGCAAACCACAACACCTTCCATGCCTGGGTTCTGTTCATTTTATTTTATTTTATTTTATTTTATTTTATTTTATTTTATTTTATTTTATGTATTTGTTTGAGATAAAGAAAGAGGAAGAGACAGAGAAAAAGAGAGAATGGGCACGCCAGGGCTTCCAGCCACTGCAAACGAACTCCAGACATGGGTCCTGGGGAATCAAACCAAGGTCCTTTGGCTTTGCAGGCAAGTGCCTTAACCGCTAAGCCATTTCCCCAGCCCTGGGTTCTGTTCTTCTGAAGAACTGGTTAGCCTCCACAGGCTCTCAACCATCTGTCTTCCCCTGACCAGTCAGGGAGAAGAGCACCAGGTTGGCTTTGAACCCTTGGCAGCTGCACACTTGGTAGCTGTGTGACCCTGGGCAAGATGGTTGAGTTATCTAAGTTCTCAACTCATCTCAAAGATGCAGATACGGATCCTGACCTCACAAGGTTGTTGTTCGGAGGATCAAAAGAGGGATTGCTCCTACAGTGCCCAACTCATAGCAGTTGCTCAGCTCATGCCATGATCTCCTTGCCGTTTGGGCCAGGGGCTGCAGTGAGATTGATGGGGGCAATTTCATTAGGAAGCACAGATGTGGAGATGTGCTTGACTTGGAAACAAGTGCTCTCTTGCAGCAATCAGGGTGGACAGACATGCAAGCTCTGTGCCTGGCATGAAAGGGACAGGCACATCCGTCAGACAACACTCTCTGCCATGGGGCTTCTCCTCAGGACCAATCACGGGGAAGTGCTCTGCATTCAGAGCTGGCTGCCAAGGTCATCCTCATAGTTCTCGGCACTGACAGGCCAAGCCTGCCCAGTGTCGGCCCCAAGATCAGCTGGCCACATCCCTGTGCCCTACCTAAGGCTTATCTTTGCGTCCACGGAGCTCAGCATTCTTTTTTTTTTTCTTTTTTGAATATTTTATTTATTTATTTATGAGAGAGAGAGAAGAGAGAGAGAAGGTGTGTGGGGGGGGGGCCTCTAGCTGCTACAAATGAACTCCAGATGCATGTGTCACCTTGTGCATCTAGCTTACAGTGGATCCCGAGGAAACAAACCTGGGTCCTTAGGCTTCATAGGCAAGTGCCTTAACCACTAAGTCATCACTACAGTCCTCAGCATTTTTTTTTGTCTCGTAGCTATTGCTTGTTTCCCCTCCCCCACTCCACCCCTTACCTCTACCAGAAGTGTCAGGACGCAGTCAGCCTCGGACACCTTGGGAGTGGTTTCATGACTTCTTTCATTAACCAGTCTGGAACTCAGGGGCACACCCAGCTCCTGGACATGCCCTCTTTTTATACTTACAGGAGGAGGGAAAAATGAGATGACTGATGGATGCAACCTTGTATCTCACATGAAGAACGGATGGATCAGTTAACACAGAGCAAAAGTCTCAATGCACACCCTAGCTTGGCTATGTAGCAACTGTGTGACACTGGATGAACCTCCTAACACTTGATACCCATAAATAGCCCCCAATTCTTATTCTACTTTGCCCAGTGAGCCTCTGTTGCCAGGCCAGGTGCTCCCCTTCCCTGTGTGGGTTTCATAAGCAGGGTTCCATTCAGCCCTGAGAACTTCTAAAGTTTCTTCTGCAGCCACTGGTCAAAAGTCCTTCTTCTGCCTCTGATTGCTCCATCCAAGGCCTCAATTGAGGAAACAGGTCGAAGGAGCATCTTCAACTGAGCAGGGAGCCGTACGCCTTCTATTTCCTCAGGAATGAAGTGACAGCTACTGGGAGGCAGGATCAGAACTACACCACACACCCTGTGTCGGGGGGAAAGTGGGTGGGCAAGAGCCAACAGCTCATCTTTGTCACAGGAAGACTTTTGGGAAAAGAAAACACGATCTTCAATTTTCATCTCTAGAGGAGGGCTACTGCTTGGCTATAGAAGGGGACAGGTAAGCCCGTTGCACCTTCCACGTCAGTAAGAACTTGTGGTAGTGGCTGGAGAGATGGTCCCGCCATTGATGCACTCGCCTGCAAAGCCCAATGACCCAGATTCGATTTCCCAGTACCCACGTGAAACCAGATGCACAAAGTGCCGTGTGCATCTGGAGTTTATTTGCAGCAGTTAGAGGCCCTGATGTGCTCATTCTCTTTCTCTCTCTCTTCCTCTTCCTTTTCCTCTCTCTCTCTCTCTCTCTCTCTCTCACTGTCTTTCAAACAAATATATATATTTTTTGTTTTTTTGAGGCAGGGTCTCACTCTAGCTCAGGCTGACCTGGAATTCACTATGTAGTCTCAGGGTGGCCTTTAACTCACGGTGATCCTCCTACCTCTGCCTCCCAAGTGCTGGGATTAAAGGCGTGTGCCACCATGCCTGGCATAATTTTTTTTAAAAACGAACTTGCGGTGGGACAGAAGCATCCAAGGTGGTCTGGGGATCTGAAGGTCAGGCCTAAGTGAAGGAATCCTCCCTCAACCCTGCCCATCCTTCTTCGGGTTCACCTGGTCTCAGCCCTTTCTCTACACAGAGCAGCCGCAGCCCTGACCCATCTTGCTCCCCACTATTGCTTTCTGCTAAACTCCCAGGTCACTCTTTATTTTCTTTCTTTCTTTTTCTTTTTCTTTTTTTTTTTTTTGGTTTTTCGAGGTAGGGTCTCACTCTAGCCCAGGCTGACCTGGGATTCACTCTGTAGTCTCAGGGTGGCCTTGAGCTCATGGTGATCCTCCTACCTCTGCCTCCCGAGTGCTGGGATTAGTGGCGTGCGTCACCACACCCAGCCCCAGGTCACTCTTTATGGTGCCCCCAGATCACTTGCTTGTCCTGAAGCTCACCCCTTCCAACCTCTGGGTCTTTGACAGCACCGTTCTCTCTGCCTGGAACATCTAATCTCCTCATCTCTATCCACAGGAACCTTGTGCTTCAGAGCCCTGATCACATTCCCTCACTCCTTCATTCACTGACTCAACCATCTCCGGAAGGTACGCTATGTTCCCGGCCGCTGCGACGGGTGTCAGGGATGTAATGTGGAGCCCATCACAACCCATGTCCTCTGGGCCGCTCTTAGCCTAGGGAGTCAGATGGTGACAGTAGGGAGCAAGCTGTACGGCAGATGCAGGTTCAGGGGTGCTGAGAGGCCAGAGAAGATCCTAACCCAGTCTGGGTGGTGGAAGTGGGGGTGATCAAGCAGGGTTCCTGGAAAAGGACACATCTAACCTGAGTCCCAGGGGTGGAATGGGAGAAATGTGTATTTGTATACAGGTGACCCATGCATAACTACAGGCATCTGAGGGCTGGGATAAGAGCTCACACGTAGCAAGGGCCACTGGGAGCTAAGCACTGGGCTGGCACTGCAGATGACATGACTCTTTCCATCTCCACACCCCTATGGGAGAGTCAACTGTTGTCACCCTGCTCCATAGGTGACGATGTTGAGCACAGAGAGGTTAGGACTTGCTCCTTCTTACACAGTTACTAAGTGACCTTGATAGTGTGGCCTGAGCCCATGCCTGACTCATGCTGTCACCCAACAATGCACTTATCACAAACATTTTTACAAATGGATCATGGTTCCTTCCATGTAAGGTCTACAGACCCTGGGCCTGGGGCAGGGGAAGCTGTAGTCAGCTTTATCTCTAAGAAGAAGGTCACTGGGAATAACAAAGGACTTCCAGGGAGGCTGGGGTCAGGAGTCCAGGGAGGGGAGAACAAGACCTATGCTCAGGAGATGGGGCAGAAGGGATGCAGACTCAGGAAGTGTCGCAATTATGTTCTCATTGCCAGGACACAGCATGCGACCAAAACAGCTGATGGGGTTGGCGGGGGGAGTTTTTATTTTGGCTTACAGCCTGCAGGGGAGGCTCCGTGACGGCAAGGGGAAAACATGGTGTGAGCCGAGGCTGAAGATCACCTCTGTCACAGCAGGTGGAAAACCACAGCTGGAGAGTGAGCCGAGTTCTGGCGAGGGGAAGCTGGCTGTAATATCCCTAAGCCCGCCCTCAGAAACACACCTCCTCCATCAAGGCTCCTCTTCCCAAACTGCCACCAGCTGGGGACCAAGCCTTCAGAACACATGAGTTTATGGGGGACATCTGATTCAAAGTGCCACAGCGGCAACCGTCACTCATGGGGACTGTGGAAGGGCAAGGAGGAAGTGAGAGGGGTGTCTGTCTCGGTACATTTCTTATCAGATCTCTTGCAGACCCCCAGCCCCTGCCCGTCCCCACTGCAGCTCCTGAGTCACCTCCACCCCGAATGAAGAACAAAATGAGCACAGCAAGCTACCCCAAGGGCAGGGCTCCAGCACCAGCTGTGTGACTTCACCACCCTACCACCTGCCCAATCCTCCCACATGAACCCTCAACACCCCCCCCCCACACACACACCTTGTCCACTTCTGTCCATGGTCACCTCTCATCTAGACCTCTACGACTCTCCAACAGGTCTGCCAATTCACCTAATGTCTCACACAGCATCTCCAGCCTTAGTCTTCCCCTATCCACAGCGGGTACACCGACACCTCCCAGAGTTGCCGAGCAGGCTGGCCACCTAAGGGACAGATGGCCCTGGTGTGCAGGGCTTGGAGCTCCCTGTCAGCTCCCCTGTCAGCTACATAGGGATCCAGAGAGGTTAGAGTCCCAGTTTCTTCCATCCTCTGCTCAGACAGTTCATAAGCAGAGTACATAAGCACCTGACACCCTTAACAGGCCCACCAAGGAGAGGAGAAGTGCTTACTGCCCCTCCTTCCCCCTTCCACATAACACAGCTTCACAGCCTGCCCCCAACCCCCCCACCCATGTGCTCTTCCCCAGCCTGGCTCCTTGCCACATGTGTATGGGGAATCTGAGAAGAAAGTGAGTGGGTGGACTGAACCCCAGCTCTCCCTTCTCAGGAGCCAGCATGCCGGCGGAGAACCTGAGTGTGCCAGGCTCTCCCTAGGAAAGAGGGGCTGCCTGGGAAGTGCCCAGCACTGCCTGCACCTGGGCAGGAACCTAGCCAGTTCTGCCTTCCAGCCTGGACAAGCACACACACTGCCATGTCACTCTGATTGGCAATCACAGTGACACTTTGTTCTCCAGCTGCCTTGCCTTTTGTCTTCATTCCCAGTTGGACGCAGCTTAGGCTGGGCAATGCAGTGTGCTATTTATCAATCTTGCCCAGTCTCCAACAGGAGAGACCAGGGGAGGGAAACCCCGTCTGTCTCATGTTCCTGACTTGCAAATGGAGCCTCCCAGGGCCTTGGTCAAGCCTGGTGCCAGGTGATGTGAGAATCGATCGATAAATGACTGGCAAATATTTATTGAACTCCTGAAACAACAGTGAAGAGAACTTATCGTCTCCCAGTGTTTACTACTCCTTGCCAAGGTCTGAGTGGCTGAGTTCCAGGCCTGGGTTAAGGAGAGATACCACCATGGTGGGGGGCTACATGGCCACTGACAGGAGCGAGGCATCTCCACCTCTCAAGATCTTGCTGTCACCTTCCGGCTTTCGTGCAGAAGGCATTCACTGTACACCTACTGAGTCAGTGCTAGGGAAGACACTCCGGGTGAAGAACACCGGCCAGGGGCTGTCCCCACCCTACAGTATGCTGGGGGCTGTGCACGCAAAAGGACAATGCCCAGATCAGGGCAGGCCTCTCTGAGACGGGAGCTTCTGGGTCCTCAATGATGGAAGGCCCTTACAGAGCCAGGGGCACCAGGCTCTCAACACAACTGTCCATCCCCATTTTACAGACGGGGACACTGGGGCCAGAGAGGTTCCTCTGAGGTCAAAGCTGTGTTTCTGTTGGTGGTATTAGGATTATAGCCCAGGACAAGATTCCAAAACTACTTGTTCCTAGGTTATAGTGCTTGATTTCTTTCTTATTTTCCTTTTTTCTTTTTTCTTTTCTTTTTTTTTTTATTGGAGTCGTCCCTCAGGGAGCCTCAGGGAAGCGGCCTGTAACACACCCTCCAGCAGTTCACAGTCCATGAACTGGCTCCCCACAGCAAACCCCTATGCAAGTCAGAGAGGGAAATGCAGGCCCTGACAGGCGGGGCCAAGGCATGCTATCTCAAATTAGAAACCCAACAAAATGATAGCCGACTTCTCAGGGGGAAAGAAATCCATATAGCTGTTTATTAATTGGTTTATTTAATAAACACTTAGGCCTTGCCAGACTCTGTTGTAAATGCTTTTCCAACATTAATTCTCTCAAGCTTCATGACTCATTTAGTACTAACAATCCTGGGAGTTAATTGTCAGGCGTCACTGAACGATGGGGGTATGACACGATTCATTCTGAGAAACCTATTGTTAGGCATTTTCACTGCTGCGCGAACACACCACAGCAAGTGCCTACATGCGCCCGGGTGGCAACGCCTGCTATGCACCCAGGCTATATGGCATAGCCCATCGCCCCCGGCTACAATTTGTACAGGGTGAAGTTTCTGAATCCTGTGGGCAACTGTGACACAACAGAAAGGCTATGAGTATCTGAGCTGGGTGTTTGAGCTTGAGACCAGCTTGGGTAACACAGGAAGTTCCAGGTCGGCCTGGGCTACCCAAAGAGACCCTCTCTCAAGAAAGAACGGTAAAATGCTGGAGAGATGGCTCATCTGCAAGAGTGCCCCCTGAACACGCATGACGACCTGAGACCACCTGAGTGCAGTTCCTCCGTATCTGTGTAAACAGCTAGACGTGGCCACGCACATCTGCAACCCCGGTCGGTCCTGTGGGGAATGGAGACTAGAGAAATTCTGTGGCTTGTGAAAGCAGCAAACTTCAGAACTCTGCAAGAGACTCTGTCTCAAGGAAACACGTGGATGTGTGATCAAGGTGGGACACCCAAATGTCCTCCTTTGGGCCTCTGCACATGCTCAGACAGGGTCTGTGCATCTGTGCATGTGTGCATGCACGCGCACACACACACACACACACCACACCACACCACATACAACACACATGCACATAAAAAAATAAATGAATATTGGGGCTGGGAGATGGCTTAGCAGTTAAGGTGCTTGCCTGTGAAGACTGAGGACCCATGTTCAACTCTCCAGATCCCTCATAAGCCAGACACACAAGCACCTGGAGTTTGAGGCCCTAGTGTGTCCATTCTCTCCCTCTCATAAAAAAAATACCAAAAAAACCCCCATAAATTAATAGGACTGGATAGATGGCTTAGTGATTAAGGCACTTGCCTGTAAAGCCAAAGGACCCAGGTTTGATGCTCCAGGACCCATGTAAGCCAGCTGTACCAGGTGGCACATGCATCTGGAGTTCACTTGCGGCAGCTGGAGGCCCTGGTGTGCCCATTCTCTCCCTCCCCCCTCTCTCTTTTTCTCTCTCAAATAAATAAATATAAATAAATATTTTTTAAAAATAAATGAATAAACACAAAAATACAAAAATGAATAAACAATGAAAACGGTGTAGCTGGGGATTGGGACTCAGAATACCTACCATGCCCCTGTCCTGGGCTGTATGAACTGAGCACAGTGGCACCTGCCTAAGATAAGCTAACTTTAGCGTATTGCAACTTTCATGTAATTCATTTTCAATTTTATAAAACTTTTCACTCATAATGCTTCACTTAAACCCCAAATATATTGTGCAGATATATGAAAATATTTTCTTTATATTCTTATTCTATGAACTTTTTCCTTTTTTAAAAAAATGTGCGTGGGTCTTTGTTTTGTATTTTATTTTTTTATTTTAGCTTTTTGAGGCAGGGTCTTATTCTCTAGCCCAGGTTGACCTGGAATTCACTATGTAGTCTCAGGCTGGCCTCAAACTCACAACAATCCTCCTACCTCAGCCTCCTGATTAAAGGCATGTGTCACTACCACACCATGGTGGAAGAGAGAGAGAAAAGAGAGACAGAGAGGGAGAGAGAGAATGAGAATGAGAATATGAATGGGCGCACCAGGGCCTCTACTCACTGCAAATGAACTCCAGGTGCATGCCCCATTTTGTGCATCTGGCTTTTACATGGGAACTGGGAACTTGAACTCAGGTCATTAGGCTTTACCAGCAAGCACCTTAACTGCCAAGCCATCTCTCCAGCCTCTTTTGAATTTCTTTTTAGACATGTTGCCCTGATTGGTCTGGAACTCACTATGTATCTGAAAATGACCTGAAACTCCTGTCTCCGCCTCCTGAATGCTGGGATTATAGACATGCACCACTATGCTTCGCTTTTTAAAATTTTATTAATTTTGTGTATGTGTGTGTGTGTGCTTTACTTTTCAAAAAACAGATCCAAACACACGCTCTGGCTGAGGCCGACACACAGGGCCATCAGCATCACTTTCTACCTCTACACTGGTCCCACCAGAAGATCTTCAGAGACAGTTGCTCACAGAGCTGTCACCTCCTGTGATGACACCTGCTCAGACCCACTAATCTCATAAGACCGTTATCCTATCTAGGATCCATCACTGACCAAAATGCCATTAAATGACTCACACACTGTCACCAAGCCAAAACACATGGCAAGAGCAGCAAGACGCAGACAGGTTGGGTGACTGGCCCAGAACCCACTCTGGAAGGCAATGGGAAGGGAATAGCATCAGCCCTCGATCCCAGCCTTGGATCCCCCGCTCTTAACTGCAGCCTGGGTTGGCGAAGCTGCATTATCCAGCTGAATTTACATACGCAATGCACTTGGTCTCCCTGTACCTTTTTGCCTCACGCATACTTGTTCTCAGAAAGAGGTTGTAATGACCTGATTTAAATGCAGGATTCATCATTTCCCCCAGATTCACACTGAGCCCTTGGGAGACTGCAAAGAGCAGGCCTCTCTGTGGTCCTCCAGGGAGATTGGAACTGAGCTCTATCTACCCAGAGGGTCTTGGGATGCTTATTGGGGCTGCAAAGCCACACAGGCAGTGAGACCACCATAGAAAGAGGAAAAGAAGATGAGGCTTCCCTTATGGCCTGGGACAAGTCCCATTCAAAGCCTCAGAGCCATAAGTGTAGCCAGGTCATGGGTCTGTACCTCACATGGGCTTAGGAGCAAGGCACAGGCAAAGTGCATTTCTTTAATGGGAACCAGTAAGTCCCTCCAGGACGGAGAAAAGCCAGCCAGCAAAGGACATACGCTCTGCTGAAAGATGAGACCACATGAAATTGTCTGGAAAGGTTTGAAGGAAAAAGGAGGAGGAGGCCGTAGACACAAAGCACATCCCATAGAAACAGCCCTCAGAACTGCACGGCACAGTCCCCGTCTCTTTGGCCTGTGTCTGCGTGGCCCACATGGAAGGCTCTCTTGCTGTCTGCTTATGCACCTGTATTCCTGTTCCTGGCTGGCCACGGCCACAGTGCTGGCTAGAGAAGAGTATGATGGGTGATTCTTGCCTGACTTCTCCCCTTGCAAGTTTCTCTCCTCTTTTGTTTTTTAAAATATTTTATCTTTATCTATTTATTTGACAGAGAGAGAGAAAATAAAAGAGAGAAAGGGGGAGGGAGAGAATGGGCACACCAGGGCCTCCAGCCATTGTAAATGAACTCCAGATGCATGCACGACCCCGTACATCTG
Source organism: Dipus sagitta (assembly GCA_036346955.1). Taxonomy (NCBI): domain Eukaryota; kingdom Metazoa; phylum Chordata; class Mammalia; order Rodentia; family Dipodidae; genus Dipus; species Dipus sagitta. Next base: position 18,599,486 of record CM070787.1, on the reverse strand, counting down.
GCTTATGTGGGTCTTGGGGAATCAAACCTGGGTCCTGTGGCTTTGCAGGCCAATGCCTTAACTGCTAAGCCATCTCTCCAGCCCTCTTTTTTTTTAATTTTTGTTTATTTTTATTTATTTATCTGAGAGTGACAGACAAACCGAGAGAGAGAAAGAGGCAGAGAGAGAAAGAGAGAATGGGCGCACCAGGGCCTCCAGCCACTGCAAACAAATTCCAGATGCATGCACCACCTTGTGCATCTGGCTTACATGGGTCCTGGGGAATCAAGCCTTGAACCAAGGTCCTTAGGCTTCACAGGCAAGTGCTTAACCACTAAGCCATCTCTCCAGCCCCCCAAAATGAAATATTTTTAAAAAAATATTTTAAAAAGAGGGCTAGGGGCTGGAGAGATGGCTTAGTGGTTAAGGAACTTGGCTGCAAAGCCAAAGAATCCCAGTTCGACTCTCCAGGACCCACATAAGCCAGATGCACATGGGCGCATGCATCTGGAGTTCATTTGCAGTGGCTGGAGGTCCTGTCATGTCCATTTTTTTTTCTCTCTCTCTCTGCCTCTTTATCTCTCTCAAATAAGTAAATAAATAAATAAATTTATTTATTTGGGAGAGAGGCAGATGAGAGAGAGAGAGAGAGCTCCTTCCTTTTTCTGAAAGACATTTGCTTCTGCTGCCTTCCATGCTTAGAAAACTCCTCTCCACCAATACTCAAGAGTACTGCACCATCCTTTACTGTTCTCCCGAACCAAAAAGTTTATATGAGACAAAGTCTCTCTGTCATCTCTTTTTGGTCACCTTGTCAGGGTGTGCCCTCTGTTTCCGGCCAGTAAGATAGAACTGAATAGGAAGATGTCTGCAACCAATGACAGGTGAGATCCAAGACTGAGAACCATGGTGATGGTGTTCTTTGGAGCTATGCGCCCTTCCATGTGTGGCTGTGCCTCCACGAAGAACTTCAGTGCTGCCAGGCGTGGTGGCACACGCCTTTAATCCCAGCACTCAGGAGGAAGTAAGAGGATCACTGTAAGTTGGAGGCCAGCCTGAGGCTACAGAGTGAATTTCAGGTCAGCCTGGACTAGAGAGAGATGCTACCTCAAAAAAGCAAAAACAACAACAACAAAAAAATTAGGGCAAAAGAGATTTCTTAGTGGTTAAAGTGCTTGCCTGCAAAGCCTAAGGACCCAGGCTTGACTCCCCAGTACCCACATAAGCCAGATGCACAAGGTGGTGCAGGTATCTGGAGTTTGCAGTAGCTAGAAGCCCTGGCATGCCCATTCTCTCTCTCTCTCTCTTTCTCTTTTTCTCTCTCCCCCCTTTCCCTCTCAAATAAATAATAAATAATTTTTTAAAAAAGAAATTCAGTGCTGAAAGTATGGCTTAGCGGTTAAGGCGTTTGCCGGCAAAGTCAAAGGACCCAGGTTCGATTCCCCAGGACCCACGTTAGCCAGATGCACAAGGGGGCACACGCATCTCGAGTTCGTTTGCAGTGGATGGAGGCCCTGGCGGGCTCCTCTCTCTCTCCCCCTTTTCCTCTGTCAAATAAATAAGTAAATAAAAATAAAAAGTAAATAAATAAACTCAATAGTGACAGAGGGGACATTGGGAGGGAGGTGGCAAGGGAGGGGGGAAGACTCAGTAAACACGATGAGAGGCAGGAAGGCAACTGGTGGTTTAATAGGTGAAATGAAAATCAATTTAGTGTGAAATACAAAACCGTTAAAATAACCAACTAGAACGCTTTATTTTGTTTCCTAATCTGAGCAATGGGGTGGTAGTAAGTAGCCAATAGCACTTTATAGGGACTAAGAGAAATGCTCCAAGTGGGAACAGAACCACTTTTTGTCGAGGGGTGGGGGAAAACTAGATCTAACTACCTGAGGGTTAGGGGAGGAAGTGAACTGGCAGGAAGGAATGTGACATCAGGTCCTAAGATAAGGATTCTGTGAAAGCCAACATGCCCAAAGAAAGACCCCTGCCAGCAGCTGGCAAGAGGAATGGATCCTCAAATTCCTCATTCTATGGCCACTGGGGACTAATGAATCTCAGCAAACAGTCTGCAGCAGCAAGTTCACAAGCAGGAGGGGACTCTAGTGGGCATCTGGGGCTGAGTCCCCTTCCTCTGGGGCCCTTGGTTAGCAGAACCCAGGGTGCACAGCTTGGCTCTCCCCAAGCCACTCAGGGTGGAGGGTTCGCAGACTATCCACTTCCAACTGAGATAGTCTGAAACTCTCAGTGCTGAAAATTCCCCTGGGGCCTGTCTGAGCTGGCTTCTCTCCTCACCCTCCACTTGAGTGTCCACTCACTGGAGCCTCAGTGGTGAGCTCCGCCAAACACTCAAGGAACAATAACACCTCCCTCCAGCAACTGCTTCCAGAACAGAAGAGGGGAAACCCGCCCACCCTGACCCAGGGAATTTCACTTACGAACTCACACTACCTACAGTCCTACATTAAAGAAAATCATGGCTGAAGAGATTGCTTAGTGGTTAAGGCATTTTCCTGCAAGGCCAAAGGACCCAGGTTTGATTCCCCAGGACCCACGTTAGCCAGATGCACAAGGGGGCGCATGCATCTGGAGTTCGTTTGCAGTGGCTGGAGGCCCTGGTGCGTCCATTTTCTCCCTCTCTCTCTGTCAAATAAATCAAAATAAAATGTTAAAAAAATCAGCAAGCAGCTTGGCATGGTGGCACATGCCTTTAATCCTGGCCCTTGGGAGGCAGAGGTAGGAGGACTGCAGTGAGTTCAAGGCCAGCTTGAGATTACATAGTGAAATCCAGGTCAGCCTAGGCTAGAGCAAGACCCTACCTCAGAAAGCAAAACAAAGAAAAAAGACCAGAAAATGTAAAAAGGATGCCCCAGGAACATCCTAAGTTGGTTTTACTCCAGAAATGAAAAAAATTCAAGGTTATGTGTCAGGTTAACAGCATGGGGGAAAAAAAATCATGTGACCATCCAGGCAGATGCAAAAAAGGCATCTGTCAAAACTCTATTTCCATTTATGACTAAAAAGAAAGAACTACTCAGCAAACTGGGAATAGAAAGGAATGTTTTTCATCAGACAGAGTTTTCTACAAAAACCCAGAGAAAAATTAGACTTCATAATCAAGTTAGAACAGTTCTTCCACATGATTTGCAAAAGGCAAGGTGTCCACTATAACTCACTTGATTCATCATTGGTACTAAGGTCTTAGTAGGAAGGTAAGGTAAGGGAAAAAGAAGGAACAGAAGAATTAGACAGGAAACACTGTTAATTATATCTATTATGGCATACACTGTGCATTCAGAAGAATCTATAAATACATTTTTAATTAGTTAAAGATATTTTGGCAAGATTTCTGAATACAAAATTTTTAGACACAAAAGGCAAATATGGGGGCTGCAAAGCCGAAGGACCCAGGCTCAACTCCCCAGTACCCACATAAGCCAGATGCACAAGGCGTCACATGATTAGCGGTTCAGGTGCTTGCCTACAAAGCCTAAGGATCCAGGTTCAACTCCCCAGTACCCACATAAGCCAGATGCACAAGGTGTCACATGATTAGCGGTTCAGGTGCTTGCCTACAAAGCCTAAGGATCCAGGTTCAATTCCCTAGTACCCACGTAAACCAGATGCACAAGGTAGTGCATACATCTGAAGTTCATTTGCGGTGGCTGGAGGCCCTGGTGCGCCCATTGTCTCTCTCTATCTCTCTCTAAGTATCTGCCTGTTTTTTTCTCTCTCTCTCAAATAATTAATCAAACTTTTTTTTCAAAAAAGAAAATACGTTTCTCTAATAAGTAACCAATAGAACATTAATTTAAAATATATACATGTACAACATGCACAGTAGCCTAAAAGATATGATATCTAGAAATATACTTAACAAAAGATATGCAAAACCACCAGGAGAATATTAAGAAACCACATTATGAACTGTTAAAGTAGTTAAAAGTACCCTAAAAATCGATAAGGTACTACGTTCAAGGAAAATGAAACACTACACGTTCCATCCTCTAGAGGGCAACAGAGAGCCCAGAAGTAACAACTAGGACTTCTAAAAGCAACGGGGTTTATATTCCACCACCTATTGCTTTTAGTCTCTGGCTCTGTGGCATATTCGTTTTTTTTTTTTTTTTTTTTTTTTTTTTTTTTTTTTTTTTTTTTTGGTTTTTCGAGGTAGGGTCTCACTCTAGTCCAGGCTGACCTGGAATTCACTATGTAGTCTCAGGCTGGCCTCGAACACACAGCGATCCTCCTACCTCTGCCTCCCGAGTGCTGGGATTAAAGGAATGAACCACCATGCCTGGCCTCTGGTATATGCTTATCCTTTGTGGAAATGGCTGCATGGATTCTCACTGCTCTACCAACCCTTCTGAACGCAAGTTTCCTCACCCATAGAGCAGGAACAGTGATCCAGGAGGCAACGGCTAGAAAACACTTTGTAGTGCGTTTACATATACAGGGCATTCTTAGGACTATATTGCTGCTTCTTTGTAGTTTGGGAGCAGAAAATATTCTATCACCTAGATTGGACCAGTGGTGCCCCCGCTTTCTGTTCATCTGTTTGTGATCAAAGTCATTGCTGAGTGCTTATTTTGGTCATACCATTTCCTCAATCAGTTATCTCAGCAAGCTATAGTATGGGCGCTGTACTAGCCCCATTTTACATATGGAAAATCCAGGCTCAACTAAGCAATGTGTTCTTCATCTATTCCCTTGTCCATTTGATTTCCATGAGAGCCTTCCATGTGATTAAGGGCTATAAAGTAAGACAGTTATGGTCCCTGCTCTATGAGAGTAAATATTCAAGTTGGGGAAATAGTCAAACACCTTACCTCACTTCACCCAGATTCAAACTTGTGTCCGCTAAGCATCAGTGTCTACACTTTCAATTCATCCCTGTGGGTGCCTTCACCGCCCTCTTCTGCTCTCTCCAGACACGTAATGCAGTGGTTGTTAACGCACATTCTCCTGGTTCACTGGCCCTCGCCACACTGCACAAAGTGAGAGCTGTCAGTTTCAGCCCTGGCCCATGTGATCCTCCTGCAGGATCACTGAAGAATTACCACAGGGACGATGAATGCATAAGAGAGGTGAAGCATCCTGCACCCCCTCCCGCTCCGTTAGCATCAGAGGCATTGTTCCCAGAGAGTGTGCCTCTGAGTCCTCTGCCACCATTAATGGCAGAAGTGAGTCACTTATAAATAAGATATGGGAGCTTTGTTATAATTACATCCGAGATTCAGAAATGCTCAGTGTCACTATGAAAGGGGAGGGCAGCAGGTGACTGGGGCTTGAGTGATCCTCTGCCAGGTACAGCTTCCAGATAAACGTCTTGGATCAGGAGCAATTACAGCTAATGCCCAGCCTGAATGCTAATGAGAATTACTCCCAATTGCATGTAATTCTTTGCCATTTATATTCTCCGCTTTTGTTCTCCTTTCCTCTGCCCGTCTATTCCTGCATTAATCCTAAGACAAGACATGGGCAAGGAGAATTAATGGTCATTTCACAGAGGAGGACACTGAATCCCAGGGTCACTCAGTTCTAAGGGCCATGGCTGGATGTCCACCTCACACTCTTTTGACTCCACTATCTGTTCACCACAGGGAAAGCACTCAGAACTCTGGGCGCGTCTTCCCTGACTTCAACGTGTGGGACATTCTCCACAGCCAAGCTGCTCTTCCTGAAAGCCGGCAGCCAGTGTGCTCTGTTGGGACAGCTGTGGACAGATCTTGTGAAATGGACCTCAACCATGCTCTTTCAGCCTACTGCCATCCAGAGACTCTCACCGGTCTGTGGGTAACCCAAGCAATGACCACACAGCTCAAATGACAGTGGAGAGACAGGAAGTGCCTTTTTTTTTTTTTGTCCCTCAACCCTGAGTTTCCTCAAGTTTTTCCTGACCCACCCTGACTGCTTTTCCCTTTCAGAAGACATGTGTTTGAAATGTGTCCCAGATCCATGTCCCTCCCGCCCACTGCAGACCACACAGCTCAAGATGCAGCATGGTAGAGGCAGCCTCTCTCACAGTGACAGCACTTTCTAGGGACCCAGCTTGGCGTGGAAATCCTTCATGCACACTTCTTTCTAGCTGTTGAAGTCTGACGCCACAGTGAGACTTCTGGGAAACATCTACATCTAACTAGGGCTGCTCCAGTTTAAAGGTGAGAAAGCAAGAGGTTCAGGGATGGGGATAGCTCAGGGACAAAGTGCTTGCCTAGCATATATTAAGACCCTGAGTTCGATCCCCAACGCCACGAAACAAAGCGGGCAGCAAAGAGCTTGCAGGTTCGCAAGCTGATCTTGTCAGACCTCCATGCTGACAATAACAGCAACTACACCCATGTCCAATTCCGTGTATGGTGCAGAGCTACCAATAGTTCTCTCAGAAGCCCAGTGGAGAAGGAGCCATGGCCACTCCATTCTAATCACGGAGAAAAGAAACAGACAGCAATGTATGCAGGGCCACAGAGCTCCTTAGAGACTGCACTGGGATTTGAACCCAGGCAGAACTCAGTCTTGCACTCCTTGATGTGGAGAGGGACGTAGTGTGCAAGGAGTTTAAAAAACATAAAGGGAGGAGGATCCTATCCAGGTACCTCCCCATCACACTCAGCTCAGGGTTAGGGACCACCCCTAGGCCAGGACTACTTCTGTGTGGTGGAGGAAGAAGAGAGGCAGCCCTGGCAGGCAGCTCAGACCTCTGCCTAGCTCTGAAATCATGGACAAGAAGCCCCAGCCACCTTCTAGCTTTACGCAAGTCTGTCATACTTGAAATTGGTACCAGGCAACCCGGGCCTTCCTCCCTCAGAGGCAACGGAGCTCAGGACAGGTGGACAGGCTTGCATGGAAGGTTTAGTGAGCCCTACACAGATACCCACCTATGCGGGGTGGTCAGAGATTCCTGTAAGAACGTACTCAACAACCCCCCAACACACACACACACACACACACACACACACACACGCACGCACGCACGCACGCAAAAGAGCCCTGTTGGAGAGAGATGTAGGGGCGCTGGGAGGTCCGTTGCCTAGCATCCCTCTATTGTTTACCTTTCCTGCTGCCAGCCACTAGCACAGAAGGGTCCATCTGCCACCTGAGTCCCATTGATAATCTAAGAATCAGGAAAGACTGGCACTCAAATCCCAACTCTGCCATGGACCAGCTGAGCAGCCCTAAGCAAGTTACTTAACCTCTCTGGGTCTCCCACTGTCTGCCCAACGAGGCTAGCAGGAGCAGTGACTTGGAAGGCTGCCGTATTCAAGGAGCTTAATTCATCATCTCCCGATGGATTCTCTTTGTCCCTGTCTCTCTTCCTCCCACTCCACTGGTTGCCGGCTGCCTTAAGGGGGCGTGTCGGGGCAAGAGTGGCACATTCACGCCCTCCCTTATCGGACTCCCGTCTGCCCTCCCCTGCGTGCTCCACAGACTCATTCCACCTGGGCTCCTGTGGCACAGCCCCTCCCCCGTCCAATCGCGGACCGAGCTCTCTCGAAGCATCTCAGCCTGCTGGAGGTGGGGGGGGGGGTGTTGCGGGGAGAGGGGGTGGCATCTCATCACAGGATGCTGCCGCCTCGCTCAGGTCCGCTAGGTCTGAGGCGAGAGCCCCCTGCCGGAGGACAGAGACCCTGCTGGAGCATCCCCGCTCCCTGGCTGGCCGGCATCTCCAAGGTGGCTTCCGCGAGCCCTCCCCCCCTCCCCCTGCGCCTTAGCTCCAGGCTCTTTCCACAAACACCCAGACCAACTTCCAGAATTCGGTAGCCTCTAGCCCTGGCCCGCAAACAGCAACCTTCTCCACCCACCCCGACCACCACCACCACCACCACGTGACTCTGCCACCAGAATCCACAGCATCCTCTCCTGGGGCGGTCCCCCCACTCGCGGTACTGCGCACCGGGAAGGATGGGGATGAGGATCCGAGGACCCGGCTGGTTCAGACGTCTCTCATCCTTCCATCCCGGGGCGAGGGGGAGCCGGGTCCAGTGTCGCAGACCCCGCCCAACTGTGTGCTCCTCCGGGGCACAACTTTCCCTCCCCGAGGCTCAGTTTTCTCCTCTGTTAAAATAGGGAGGAATATTCTTGCCCGGTTTGCGGAGTTCCTGGAAGGACTGAAGGACAGAAGAGATTGCCCGGCGTCTAGACCTCGGCTCGCATTAAAGTCAAACCCTTGGTGGGGGACGGCTCGGGGTGGGATGGCTGGTCCTCCTGACCCGGGCAGGGAAGCCACAGGTGTGTGCGCATCCACCAAGGGGGGCACATCCCGGCTGCGCTAGGCCACCTCGTGCCGCCGGCTGCGGAGGCTGGGGATGGAAGGGGGTGGGGGGTGTCACCACCGCAGCCCCCCGAGGGGATGCCGGGCTCCCAGGCCGGCCCGAGCGCATCGTTCCTCCCTGCACACCAGCCACCACCGCCCGGTTCCCCCGCCCCTGCCTGCGCTGCGCTCCGACTCACCCGCACCGGCTCCCGGGGAAAGTTTGGTGGCCGCGGCGGCCGGGCTGCTCGGTGCGCGGCGGGGGCGGCGGGCGGGCGGGGGCGGCGGGAGCGCACCGGGAGGCGGGCGTGGGGGAGGAGCCGCCGAGGACCCGCCTGCCCGCCCAGCCCCCGGGGGCACCCCGCCGCCGGGGCCTCGCGCGTCCCCCCAGGCGTCCGCGTCCGCTCCTCGCGCCGGGGTGGCACACAGAGGCAAGAGCCGCTCCGAAGCTCGGCCCGGGCACACTCCACCACCTGCGCCCCTTGCGCAAGCTGGCCAGGCCCGACAGACCCACGAGAGGGCAGATGGTCAGTGCTAGGAACAGAGATGCAGCTTCGCGAAGTCATCCGTAGGTTGTGGGACCGGTAGAAAGAGACAATGACGTTAACGTGTCACACAGAGACAACCACCAGCACCCCTCCCGCGCAAGGTGGAGAGCTCTAGCGCGCAAGGAATGAGTTCTCCCTGCCCACCCTCCGCCACCCCGCTATCTGCTGCGCTCTCTCCAGCGCAGTTCAAGTTTCACAATGCGATGCGTTTCACTTAGCAACCTGTGCCACCTGAAGGAGGGGGGCGACAGTGAGGGAAGTGTGTGTGTGTGTGTGTCTGTGTGTTTCAGGTCCCAGCTCTGAGAACTTGAGGATTCTTACTGACTGCCCTCTTTTCCGGAGCTGGGAGAGAGGTTCTTTTTTTTTTTTTTTTTTTTTTTTTTTCTTTCCTCTCTCTCTCTCTTTCTCAGAACCAGGAAACTCCCTGTTTGATGTACACAGTTACGCTGCAGACGACAGCCAACATTAACCCTCAGGGAGAGGAGGGCATCCGAGGGAGGGGAGTGTGTGTGTGTGCGTGGGGGGGGGTTCTCTCAGCAGGAGCTCATGCCACCTGCGCCAGTGAGTGGTCACTTGGCTGTATAGAAGTGCATGGTGGGTGCGTGGTCCCTCTCTGTCCTCGGAAGCCACCTCTGTGGACCCCGGGGCCATGCAAGTCTCCACTGTGCCACTCTTCCAGGAGCTAACACTGCTTCCTCACTTAATTCTGGCAGCACCTGAGGGAACGGGAGCAGTCATTAGCCCTGTTTACAGATGAGGGAACCGAAATACAGGGAAATCTTGTAACTTGCTCAGGGTCACATGGAGTTGAGCTTCCATCCTATCTGTACAGCCAGGGGCCAGGGGGCCAAGAGTATGCCATAACCTTCATCTTCTCAGGGCTGCTGGAAAGTTCCATGAGGTCATCTATACACAATAGCTCCACAGACCCAGATTCTGTTTGTAGGGTGGGGACTCCAAAGCCATTAGTAATGCCCAGACATGTGACTGAATTCAACCCTAACTGTCGTGAATCAGAAGACCTCCTATATCCTTCTGGGGCCTGTACCTCAGTGTCACCCAGGATCACCGGAACCCATAGCAAACCCTACCCACTTCTGGCAGCTTTTTCAGGACCTCTGTATTTACATTTTGCAGGACTAATGCACCCTTTGGAACTGAGTGAGTGCCCTGATTGCACCTGTTATAAACTCTAAGGAACAACATTTCCTCTGCACAGCTGTGGGGCGTGCAGCCTCAGAAATGGGCTGGGTCCCCTTCCATCATTCTCTTTCCTTCCTGCAAGTCAGCGAAGGCTTGATTACTCGGAATTCCTCTCGAAAATTTCGCTTCCTGGGACACCTACTCAGAGATCAGTTTTGTTTTGGTTTGGTTTGTTTTTCTTTTCCAAGGTAGGGCTCACTCTAGCCTGAACTGACCTGGAACTCACTCTGTAATCCCAGGTTGGCCTCGAGCTCACAGTGATCCTCCTACCTCTGCCCCCTAAGTGCTGTGATTGCAGGCGTGTGGCACCATGGGAGATCAGTATTTTTAGAAAACTCAACACGTTAGAAACAGCCATCAGACATTAGTTGAAGCCCCTGGTGACCAGGGTACATGTTGCTTTACTGTGGCATTCAGAACCGATATACAACGCGGTCACCCTTACATGGTAAGGGCAGGAAGGGACCATCAGCCCCTAGCAGGAGGCAATCAGCAGGTAGAAAACAATGGCTGGCCCTCATGAGTCTGGGCAAGGCTTTCTCTTGTGAGCTGCACATAAGTTAATGCGCCTGCGCCTTTCAACAGTGCCACCAGGGAGTCAGCTAGAAGCTGAGTGTGGTGGTGTATGCTTATCATCCCAGACCTTGGGAATGCTGGGACAGGAGAAGAGCAAGTTTAAGGTGGCTTAGACTACACAGTAAAATCTCACCAAAACCAAAACCAAAAGTCAGCTACGTAAGTCACCCCAAGATCAGACAGGAAGCCCCAGAACCAGGTCTACAGCCTGGAAGAATCTGGCTGCCCAGCCCTGGTCCAGTTTCTGTACTTTGTGGAGAAGGCAAGAAAAGGGGAACTGAGTCCCAGAGCAGAGATTAGAGGTAAGATGGAAAAAGTAAAATAATTATATCTGATCTGCCTCTTGCAACCTCTGTTTACTTTGTACCTTGGAGCCTGCAGGTAAAATTAAAGTAATGCCTAGATGGTGTCTAGAACTTGAGTGATGATTTTTTTTTTGGCGGGGGGGGTTGCCAGTAACATAAGCAGTGATAACCAGGCTCAGTCAGAAAGGGTTCTTGCTCTGAGAAGCCTTGAGGCATATCTGGATTTATCACAGACCAGTCCAGAAGCCCAGGAACCCGTTACCCTGTCTCTTGATGGTTTCATTTTGTGTCCACTGCATTAATAGGCTGAGACCCCACCCATCCATCCACCCACCCACCCACACAGGGCAAAGGAATGACCTTCTCCTGTTCCCCAATTCTCCAGCAAAAAATCCTGGGGCTGGCTCTCATTGGCCTGTCCTGGACCACATGTTCAGTCCCAAAACATGGCCGTTATTCTGATTGGCCAATCCTGAGTCACGTGCTTATGCCTGGCCAAGGGGGTGGAGTCTTAGTCATGAGGACTAAGAGCAGGTAAGAGTGACTGAGGGAATAAACTAAGCAGAATACTGTGGCCTTGGTGCTGGAGGACACAGGTCCTCTTTCTCCAGAGCTGTCGTGGGGACTGGGCCCACATATATGTGCAAAGAGCTTTGCCCAGCACTTGGCCCCGGTAGGTGCTAGTGACTGAATTCCCTTCCTTCCTTCCTCTTCTGGAAAATGGGAGTCAGGGTTCATCAAATGCAGACCAACTGCTTCCTGCTCAGTAGAGAAGCTGAGGAGGGCCAGAGAGAAGAAGGGATTTGCCTAAGGTGCCCCAGCTTGTTGGTCACAGAACCCACCCGCTCTGAGTGGGTAACAGATACCTCTGGAAGCGTGAACTCATGACTTGAAGTTCACTACTGAGGAGGGAGTTGTCTTTGCCCTGCGCAGAGGTGACTGGATCATCACAATCACAAAGCCTCCAAGACTTGCAGGAAGTGAGTACCCTTATGTTGGGTTCCCAGGCCATGCTATGTGCTGTGGGCAGTTAGATGGGCAGAGCGCCCAGTCAGCTCTTTACCCCATCACTGCCTGAACTCAGTTAGCTCCTTTGGGGAACACACATGTGGGCACTGATTATATATGTGTGTGTATATATATATATACATACACACACACACACACACACACACACACAGATATATAATGTAGCTACCCAAAAAGTTCTTTCCTGCTCAGTGTGTTGAGAGCAGAATCCATGGTCCAGGACCCAGAGTGGACTGAGTGGACAGTCTGTTCTTTTTTGTTTGTTTGTTTGTTTGTTTTTTGACGTAGGGTCTCACTCTAGCCCAGGCTGACCTGGAATTCACTATGTAGTCTCATGGTGGCCTCGAACTCACAGTGATCCTCCTACCTCTGCCTCCCGAGTGCTGGGATTAAAGGCGTGCGCCAGCACGCCCGGTGGCAGTCTGTTCTTTACAGTCATCAGGCCCAGCCATTTCAACTTGTCCCTGGAGCAGTTCCAAGTCCCTGGCCTTGAGCAGTGTTATATTGTTATGTTTTGGATCTGGGATGTCCCCGCCCCCAAAGCCCATGTGTTGAAGGCTTGATTTCCAGCTTCTCTCTTTGCTTCCTGGCCTCTGTAGTGTAAGCAGCCTCCTCCTCCTTGGGTTCCTGCCACCAGGGTCTTCTGACTGCCTTCAAGCCCAAAGTGAAGCGATGGACCTCTGAAACCGTGAGTCCCTTCCTCACGGGTGATTTTCTCCGGTACTCTGTCTCCGTGATGGGAGGATCGTTAGCACAGGTTCTGACCTCTCCATCTGAAATTGGTTAGATGACATGCTGTGAAGCTCCATGTATGTATGTGTGTGTGTATGTATGTATGTGCCTGCCTGCCTGCAGTGCTAGGGATCAAACTCATGAGCTCAGGCATGTTAGGCAAGGGTTCTACTCCTGAGTCACATCTCCAGGCTCTTGATCTATTTAAATGAAGGGGAACAAGAGTGGCAGATATTAAACTGGGATGACAAAGCCTGTCTCCTCTTTCCACTCTTAAGGAAAGTGAATGGCTTTGGAGAGTATGCTTCGGGCCAATGTGTAAACTGATACAATGAGCCTCGAGGGCAGTTTGAAACCTGATGTCAAGAACTTTCAAAATATTCAGTTCTGGGGGCAGGAAGGATGGCTTAGTGGTTAAGGCGTTTGACTGCAAAGTCAAAGGACCCAGGTTCGAATCCCCAAGTCCCATATTAGCCAGATACACAAGGGGGGTGCACGCATCTGGAGTTCGTTTGCAGTGGCTGGAGGCCCTGCAGCGCTGATTCTCTTGCTGTCTCTCCCTCTTTCTCTTATCAAATAAATAAATATATATTTTTTTAAAAAAATTCACTTCTGGCCTTGGGAAATGGCTTACTGGTTAAGGCACTTGCCTGTGAAGCCTAAGGACCCAGGTTCAATTCCCTAGTACCCACATAAGGCAGATGCACAAGGTAGTACGTGGGATTGGAATTCATTTACAGTGGCTGGAGGCCCTGGCATGCCCATTCTCTATCTGCCTCTTTCTCTCTCTCCCCTCTCAAATAAATAAATAGATAAATAAATAAGTTGTTTTTTAAACGTCAAGATATGCATAAAGCTATCTCGACTGGAGGTTTGTGTCAGTAAAATATTGGAAATAATCTGAATGCCCAAGTAGAAGGGACTGGCTCAGTATCTATGGTTCATTGATAGAATGGACTACTAGCCAGCTGTTAGGATCATATTAAGATATCATGATATGAAGATTATGGAAGAGGGCGAGTTGTAGAGCACTAGGTAAGCATGAACTTGCTCTGTGAAAATCTATGTCCTGCCTATATCTAAAAGGAAGCTGAAAGGAGTTATATCAAGGACTGATGGGAAGGAGAAAATTCGTGGGGACTTTTGGTCTTTATTGATCTGTGTTTACTAACTTTAAAAAACAAATTTATGGGCTAGGGAGATGGCTTAGCAGTTAAGGCAGTTGTCAGTGAAGCCTAAGGACCCATGTTCAACCTCTGCAGGTCCCATGTAAGCCAGACGTACAGTGATGCAAACATGGAAGGTTGCACATGTGCACAAGGGGGTGCATGTGTCTGAAGGTCGATTGCAGTGGCTGGAGGCCCTGGAGTGCCAATTCTCTCTCTCTCTCTTGCATTAGCAAAAATTTTATATTAGTTTTAGTAATTGAAACAAATGACCAGTAATTTTTATCAGAGGATTTGAGCCTTGTTTCCTTTTAGAAAAAGCCCTTTCATGTGTTAGAAGATCCCAACCAGAATGAAATTAAATCTCCCTTTCTCCTCCCTCTTTCCTCCCTCCTCTTTCTTTCTTTCTTTCTTTCTTTCTTTCTTTCTTTCTTTCTTTCTTTCTCTATCACTCTCTCCTCCCTCCCTCTCACCTTCCCTGCCTCTTTCTCCTCTTCTTCCTTTTTCTGCCTCTGTCACCTCTCTCTTTCTTTCCTCCTTCCTTCCCTCTATTCCTCTCCCTCTCTCATTCCCTCTCCTTCTCTCTTCTATCTCCCTCGCCTTCCCTCTTTTCTCTCTCTTTTCCGTCGTCCCTCAGCATCGCAGCAGAGAGGTAATCAGTGAGTACTGCAGCATGCAGCCCGCGCTGGGAGGCTGCACCTATTTGCTGTGTGGCCCTGGGTGAGACACTCAGTGTGTGAGCCTCTGCTACCACATCCATAAAATATTTTGTTTCGTTATCTCTGGAGCTTTTTCCAAGGCCAGATTTCTATGTATGGGTAAGATCTTCCAGCTTCCATCAGTGTTTATATGTGCTGTAAGAAACCGTGCAATGGCCCAGAAATGTGTTCAGCATAAATTATTTTTGTCTCTTCAACACTGGGAGATTGCTGGGAGCTGTGCTGCTTAGCATCTATTTTTCTTCTGAGCTTCTAGGCCTTACCATCTGGCCACTTATGGAATAGCAAATTCCTGGGAGAACCTAGAATGTCAAGCTCACCTCACTGTTTTCCTTAAGCTTTGGGATCCTGACCCCTCAAGGCCTGGCTTTCTGAAGGCAAACGATTCTGGGTTTCCCAGTTGCTGGTTGAAAGGATGGAGCTCTACCAGCTTGTTTTTCATAGGTAAAAGCAGAAGTCTATCCTCATGTTATTATGTAAATAGCTGATTATAAAGTAGTCTGCATAATGAAACTGGATCTATATAATCATAAAATAACTTATAAAATGAGACTTGATCTATATGATTATAAAATGGCTTGTTTAATGAGATTCAATCTATATGCTTATAAAGTAGCCTATATGTAATGAGAATCAATCTATAGGATATAAAGTGGCCTGCATAATGAGACTCAATCTATATGATTATAAAATTGTCTGTATAATCAGACTCAAAGTATATGATTATAAAGTTGTCTTTTATAATGTGACTTGATCTATATTTGCAGCGTGTCTGTCAGAAGAAACAGGAAGAGCAAAGCGACTCCACAGCTGTCTCTGCTAGGGTGCTTTGTAAATTAAGTATGTTTCCCAAATTTTATGTATAATAAGACACCGAGAATGTCCAAAGTGGAGTTGATCTTTGACATCATATTGGCTTTACAAATTGGGAAACAGAGGTAAAAGAAACATTTATACTTGGAGGTCTGTTGTGGGCAGAGATCAACACTATGGACCACGGCGAATCCAAGCATGTAACTCCTAATCAAGTCAGGGGTGTCCACCTTTGCTGGACTGTAAGATGGCAAGGATCTGCTTTTAAGCTATTCAGGTTGACACAAACACACCCACCAACATGGCTAAAATTAAAGGAACTGACAATTCTGGGTTGGGAAGAACATGGAATAGTTAGAATTCTTACATGTTGCTAATTACATTGTCATCTGGTATATCTACTTTCAAAAACGAAAAACACATCTACCCCATGACCCAGCAGATACAGTCAGTAATGATAAATGCATATGCTTCCCAAAAGGCCACTGAAGGAAAGGCCAAAACTGGTGTATAAGAACAAAGATACTCTAGTTGAAGTGGAGCATAACCAAATAAGCCACCCCAGGTACAGTGTGATAAATGTTAAACAAAAAAAGTGACAGGGACTGTAGTTTGCTTTTTACATGGGTGCTGGGGAATTGAACTGGGGCAGGAAGGCTTTGTAAGCAAGTGTCTTTAACTGCCGAGCCATCTCTCCTGCCTTAGTTTGCCTCATAATAACTATTTTTCTACTTTCCAATGAATAGATTCTATTTTCCAGCTTTCTTTACAGCAAGATGTGGCCACGTGACTGAATTCTGACCGATGAGATATAAGAGAAAATGTTGTGGGGACTTTTGGGGAAGTCTCTTTAGAGGGAACGAAGTTGCCTTTCCTGCCTGCTGTTTGGAATGTAGATGTCCAGGCTGGAGCTTTGGGAGCCATTCTGAGCCATCGTGTCAGAATGGTGAAGCAGTCATGACAAGGAAATGAACTTCTTTCTGCCTTATGCTATCATTGTTTTTTTTGGATTTTCTCCTACATGCAGATAAACCCAATCCTTACTTATACGAATCCTCAAAATAAAATGCTGTGAGAACAAAGGAAAGAAGAGAGGGAGGAATGACCATTTACCTCTGGGCAAAGCTTTCCTCGGGGCGCTGGGCAGGGATGGGAAGGAAGAAGGTAAGGGGGCCATGTTGGGCACGGGGCCAGGGAGGAACCCAGGCAGTGGGCTTGAGCGGCAGGCATCCGACTCCCAGCAGTGTCCCTGGGGAGCCACATCAGTCTTTCCGTCAGCAAATGGGTGATCATTCTATCAATCTCATTGGGGCTTAGTTTGTAAATTGCTCAGGATGGCGCCTGGCACATGGTGAGGCCTCGGTCAGTGATGGCTGCTGTGTGCTTATCTATGAAGTGGGATGTGTGTATTCCTGCTTACCAGGGTGACTGGTGTGTGTCACACAGCACAAGACTTTACACATGTGACTCAACCAGGTGGCTCTCTCTCTCTCCCCTTCCCTCAGGGACTGACCTTACAGTCAGTATTTTATATATTTTTTTGTTTTATTTATTTATTTATTTACTTGAGAGTGACAGACAGAGAGAGGAAGAGGCAGAGAGAGAGACAGAGAGAGAGAATGGGCACGCCAGGGCTTCCAGCCACTGCAAACGAACTCCAGACGCGTGCGCCCCCTTGTGCATCTGGCTAACGTGGGTCCTGGAGAATCAAGCCTCGAACCAGGGTCCTTAGGCTTCACAGGCAAGCACTTAACCGCTAAGCCATCTCTCCAGCCTGACAGTCAGTATTTTAAAAGTCTCCTTAAGCTCCACTCTGCTAGGACCTCAGTCAAGTCACAGTCTCAAGGCAGAGAAGGGACATACAGTGATAGCATAATATAGTGTGCAAAGTGGGACTCTGATCCAACTTCACTCCATAGTCGAAGGTGACAGGAAAGGCAGCTTAGTTTGGGGAGAGCAGCTCTCGGGCTCTGCTGTCATGTTTGTCACAGGCAGGGACACTCACCTCAGGCAAACAGAGCTTCCTGCCGCTCGTGGAGAGCACGGGGCCTGCTGTCATGTATCCGCTGGCTTCTGTAAAGATATCTCTGTTATCATCTGGGGAGAGGTCACTCATCCCTTGTTCCCTCTCTCAGCTGCCTCCAGGATACATCTCAAGTGCACACAGCCACGTGGTAAACTGTTAGACACAGGAGGCCCCTCTGCCTAGCCACACAGCCACTTCTCAGAGATGGAATCTGGTCCTTTCTTTCTTTTTTTAAAAAAACATATATTTTATTTATTTATGAGAGAGAGAATGGGCACACCAGGGCCTCCAGCCACTGCAAACGAACTCCAGATGCATGTGCCCCCTTGTGCATCTGGCTTACATGGGTCCTGGAGAGTCAAACCAGCATCCTTTGGCTTTGCAGCCAAAGGCCTTAGCCGCTAAGCCATCTCTCCAGCCTGACACTGGTCCTTTCTATATTCAGATTCACTGAGACTTGTCTGAGGATGCTAACGTCTCTCCTCAAGGTCAGGATCATGCCAAAAGTACAGGCTCAACTCCCCTTTCCTCAGGGGCTTATACCATCCATGCCCTGCCTGTTGGACCTGTTCTGGCTCTTTCCTGCACCCTGCCTGCTCAAGGTGGAATCTTGCTCCTCAGTCCCTCTCACATGCCCATATAGTTCATGTTCTCAGTGAACAAGAGCCCTTTCCTGAGCCTCTAGATTACTGAAATGCAAAACCCAGAAAAAGACCGTGGTTTCTCTTTCTGTGTAGAGTTAGACAAAGACAGTAGCCTCAAGACAATATCCTAAAATGAGGGGATGTAAGGTTTTCGGGGAGCAGAAATGATCAAGAATGAAAACACCCACCCATGAGCTCACCCCATGTCTCCACTGCATGGCTGACATGGGCAAGATGGACAGCACCCAGGGTTTGGAGTCACTGGCACTCCACACATGGCTGGGGAAGAAAGTGGAACCATGCTTTGCAAAACTTTCCTTCAACTTCAGTGAGCATCCATCATCCATCTTAGGACTTAGAAATCCCCCTCTTAGGTATGTCATCCAGAGAAGTGGAAAATGCCCATTCAAGGCTGAACATGAATGTCAGCACCCAATTGTAAAGCACCGAAATATATATACACACCAATAGGAGTCTGAATAAACAAGCTGGGCGCTGGGCTTGCTGGTGCAGTCTTGTGATCCACTTACTCAGGAAGTTGAAGCAGGAGGGTCACAAGTTCGAGGTCTGTCTGAGCAACTTAGTGAGGCCCTATCTCAAAACAAAAAGTGAAAACACTGACTGAATTTTAACCTATCTCTATGCCTCATCACCACCCCAAAGACCAAAGTCTTGAACATTTAAAATAAAAAGAAACTTATCTATTTGTGTGTGCACATAGGCCAAGGTTTCTTGCCACTGCAAAAAAAAAAAAAAAAAAAATCTCTAGATGCATGTTGCACTCTGTGTCTGATTTTACATGGGTGCTGAGGAATTGAACTCCAGTCAACAGGTTTTGCAGGTGTCTTCCCCACTGGCCCATCTCCCCAGACCCCCAAAGTCTAGAACTTTCCCAGCACATGCTTCTTATTCAAAAACAGAATTTTTCTCTCATTCAAGAGCAAGTTATGCCTCTGCTTTTAAAACCTCATTTTCCTTAAAAGTCCATAGAAGAGGCAATAGGCAGAGCCACTATGAACTCCAGAGGAAGCAGTAGGCATAAATGGGTGTGGTGTATGGGGTGGGAACACAGGGCACCCAAGGAGGACCTCCAGTTAAACCTTGAAGGACCTGAGCTAGAGGTCAAAGAGGAACAAGGGCCTCCCAGACACAAGGAACTGCAGGCAGAGGTCTGAGAGAGGGCGGCAGAGAGGGAGGGACAAAAGACAAAGCTAAGATGATGGATGCCATGAGGTCTGATGGTGCCTCACAAGCCCAGGGGAAGCTCGGAAGAGTGGTGATCAGTTCGGAACTCGGAAAAGATGACTCTGGACTTGGTGAGGGAGGAGTGGTCAGAGGGCCAGCAGTAACTGAACAGATGGGGGCATGTGGCTGGGCTGAGGAAGAAACAGTGGGGACAGGTGGGGGCAAAGGCATGTCCAGGAATCCATGGTACGAAGGACGTACTGGGGGGCAGGGGACATCTACAGCTAAGAAGATTTCTCAGCGCTCGCCTCTAGCGTCAGGTGACGCTGCTTACAGAACTCTCCCGTGGAGAGCAACTCTTCTCTCAGTTCCCATAGCCAAAGTGGGAGTGGCCTCTTTCCTGGGGCTGTAGGACATGCGACTCATATCTGGACAGGCAGCATGTTCCAGGTCTCTGCTCCCAGTGATTGGGTTAGGGAATGGCACGGGAGAGTCAGCCCTGGAAAGCACTGGCACTGTGGGAAAGGAGTGTGGTCTTCTCTCTGGATTTGTTGAGCAGCAGGATGTGATTCTGGAGCTGCCCGTGGTCACCCTGCCACCCAGACAGGAGAGTCCCTGTGAGAGGGAAGCCAGCACTTGAGTGCGTAGAACCGAAAAGTCTGGAGAACCATAAGCTACATGCTACTGTTTGGGTGTCTAGATGGAGCCATGCCTGGACTTTTCGTGAGCCAACACATTATCTTCCTGGAACAATCCTATTTGAATCTCTCTCTCTCTTTTAACTGAAAGTGTTTTAATGAATACAGACCCCATTAAGAAAGCTTTTATATGGCCACAGAGCTTCTGTCCAGTGTGATGAAAAGGTTTTAAAAATGGATGATGGATGTGGGCTATGCCACGGTGAGGCTGCGTTTAATGCCATTATGTTATATGTGTAAATAGTTAAATGGTAAATTCTTATTTTCCAATAATTTAAAGACATATTCTTTTTTTTTTTCTTTGGTTTTTCGAGGTAGGGTCTCACTTTAGCTCAGGCTGACCTGGAATTCAGTAGGTAGTTTCAGGGTGGCCTCAAACTCATGGTGATCCTACTACCTCTGCCTCCAGAGTGCTGGGGTTAAAGGCATGCGTCACCACGCCAGGCTTAAAGACATATTCTTTAAAAGCTTTTGATGACCAGTGTAAGAGAAACACGCTTCAGGAAACGTGAAATGAATTAATGAAGGACCGTGAATTTGAGGAGATATTTAAAAGTCATCCAACAAGATCTGGTCTGGAGTGGGACCTTTGGGCTTCAGATGGAAGCAGGAAAGGAATGGGGACCCAGAGGGAATGCTGAGAGAGTCAGGCTGGGCTGGATGGGCTGGGGGAGCAAGGAAGAGTCTGGAAGGGAGACTGGAGCCAGAGCAGGAGGACCTGGGTGGCAGGATGACTTTGAACCTATTGGTGGCAAAGGTATGTGAGCTCAGGGACAGGTGGATTGGTCAAACAACACAGCAGGTAATGTCCCTCCCTCCCTTATTCTAGGTCATACAGCTTTCCCATGCAGGGACATCTAGAGATCATGGCCTTTTGTAACCCACTCCTAACACCAAACAAGGACCCTGCAGCCAGGCACTGATAACTCCTATGGAACACCTCCCAAAGTTTCGCAATCCATTTAAAGGTAAGCCTACATGCTCCCTGAGGCCCCCAGGCTTCATGCCACCTGACTCCTGTGTCCCTTTGTCCTCATCTCTCCTCCCTCTTCCCTGGCTTCAGTGTCCTCCCAAGATTAGGGCCCCCCGGCTGCCCCTCCAGATCTCCATGCTGTCTTGCGAGCTCCATGCCGGCACTTCTCACTGTCTCGGACACTCGTGCTTCTGGCCTGTCCACTGATGTGGCATCACCACCCAATCTGTCCTCACCTGGCACTTGGCATAGACACCTTTGCTGGGGAGGCAGAGCCCCAGCCTGCCACTTTGCCTGCTCAGTTCCCCTGGCTGTCTGACATCCATCGGAGTCTTCTCTGTCTGACAGTGGGTGACTTGGAGGCAGGGCTTCATTTCTTGTCTCCGTGTGTCCTCAGCACTTAGAATTGTGACTGACCATGGCCAATGTTCAGCAAATGGTGACAGAAGAAACTATTTGCCCAGCTAAAAGGCACTTCTGCAAGCAGGGAAGGTAATGCCAGAGGTGGGAAGGGACTTACTGAAATCAAAGTGTGAGCTTGACCTGTTCCTCAGCATTTGGGCTCTGTTGCAGTCAGGTTCGCATTGCTGGCAGAAATCACCCTACCAAGAGCAGCTTTGGGAAAAAGGGTTTATTTTGGCCTGCAGACTTGAGAGGAAGCTCTACGATGGCAGGGGAAAATGATGGCATGAGCAGAAGGTGGACGTCTCCCCCTGGCCAACATAAGGTTGACAATAGCAACAGGAGAGTGTGCCAAACACTGGCAAGGGGACACTGGCTATAATACTTATAAGCCCACACCCAACAATACACTGCCTCCAGGAGGTGTTAATTCCCAAATCTCCATCAGCTGGGTACCTAGCATTCAGAACACCTAAGTTTATGGGGGACACCTGAATCAAACACCATATTCTTCCCCTGGCTGCCATAAACTGATAACCATACATGATATAAATTGCAATGCATTCAGTTCAACTTTAAAAGTCTCCATAGTTTTTATCAATCCTAATAAGATTCAAACATCACATAATCCAAGGTCTTTTGTTTTTATCAATCCTAATAAGGTTCAAACATTGCACAATCCAAAGTCTCTTAACTGAGCCATAATACAAAAAAAAAATCCCCCCGCAAATGCATAATGGTACGGTATAAACATTCACACTGCAAAAGATGGCATTGGGCATAGCAAAGAAATATTCAACCAATATAAGATTTAAAACAACCAGGGCAAACATCAAACTCTGTAATTCCAAGTCCAACAACTCTAGTCAGTAGCAAGTCTCCAAGTTCAATAATCCTAACCAGCAACAAGTCTCTGGAGTTCCAATTCTGCCCCTCTAGCTAGGCTACTCACAGTCCTGGAAAACTTCATCTGGGGCCGGCAGTTCTCCTTAACAGCCATCTCGTGGTCCCAGCATCTCCACTGCAATTCCATTGGGTCTCTACTGCAACCCACTGGTTCATCCTCATGGCTCCATTGGGTCTCCATGCAAGCATCCAGCAAACCTGCTTCATACTGCCCATGACTGTTTCCAAAACACAAGACTGCATTGAAAACTCAATGACCCTTCTCTTTCCTGCATTTCTTATACTCCATAATACCAGGCTAGGGTGCCAATTGGTTAATCCGAGGGGAATAAAGCAGATTTTGAAGAACAGGACACTCCTTGAGCATCCAGTCCCCTTCAGAAGAATCTACATTCTTCCTGTTGCCCAAGTGTAGATCAGATGGCCCAATCTCAAAGGTTGTAATCTCTCAATTGCAGCTGAATGGGCAGCAGTTTCAGCCTAAAGCTTTCATTTCTGTGCTATATCCCTCTGCTCACACCAGTCTGTTTCTACACAAAGCAACCCTACACAAGTTCTTAGCACACAGGCGCATAACAGCAAGCCTCTCACACAAACTACCTCTAGCCCAGTCCAGGCAAAGCACTTTCTCACCCTCACAAGCCAAACCTCACAGCTCATAGTTCTTACTGCACTCAGGTCTTTCAATTCTGACCAGAATAGTCCATCAAGCTGTACTTACAGCACTGCAAGGCGTCTCTTAGGCCAAAGTTTCAAATCCTTCCACATTCCTCCTGAAAATCAGATCCAAAAGGCCAAAGCCACACAGTCAGGTGCCTAGCAGTAAATGACCCCACTTCTGGTACCAACTGTACTGTTTCAGTCAGGTTCACATTGCTGGCAGAAATCACCCAACCAAGAACAGATTTTTGGGGAAAAAAGGGTTTATTTTGGCTTACAGACTCAAGAGGAAGTTTCATGATAGCAGGAGAAAACAATGGCATGAGCAAAGGCTGGACATCACCCCCTGGCCAACGTAAGGTGGACAATAGCAACAGGAGAGTGTGTGCCAAACATTGGCAAGGGGACACCGCCTATAATATTCATAAGCCCGCCCCCAACAATACACTGCCTCCAGGAGGTGTTAATTCCCAAATCTCCATCAGCTGGAAACCTAGCATTTAGAACACCTAAGTTTATAGGGGACACCTGAATCAAACCACCACAGGCTCCAAGGACAGTTCACTTTTTATAACCCCCATCCTCTTCTTCTTCTTCTTCTGGGTTTGAGCGGTTTTTCTCTTCTAGTGTGAACATCCAGGGTAGAAAGAGCAGAGAACTAGTGGCCAGAGGGGGTGGGAGGTGCCTGGCGCTCTGCTCCAGGTATCCTGTAGCTCACGTGCCACCTCGAAAGTGACCAGGAAAGGACATTGAATGAGAAAAATCCTGCCTGCATGAAGACATGAGGGATAGGTTTGAGCCCAGAGTCTGGGCTGGAGAGACCTAAAGTCAAACCCTGCTGTGCCACCAGGCAGATGCCCCTTGTTCTCATGTAAAGAATGCATCAGGCATCACCTGAAGTGCCTCACCTCCAGGATGGCACTGATGTCCCAAGCCTCCTGCTGGGTATGCTTTCATGAAGCCTGTGGAAAACAAAGCTGTACATGAGTGACTAACAGAACACTTGCAGACTGACAGCTGGTGTCCTCTTAGATCATGAAAAACAGTGCAGATTCCACCTTGGTCTCTCACATTCCCCACTGGGGGAAACAGATGAGACACAATGTAGACACTTGGAGGCTCCACACAGAGGGTCCCAGAGAGCAATAGAGACCTCCCACCGATGTTTGGCATCGGCCTGGGGCTGGGTGAGCAAGCCAATTGCAATGGGTTCATTGGCTAACTCGAGTCTCCCAAAGCCTGAGGGCAAGCCCAGGAGGCTGCGGGTTAGACCTGCCCAGCAAAGCTGCTCCTGAAATCTCGGCTCCCCGAGACTAGAAGAGAGCAGACATTCCTGTTCTGATGTGAGCTACCCAGTGGGTTTGGGTGATTTATGGTGCAGCCACAGATAATTAATACATCATCCTCGTCTCTGTCACTGACCTTGAGCTTTCTCTGCAGCTCTGAGGCAGGCCCTCTTCACTTCTATTTTTCTGATCTTTCTCTCTCGTTTTTTTTTTTTTTAATTTTATCCATGAACAATTTTTATACATGTTTCCACATGTTTTTAATATATATATTTTATGGACAACTTCTATACTTACAGACAACAAACCATGGTATTTCCCTCCCCTCCCCCACTTTCCCCTTCATAACTCTGCTCTCCGTCATATCCCCTCCCTCTCTCTATTAGTCTTTTTTAATTTGATGCCATGATCTTTGTCTGTTTTATACATGCCTCCACCCACAAACAACCCTTTCCTGTGAGACAGGCTCTCTTCTTTGCCCTGTTCCACAGGGAAGGGAACCAGGATTCAGAGAAGGGCAGTTGTCCCCTGCAGAGGCCCTGACCTTGAGGCTTTTGTGGTCAGGTCTAAGAGACAGAGCTCAGATACATGTGATCCCAGAAAATAGGGTTCTGGCAGTCCAGGAGAGAGGAACTGTGGAGTCTGGCTTCCTAGATTGGGAACTAGAATGTCACAAAGACTGCAAACTCTGCCCTTGAGCCCCTGATAAGATAGGGGAGCCGGGCTGCTGGTGAATACTCATATTTGCCTGCAGAGAAACAATCCAGTTTAAACAGTAGTGACAAAAAAAAAATACCTTTCAAAAGGGCATGGAACTTTGCACTTATAAAGCCAAACACCCCACCCCACCCCCAATTCTGTGGCATACCAAGAGACAGGCAAGCATGGGACCGTGCGGATGTCAATGGGGACACAAGGCTGGAGGATCCCTGTCACTCTTGAAGAGTCATGCAGCCTGTAAGGGGCATTGCCGAGGTAGAACCTGGACCTGGCTGTGTTTATGAACTCTCAAGAGATGGAGGGCAGGCTGATAGGGTTCCCCTGAGGGGTAACAGGGTCTTTTTGAAATGGAGAGGTGCTCTGGGCATGGAAGGGTCTCAGAGGGGCAGAGGGAGTAGTGAGGGTGTTCTTAGGATGTGCCAGAGCACAGAGGGGAACATTGCTAGAGGAAAAGAAATGGAAGAGGTGGGTGTGGCAGAAGCGTGCCTAAGAACCTTGAGTGTTAGGAGAAACTGCAGCTGTGGGGGGGTGTGAGGAACAGAGCTTAGGTCTGGGGCCAAAGTCAATGCCGTGCCTAGAGTGGGAAGACAGGCCTGTTTTTCCTGCTGGGTGGAAATAATTCCTGCTATTCTGTTCTCTCTAGGGGGCAGGTGGGGTTCCATCTAGCCCTGGCAAATGCGTTTACTCCATTATCCCCCTTGTGCTGTCCGATGGGGCGGGGGGAGGACCAGATGTGGATAGAAGCCTTTAGTGCCCCAGCGCAGGGTCTCCACGAGCAGGAGCAGCTGGGTGCATTGACTGATGACTGCGTGCAGGGGCCAGGGGCTGAAATCAGCCCGCCCTTTGTTTACTAAACTATATGTCTACAAAGCTGCATCTGCCCAAGGGGACTTTTTCTTTTCTTATTTAGCTAAAAATAAATTATGAGTTAAAATGCTCAGTGCTTAAAAATCCACAATTTAGACTAGTATAAAGTATAAAATTCAGCAGTTGTAGTGTATTCACAATATTGGGCAATCATCACCGCTGTGGGTCCAGAACAGTTTCCGCCATTCCCCAGACTCTCAACTCCCCCTTCCCCATGCTTTGGCAACCCCTGCTCTACATGGGCCTTGTAGATCTCTCTGCATCCTAACTTTCATGTAGATAGAGTCCTCTGGCTTGTGGTCTTTTGTGATTGCCTACTTTCATTTTGCATAATGTTTTCAACTTTTGCCTGTTACAGCCCATTTAAGTACGTCATTTGCTTTATGGGCAAATAATATTCCATTGTGTGGAGAATCTGCTTTTTGTGAAGTCATTCATTAGTTGATGGAATCTGGACTGTATCCACTAGCTATTATGAATAGTGATTTACACAAATTCTTGGACAAGGTTTTCTGTTTGAACCTATGCTTTCCATTCTCTTGGATATATAGCTGGGGATGGGACTGTTGGGTCATATGGTAATTCTGTTTAACATTTTCTAAAAAAAATATTTTATTTAAAAAAAAATTTTTTGTTACTTTTTATTTATTTATTTGAGAGAGACAGAGAAAGAGGAAGATAGAGAGAGAGAGAATGGGCGCGCCAGGGCCTCCAGCCACTGCAAACGAACTCCAGATGCATGTGCTCCTTTGTGTATCTGGCTAACGTGGGTCCTGGGGAATCGAACCTCGAACCAGGGCCCTTGGGCTTCACAGGCAAGCGCTTAACCACTAAGCCATCTCTCCAGCCCAAAATATTTTATTTTTATTTATTTATTTGAGAGAGACAGAGACAGAGAATGGTTGTGCCAGGGCCTCCAGCTGCTGCAAACAAACTCCAGATGCATGCGCCACCTTGTGCATCTGGCTTACGTGGGTCCTGGGGAATCGAACCTGGGTCCTTTGGGTTTATAGTCAAGCACCTTAACTGTTAAGCCATCTTTCCAGCCCAACATTTTTGTTTGTTTGTTTTTCAAGGTAGCTTCTCACTCTAGCCCAGGCTGACCTGGAATTCACTAGCTAGTCTCAGACTGGCCTTGAACTCACAGCAATCCTCCTACCTCTGTCTCCCAAGTGCTGGGATTAAAGGCGTGCACCACACCTGGTCTACCTAGCACTTACTTTTTTAAATTTTTATTTATTTGAGAGAGAGAGAGAGAGAGAAAGAGAGAGCGAATGGGCATGCCAGGGCCTCCAGCCACTGCAAACGAACTCCAGGTGCATGCACCAACTTGTGCATCTGGCTGACATGGGTCCTGGGGAATTGAACCTGGGTCCTTTGGCTTTACAGGCAAATGCCTTAACCGCTAAGCCACCCCTCCAACCCTTTTAAACACTTTTTTTTGCACGTGGCTATGGTGTGGTGTGGGTTGAGGTGTGTATGCACACATGTATGTGGCAGGTGCATGTGCACGTGGGGGCCAGAGAACAACCTTGGGTATGACCCTTAGGAATGCCACTCACCTTTTTTGTTTGTTTGTTTGTTTGTTTTTTCAAGGTAGGGTTTCACACTAGCCCAGGTTGACCTGGAACTCACTGTGGAGTCTCAGGGTGGCCTTGAACTCACGGTGATCCTCCTACCTCTGCCTCCCGAGTGCTGGAATTAAAGGCGTGTGCCATCATGCCCGGTTTTCTTTTCTTTTCTTTTCTTTCTTTCTTTCTTTCTTTTTTTTTTTTTTTTTTTTTTTTTTTTTTGAGGCAGGCTCAACAGACTGGCTTTTTTTCTAATGCAAGAAAGCAACAGTGAGAAATAGAGAAAGAGAGGGAGAGAGAATTGGCATGCCAGGGCCTCCAGCCACTGCAATTGAACTCCAGACATGTGTGCCACCTTGTGCACATGCGCGATCTTGCGAGCTTGCATTATGTTGTGCGTCTGGCTTGCATGTGACCAGGAGTGTCGAACATGGGTCCTTAGGGAAGCACCTTATCTGGTAAGCCATCTCTCCCGCCCCCATTCACCTCTTTTTGAGACAGAGTCTCCCATTAGCCTGGAGCTCAACGATTAGGTTAGACTGACTGGACAGCAGGCCTAAAGGCTTCTCCTGTCTCTGCTTCCCCAGCTATGTGATCACAGGTGTATGATGCCACACATGGCATTTTATGTGGGCTGGGAATCACACTCAGGTCCTCATGCTTGAAAAGCAGGCACTTTACCCACTGAGCATAGCCCCAGTCCTGTTGAACTTTGTGACCTGCCAGATTCTTTTTGCAAAGGAACCCCTCTGTCATACATCCCACACCAGCAGTGCCTGAAGCTCCAGTCTCCACATCCTTGCCAACAATCCTGCTTCTCCGTTTTCTCACTTAGCTTTCCTAGTGGGTGTGGGGGTGACGTCTCATTGTGGTTTTGATTTGCATTTCCCTAACAGCTAATGATATTGAGCATCTTTTCATGTGCTCATTAGCCATCTGTTTCTTCTTTGGGGAAACACCTATTGAAATCCCTTGCCCATTTCTGAATTGTCTTTGTAATGTTGAGTTGTACAGATTCCTCATAAATTCTGGATGCTAGATCTGCAAGATATAAATGATCTGCAAATGTTTTCTCCCATTCTATGGAGACTGCCTTTTTCTACTTCACACCAGGGGATTAGAAATGACCTGCACACAGGAAGCTAGAAAGGAGCCACGAGTGAGGTAGGAGAGGGGAAGGCTTGAGGGAGGGTGATAGCAGATAAGTAAGGAGAGGGGCAGAATACTGAGGGTGGAATGGTCTAGGTGGGGTCAGGAACAGTGGATGGGGAAGAGGAGGGGATGGGAGGAGGGTTAATCAAAACTAAAGAGGTCAGCTGGAGAGATGGCTTAGTGGTTAAGGTGCTTGCCTGTGAAGCCTAAGGACCCAGGTTAGATTCCCCCAAACCCACGTCAGCCAGATGCACAAGGTGGTGCACGCATCTGGAGTTCATTTGCAGTGGCTAGAGGTCCTGGTGCATCCATTTTCTCCCGCTTTCTCTCTCTTTCTTCTCAAAGAAATAAATAAATAAACTAAAGAGGTTATGAATAAGCCATGTATAAACCTACTTCTTTGTTAGCTAACTCAAAAACCTGTAAGTTTAAAAGAAAGAGAGTTTGGGCAGAAGTACTTTGCAGAGGTATAAATGCTATGCCCAGAAGACATAGGTTGTCACAGAAAAATTTCAGTGCCAGGGTTGGGATACCACCCAATGAAGTGTTGTTCATCAAGGGCCCTGAGATTGCCAAACCACTACAGGATGTTGCCAAAGCTCTTGGTTGGCCACCAGAAGTAGATGTTCATACCCTATTGCTGAAGACACTACACACTTTGGTTGTAGGCCACTGAGAAATCAAGCTAGAGGTGACTTAGTGGTTAAGGCACTTGCCTGCGAAGCCCAAGGACCCATGTTTGATTCCCCAATACTCAAGTAAGCCAGATGCACAAGTTGGCACATGCATCTGGAATTTGTTTGCAATGGCTGGAGGCCCTGGAGCTCCCATTCTGTCTTCTTCTATCTGCCTGCTTCTTTCTCTTTCTCTCTCTCTCTAATAAATAAATAAATATTTTTAAATTTTTTTTTAAAAAAAGATTAGAATTATCAGGAGAGTTGGTGACTATAAGGGTCCTTGGCTTCTACTGCCTGGTGGGGCACAGATCCCGATGCCCTAGGTCCTGTTTCTTCACCATCCTCAGGTGATGGTGCTGGGCGTCAAGTGTAGGAAGCAAGTACAGCTCTCTGCCCAGGACTCTTGGGCACACCTCTGGCAGCGGGTCACTGGGGCGGCACAGGCTATGGGTGGCCACCCACCTTGCTTTCCCTGTCTAGAAGCCAAAGCCTGGCTTTACTATTGTCAAAGTGCTGGGAGTGGAGCCTTTCTGGCCACTGCAGCCTGGACTTGGCTACTGTTAAAGGTTCTGGAGAGAAGAACCTCTTGGCCTGTAGCCTGCTCCCTCCACCCCCAGCACCCGGGGCTTGCTGACCCGAGAGTGAGTTCAGGACAGTAAGTGAGGAGGTGGGGATGGGTAGGTGGTTCCATCTCAGGGCAGATGGAATCAAGACCAAATCGAAACATCAGCCAGATCAATCAGTGGTGGGTGCTGCAGCTGTCACCCCTGCCCGCCATTCCCATCAAAACACATCTCCATGTAGGAGCTGCAGCTCCTCCTGAAGGGCCCTTGTATAATAACCCAGTTTTTAAAAGTCTACATTTCTGGGCTGGAGAGATGGCTTAATGGTTAAGGTGCTTGCCTGTGAAGCCTAAGTACCCAAGTTCAATTCCCCAGGACCCATGTAAGCCAGATACACAATGTGGCACATGCATCTGGAGTACATTTGGAGTGGCTGGAGGCCCTAGCGTGCCCATTCTCATTCTCTCTGTCTCTCTTCTCTCTATCTCACTATGCTCACAAATAAATATTTTAAAAAGAATTTGGGGCTGGAGAAGTGGCTTAATGGTTAAGGCGCTTGCCTGCGAAACCTAAGGACCCAGGTTCCATTCCCCAGGACCCATGTAACCCAGATGCATAAGGCGGCACATACTTCTGGAGTTCATTTGCAGGGACTAGAGGCCCTGGCATACTCATTCTCTTCCTGTCTCTTTCTCTCTCTCTCATTTTCCTCTCAAATAAATAAACACATAAATATAAATAAAATATTTGTAAAAATCTACATTTCTTTCTTTCTTTTCCTCTTCTTTCTCTTCCCCCCCTCCCTGTAGTCTGCTTTTCTAAAATCCCCCCTGGTCCTGAGCTTGCAATCAAGGTTGCATTCTCTCAGGTCTTTCTCCCCACAACTTTCTTACTATTGGTGATCTCGGGGTATTTCCAGGTTCTTGCTGTCTTACCAAAAGAACTTAAGGAAGGCAACACCCTGGTCATGATGGAGCAAGAGATTCAAGAGCAAAGTGACAGTAAAGGTTTGAGTACGCTACTGACGGGTAGCAGGCCACTCGAGTGGGGAGTACTCAGGGGCCCCAGGAAGTGGTCTGGAGCTCCTCTCTCAGTTTTTAGGGGAGAATGGCTTGGTTTTTTGGAGGTGTAGTCTGTATGGCGCTCTGTTTTGATCCACAGGCTTGGATTCTATAACATTTTCTCTGCTGCACATCCTTCTTCCCATGATGCATCTGATTTTAATTATGTTCAGTATGTCTACTTATACATTGGCATAAGATGGCAAATAGGGAGTTCTCTCTAAAAGTTCACTTACAGGACTTACAGGGCGCACATGCACCCCAAAGCATTCCAGGCTGGATGACCCCTGTGATGGTTTGAATCAGATGCCCCCATAAACTCACATTGATGTCCGTTTGCTCTGTGTCATGCCACTGACATGTAACTTCTCACAGGGAAGAGCATCTCGTGGTTATTGATGTGTTCCTATTTTGTTTTGTTTTGTTTTTTTTTTCTGAGGCAGGATATTACTCGAGCTCAGGCTGACCTTGAACTCATGGCAGTCCTCCTATCTCAACCTCCCAAGGGCTGCGATTAAAGATATGATTCTACCATGCCTGGCTTTGATATATACTTTGTTGTTCTTTTTCTAATTGGTTTTTTGAAGTTTGCATACATAGTAATGGTTTTTTCTTTATTATGGCTCATGTGTTATTATACATTACCATTCATTTCCCTCCCCTATGCTCCATCCCCCTTCTAGCTGGCTCCCTCCACTGCCCATTTAGTCTCCTTTCTGCTTTCTTAATCACATGTATTTCATCATTCTGTTTTTCTCTCCCTCCCCTCCCATGATCCCCATTCTAATTCTGTGACCTGCATATACACACTAGCCATGTCAAGTCTACGTCCTACGTATCAGAGAAAACACGCACTTACTGATGTTTTCTAAGTGTCTAGAATGGAACTGGGTACACAGAGAGTGCTGACGTATTAATAGATTGTTTTAAAATTTTTTACTGTAAGCATTTCAGATAATTTAAAGCATCTCAAATCCTTTGTAATGCCAGGCAGGGCATAAACAAATTCTCACATCCGTCCATCAGCTATCCCATTGTCTGTCATACATTCATCCATATCTATTCATCTGTTTTCCACCCACCCTCCCACCCACTCTTGCCTGTCTGCCTGACCGTGACCCATCCAACGTGTGTGTCCAAACAGTCTTTGAACAAATGCTGTGGGAGCATCTAGCCTTAGCCAAGCCATGTGCTAGGCTCTACAGTCAGATCCATGACAACACACCTCAGACCCCTGGGAAGGGGGAGATGGGAAGACTCAGCCCTCTCTTACATGTTCAGCTGGATTAATATGTGCTTCAGGGTGTCTGCATAAGGAACACAGGGTCTGGTGTGTTCAAGTACAGAATGACACCCACAGCAGCAAGCTGGAGAGCTGGAGGTGGGGAAGGTGGGAGGAAGAGGGAAGTGGGTCTTGGTACTTCCCACCCCCCTCATCCCTGACTACTCTGCCTGCACTGGGCAACACATCTGAGGCATTGGGGCTTCTGCTTCTCTCCCCAGGGACTGGAGGAAGAGCCTCCCCTGCCCCAGCACAACGACACACATGATAGAATTAGTTAAAGCAGGTGAAGAAATGATTTTACTGGTGTATCTTAACCTGGCTGCACATTCTAATTTCCCCAACCCCAACTCCAACTCCGGGGAAGTTGATGCCCAAACCCTACCTATGAATGTGCCCATCTGAGCCTCCAGGGATGCAGCCCTGGTGTGTTGCTGTTTCTAAGAAGCTTCTGGGGTATTCTAATCTGCAGCCTGGGCTTGCGCACCATCCAAGCTAGAGCAGTTTAATCAATGGCTCTTATCTGTTTCCTTGATCTTGAATATTGCAGCTGGAGAAAAGCAACTTTAATTAGAGGAGGTAAACCATTTGTGACAATGCGGAGGACAATGCCTGGACACATTCAAGGGCTTAACAAGTTCCGTCTTTCTTGTCATCCTGGCCTGATTTGTTTCTGATGGGGCTTATGCCGTGGTAAAATTCATATTCAAAAGGCTAGTTTCTGGAGGGGAGAGCTAAATGTGGGTGGAAACGAGGAAGTGAGAGGTGGATAAAGACTCTCAAAGGTAGAAAAGCCGCAGGGAAGAACCTGGGGTTGGGGGAGGGAAGAGACCAAACGGCATTTTCCAGAGTTAATGAGTCACAGTAAATATAAAAATGACAAAGAAAGGTATATGAGAAAATCCTGAATAGGCCAAAACTAGTATGGTGGAAGCCAGGAAGGAGGGGCTGGTGGAAGTCTCCTGGGAGGGAACAAGGACAGCGGACTCTTCCTCCCATAGCCCTATGGCAATAGCTGCTGGGTGCGTTCAGATCCTTTAAGATACGGGCACCATGACAACAGATGTGCTAGGGATTGTTCAGGGAGCCCCTGTGATGAGTGAAGGGCAGTGGCCAGAGCCTCAGGTGACAATGTGAGTGATGGCCTTCACTCCTCACCTGCCAAGGGGCGGCTGGAGGGGCTTGGTAAGAAGAGCCTGTGATAGCTGTTCATCCTGGCTCTCCTGGAGGAGCCCTTGAGCACAGGCTGGCGTTAGAGGGGCTCTGTGTGGAAAGAAAAAAAAAATAATAAAAGGCCCAGCTCTCTATCCACCATGTAGAACAGCCTGGGGCAGAGCACTGAGAAGCAACAGCTGCAGGCTGTCAGTTAGATTCTGACAGGGGCACTTAGAAAGTGACCCGAATACTCATCCAATCAATTAGTGTTCTTGGACTAGATGGAAAGCTCTGTGCTACGCCTGGTGGGTCTAACAGTGAGCAAGGTAGGCGTGCCCCTGCCTTCTACAAGCAGGGGAGGCAGATGTTCCACCATGTGTGCCTTGCGACAACTAGGAGCGGCCGTGGGTCTCCAGGAGCTGAGGGGAGCAGGCGACGTAACATCCAAACTGGCACCCTTTCTATAAACCAGAAGAACAATTAAATTTGGGCTGGAGAGATGGCTTAGCAGTTAAGGCACTTGCCTGTGAAGCCTAAGGACCCAGGTTTGATTCTCCAGGTCCCACGTAAGCCAGATGCACATGGTGGCACATGAGTCTGGAGTTCGTTTGTGGTGGTTAGAGGCACTGGCACACCCATTCTCACTCTCTCTCTCTCTCTCTCTCTCTCTCTCTCTCTCTCTGTGTGTGTGTGTGTGTGTGTTTCTAATATATAAGTAAATAAAAATAAACCAAACTGGCACCCTTTCTAGAAAGTGGGCGTCATTGACAGCTGTACCTGGACAACTAATTGGCACCCACTGGTGCTGTCGTGGGTCAGTGGAGCACATGGAGATCCTGACACAAAGAAGAACCATTGGGAAATCAGGGAAGGCTTCCCCAGGGAAGCGGTGTTTGAGCTAAGACCTCAGAGGGAGTCCAGTGCCATTGCATGTCGGAGTCTGCGGACCCTTCCTGGATGGCTGTGACCACAGTGTTGGCTGACTGTTCCATGGTTACCTTTATTTAAGGGATGCAGGGACTCCTTCATGGGAGTTGTCACACTTGTTGGAGAGCCCTGCCTGAGATTCTTGTCATGACATCAAAATGAGCAGGCAGGTCACCCAGAGCATAGGCTGCCCTGCCTCTTATCATGTGACCCAGAGCATAAACTTTGGGGTCCTAGTGGCTTCCCATCCTAACCCACTGGCACTGATATTTTTCTTTTTCCTCTTCTTTCTTTTAGAAATCCATGGATCTGTTTTACCCCTATCTTTTTTTATTTTTCATTATGATAATTACACTATTGTAGTCAGCTGCGCGTTGCTGGAATGAATCTCCAAACCAGACACAGTTTATAGGAGGAACGGAATTTATTTGAAGCTTACAGATCCAAGGGAAGTTCCATAACGGTGGTAGAAGCTGGCCCCCTTTCACAGGTCCATGCAGAGAAAAATACCACGGCCAGCACCATCAGCAGGCACGCTCTGGGAACCCCAGGCAGAGCTCAAGCACTCTGCATGTCTTTAGGCTGGAATTCAGATCCGCCTCCAAACACACCTTAGGGCTGGACCCTGGGATCCACCCACAGTGACACCTCCTCCAGCCAGGCAGCTGGAGATCTAATAAGTTAGAAGTTTTAATAAACTCCTGCATCTACTGGGATTATCCATTCAAACTGCCACATGCGCATGATATAAAACTAAGCATTTTAAGGTGCGGAGCTCAGTAGCATTGTCCATTTGGGAAGAGGAGCTAAGTATATTTGCACGGTGGTGCAGCCATCCCTACCAACCAACTCCAGAACTCGCCCCTCTTCCCAAATGGAAACGCTGTGCACATTAAACACTACCTCCCAGCCCCAGCCCCCAGCTTCCACCGTGTCGCTTTCTGTCTCTCTGAATTTGACTATTCTAGAGACTGCACATAAATGGAATCTTGTGATTGTATTATTTCATGACATGCGCCTTTATCCACGTGGCAGCATGTGCGAAAATGTCTTTTCTTTCTGAGGTCGAATACTGTTCAACTTTCCGCTCCTCCTTTGAGGGCCTCTTGCTTCGCTTCCACCTTTTGGCTCTTTGTGAATAAGGCAACCATAAACATGGGTGCGCAAACATCTGTTCCGGTCCTTACTGGGTGTGTTACTTTCTCATGGCTGTAAGCACATACCTCAAGAAAGCCAACTTACATGAGGAAAGGCTTGTTTCTGGCTCACGACTTAAGACCATGATTGGCTGGTTTAATTGTTTCTGGGCCTGTGGTGAGGAAGTGTAAGAACAGCATAGCAGAACAGCATGGTGGAGCAGTTGCTTATCTCATGTGGTCCAGGAAGCAGAGAGAGAGAGAGAGAAACATAGGTGATAGATGATAGATAGATAGATAGATACATAGATAGATAGATAGATAGATAGATAAGAGAGAGAGAGAGATAGAGAGATAAGATACTCCCTTCAGCAGTATGGCCCCAGTGACCTTTCTTCAACTTAGCCCCACTTTCTAACATCTCATTCCAGCTATGAACGTATCAACGAATTCATCCTTTAATGACGTTAGCACCCTCATGATCCTGTCACCTTTCAATACTGCTACCAGTTGGGAGCCAAGCCTTTAACATATGAGCCTTTAGAGAGGGACACATCGTGACCAAACCACAATACCCATTTGCAGTTTTCTTGTGTATGAACAAGGAGTGGGATTTCCGGATCAGCTGTTTTCTACAGAGGTGGACCATCTTACATTTCCACCAAAACACATCTTTACATCTTTTTTTAAAACTGTTTTATTGACCACTTCCATGACTGTAGACTATGTCATGATTATTCCCTCCCCAGCTTTCCCCTTCACAAATCCACTCTCTATTATATCCTCTCCCTCTCAATTAGTCTCTCTTTCATTTTGATGTCATCTTTTCTTCCTATTATGAGGGTCTTGTGTGGGTAATCCCAGGCACTGTGAGATCATGGATAGCCAGGCCATTTTCTGTCTGAAAAGTGCATGGGAGTACTAGCCTTACTTTGGCTCTTACATTCTTTCCATCACATCTTCTGCAATGGACCCTGAGCATTGGAGGGCTTGATAGAGTTGTTTCAGTGCTGAGCACTCCTCTGTTACTTCTCAGCATTATGGTGCCTTTTGAGTCATCCCGGAGGTCACCACTGTCCTGAAAAGAGAAGTTTCTCTAACCAAAAGTGAGAGAAGCATTAATATGTGGGTATGAACATTGAGAAAAGTGCTTACAGGGCACTTTGGTGAGCATAATATATGCATTTAGCCAGACACCAGCAGGAGTTACTCCCCTAGGGCTCATTACCTCCCCCATCATCTCTACATCTTCATTAGCACATCTTGATTTCTTTTACTTTTTAAGGACAAGTTTTTTTTTGTTTTTGTTTTTGTTTTTGTATGTG
This sequence comes from Dipus sagitta, assembly GCA_036346955.1. Lineage (NCBI taxonomy): Eukaryota > Metazoa > Chordata > Mammalia > Rodentia > Dipodidae > Dipus > Dipus sagitta. The sequence continues at coordinate 18,562,949 of CM070787.1, read as the reverse complement.
TGTGTGTGTGGTTTTTCAAGGTAGGGTTTCACTTTAGCTCAGGCTGGCCTTGAAATCATGGCGATCCTCCTGCCTCTGCCTCCCAAGTGCTGGGATTAAAGGTGTGTGTCACCACGCCCAGCTCACAAGTGTGGTTTATTTTTTTAATTTTAAGATAATTATAGATTCAATACAGCTACTTAAAAGAAATGCTACACTGAAGTCCCTCCCACATACTCTTCCACCATTTTCCAAGGGTAGCACCTTCTCTGTTTGCATATGTGTGTTGTGTACATATCTATGTTCATGTGTATATGTGTGTGGATATGCGCGCACATCTGTGCACATGTATTGTAAATCAGAGGTTGACGTTGAGTGTCATCTTCAACCATTCTCCACATTATTTTTTTGAAGATTTTAAAATATTTCACTTATTTATTGGAGAGAGACCAACAGAGAGAGAGAGAGAGAGAGAGAGAGGGAGAGAGAGAGAAGGAGGCAGATAGAATGGGCACACCAGGACCTCCAGCCACTGCAAACGAACTCCAGGTGCATGCACCACCTTGTGCATCTGGCTTACATGGGGTCCTGGACAATCAAACCTGGGCCCTTAGGCTTTGTAGGCAAGTGCCTTAACTGCTAAGCCATCTCTTCAGCTCTCCACCTTATTTCTTTAAAAATATTTTATTTATTTAAGTGATAGAGAGAGGAGGATAGAGAAAGAGAGCGAATGGGCACACCAGGGCCTCCAGCCACTGCAGACTAACTCCAGACATGTGCACCACCTTGTGCATCTGGCTTACGTGGGTCCTGGGCGATCAAACCTGGGTCCTTAGGCTTCGCAGGCAAGTGCCTTAACGGCTCAGCCATCTCTCCAGCCCTCCACCTTATTTTTTGAGATAGGGTCTCCACCGAACCTGGAGCACATCCATTCAGCTAGACTAGCTAGCCAAAGAGCCCCAGGGACCCTGTCTCCACCTCCCTAGTGCTGAGATTACAGGCATGCACCACCAGCCCCAGCTTTTCACATGAGCGCTGCCGAGGGAACTCAGGCCCACTTGCTTGCATAGCAAGTTCTCCACCACCTGAGCCAGCACTCCAGCCCCAAGGGTACATCTCATATCACTACTGCACAATGTCACAACTAGAATGGGAGCATCAATGCATCGATGGCCTTACTCAGATTGTGCCAGCTTAACAAGGACTCATTAGTGTGCTTGCGTGTGTGTGTGTGTGTGTGTGTGTGTGTGTGTGTGTGTAGTTTGTTTATTCATTTTTAGCACACCCATAGATTCATGGGGCCCGCTACAGTCAAGGCACCAAAAGATTCTAGCATAAGGATTCCAAAAAGCGATATTTAAAACAAATTATCCAAATATTTGGGAAAAACTTGGACTACACAGAACTAAAGTGCACAGTGTAATAAACATCTTTGTATTGTCATCCAACTTCAACTCTCACCACCGAACTCATTTCCTCCATGGCCTCACCTACTCTCATGTGATTTTTTTTTTTTCCCCATAGCTTTCAGGCTTTTCATCATTTCATCTGCAATTATTTCAGAATAAACCTCTAGGAGACAGGACAGAACCATCATTCCATCCTCATGTCCATTCCCCTGCTCCCAGCCGTCAGTTATTCCCAAAGAGCATTGTAAGTGTTTCTTCTCCAAGAACAACGCGGCCACGTCCTTGAATGGGCATAGGTACACAGGATGTCAATATTTTGCTTTAGGGTGATCGATAAGAGTCACATTTTCTTTTGTGTTCATGCCCACGGACAACCCATCAGAAAACGCTGCCCTCTGTTGTCAAAATAGAGTCACCAGGAAGCCACACGCCACTCCCTCACTCCTTGGCTCTTGTCCAGCCTCGCACATTTCCCACCTAGACCTCCATCGCAGCCTCCAACCTGGCTGGCTGTATCTGTCTGTTTTTATTCAGCAGAGACAGGGGGGCTGGAGGGGGCACCATGCTGTGTGGAATGGGCATGCCAGGGCCTCCCACCACTGCAAACCAACTTCAGATACATACACCACTTTGTGCATCTGTTACATGGGTACTGGGGACTTGAACCCTGGGCTGCCAGGCTTTGCATGCAGGCACCTTTAGCCACAGAACCATCTCTCCAGCCCTGTAGATTTCTCTTGACTCTCTCACTGCCTTCTTCTGGTGTTATGTGTGAGTATAGCAGACCTTGGTATCCACAAGGGATTGGTGCCAGGATTCCCCCCAGAGATCCAAAAATCTACAGATGCTCAAGTCCTATATGTCACATACATGGTGTTCACACGGAACCTGCATAGTTCTCCCATATACTTTAAATCATCACAGAGTACTTGTAACACCAAACAAAATATAGATGCCATATGGATCCTTGTCACCCTGCATTGTTCAGGGGAGAAACGTGTGCCCAGGATAGACACAATTTTTATCTTCTGAATATTTCTTCATTTTATTTATTTATTATTATTATTTTTTTTATTTTTGGTTTTTCAAAGTAGGGTCTCACTCTATCCCAGGCTGACCTGGAATTCACTATGTAGTCTCAGGGTGGCCTCGAACTCCCAGTGATCCTGCTACCTCTGCCTCCCGAGTGCTGGGATAAAGGCGTGTGCCACCACGCCCGGCTTATTTTATTTTATTTTTTTAATGAGAGAGAGATAATTGTCACACTAGGGTCTTAGCCACTGCAAATGAAATCCAGGCGCATGCACCACCCTGTGCGCGTGTGTCACCTTGTGCATCTGGCTTAAGTGGGTCCTGGGGAGTCAAACCTGGGTCCTTATGCTTCACAGGCAAGTGCCTTAACTGCTAAGGCATCTCTCTGGCCCCCATTTTCGGAATATTTCTATCTGTGGTGGGTTGGAGCTGGGGATGTGGAGCCGAGGGATATGAAGGCCTCTGGACCTTACATTTGCACAGTACAGCCTCTGAGCGGCCTGCTCTTTGCCTCAGCAGGCACAAAACCAGTGGCTTCTACAGACTGCCCATGAGGGTGCTCTGTGAGGCTGATGGAGGAAGTCAGGTGGGTCCTTCCCCGGGGATTGCTGGGGTCTCTCCCATCACATTTCCCTGTCATGTGTCACATATCCTCCCTCTGGCCACAGGACACCCTTCCTGCAGTTTCCTCTCCGTGAACTCTCCTCCAATAACCCACTTTCTGCGAGGATCCTGCTTCACCATGATCCTGCTGGGCTTTCACTGCTCTGTCTTCCGTACATGCCCACACCCTCTCTCTGATTCCCTGGTTGTTTTTGTCCTGCACCATTTACCACTTTCTCATAGTTATGCCACACAGGCAGGGAGCCTGTCTCTCCCGAAAGCAAGCCTTCCAGGTAACGAAGCCCTACATGGAGAGGGCCACAGGCAGGGTGTTGCATTCAGGTTCGCGTTGCTGGTAGAAATCACCCAACCAAGAGCAGCTTTGGAAAAAAAAGAAGGGCTTATTGTGGCTTACAGGTTCGAGGGGGAAGCTCCATGATGACAGGGTAAAACAACATGAGCAGAGGGTGGACATCACCCCCTGGCCAACATCAGGTGGACAATAGCAACAGGAGAGTGTGCCAAACACTGGCAAGAGGAAGCTGGCTATAACACCCATAAGCCCGCCCCCAGCAATACACCTCCTCCAGGAGGCTTTAGTTTCCAATTGCCATCAGTTGGGGAACCTAGCATTCAGAACACCTAAGTTTATGGGGGACTCCTGACTCAAACCCCCACAGAGGATTCTTACCTCCGCATGGCTCCCCTGCCCCAGGCCCAGAGACAGACTGACTGTCCACTGTCGTGGTACGTAAGTCACATACCAGCCAGGCCCATTGTTCTTCTACTTGCCCCTTACCTGGGAATGTCCTTGAGATTTTTCAAACATCGGCCTTAGCCAGAAAACATAGTGTCTTTAAGTTTAGTTAAGTGATGTCAGCCAACCTTAGACCCATTTCCTCGGGGCACACCTCCTTCTCTCCCTTCTCTCTCACACTGTGTTCTCCTTGGGTGGGCTGAAGGTTTCCTCCAGACCCCACCACTCGGTTGGCCCTAACAAGCCCCTGCCTGATGGTTGATTGAATCCATCTCTCTCTGGAATTCCAATCCTCCCTAAAGCCTAACATCCATGTGATACGTACATTCCACCTACCAATGTTGTTTGTCACCCGATCTTCTGGCTGGGGCAGCCATGTCTTTGTGACACCTCATACAACCCCCAAAGGTCCTCAGTCACACAGACAACAGTGTGACATAGCAAAGGTAACTAATAGAACTGCGCGATAGTGGCCCTGGCCCCCTTCTTACTGTCTCTCAAGTACTTAGAGAAGTAAGTGTGCTTGGTATAGTCAGTTCTCCCAAAAATTTTCTTTTCCTTTTCTTTTTCTTTTTTTTTCTTTTGGTTTTTTGAGGTAGGGTCTCACTCTAGCCCAGGCTGACCTGGAATTCACTATGGAGTCTCAGGGTGGCCTTGAACTCACGGCAATCCTCCTACCTCTGCCTCCCGAGTGCTGGGATTAAAGGCGTGCGCCACCACGCCCAGCTCCAAAAAGTTTCTTTAAGGACCATTAATCCCTTTTGTTCCCCCAGAAAAGGGGATCCTTATCTGGAGGGTCAAGGGGAGCAACCGCATCTTGTGAGTCACCTGCTGCTGTGGTTGCAGCTGATTTCCCTCTCAGTGCTGAGACCCCCTTGCCACATGGGAGTCCGGTGCCATTGGACATGCTGCCTTTGATGCCAGTGGGGAGGGGGACCTGGTCAGTAGTGCTCTTGTGGGACCAGGCTGATGACAGCCTTCTCCGAAGTCACCATCCACACTCAGGTCCCATCCTGTGGGCTGTGATTCATCCTGTCCGGAGGGGCCGGACTACACCGTGGGCTCAGGAGGCATTTCCCAGTGAACAGGAATTGCCTTCCTGGCTCTGCATCCACTGACTCCACAGTTGGCCTTGATCCTTAGACCGAGTCTCCCCAAGGGGGAGGTGGGAGACGTTCTTGCTTGCCGGGTTGACGCTTTGGACCTGTGAGAGGCCAGGCTTCCAGGATGCCTCAGGCAAAATGCAAGGGTGTTCTTGTGCTGCTTTTCCTCGATTCTCCCCATGGCCTTGAGACGTGGTGCAGCCAGAGCCCTCACCCTGCCCTGCTCTGCGTGGCTCCTTTTTTCTTGTCAGTGTTCAGTCCTGTCTGGCCAGCTCACTTGTTATCTCCTGGTGGGGTGGCTTTCTTTGCTTTGCCCTCCTTCCCTCCCCCCCACCCCCAGGGGCCAGGGCTTAGAGATGCTTGATTGAAAGTGCTGTGAGAAGCAGGAGAGACTTCATAAAGGACAGTGATGAGAGGAGCCATTAGGTATTAATGCCACCCACCATCACCGCACGGCCAGGCGGGCTTCTCTCGGGTCAGCTGGGCTGGGGTTAATTAGCTTCTGGACTTCTTAGCTGTGGGGTGTCTCCTTTGTCATCCCGTGCCTGGCCTTGCTCAGCTCTGGCAGGATGACATCTGGAAGCAGGGACTGACAGGAGACCAGCACTGCAAGGGGAAGCCCCTCAGGCCTGCAGCCATGCCCGATGGAGAAACTGAGGCTGGCGAAGGTGGGGAATGACCCCGAGTGCCTTAGCAGAACCACAGTTAGAACTTAGCTCTCTCGTATTGGAGTCTGAGGCTCTGTCTGCCTTAGAATCCTTCCGTCCATTCTACAAGCCAGTCCCTAGCATGAAGGATGGGTCTTTAGGGATGACTAAGCCAGAGGGAGACCCCCGCTCCCCTGGACTCACTCTGCAGTAGAGGATACCCCAATGAAAAGCCCAGCAAGCAAATAACCGGATGATAGCTAAGTATGGAAAGGGTCTCAAAGGAGACCCACCGTGCAGTGAGAGATGACTATGGACTGACAGGGTACCTTGGTTTGGATATCTTTGCTCCTACAGACTCATACAAAGACTCAACTGTCAAAGTGAGATCTATAATTCAGACGTGACTAGGTTACTGGGTGCCACCTTTGCAAATGGATTCATGTGTTGCTCTGAGACCAGAGTCCAGGATCATTGGTTTTCTGGAGATGGACTGGTTCTTGTGGGCATGGATAATTCTCACAAAAGCAGGTTATTGCAGAAGGGCTTGGTACCTCCCTCTTGCTCTCTGGGATATATCCCACCAGCTGGCCCTTCTGTCTTCCCATCATGCACCAGTAATGGAAGCTGTGACAGACCAATCCTGGACTTCCAGCTCCAGAACTATGAGTAGATCAACATCTCTCCTTTATTACTTACCCAACCCCATTTTTTAATATTGTTTATTTGACAGAGAGCGAGGGAGGGAGGGAGAAAATGGGCACGCCAGGGCCTCCAGCCACTGCAAATGAACTCCATATGCATGCACCCCCTTGTGCATCTGGCTAACATGGGTCCTGGGGAATTGAACCTGGGTCCTTTGGCTTTGCAGGCAAATGCCCTAACCGCTAAGCCATCCCACCATCCACAACCCCATGGTTTTTTTTTTTTTTTTTTTTGGTTTTTCTTTTTGGTTTTTCGAGGTAGGGTCTCACTCTAGCCCAGGCTGACCTGGAATTCACTATGGAGTCTCAGGGTGGCCTCGAACTCACGGCAATCCTCCTACCTCTGCCTCCCGAGTGCTGGGATTAAAGGCGTGCGCCACCACGCCCGGCTCAACCCCATGGTTTTTGTTTCAGTAACAAAACATGGACTGAGACACAGGGACTCAGGAGAAAACCTCTCTGGGGAGATGATTTTATTTCCCTAAAATAGTGAGGTTTTTTTTTTGTTTGTTTGTTTTGGTTTTTCGAGGTAGGGTTTCACTCTAGCTCAGGCTGACCTAGAATTCACTAGGTAGTCTATGTAGTCTCAGGGTGGTCTCCAACTCATGGTGATCCACCTACCTCTGCCTTCTAAGTGCTGGAATTAAAGGTGTGTGCCACCACGCCCTTTGTGGAATCTTGGCTAATTTATAAATAAAGGTGATGTACTAGGAGAATATTATAGAATATTATAATTTTTTTCAACCTTAGTGATGAGTGGATCCAGGTCTGGGGAATCAGAGACTGAACATCACAGAAAGGGAGGCCAGCAGATCCCATGAGCCTCATGGGGAAGGAATACAACATGGCCTCCAAAGGAGTCTGGCTAGAAAACCCGAACTGAATCTGCTCCATTTTCTAACCTACCCCTACCTGCAGACACTCATAAGGCAAGTCATGCATGCCACATGTGGAAGGTGGCATTTTCTAGAAATAGCACAAAAAGTGTAAGTGGCGATAAATGAAATCAATCATAATAACATCTAATGTATTATGTAGCATGTAACTGATACATACATGATAAATGAAATGGATTCCAGTATTCTCGAATGCACTTGACATTTGAAACACAACTCAGTTGGGATCAGCCACATTTCAAATGCACGTGTGGCCGGTGGTCACCATTCTGCACTGGACAGCTGTGATTCAACTCCCAGCTCCAGAGAAATCAGGGGACAGAGGGGCATGCTCATTAATACTACTGTTGTACAACCAGCAAAACCAGATTCTGGAAGCTACAGGAAAGACAACTGAGTTTTGTGTTTTGTTTTGTTTTTCCAAAGAAATACATTGTGAGGGGGAAAGCTAATGGAGAAGGAACTTAAACATCTGCAAGTCCTGCTACGTGGCCACAGTGTGTGGCTGTTGTTTGGTTCCCGACTGCAACAAATCATGCATATGATCCTTCTAATGTTTCTGAAAAAAATTAGAAACACAAACACTGAGAATTTGAATATGTCCAGGAGTTATTGTTTTAGATGTGATAATGGCCTTGTGGTTATGTTGTTTGGAATCACTACCTTTTAAAGAGACACACTAAAATATTTATAAAGGCACACTGAAATAATGTGAAATCTGGAATTTTCTTCCAAATAATGTAGGAGGAGAGAAGTGGGTGGGGATCAAATGAAATGAAGTCATTATGGTGATGGGAGTGGTAGGTATATGGTATGTATTATATATCCTGTCTATATTTGTTTATTTGTAGTTCCCCTTAGTTAAAAAAAAAAAAGAGAGAGGGAGAGAGAGATGTTTGGGGATAGTGGATGTGGTAGTTTGAAACTAATGTACCCATAGACTGAAGTGTTTTATTAAAACTGAGTCCATAGCTTCAGCCCCTAGCAGGCAGACTCCTGCTAGTCCGGGGGATGTTACTGGGGGTGGATCTGAGGTCCAGCCTAAAGCTTTGCAGAGAGGTCTTGAGCTCTGGCTGTGCCTGCTTGTGCTGCTGGCTGTTGGGTGGTCTCCCTCTGCTTGGATTGATGAATGGGAGCCGGCTTCTTCCGCAATTTGATGGAACGTCTCCTGGGTCTGTGTATCAGACAGCTTCAGGTTCGCTGAGATGAACTTTCAGACCAGACACAGTTATGGAGGAAGGGATATTTATTGAAGCTTACAGATCCAGGGGAAGTTCTATAAAGGTAGAAGAAACTGGCCTGCCTTCACAGGACCAAGCAGAGAGAGAGAAGTACAAGCCTAAAAACCACACAGCACAGCACACTTCAAGAACTCCAGCTAGGCGCACTTTGCATATCTTTAGATTGAAACTGAAACCCACCACCACACCTTAAGATCCACACAATGGCACTGCCTCCAGCCAGGTGGCTAAAGATGCAAACTACAAACAAATAACTGAAATATACTGGGGGCCATCTATTCTATTCAAACCACCACAGTCTGTAAGTTTGAAATAAACCTCTTCCTCCCATAACTATGTCTGGTTTGAAAATTCATCCCAGCAACGTGGAGGACACAAAACAGCAAGTTCCAGAAGGGTAGGGATGCCTGTCTGCCTTGACCAACAAGAGGTACTTCCTCTGGTCGGAATGTGGCAGGTGTCCCCCTAAAGATTCATATGTAAAGGCTTTCTCCCCAGGGTGTCACTGCCAGAGGTGCTGTAGTCCTATTGGGAGGTCCTAAGGTCACTGGGGGTGTTTCCTCTAAGGGGGATTGTGAGACTAGATCTCTCACCTGGCTGGAGATGTGAGGGCATTCCCTATGATGTGTCACCCTTGCCAGAAGCACAAATGAAAGGAGCTGATCCATCGTGAACTTGAGCCTACTAAGTAGGCACTAAGTAAACCTCTTCTCTTATGAGCTAATTGCCTCTGGTATTTCACTGTACTAACACAAAGCTGGCCAAGACATCACTTGATAGATTTATTTTGCAGTTATTTTTGTTCCTAAGGATCGTAGGGTATAACCTTTCCAAGCTGTACAATCAAATCACTTGGCCTCTAAAGCCAATTCATCTCTGTATGGTAGTTTTTGAAGATTTGTCTCTTTTTTTTTTTTTTTTTTTACCTTTAGTGATTCTTTTTTTTTCAAACATTATTTTTACCTTACAAATGGGTAAACTACTTAGATGAGTCCCAGCTGAAATCTACAAAAGTGGGGGGGTATTCAGAGTAGCCCCACTTTAATCCCTGACAACTTCCATCTGAGCTAGAGAAACCAGGAGTGAAGACGGGGGGGTCTCTCCTTGCGGGTGAAGGGCTGAGCTCCACCTCCTTAGAGTCTGAAACTCAGAAGGGCAATGAGATCCGGTGGGTAGATTTTACCCGTCTGGTGGCGGCATACTGACAGCCCTTGCTGCGTGGCCTTACTCCTGATGTTCCTCAGGCACTGCTTCGCTTCCTTCCTGGTCCGTGGCCAGTCTCCAGTCTTCACTGAATGAAACCCACCAACTCTCTTTGGTTTACAGTAACCCGAGTCTGTCTGTGGCTGCTGGCATCCCGAAAACTCTAGCTAAAATCCCAGGCTATTAGCAGTACATTGCACAATTTGGTAATTTAATCCCAGTTTTGCTAAACCAGCTCCAGAGTGGAAGACATCCCAGCGCCAGGCAAGCTGGAGATGTGGGTGTGGCTATAGAGGGAAGTGGGTGGGGCCAGAGAGAAATGGGTGTGGCCAAGGCGCATGCGTTGAAGGTATCACCGGGTGATTCATGTTCCTGAAGCTCCTACCTAGTGATTTCACCTGAAGGTCTTCAGGGCCTGTGCCTAGGATGTGTTCCTGAGCTTGCCACTCCTTAATGCCCCTTAGCTTAACATCCGCCGCCACATGTCATCTCAGAGCGGAGCCCTTATGGTTTCCAACATAGCTCAGTTGTGATAACTGGTCTGAGGAACATCCTTTGAAGCTCGGATTTTTGTTTGCTCGTTAATTGCCTCTGTATTGAGTCTTCCTGACTCTATCGCTGGCTAAAGGTGAAGCCAGGCTTGGAACAGCAGGGACTGGAGCGACTACAAGAACGTGTGACTATGAGGTTCCTGGTGATTCCTGTCATGCAAGAATGGATACCACTGTTGCTAGGCATCTTGGTTTTCATGAGAATCTAAAGACAAGAGAATTTGTGTAAAAAAAAAAAAAAAAATTTTTTTTTTTTTTTTTTTGACATATGGTTTTGCTCTAGCCTAGGCTGACCTGGAATTCACTATGTAGTCTCAGGCTGGCCTTCAACTCACAGTGATACTCCTTCCTTTGCCTCCCCAGTGCTGGGATTAAAGGCATGTGACACCCATGCCTGTCTAAAATGTTCTTTTTTAAAATATTTAATTAGTTAATTAATTTTCAAGCAGATAGAGAGGAGAGAGGTGGGGGGTACAGAATGGGTGTGCTAGGATATGTAACCATTGGAAACGAATTCCAGATGCATGTGTCATTTTTCTGCATCTGGCTTACATAGGTGCTGGAGAATCAAACCTGGGTCATGTATGTCAAAGCCTCTCCTACCTAGGAAAGATCACGCCCACCCTGGGGCCCAGCAAAGCAACCAAAGTCCTATGCCAGCCCTGTGGTCCCTGTAGAATTAACTTATTTATTTATTTATTTAGTTAGTTAGTTAGTTAGTTAGATTAGGGCCTCAGTCACTGCAGTGGAATGCGAGACGCTTGCGCCACCAAGTGGGCAAGTGCAACCTTGCGCTTTGCCTCACCTTTGTGTGTCTGGCTAACATGGGATCTGGAGAGTAGAACATGGGTCCTTAGGCTTTGCAGGCAAGTGCCTTAACTGCTAAGCCATCTCTCCAGCCCTAACTTCTTTCTTAATTCTTCCATGAGCACAGCCCTATTGGGCCTGGCAAACTGGACATCAAACACTGTTGCTCTCATTCCTGACTCCCTCAATAAAGCCCTTCCTCTATTGCCTTCCAGTCCCTGATATTCATGGGAAGCTCAGCCAATGATAGCCAAGTGTCCCTAATGGCTCCTACGAGCCAGTCCACCAGGGACTGCTTTCCTTTGTATAGCCTCAGGCGATATCGCCTTTGTCTCAAGAGGGGATGAATAGTCACACTACCATTTCTTTTTTTGTTGTTGTTTATTTTTATTTATTTTAGAGAGACAGAGAGAGAAAGAGAGAGAGAGAGAGAGAGAATGGGCGCGCCAGGGCCTCCAGCCACTGCAAACGAACTCCAGATGCGTGCGCCCCCTTGTGCATCTGGCTAACGTGGGTCCTGGGGAATCGAGCCTCGAACCGGGGTCCTTAGGCTTCACAGGCAAGCGCTTAACTGCTAAGCCATCTCTCCAGCCCCACACTACCATTTCTCAGCTCCAGTAGCACTCAGACTGATGTCATCCTCACTCATGTCCCACAGCCTCACAAGCCAGGCTGAGACCACTTCTTGTTTAACAGTCTTCCCCAACTCAAGCAACCCAGAGGCAGAATACACCCTGACTGTTGTGGTTTCTTGAACAGGGCAATCATTAAGCCCCCTTCTATGTGATGAATCATGGATTTCCCTTTGTCTGTATCTGAGGGACATTTTCCACCACTTTTATCTCATTCTTCTCACTATCTGACTTCTCCCACAGGCTTCAAGTTTTTGGATCCCATGAAGGCTCTTCAATACCAGTTTAATTTGTGCTTTAAAGTTTCCCTTTCAGCTTAACAGATGCAAGAGACTGTGAGCTAGCACCTCTATCACATCTTCTCTTTTATCCAATTTAGCTGCCAAATCAGAGGCTGTGGTGCTTTGATTCAGGTGTCCCCCAGAAACCTAGGTGTTTGGAATGCTAGGTTCCCAGCTGATGGAGATTTGGTAATTAACACCTCTTGGAGGGAGTGTATTGTTGGGGGTGGGCTTATGGGTGTTATAGCCAGTTTCCCCTTGCCAGTGTCTGGCACACTCTTCTGTTGCTATTGTCCACCTGATTTTGGTCAAGGGGTGATGTCCACCCTCTGCTCATGCCATTGTTTTCTCTGCCATCATGAAGCTTCTCCCTTGAGCCTGTAAGCCAAAATAAACCTTTTTCCACCACAATCTGCTCTTGGTCAGGTGATTTCTGCCAGCAATGCAATGCTGACTGCAACAGTAATTTTGGTACCAAGGAGTGGTGTCATTTACTGCTAGATACCCGACTGTGTGGCTTTGGCCTTTTGGAGCTGATTTTCAAAAGGAATGTGGAAGGATTTGAAACCTTGGCCTAAGATATGCCCTGCAGTGCTGTAAGTACAGCTTGATGAACTATTCTGGTCAGAGCTGAAAGACCTGAATGCAGTAAGAACTATGCACTGTGAGTTCTGGCTTATGAGGGTGAGAAAGAGCTTTGCCTGGACTGGACTAGAAGCAGTTTGTTTAGAGGCTTGTTGTTATGCCTGTGTCCTGAGAACTTGGGCAGTGCTGCTTTGCATAGAAACCGACTGGTGCGAGCAGAGGGATATGACTCAGAAAAAATGAAATCTTTGGATATGGCACAGGAAAAAAAAAATCTTTGGGCCTATACTGCTGCCCATTCATCTGCAATTGAGAGATTACAACCTTTGAGATTGGGCCAGCTGACCTGCACTGGGGCAACAGGAAGAATGTAGATTCTTTTGAAGGTGTATGAGTACCCAAGGAGTGTCCTGTTCTTGAAAGTCTGCTTTATCCCCCCCCCCCATCCCACATTAACCAATTGGCACCCTACCTGGTATTGTGGAGTATAAGAAATGCGAAAAGAGAGGATCATTGAGTTTGCAGTGTGGTCTTGTGTTTTGGAAATGGCCATGGGCAGTGTGAAGCAGGTTTGTTGGATGCCTTCATGGAGACCCATGGGCCGTGAGGATGAACTGTGGATTGCAGTGGAGACCCAGTGGAGATGCTGGGACCACAAGATGACTGCTAAGGAAAGCTGCCAGCTCTGGATGAAGTTTTCCAGTACTGTGAGTAGCTTAGCTGGAGGGGCAGAATAGGAATGCCAGAGAGTTGTTGCTGGTTAGGATTATCGGACTTGGAGACTTGTCACTGACTAGAGTTGTTGGACTTGGAGCCACAGAGTTTGATGTTTGCCCTGGTTGTTTTAAATCTTGTATTGGCTGAATATTTTTTTGCTATGCCCAATGCCATCTTTTGCAATATGAGTGTTTATTCTGTACCATTATGGATTTTGGGGGCATTTTTTGGTATTATGGCTCAGTTAAAAGACCTTGGACTATGGAGATGTATGAATATCATTAGGATTGATAAAAAATATGGGGTCTTTTAAAGTTGGATGAATTCATTGCATTTTATATCATGTATGGTTATCAGTTTATCGGTGCTAGGGGTGGAAGGAATGTGGTGATTTGATTCAGGTGTCCCCCATAAACTTAGGTGTTCTGAGTGCTAAGTTCCCAGCTGATAGAGATATGGGAATTGACTACCTGGAGGCAGTGTATTGTTGGGGGAGGATTTATGGGTATTATAGCCAGTGTCCTCATGCCAGTGTTTGGCACACTCCCCTATTCCTGTTGTCCACCTGATGTTGGCCAGGGGGTGATGTTCGCCCTCTGCTCATGCCATTATGTTCCCTGCCATCATGGAGTTCCCCTTAGATAGAGCCTGTAAGCCAAAATAAACCTTTTTTTCCCACATGCTGCTCTTGGTCGGGTGATTTCTGCCAGCAATGCAAACCTGACTGCAATAGAGGCTAACACAGAGGATGCAAGTAACATGACTTTTTCTCTTTGTAACTCTTCTTTTACACAAACAAGTTCCCTCTGGGCAGCCATCTCAGTCTCACATGCATCTTTTTAAAATTTTTATTCTACTTTTTTTTTTTTTTGAGAGAGAGAGAGAAGCAGAGAGGGAGACAGAGAGAAAAAGAAGCAGAGAGAGGGAGAGGGAGAATGGGCACACCAGGGCCTTCAGCTGCTGCCAACAAACTCCAGATGCATGTGCCCCCTCGTGTGCATGTGCGACATTGTGTGCCTGTGTCACTGTGTGTCTGGCTGTGTGGGACCTGGAGATTCCAACATGAGTTCTTCGCCTTTGCAGGCAAGTGCCTTAACTGCTAAGCCATCTCTCCAGCCCTCAGATGCATACCTTATTAACATAACAGTGGCCATGCCACTCAGCAGCCTGGCAACATCTTCATCCCTTATATGTCACACTCAGGGAGTAAAACATATTCTCTAGTCATTCAGTTTTTAGGACATCCTCCTACTCCAGTGATGGACCCCCCACTCATCAAGCCAGTGTGCCACCCCATTCCATTTTGAGGAAGACAGCCACCCTGGGATTTCCTCCCATAGACGCTCTACCTGACCTCAGCCTTAGTTACATATCTTACTCCCCATAGCATGGCCATGCATCCCCGGTCACCACCACAGGAGAATATATCACCACATAACACATGGGGACAGATAGCTGTGTCATCCCCTGCGGATGCTCCCCCCTCAGCCTCAGCTGCATGCCTTGCTACCCACGGCCAGGACCATGCAATTGCTCCTCTCAAGCTCATCTTTGGTTCTTCCAAGCTTTGCACCTTTTGGGTGCCAAGTGTCATGTGAAAGTTTTTCCTGGGAAGATGAGAACATCATCCATTCACCCCAGATAGGGATTGGACTACAGAACCACGTAGGTTGCCCAACACCAGTTTGGTGAACCAATGAGTTTATTGGGGGGGGTCACTTTCAAAACAGGGTGAGAGGTTGCTTACAGGAACAAAGGCAGCTGCATCCCTGAAAATCCCACCCCAGCATAGGTGATGGACTCATAGACGCTGCATCTCTGGGGGTATACTGCTCAGCCTGCAGGCAGCTCAACAGGGAAGCTAGAAGAGTCTGCCTGGCCCCTGGACAGCAGAGAGACAGTGGATCTCACAAGAGTGGGGACAGATTGCTCAAGGAAATTCTTTAGACTGATGGGAAGTGATGACAGATGGGAGGCTGGACCTATGTAGGAGAAGGAGCTGGTAAACACATATGGTAAACGCTGCTGTCTCCTTACCAGGTGTTTCCATTGGTCCTGGCTTTGATTTTTTTCCCCCTGTAGTTTGACAGAACCCACTCATCACCTCCTTTACCTCAGCCCTTTTGCAGTGAAGGCCGGTATCATGCCCCTGTGATGGTTTGGGTCCGAAATGCTCCCGCTAAGCTCATGTGTTGGAACCCTTGGCTCCAGCTTGTGGTACTGTTTTGGGAGGTTGTGGGACCTTTGGGGACATGGGGCTAGCTGGTGAATGTAGGCGAGGAGGAGCAAGCCTTTGACGGTCATAGCCTGGCTCCACTTCTGGTCCAGAACTGTGCTTCCCAATCTACCAAGAAGTAAGAAGTTGCTGCCCCATACTCCCACCACTCAAGGTGGAGCCACCCCAGCCGCCGTGCTGTCACCACCGTGTCCTCTGAAGTCAGGGAGCCAAAGTAAACCTCTCCTCCTTTTAGTTGCTTCTGTCAGGTATTTTGTCACAGTGACAAGAAAATTAATGTACTCGCCAAGGGCGAACATTGCCGTTCTCCAGCTATTCTGCATATCAAGTAGTTGCAGTCATTAGCTGCTCTGGTTCTTCCCACATGTCCCGGTTCATCAGAGTCAGGTGTTCCAAAATATGGGGGCCTGGAAAGCCACATCAGTAAGTGAAGCGAGTGGGGGCACAACAACAGGGAGTAGTGGGGACTGCAACACAGAAAAGTTTCAACCAGTTGTTACCAAGTAGAAGCGAGACTCCAGCACTGGAAGGATCTCATTTCCTGAGGGTTTGCATGTGAAAAGTCATATGTTCATGATATTTCACATTGAACTCAAAACAAAACACCATGTAATACTGTGCAGACAAACAAAAACCTATGGGCATATTCAGTGACTTAAAATGTGTCACTTCTTTTTTTTTAAAAAAAATTATTTATTTATCTATTCGTTTATTTATTTGCAGAGCGGGGAGAGAAAATGGGCACACCAGGGTCTCTTGCTGCTACAAACGAACTCCAGATGCATGCACTACTTTGTGCATCTGGCTTTGCATGGGTACTGGGGAATCAAACTCGGGCCATGAGGCTTTGCAAACAAGTGCCTTTAACCACCGAGCTGTCTCTCCAGCCTCTGTGTCACATTTCTGAAATTAAATGTGCCACAGAAGCAGCAGGTAACCTGTCCCAGGAATCCTTCCTGGGTTTGATAGTTAATTTCAATTGTCAATTTGATTAGTTTAAGAAATGACTAGGGCACTAGGCACGCTTTTGGGTGTGTCTATGAGGATAGGTCCGAAAAGGATTCAGTGAGTGGGAAGTCCCACCCTGAATGTGGACAGCCCCACCCCCTGGGCTGGCATCCAGAAATGAATACAAGCAGGGAAAGGAGAATTTCAGGTGAGTGTGGGCATTCCCCTGTTCTCTATTCTTGCTTACCAAGACATGAGCAAGCTACCAGAAGCCAAGCTACTCCCACCACCATGTCTGCCCATCCATCATACTAGACGGTATCCTCTCAAGTCATGGACCAAACTACATTAAAAAAAATCACATAGTCGGGCTGGAGAGATGGCTTAGTGGTTAAGCACTTGCCTGTGAAGCCTAAGGACCCTGGTTCGAGGCTCGATTCCCCAGGACCCACGTTAGCCAGATGCACAAGGGGGCGCATGCATCTGGAGTTCGTTTGCAGTGACTGGAGGCCTTGGAGCACCAATTCTCTCTCTGTGTGTGCCTCTTTCTCTCTCTGTCTGTTGCTCTCAAATAAATAACTAAATAAATGAACAAAAAATTTTTAAAAATCACATAGTCATCTCAATAGATGCAGACAAAGTATCTGATAAAAATCAAACACGTCTGCATGATAAAATGTTCACAACGCACTAGAAAAACCATTCTTTTCAACCTGATATAGGGTGAGTTAGTTGCTTTTCTCATCATTGTGACTCAATACCCAACAAGAAGCAACTTAACGGAGGCAGGATTTCTTCCGGCTCACAGTTTGAGAGGGCATAACCATGGGCACGGACCATGAAGGAGGAAGTGGGGCAGAGGGCAGCACCATCAGTGGCAACAGGATCCTGTGGCACAGCTTACTCAAATCTTGGTGGACCAGAAAGCAAAGAGACTCAGGCCAGACCTAGAGCCAGCTATAACCCTCTGGACATGGCCCTGCACCTGTCAACTGGGTCTCATGTCCAAAATGTTCACAACCTCCCAAAGAGCTTCCAGCTGGAGGCCAAGTGTTAAACATATGGGCCATTGGAGGACATTTCACATCCATGCCATTATCACAGGGCATGTGTGGAAAGTTACGGGCAAGAAAATTACCTATTAGTAAACGACAAAACTTTCCCCTAAAATGTATGGCTAAGGCTAGAGTATGTGTGCTATAGGTTCCAGCCAGTAAAAGAACAGGAGATAAAATGCATCCAGACTGGAAACAGATAATGTCATCTCTATTTGTAAGCATATGCGATCTTGTATATGGAAAATCCTAAGTGATCCATAAAGTAAGGAAGGAAAGAAAGAAGGGAAGGAGGGAGTGGGGAAGAAAGAGACAGGGCAAGAGAAAAAAGAAAAAAACACTGGAGCTGGTAAATGGGCTCAAGAAGGTGTGCAATAGAAGATCATTACGTAGAAATCAACTCCACTTATATATACTAGCAATGAGCATTCTACAAATAAAATTACAAAACAATTCTGTTTACAATGAAAAGAAAAAAAAAATACCTGGAATATATATAACAAAAGCTATGAAAGACTTGTATGTTAGAAATTACAAACTATCCTTGATTTAAATAAATGAAAAAATACCTGTGTTCATGGATTGAAAGACTTCATGCGGCAATACTGACACAATTTACTCAGTACATTTCTTATCGAAACCATAGTTGCCTTTTTTTGTTATTTTACTGAAAGTGACAAAGTAGGGACTGTAAAGATGGCTCAGCTGGGTGAAGAGTGCTTGCTACTCAAGCATGTGGGCCTAAGAGGGCCTCAGTTTGCCCCACCCTCATTTGTACTGGTGGAAAAAGCTGGGCATGGCTATGCATGCCAGTAACCCAGGTCCTGCGGGAGGCAGCAACCAGAGAATCTCTGGGGACTTCACTAGGTTCAGTGAGAGACTCCATCTCAAGCGAACAACACAGAGGAAGGCATTTGACATTCTAAGGCCTCTGCACACACACAGAGTGCATGCACCTGTACACACACGTCACAGACTATTCATACCCACATCACACATGCTACATACATATGTCTCCCCAGCCCCCTGCCAATACTGACCATCTGATTCTACAACTCAAATGGAAATACAAGAGAGCCAGAATAACCAAAGCCATCTTGAGAACGAGCAAAGAGGGAAGATCCACACACCCCAGATCCAAAACACAGCTACTGTAATCCAGACTGTGTGTGGTATGGTCACACACACAGGCCTGCAAATCAAGTAAAATGGAATTGAGAATCCTCTAAGAAAGGCCTACATTTGTAAGCACTTGATATTTGACAAGGTGCCAAGACATTTAAAGAGAGTAGTAGAAGTCTTTTCACGCAAAAGTTCTGGGAGAACAAGCTATCCACATCATCCTACCTCATGCCACATTAAAAAATGAAGTCCGGGGTCTGGGTATGGTGGTGAACATCTTTAATGCCAGCCCTCAGACAGAGGTAGGAGGAGTGCTGTGAGTTCCAGGCCAGCCTGGGACTATAGAGTGAGTTCCAAGTCAGCCTGGGCTAGAGTGAGACCTTACCTCAAAAAAAAAATATTTACAAGTCAATATTGATTACAGATCTAATAGTAAAAGTGAAACCTACAAGCACAGAGGAACCGTAGGCGTTAATTTTGATGACGTTGGATGTTATATCATCAGTTTCTTAGATATGGCACCAAAAGCACACTCAATAAAAACGAACACATTAGGATGTATTAAACTACTCCAGAAAATGGTAGGAAATAATTGTAAGTCATATATCTGGTTAGGGTGTAGGACACAGGAACACTTAAAATTAAGCAATAAAAGATATGCTGCCTGATTTTAAAAGTGCTAAGAAGATATACCAACATGAACATGAAACGATGTCTGACACATTGTTCCATTCGGTAAAAGCTGATCAAAGCCACAGTGAGATATCACTTCATGTCTAGTAGGCTGGCTAAAATAAAAGGGGAAAACCCAGCAATAATAAATGTTGGCAAGGCTATGGAGAATTTGGAACCCTTAGGCATTCCTGGCAGGTGGGTACTAGCACACTGCTACTATAGGAGACAGTTTGGCAGCCCTCAGAAAGTTATGCAGAGTGATCGTGTGACCCAACAATTCCACTTCCAGTTATGTACCCAAGAGAATCAAAGCCATGTATCCACCCCAAAATGTACACAGGTGTTCATAGCAGCATTGTTACTAATAGAGTAGAAATAATCCACCTGTCTCCACCAACTGATAAACACAATGGTCATTATCGTTTAGCTGTAAAAAGGAATGGAGTACTGTACACACTACAATGTGAATGGCCCTTGTAAACACTATGCAAAGTAATGAAGCCACATGCAGAAAAAGATAAGGCTTGATTCACATAAACAGAATGTCCAGAGAGATGTAGTTACTAGTTACCAGAAGCTGTGAGGAGAGAGTAGGGAGGGACTGCTAACTGGTGTGGGCTTGTTCTTTTAGGATAATGAAAATATTCTGGATTTAGATGGTGGTGGTAGTTACACTACATTAAGTATACCATTTAAGAAGTGATTACTGGGCTGGAGAGATGGCTTAGCGGTTAAGCGCTTGCCTGTGAAGCCTAAGGACCCCGGTTCAAGGCTCGATTCCCCAGGACCCACGTTAGCCAGATGCACAAGGGGGCACACGCATCTGGAGTTCATTTGCAGTGGCTGGAAGCCCTGGCGTGCCCATTCTCTCTCTCTCTCTCTCTCTCTCTCTGCCTCTCTCTCTGTGTCACTCTCAAATAAATAAATAAAAATGAACAATAAAATAAAATAAAATAAAATAAAAAAAGAAGTGATTAGTGGACTGGAGAGATGGCTTAGTGGTCAAGGTGCTTGCCTGCGAAGCCTAAGGACCCATGTTCTACTCTCCAGGTCCCACATAAGCCAGACACACAAAGGGGATGCAAGCGTGCAAAGTTGCACATGGACACAAGATGGCACATGTGTCTGGAGTTTGATTTCAATGGCTGAAGGCCCTGGTGTGCCAGTTATTTTTCTCTCTCTTCCACATTAAAAAAAAATACAAAAAAGAAGTTACTACTATGCTATATCAACAAAAAAAAAAAAAAAAGGAAAAGAATAAAATGCACACAGCATTTACATTAGGAAGCTTCCAGCTACAAAGAACAGAATACAACTCTGCCGGTTTAATCAAGAAGAAATGGTAGTGACTCATGAAATCTGGCGTGCAGAGGGGGAAGGGGGACCCAGATGTTTTAAATCTCTCGGCCCTGTAGTCCACAGTGCCAGATTCACCTTCAGACCAGCAGTGAGCTATCTCAGTGAGTACAGGCATCACACCTGAACCAAACAAGAGCCTTGTGCTGGAGAGGATGGCTTAGCAGTTAAAGGGAATTGCTTGTAAAGCTTGATTATCTGAGTTCGATTCCCCAGTAATGACACAAAGGCAGATGCACAAAGTGGTATGTACATTTGGAGTTCATTTGCAGTGGCAAGAAGCCCTACTGTGCCCATTCCCTTTCTGTCTCTCTCTGCTTGCACATAAATAAATTTAAAAAATATATTTTGGGGCTGGAGAGATGGCTTAGTGGTTAAGGCGCTTTCCTGCAAAGTTAAAGGACCTTGGCTCGATTCCCCAGGACCCACGTAAGCCAGATGCACAAGGTGGCACATGCATCTAGAGTTTGTTTGCAGTGGCTGGAAGCCCTGGCACACCCATTCTCTCTCTCTTTCTCTCTCTCAGTCTGCCTCTTTCCCTGTCTCAAATAAATAAATAAAAATAAAATATTTAAGAAAAAAATATTTTAAAAAAACCGCACAGAACCTTAGGAAGGAAAGATCATTCATCTTTTGGGGGAAACTTCCCCCAAATCTTCCAGCAAGTATGCATGACTTAATCTATCTCATGGTCCAAACTGGCTCGTGTGCCCATCCCTAAGTCCATCACTGTGGACAGGAATAGGATTCCTTTAGGACCACTGTGTCTGGCCTAAATAGTGGGGTTCTGTCAAATTCCCTGCCACAAGTTACTGGTTCAGGATCCTAAGCAAAGTAAGAATTAGCAAGGAATGGGTGCTGAGCAAAAAACCAATAGGGAAATTACATTACTGCAAGAGAAAATGATGGGTTTAATTTAATTTTTTAAATTTATTTGAGAGAGAGAGAAAGAGGCAGATAGAATGGACATGACAGGGCCTCAAGCCTCTGCAAAGGAACTTCAGACGCATGTGCCACCTTGTGCATCTGGCTTCTGTGGGTACTGGAGAATGGAACCTGGGTCCTTTGGCTTTGTGGGAAAAGGCCTTGACTGCTAAGCCATCTCTCCAGCCCTGATTGGTCTAATTTTTTATGTATTTGATTATCTAATACGAATACATTTGATCCGTGAGCAGAGAGAATTATACAATATGAAAACCAGCAGAGATTTGAGCCAAACTCATACCACCCAAGGATATGCTATGGCTTCCATCTCTCAGCCACAGCTTGCCCAGGAAGGGTCCATTTTCTAATAACTGGGAATCTTTTAGTAACAGGTATCAGCTGTAAACAAGGAGGACCCTACCTTGAAGCTGTATTATAGCAATGGCAGCAACACACATGGGTTAATTTCCAAGCAACCCTCTTTAAGAAAGGATAGCTTGTAATTTTTAGAAGATTAACAAGAAAGGAGAGTTTGAGTAGTGTGCATTTCAGTGATAGAGTCCAGGACACTGATATGTAGCCTAAGGGGCTTAACTGACACAGAGCAGGAGAGACCCCGCTGTGGTGAATGAAATGTTCTAGATACTGACAGCCATGTTGATAACTCCTACGGAAGTACATGCCTTGGTGCACCCAAGATCTACGCATCTTAGTGTACGCAAATTTTACTTGGAGTAGACAAAATAAAAGGGAAACATGAGACGCAGACGTGAAGACAGAGGGAGGGTGTGTGGAGCCCTGTCAGGGAGAGCCAGGCAGTAAGGGCTGGAGAGTCTGACGAAGTTCCAAGGCCCTGGGGGCCCTGGGCACTGTTTGAGTTGCAGGTGGGGGATGGGGTCCGTTTGTGCTTTGGTGGTGGAGTCAGCTTATCCCAATATTTGAGCTTTCTTCCTGCATCCTCCTTCCGGACCACTTGGAAAATGTGTCCCCCAGCACCCCAGACCTCTCCTATCCCAGCCCCCCGCCCCCCTGGGAGTCAGGGAGTGGGGAAGATTGTTCTGCATGTCTTCGCTTCACTGGGCGGAACAGACCAGGGCTTCTGAGAAAACTCATTTCAAGTGCTAGTCACCGCCTGCCCTGTGGCTGCTCCAAGATTTCTCACCATAGAGCGAGGACCAGTAAGGACAATGACTCACTGTGGGGGACGGAAGCTGAGCTGAGGGAGAGCGGAGGCTGCAGCCTGGGGAGGGAAGGCTGCCCTTCCTCCAGGGGGACTTGCAGTTTCTGTTCCCGTCCAGCCCGCCGCAGTCAGGATGAAGGGGCAGAAAGGCCTAAAATTTCGGGACAGAACAAGCTGGAGACCCCCCACCCCGGGGGAGTCTGGGATAGGAGAGGCCTGGAGTGCTGGGGGACACATTTTCCAAGTGGTCCGGAAGGAGGATGCAGGAAGAAAGCTCAAATCTTCTGTGAAAGGGCATGAGGCTGTTTTGGGGTACATGTCGTTCATAGAAGGAATGGTAAGAAGGCAGGACAGAGAGGGGCGGAGCGAGGACTCTTCCCAACTCCCAGCATCCCAGGGAGCCGAGGCGGGAAGGCCTGGCAGAGCCTCTCCTCAGACTCAGGTTAAGTCTGGCTTTGGCCTTGATCCCCCCAGGGGCGGCAGAACAGATCACCACACAAGGGTGTTCCCGACTCAGCTGAGGGGAGGCCAGAGTTTCACGTTCTCAAAGCGTTCATGGACTCTGAAGGCTTGTGGAGGGATCTCGCCTCTCTGGAGGCTCCTGGCAACAGAGCAGTCCTCCAGAAAAAGGGGGCAGTTGGGAGTGATTAGCCGGAAGATTTGCACCCCTATTACCCCCCCCACCACCACCAGGGATTTTGTGAGTTCACATAACGGGCCTTGAGGCAATAGTAACTGTGTGTTGAGCTGCATGAGCAAGAGCACCTGGAAGTGTGCGCCTGCCCAGTGCACAGCCAGTGCTTAAAGGCACCAGGGCACAAGAAGAGTCCAGAGTAGATGCACCTAAGCAAGACTAACAGCCAAAGTCCCGAGCAGCCAGAAGCTGACAGAGCCTCTTAGTGCCTGCGTGGCCGGAAGGATTGGGACGCCCTTAAGGACCTGAGAACCGAGCGCTGCATATCCCTATACGCGTACAACTCTGGATTCTGCTGATGGGGTTTTAGGAACAGTCAGTCATGTACTTGGGGCATCCGCGTCTTCCAGACATCCACCATACTCCGGGGAAGGAAGGAAGATGGACTTTGGAGTCTGGCAGACCTGGCTTTGAATCCGTTTCTGTCATCTGCTGACCATGTGGTTTTGTTCAAGTTGCCTGCCTTCTCTGGTTCCTAGCTTTCCTGTGTGCAAGACGTGGGTCCATTCAAGCACCTGCTGAGGATGGCTGAGAACCTTATCAGGTGCTGTGAGCAGGCACCCTACACATGGTAGCTTCCCTCCCCTTCTACTCTTTTCTCCTCTGGAGTAGCTTCTCCTCTGCAGATCCTCTCTCCCTGGGGAGCAACCGCTGCTTTAAAAGTCAGGCTCATCCTGTCTGCTGGTGCTTGTGACCACCTTACTGCTGGGCAGGGGTCCTTGCCGCTATTCCAGCTACTGCACTTCAAAGCCTCAATTGTTCTCTTCCATCTTTCTTCTAGGAGCCTCTCACGAGCACCTTTGTGCCCTGACTGGTTATGTTTTTCTTGGAATGGTGGCTTGGCTTGGCTGGAGCCATTGCCAGTAAGCTCTGTCCTTCGTTTGCCACCAAGAATGAGGACGCGGCCAGTGAGGGGCTTACTTGGAATCCAGCGTCACCAGTGAGGACATCAAAGGGGCTGGTGACTGCACCAGGGCGGGGCTCAGCCGGGAAGATGGGCGGAAGGCACCAGGCAGCTCCCAGGGTCCAGAGGATGGGCAGGTCCAGAGACCAGACGCATCAGGCATGACTGGCCTCTTCCTTTAAGGACACCTACTGTGCCAAGAAGGGCGGGAGTGGGTAGTGGTGCTGCCAGGGCCAGATAACAGCTCTCCCAGAGCACAGCTGCCAGCCATGGTCCCCATCTCCACTCCTGGCACTGCCACACTCCCTGGGACCTAAACAGACTTCCTCCATTTTCAACTTGGACAAAGTTGTTTTCTAAAGCTTGGCCACACCAAGAATAGCTCTTATCAAGATGGATCGTTTTCTTCCTTTCAGAATAGGATCACTCCCAAAGGACCAGTTTTGTAAAAGCCTGGGGTAGGAGACTTCCTAATGGTGTCTATTGGTCACAGTCTTGGAAGTGATACACACATATACATGCACACCTAACACATGCACACATACAAAAAATCCATATGTACACCCACACGTACATTTACACACATAACACACACATAGCCACCCACATATATTGTTCACATACATACATAAATAGACCCACATTACATACATACACATGTCCAAAGATAGATATGCACACATACACACACTCCTCCCCCCACATATATACTACACACCCACACACACATGCATGCACATAAAAACATATACACATACATGTGTACATCAATGTTTATATTTTAGGATTTACATATCTATGTTCATGTGTGTTTGGCTGGGCCATAGTATTTGGTTGAATTATTCTATATGATGGAGTTTTTTTTAAGCATTTAAAATTATTTGTTTATTTGAGAGAGAGAGAGAGAAAGAGAAATAGAGGCAGATAGAGAGAAAGAGAAAATGGGCATGCCAGGGCATGTACCACCATGTGCATCTGGCTTATGTGGGTACTGGGGAATTGAACCTGGGTCCTTTGGCTTTGCAGGCAAGAGTCTTAACTGCTAAGCCATCTCTCCAGCCCTATATGATTGGATTATAATGAAAGTATGGTAAAAACATGGACTGAGAATGTTCAGCTTATTTTTGCCTGTTTATAGTGTAGCACACCCAGCCCAAATCAAGGGGTAGAGCATTTCCACTGCTCCCACAAGCTCCCTAGGCCACTATGTAGTCAATAATACAAGCTCCCTTCCCCCCCAACACAAAGCAGCCACTACCCAGATTTTATCACCACAACTAGGTTTTGCCTGTTTCTGCACTTTTTGTAATGGAATAGGAATCCGTAGACTTTCGTGTCTAGACTCAGTCACTTAGCAGTCATTCAGGCATGCTACATATGTCTACAATCATTCTTCTTTATTTCTAAATAGAATGCCACCATATGACCACCATTCATTTACACAATTTCCAAGGGATGGACAGGAGCCAACTTATTTTAGAGAGACATAGGGCATGCTGAATTTCAAGGACTAGAATGTCGGGGATGAATGACAGGAAACTTAGAGACCATGTCACCACTTTCTCGTTTTACATTGAGGCTCAAAGAAGGGAAGAGATGACAAGCTCAAGGTCAGGCAGTCTTGTGGGACAGAGCTAAGACTAAATCAAATCTGTTTCTCTAGCCAGTTAGGACTGTTGTGGGGTTTTTTTTTTGTTTGTTTGTTTTTCGCTTATTTTGGTGGGTGTGTGTTTGGTTGAGACAGGGTCTCTGCAGTTCCAACTAGCCTTTCTCTTTTTCTGTCTCCCCTCTCCATATCTCACGGAACCCCTTAAACAGATGTAGAAAATTAATCTTTTGCAATTTAAAAGAATCAGCACAGGTTTTCTAGGCACACACTGTGCTCCCCTAGGAGTTGATCACACAATTCATTTGTCTTTTATATAGCCGTGTAGATCCATAAATGTTCATAGAAGAGAAAGAACAGATGATTGCTTGCAGCAGGACTGGGGTGGTGGAAATACCAAGCACTTCCCAGTGCTCCTTGCAAAGGTGCTGGAAGTCTCCCAGCCCACAGGTGGTCCAGGCATCATTTCCTTGGTGTTTCCATACCTCCTGCTGCAACAGAAAAAAAAAAAAAAAAGTCCCAGGTGGTCAGATAGATCTTAATTGGCATTCTGTCCCCAACCTTTGCAGCTTTGTTACCTTTGACAAATGACGACTCCTCTGAGCCTCAGTTCCCCTCATGTAGACAGACATGAATAATAGCATTTGTCTTGCAGTGGCGGTAGGGCGCACATTTTTGGACACACAGTGGATACTTAGTACATCCTCTTGGCATGAATCTGGATTCACAGGCAGGAGACCTGTGGGGAGGTAGGGAGGTGTCTGGTAGAGAATTGGTAGGGAACTGGAAGTTTGGCCTATAGTCTGTGGGAGGTCATTGTCTCCCTACAAATTTTGGCAGTTTCCTTGGCAAGAGTTCTATGTCTTTCAAGTGTCTGGTGCCTGGTTCTGTTTAGCAGCTCAGTTGTCCCTGGTGTCCCATTTCAGAAGCAAAAGCCAGGAAAGGGGTCAGGCTTATAAGGTCTAGGCCACAGGACCAAGAGTGGGGCCTTGATGGTCATGTAACTGGTGTGGACCCCAGCCTGGCACTGGGCCTGGGAGGGCAAAAGAGCAGGAAGCAAGAGAAAGGACCCAGGTAGGCAGCTACAATTTGACTTTGTCTTATCAAGAATGGGGCTTTGAGATTTAGAGTGTTGGAGCAGAGGGAGCTCCAGCACCCCAAATCTGGACAGGCCCGGGTTGGGATCCCTATTCCCACAGGGACTCATGATGTTGCCTAGTGTGAATTAGTTTTACTGTCTGAGCCTCAGTTTCTTCTTCTGTGAGGATCCTGTGAGCCAGCCACGGGAGATTGGTGACTTTCCCCCACTGTCCAGCTAATGACCAAGAAGTGTCCAGGTCACCCTACCCAATAGGCCTGGTGAGATTCCGATGCCCTCTTATTCCAGGCCCAGGGCAGGCCAGGCAGCTTCCACGGGCGCTCCACAGTTCACGCTTAGAACGCGTGGCAAACGAGCTGGTTACCATTCCTCTCTGCAAAGTCAGTGCAGCTGTCACGCGGGTCTTGCCTTGCAGACAGGGGCTGTTTGTTGAATGTCCCCCTCTCTCCAGGTTTCCTTCGATTCTACTGTAAACAAGGATTAAGTGTATTAAGGAGCACAAAGCACTCGACACAGAGCCCAGTTAACAGTAGCTAACAGGACAGGCTTGGGATTCAAGTGGCATTCAGACCCTGTATCCAGTGCTACCTAGCCAGTCAACTTGGGAAACCCAGTCACACTTGAAAAGAGCCTCCGTTTTCTCAACTATAAAACGAGGCTGTGACGAGAAGCCACAGCCCAGAGTGGTTGAGTAACAGCCAGGCAACAGATGGGGAAAACTCCAGTGACTGACAGTTGATCAGGGCTACATGGGAGAATCTGTCTTCCTCTGGGGTGTGACCATGGTTGAGGACTTACACTGTTCCTTAATTTCTTTGTCGACCCATCACTGCTAGAGTTGGTCCTTAATCAGTTAGAATAATGTAATTGAATTTCAGTCAGACCACAAGAGCTTCTTTTTTTAATCTTAAAAAAAAATTATTCTCTTTCTGGGAAGGGAACACCGTGGCGACTGGAAAGAATGTGGATTCAGACTGAATGTGGGATTCTGAGAAAGTTACGAGTCAGCCGCATGACCACAGACAAGTGGCTTCCTCTCTGTGGGCCTCTTCTCTTCATTTATAGAATATGGATGATCATGGCGCCACTGCTGGGTCCCCTGGGAGTACAGTGGGATTCTGGGGGACAAAGCCTCATCCCACCCTCCGTCTGGCCCAGGACCAGCTTCTTGCAGACTGTGACTTCCTGGCCTGGCTTTGTGCTCAGCAAACCTCTGGCACAAGTGCATCCTGATGACGCGCCACCAGGAAGGGACCTCCTGTGTTTGCAGATTGTGCTGCAGCAATCCTTGCACACGTGGAGCAGAGGGCCAGGAAGCAATCAGGACTCCTGCTCCTCTACCTTTCTCGGGCCATTGGGAAAACCTGGCCTGCTCCAGGGACAGGAAGGCATCAAGCCTTTGGTGTCAAACTGACCCATGCTTGTGTCTCAGTCTTGGGAAGTTTGAGATGCATGCTCTTGGACAAGTGTCTTTATCTCTCTGAACCTCAGACGATGAGTGATTTTCCCGAACAGTGTTAACAATGATCCCTTTCCCGAAAGAGTCGCGGAAGGCAGTGTGCTTAGGCACAGTGAGTGGCCTGGAGTGGGCCAGTCACTCATCACTCGTTCAGCACGTGTTTTCTGAACACCTACTATGTGCTCATAGCGTAAGAGGTGAATAGGGTTTATCACAGCCTCAGGAATATCTAGTCTATTTGGGAAGGAGACTTAAATAAACACTTTATCAAAAGTTTCCTAATTACAAGGATGATAAGTGCACATTTGTCTGTGTTTTAGTAACCATAGCAAAATACCTCAGGCTGGGTTGGGTAACACAGACAGAAGTTTATTTTGCTCATGGTTCTGGGATTCAAGGGTATAGAACTGGCATCTGCTTAGCTCTGGGGAGGCCTCATGACACCATAATGATGGGAGTAGGCATAGATAAGATTTAGTGAGACTGGAAATTCTTTTACACCTCACTCTTGAAGGAACAGAATACAATCTCATCAAGAATATCATTTATGCTGGGCATGGTGGCACACGCCTTTAATCCCAGCACTTGGGAGGCAAAGGTAGGAGGATCACTGAGAGTTCAAGGCCACCTTGAGACTACATAGTTAATTCCAGGTCAGCCTAGACCAGAGTGAGACCCTACCTCGAAAAACCAAAAAAAAAAAAAAAAGAAAAGAATGTCATTTCTCCCTTTGGAAGGCAACACCTAATGACCTTGCATGAAGCCCCAACTCTTAAAGGCATCTGCACTTCTTAAAGGTATCACATCACTTCACCCAGAACGAACACTCCAACATAAAAACCTTTGGAGCGGACTGGAGAGATGGCCTAGCGGTTAAGGCGCTTGCCTGTGAAGCCTAAGGACCCATGTTCAACTCTTCAGACCCCATGTAGGCCAGAAGCACAAAGTGATGCAAGTGCACAAGGTCTCACATGCACACAAATGGCGCATACATCTGGAGTTTGGTTATAGTAGCTGTGGGCCTTGGCATGCCAATTCTCTCACTCACTCACTCTTGCTCTCTCACAGGAAAAAAATAAAAACCCTTGGGGCACACAACATGCCCAGAACATAGCAGGCACAATGAGAGAGGCATGTCAGGTTGTAGAACAGGGTGACCGCCTCCCAGGAGGATCTTAGCTTGAGCTCTCTACATGCAGATCTGAGAGGGAGGGGCCAATTTGGGAGGAGGTTTGGGTATCAGCAGGGATGGGGTAGGGGCATGAGACAGGGCCAGGAAGTGTGTTGTTAGGTCATTACTGTGGGAACTGGGACACCTGAGAGGAACAGAGGGCTCCTGATGGTGTTCACTGAAGAGGTGGGAACATTACAAGCCATGGGAATCCCAGCTAGCACTCCCATGTTCCTCCCATTGAAGGAGCCCAGTACAGCTATCCAGCCCAACCCAGTTAGGCCAGAGATTCAGACCTGAATGGCATAATTGTGGCAGATGACACTGTCCTTACATCAGGGAGGCATCTAGTGGGTAATATATATATATATAATTTTTTTTATTGACAACTTCTATACTTACAGACAACCAACCATGGAACTTCCCTCCCCTCCCCCACTTTCCCCTTCATAACTCTGCTCTCCATCATATCCCCTCCCTCTCTCCATTAGTCTCTCTTTTAATTTGATGTCGTCATCTTTTTCTCCTATTATAAGGGTCTTCTGTAGGTATTGCTAGGCACTGCGAGGTCTTGGATATTGAGGCCAAATTCTGTCTGGACAGTTGTATGTAAGGAGTAGTAAGTACCCTTCCTTTGGCTCTTACATTTTTTTCCACCACCTCTTCCACAATGGGTATTTCACATGTAAGGATGGGTGCAAATTCACCATCCTACCGGAGGAGCAAGCTTGTCTGCCACAGCCCGGTCCCCAGCCATACAGCCAACCCTAGTGAGTCTTAGAGGAGAGGCATTTCCTGGAATAGCTGCTCTTGCCAAAGCCCGTAGCTGCTGCAGCATTTTTACCCCAGTCCTCATTCCCCGAGCAGCAGGCAAGGGCTCTTTCCACACCACCTGCCTCCCTTTTGGTCTAGTGGAGGCCGTCGGGACTCTCCTGCTGAGATGTGGACTTGCTCCTTCTTTCTGCTGCCCTTCCTGCCTCCTGGATGCTCACAAGCTTAGCAAGGCAGGAAGTCCCCAGTAAGGCCATGAAAGACAGGACAAAACTGTGCCCAGTGTGTAGGTTCCGGAGGTGAAGTCATGGAAGCACCTTGTTGGCTGCAGGAGCCCAAAAGAAGAGTGTTCAGTACAGCTATGTCTGGTGGAGGGGAGGGAGGATGTTCAGTGAGGGTCTAGGAAGGGCCTTTAGGGAGGCAGAAGAACTGTCTCTCACCTCTCTCATCCAACATGGATACAGGCAGCCTGAGAGTTAGAAGACCTGGCTCCAGGCCTAATAACTCCTTGGGCCGGTTATTCCAGAGAGCATGATAATTGGCAATGTACAATGAACACCATGCTTGTTTTAGTGGCTGGTGCTGGAAGCCAGCAGTCAGGAGTGGGGGCGGGGGAGAGATTTGCTGTTTCTCCACACACTTGTTTTTGTGGTTTGAATCAGACATGGCCCCTACAGGCTCATGTTTTGAATGCTTGGTCCCCAGCTAGTGGTGCTATTTTAGGAGGCTGTGGAATCCTTAGGAGGTAGAGCCTGGCCGGCAGAAGGAGGTCATTTGGGTTGACCTTTGAAAGGGACGCCTGACCCCCGGTTCTTGACTTGCTCTCTGCTTCCTGGTCTGTCAGGATGTGTATAGCCTCTGCCACACACTTCCACCACCACAACTGAGCTATAGCTCTATGACTCTCCCACCAGCAGAGACTAAAACCTTCCAAAATCATGAGCCAAGGCTTGAGAGATAGCTCAATGGTTAAACGTGCTTGCTTCCAAAATCATGAGCCAAAATAAATCCTTTCTCCTGTGCTGGTTTGAATGTAAAGTGTCTCCCATAGCCTTTTGTGTTTGTGATTAAGCTGTGGTGGTTTGAATAGAATAGATGGCCCCCAATATATTCAGTTGTTTATTTGTTTGTAGTTTGCATCTTTAGCCACCTGGCTGGAGGCAGTGCCATTGTGTGGATCTTAAGGTGTGGTGGTGGGTTTCAGTTTTCAATATAAAGATATGCAAAGTGCGCCTAGCTGGAGTTCTTGAAGTGTGCTGTGCTGTGTGGTTTTTTGGCTTGTGCTTCTCTCTCTCTGCTTGGTCCTGTGAAGGCAGGCCAGTTTCTTCTACCATTATGGAACTTCCCCTGGATCTGTGAGCTTCAATAAATATCCCTTCCTCTATAACTGTGTCTGGTCTGAAAGTTCATCTCAGCGAACCTGAAGCTGACTAATACAGCCTCACACTTAATCCCCAGATGGGAGAACCTTTGGGAGGTGAAACCTTGGAGGAGGTGTGTCACTGGGTGTGGGCCTTGGGACTTT
Organism: Dipus sagitta; assembly: GCA_036346955.1. Taxonomy (NCBI): domain Eukaryota; kingdom Metazoa; phylum Chordata; class Mammalia; order Rodentia; family Dipodidae; genus Dipus; species Dipus sagitta. Next base: position 18,531,077 of record CM070787.1, on the reverse strand, counting down.
ATTGTCCAGTCCCCTTGCCAGTGCTGGCCAGCTCACTTTTGCTGTTTCCTCCCAGATGACATAAGATATGATGCCCTATTGGCTCATGGTGTGCTTTCCCAGCCATGATGAAATTTCCCCTCAAAACTGTAAGTTGAAACAAACCCTTTCCTTCTATAAACTGCCTCTGGTTGGGTGTTTTGTTTCAGCAAAATAAGATTATAGTGGGGCTGGAGAGATGGCTTAGCAGTTAAGGCCTGCAAAACCTAAGGATACATGTTCAACTATCCAGATCCCACATAAGCCAGATGCACAAAGATGGGGCAAGTGCAAGGTCACACATGCCCAGTAGGTGGCGCAAGCATCTGGAGTTCAATTTCAGTGGCTGAGGCCCTGGCATGCCAATTCTCTCTCTTGGTCTCTCTAAAAAATTAAAAATAAAATAAAGTTGTTTTTTTTTTAAAGAAGGTTTATAGCTTCAGAAAATTGGTACTGAGAAGTGAGGTCATTGCTGTGACAAGCCTGACCATGTATTTTAGTCTTGGAATTTTTTTTTGTTTTTTTTTTTTGTGTGTGTGTGTGAAAGAATATGGAAGTGTTTTAGAATTTTGGGTTAGAAAAGCCTTGAAGTGCTGTAAGCAGAGCTTGATGAGCCATTCTGGTGAGAGTTTGAAAGACCTAAACACAGAGAGATGTGGGCTATGAAGGTTCAACTTATGAGGTTTCATAGGGGAAAGAAAGAACTTTGTCAGGATGGGGCTAGTGGCAGTTTACATGTTAAAAGCTGGCTGCGTGCTGCCTGTGTCCTTGAGCAAAACTGACTTTAGTAACAACAGATTGATATAAGAAAGTATACAGCAGATGGATATGAAAACTGTGAAGTTTGGCACAGGAACAATGTGAGCAGGTTCAGATCCTGGGCATAGAGAATTGAACTGCTTCAGCTGCAATTGTTTAAGAGATCCCCACCTTTGAGAATGGGCCAGTTGCTCTGCACTTGGGACATTGGAGGAGTGTTGATTATTTTGAAAGGAGGGCTCTGAAGGAAGAATGTTGAGTTTCCTGCTCCTCTGGGTTGGGGCACACTCCCCATGGATGAACACATTTGGCAGTCTCCCACCTGGTACTGATTTTGGAAGTATGGCAAGTGCAGAAAAGAGGTCATTGGATTGCAGCACAGTTCTGGAAATGGCTGTTAGGTGATGTGAGACAGGGTTAAAGTGCCTGCATGGAGACCATGGCGGGGGGACATGGCGTGGAGCTGTGAAGGTGAACTGTGGGTTATAGTGGAGACTCCAGGATCTTGGAGGTGCCAGGACTATAGGACAGCCACCAAGGATAGCTGCTGACCTGGGGCGTGTTCTTGCATGGGAAGCGAACAGTAAAGATGCAGAGGTAGAACAGCCCAAGGCTTTGGAGCCCAGAGGATTTCACTATGAGTCCCAGGTGTTGGACATGGAGATGCAGGATTTGATGTTTGGTCCAATTTTTCCTTGCTATGCCCCCATTCCTCCTTCTTATTTTTTAAAAAATATTTATTTATCTATTTATTTATTTACAAGAGAGAGAGAAAGAGAAAGAAAGAAAATGGGTACTCCAGGGCCTCCAGCCATTGCAAGAACTCCAGATGCATGCACCACTTTGTGCATCTGGCTTATGTGGGATCTGGGGAATCGAACCTGGGTCCTTAGGCTTCGCAGGCAAGTGCCTTAATTGCTAGTCATCTCTCCAGCCCTTCATTTCTTCTTCTTGTAGTGGGAATATTTGCTCTGTGCCATTATGTGTTGGAAATGTGTGACTTGTGTTTTGATTTTACAGAGCTTACAGTTCACAGGTTAACTTGGATCTCAGATCAGACTTTGGGCTTTTGAACAGTGTTGGGACTGGTGAAGACTATGGGGATGTTTAAAGTTGAACTGAATGCATTTTGCATCATGAGATGGACATAAGTCTATGGGGCCAGAGGAGGGAATGTGGTGGTTTGAATGTAAAGTGTCCTCATAGTCTCATGTATCTGTGATTAAGCCTCATAGTTAATCCTCAGCTGATGGAGCCTTTGGGAGGTTGAGTCTTAAAGGAGGCATGTCACTGGGGGAAGGCCTTGGGACTTTACAGTACAGCCCCCTTGCTAGTGCTAGCTAGCTCATTCTTATTGCTTCCTCCCTGCTGAAGTGACAAGATGTGGCACCTTGCTATTGCTATCTGTTCTTCCATTCTTTCCCTGCTGTGAGGAAGCTTCCTGTTGAAACTAAGCCTGAAACAAACCTTCTCCTTCTATAAACTGCTTCTGATCAGGAATCTTGTCCAGCAACGACAAGATAACTACAACCTTCCCATAAATTTTCTTGTTGGATATTTTGGTCACAGAAATACAAAAGCAATTAATATATTCTTGCTACCATACCATTGTGAAAACAAGTCATTAGCAGAATTCTGTCCCCACAAAGACATTCAATAAGCAACAATTATGAGGAGCAGGTCCCAGAAAGTTTATACAGCATGGTATTAAATTCAGTTAAATGTAAGACAGGTGAAATATATTCTAGTCATAGTCGATGCTACAGGCCACATTGGGTTATCCTAAGTCACCCTTGGTCAAGGGCTGGACATAAGATCTATTCGGGACACAGCTGAAATACCTCACTAGGGCTAGCTGGGTTCTAAAACTTTTTATTCATTTCAGAAGAGAGTGTCTCTAAAATATTTTAGCCAAACTATATACTGTAAATCTCACTGATTTCATTCAACAGGTACCTATTTCCAGCATTCATTAAGCTGGCTAACAAGCCTCCAATTTCACCTCTGAAAATGCATTTATTTTTAACATTCATGCACCCCCTTGTGCATCTGGCTAACATGGGTCCTGGGGAATCGAACCTGGGTTCTTTGGCTTTGCAGGAAAATGCCTCAACCACTAAGCAATCCCTCCAGCCCAGAATTCCTTTTTTTTTTTTTTTTTGAGGTAGGGTCTCACTCTAGCCAAGGCTGACCTGAAATTCACTAGGTAATCTCAGGGTGGCCTTGAACTCACAGCGATCCTCCTACCTCTGCCTCCCGAGTGCTGGAACTAACGGCGTTCGCCACCATGCCCAGCTCCAGAATTCCTTTTTTAATGCAATTCATTCTATCAGTTCTGTTCTGCTAGAAAACACCCATGCTGCCTGGCAGGTGGAGAAGCCAGCCCTGGCCCCACTGCGATCCCTTTGCCTCCACAGATGCTCCCTCCAGCTGGTGCTGTGTCTCTCCAGAGGAGCCACGTGTGGGGACTCCCTTCACATGCCCGAGGTCTGTGATAGTCACAAAGATGAGTATGAACGGGCTGTCCGAGGTCACAGACCTTTTCCTTAGTCCTGGGAGAAGTTGGCTGCATCTCTGAAAACATCCGAGACTTCAGCAAGGTTCCTTGGACAATGGGGCCGAAGAAGAAGCAAACAAACCACACGACAGACTGAGAGACATGGTACCATGGCCCACTGGTACACCCGATCTTCCAGTCCACGTGAGGCATAGAGGTAAGCCCTGGAGGTTCAGGTTTGGGATGGGATCAGGCCCTGCCCTCAGGGAGATGTGAGCATAGAAGGGGTTGGCACATTGCAGTCCAGTGGCCAGTTTCTACCTGTTGCCTTGTAAATAAAGTTTCACTGGAACACAGCTATGTTTGTTCACTTCCATACTGTCTAGGGTTGACTTCCCTCAAGAGCAACAGGGATTGTATATGACCCATAAAAACCAAAATGCTGATAATCTAGCCCTTTAAAGAAAAAGTTTTCTGACCTCTGGTGAGGAGGCCAAACAGGTATGACCAAAAGGAGGAACCAAGGAGGAGTGAGAAAGACAAAAAAACAACAACAACAACAAAAAAAAAACAAAACAAAAAAAAAAAACCCACCAACAACAAAAATACACAGGCCCGCTCCACAGAAGAGAATACATGCCTGGTACTGAAAACCTATGATGGGGGAGGTCATGAGCCCTATGGGTGTAACATGTGCTGGTGTCTGGCTAAATGCATATATTATGCTCACCAAGCTGCCCTGTAAGCACTTCTCTTAATGTTCATACCCATATATTAATGCTACTCTCACTTTTGGTTAGAGAAGCTTCTCTTTTCAGATGGCAGTGGCCTTTGGGATGATTCAAAAGACACCGTAGCATTGAGAAGAAGTGACAGTGGAGTGTTCACCACGGTCTCTATCACACCTTTCAAGGTTCAGGGTCCATTGCAGAAGAGGTGATGGAAAGAATGTAAGAGCCAAAGGAAGGGTAGGACTGCTTACAATGTAATCTTCAGACAAAAATAGCCTGGATATCCATGACCTCACAGTGCCTGGCACGACCTACATAAGACCTTCATAATAGGAGGAAAAGATGATGAATGACATCAAAATTAAACAGAGACTAACTGAGAGGGGGAGGGGATATGATGGAGTTGTAAAGGGGAGAGTGAGGAAGTAGGGGATTATCATGGTTTATTGTCTATAATTATGGAAGTTGTCAATAAAAAATTTTTAAAAATAGGGCTGGAGAGATGGCTTAGCGGTTAAGGTGCTTGCCTGCAAAGCCTAAGGACCCAGGTTCAGTTCCGCAGTACCCACGTAAGCCAGATGCACAAGGTGGTACATGCATCTGGAGTTTGTTTGCAGTGGCTGGAAGCCCTGGTGCACCCATTCTCTCTCTCTCTTTCTCTTACTCACTCTGCCTCTTTTCCTCTCTCAAATAAATAAAAATAAATTTAAAAAAATTTTTAAATATACACAGCAGGGGATTGAGTGAGGGAGAGAGATGGCTGCTTCTATGGTTAAATGTCTGCACCAAAACTAATGGCAAAATGTAATCCCCTCAGTGAAATACGTAGGAGTAAAGAAGCTTAACTTGATGACATTTGAAGGCAGGGCCTTTGGGACACAATTAAGATGATCTGAGTCCATAAACTTGAGATGGAGGAGCAGGAGAGTCCTGAGTCAGAATGCTGTATCTTACTACGTGCTGCTCTGCTCCCCTTTGGGACTCACAGTCCTCATCACCCCTCACTAGACCCTGTCTTTGGACTCTGGCTTCTAGAATCGTGAGACATAAATTTTCTTTCCGTAAAATGATGCCGTTTGTGGTATTCGATGATAGTAACAGAAAATGCATTCATGTGCTGCAGTTCCCACAACTATTTGCATCTGTTATCCTTCACCATGACAAAATTCCACTCTCAGTAGCTTACGCCCTAGGGATGAGCCTTGCTTTAAAACCTTACTCCCTCACCGCGGATCAACTGATGAGTTCTCATAGAAGACAGACGAGGCCACCAGAGAGTTGCAGAAGCCAGAAGAAGGGAGCAGAGAGGATGAGCCTTAATGGGTGGGAAGTATCTGGGGTCTTGGGAGAAACAGGCAGAGCAATGCTGGAAGCAGAAGCAACCTCGATGTTTGTGACAGCTGGGGCTGGGTGTCTCTCAGCCCTGCTGAGCTTCTGAAGGGTGGGGCCTACACCCGGGATCAAAGCACTCACTGACTTCCTAAGATTCAAACTGGGGGTCCTAGTCTATTCATGCCTAACCTCAGGGAGTGCCTGCTCTTGGGGCATGCTTTCTCGTAAGTGTGTGTGTGTGTGTGTGTGTGTGTGTGTGTGTGTGTGTGCATGTGTGGTGTGTGGTGGTTTTATGCACTGGAGTGTCAGGATAGAGCCATTCACACTTTGTGGGGAGAGGGAGGTTAAACGTATATCAGTTGGGGTGCCTCCTTTTCAAGAAAAAGATTTCAAAATTGTCAATAAGGCAACCATATGACTATTTCAATTATTTTTAAAATCACAGTTTTTCAAGATTTTGAAAAACTAGCAAAGTATCAGAAATACCACAAAGTCAAATAAATAATTTATGTATTAATTAGCTTCCTGACTCCTTCATCTCCTACTATTTCCTTTTAAAAACAGAAAATTTGCTTTATTAGAAATTCTTCCTTATTGGAAATTATTCTCAAAAGGGATGACATGACAATTGTCTAATTTCCCAGGTGTTTATGCTTGTTTTTCTAATTAGTTCTGAACTTTACTTTGTGAATGTGTTGCATGTTGGTTCTATTCTCATTGAGTTATACTCATATCTGTTCTCTCCCAGAGGGCCCTCCTCAGTGGGGATATTGGTATGCACTGTGGGTCACAAATGCACCAGTCAGTCAGTCTCTGATGGACATTGCTTCAGTATACTCCTTCTCACCTTGTGGCTCTTACAATCTTTCTGTCTACTCTTCCCTTAGCCTTGGCTGGCATGTTATAAGACTCCTTTAGTGTTGACCTCTCTGCAACCTCAGCATTTCTGCTTTGATAAATTTTGAGTCTCCTTAGTGTCTACCACCATCTCTCTGGAGGAGGTTGTCAGCCTAGCAGTGAGAGCAGCACTCAGGTTCAAATTGCCACTTACTCTGTAATGTCTCCTGGGCCTTGGCAGATGTCATAAAGATGACTCATCCCTTACTAGGCAGTCTACTATCTTTTCTTGTCATACTGATGGATCTTAGTTTTCCTCATATTTGATGTCATCTGTAAGCAGATTCTCCAACGAGGAGTGAGTGCAGAATGGATCAAAGGGAATAAGCACAGCCATTTAAAAGACTTCTTTTTTTTCTTTATTAGTTATGTACATACTCAGTGTGTAAACAGCCATCTTGGTACCATCATGAGCCTCCTCCCTGTCCTCCCCCCTCCAAAGGGACCCTCCTCATTGGGGATTGTGGGTCTTGCATTGTGGGGGCAGCTATCAGTTATGGGGAGGAGGCAATGTGTCTATGTGTAATGTCCCAACTTGTGGCTCTAACAATCTTCCCTCTTCTGCAAATTTCTCTGAGCCATGTTGGGTATGTTTTAGGTCTACTTCAGTGATGAGGTCTTGGGAGCCTCTGTCTCTCTGAATATCTTGTTTGGTAGGAGTTGAGTGTTTTCTGTGTCTATCTTCTTCACCCTTGTGGTGGTACCAGGTTCACCAAGAAAGCAGCACTCTTGCTCATTTCCCCAATTACTCTATGGTTTCAGCTCTATGGTTTGATGGGCTGAATCTCTCCTCAGGTTCTTTTTTTTTAATTTTTTTATTTGAGAGTGACAGACAGACACACACACACACAGAGAGAGAGAGAGAGAGAGAGAGAGAGACAGAGACAGAGAGAGAGAGAGAGAGAATGGGCGTGCCAGGGCTTCCAGCCACTGCAAACGAACTCCAGACGCGTGCGCCCCCTTGTGCATCTGGCTAACGTGGGTCCTGGGGAATCGAGCCTCGAACCGGGGTCATTAGGCTTCACAGGCAAGCGCTTAACTGCTAAGCCATCTCTCTAGCCCTCTCCTCAGGTTCTGAGAAAAGACTTCTTTTCTTTTTTTTAAAAAAATATTTTTTTATTAACAGAGAGAGAGAGGGGGAGTACGCATGCATGCCAGGGCCTCTAGCCACTGCAAACAAAGTCCAGATGCATGCACTACCTTGCACATCTGGCTTACATGGGTACTGGGGAATCAAACTTGGGTCCTTAGGCTTTGCAGGCAAGTGCCTTAACTGCTAAGCCATCTCTCCAGCCCTAAAAGACTTCTTGCTGGGTATACATCTCCTCTTAGCCAATGAACAGTGGGAGCTTCTCTCCAGAGTCTATGACCTTCCTCTCCATAGGATTTTGACTTGGTTCTCAGTACCAGCTAAGAATTCCTTCCCCTTGAGTGGGCCTCATATGCAAGTTGAGAGCAATTGGTTACCCCCATAGCTTGTGTGCCACTATCGTACAGGTGTGTACATCTTGCCAGGCTGGTTGATTTTACAGCTTGCAGGATCCCCTGCTTGGTTATGCTATTGGTGACCATCATCCCTCCGCAACTTGAACTTTCCAGCACTATGAGGGCTAGCCAGAAGAAGCTGGCTTCCTTCTCAGTTCGGCATGATCTCTTAATATCCCGTGACTGCAGCTTGTGGTGTCTTCAGCAATAGCACTGCATTTAGCTCTGCAAATTTCCTTATTTCATTTTTTTCCCCCTTACTGCTAGGTAAAATTCCATTGTGTTTATGTACCACATCTTCATTATCTATTCATCAATTGATAGGCATCTGGCCTCATTCCAAGTTCTAGCTATTGTGAATAGAGCAGCAACAAACATGGCTGAGCAAGTATTTCTCTAGTAAAGAGTAGAGTCTTTAGGGCATATGCCCAGGAGTGGTATAGCTAGATCACATAGTAGATCTGTTTTTAGATTTTTAAGGAGTTTCCATACTGATTTCCATAATGGCTATAAAAGTTTGCACTTCTGCCAGCAGTGGATGAGGGCTCCTGTTTCCCACACCCCCACCAGCATTTGTTTCATTTGACTTTTTGATGATAGTCATTCCATCCAGAGTGAGAAGGAATCTCCAAGCCATTTTAGTTTTCATTTCCCTGATGGCTAAAGTTGTTGAACAACTCTTTAGGCATTTATTGGCCATTTGTATTTCTTCCTTTGAGAACTCTCTGTTCAGTTTCCTGTACCACTTTTTTTTGGACTGATTTGTTTGATTTATTTCTACTGCTTAGTTTTTAAATATTTTTTTAAATTTATTTATTTGATCAAGAGAAAGATCTGGGTCCCTAGGCTTTGCATACAAGCACCTTAACCACTAAGCTATATCTCCAGCCCTTAATCTTAGTTTTTTGAGTTCCTTAATATTCTGGATATTAAACCTATGTTGGATGTATAGCTGGAGAAGATTTTCTCCCATTCTATAGGTTTTCTATTGACTCTGTTGATGGTTTGCTTATCTGTACTATAACTTTTGAGTTCCCAGTGCTGTTTCTGTAATCGCCTGGGCTACTAGGGGTCTTTCTGTAACCTGCACAGCAAGGTCCAGGGGGTCCTGCAGGGGAATGGCATGATTTAAGTAAACATACTAGACACTTGGGCTAATTTGAAAGTGGGGAAACCAGAGGATTTTATCTCGGTGGATAGATGCTTGGGCCCTTAGCCCACTATGCGTGTATTCTTCATTTTTTGAAAGCTCATTAATTTTTAACTGCTAGCTTAGCAAAGATCATCATTGGGGTACTTTCTCACGAGACTACTTGCTATTTTATTTTGAGACAAAGAAGATGTTTGCGGAGAAAGAAGTAATTTGGGCCAGCAGAGCTTTGTGACCTGTGGCTGCAAGGACAAACTCCTCATCAGCCTGGGAGAAAGAGACTTGCATCAGTGTATGTCGATTGGCGGTGCCATAGCAGACATTCTGACGTGAGGTGCTTGGCACCGTCATGCTGCCATCTACACAGTTTCAGGTAGGGTGGTGGTCTCTGACATGGTCTTATCCAGAAAGTCTTTCCCTATGCCTATATCTTGGAGTGCTCTATTTTTTTTTTCATCTAGTTGTTTTAGAGTTTCAGGTCTTAAATTGAGGTCTTCGGAGTTCATTTTTATGCAAGGTGAGAAAAGAGGGTCTAGCTTCATTCTTCCACCTTTGGTTATCCAGTTTCTCCAGTACCATTTGTGGAACATACTCTTTCCAGTGTGCATTTTCCACCTCTTCATCAAAGACCAGGTAGTTGTAGTTGCTAGAATTCAAACCTGGATCTTTTATGCCACTAACCTATGTGTATGTGGTTTTGTGCCAGCATTGTGCTGTTTTTGTTACTATGGCTTCGTAGTATAGCCTGAAGTCAGGTATGGTGATACCACCATTAGGATTCCTTTTGCTGAGGATATTTTTGGCTATCTGAGGCCTTTTATGGTGCCATATTAATTTTGAGATTATTTTTTTCTAACTATGTGAAGAATGTTGCTGGAATTTTTATCGGAATTGCACTGAATATGTAGGTTGCTTTTGGTAGGATGGCCATGTCATGATATTAATACTTCCAATCCATGAGCATGGGAGATCTTTCCATTTTCTCTTATCTTCCTCAGTTTCTTTCTTCAGTGTTTTTATGTTTTCATAGTATAGGTCTCTCACTTCCTTGGTTAGAGATATTCCAAGATTTAATTTTTTTGTGGCTATTGTAAAAAAGACTGCTTCCCTGGTTTCTTTCTCCATATGTTCGTCATTGGTGTATATGAACATTATAGATTTTTGTGTGTTAATTATATCCTGCCATTTTGCTGTAGGATTCTATCACTTCTAAGACTTTTAAAAATTTTTACTATTTATTTATTTGAGAGAGAGAAAGAGATTGAGAGAATGGGCTCGCCAGGGCCTCCACCCACTGTAAACGAACTCCAGACGCATGCGCCACCTTGCGTAACTGGCTACGCAGGTCCTGAGGAATTGAACCAAGGTCCTTTGGCTTTGCAGGCAAGCGCCTTAACCACTAAGCCATCTCTCCAGCCCATCTAGGACTTTTTTAAAGTGGACCCTTCCTGGTCACACGTGTAGAATCCTATCATCTGCAAATAAAGCTAGTTCGGCTTCTTTCTTTCCAATTTGTATCCTTCTTATTTCTCTTTCTTGTCTTACTGCTTGAGCTAAGACTTCAAGTAAAATGCTGAAAAGCAGTAGGGAGAGAGGTCACCCCTGTCTTGTTCCAGACCTCAGTGGGAATGCTCATGTTTTTCTCATTTAGTATGATATGGGCCTTAGTTCTGTTTTTTATATAGCCCTTATGTTGAGATATGCTCCCTCCATCCCTATTGTCTCATAAAGAGATATTGTGTTTTGTTGGAGGTCTTTTCTGCCTCTATTAAAATGAGCATGTGCTTCCTGTCCTTAAGTCTATTTATGTGATGCATTATGTTGATTGATATTTGTATGTTGAACCATCCCTGCACCTATGGGCTAAACCTACTTGATTGAGGTGGATGATGCTTCTGACGTGTTTTAGATTCTATTTGCAAGAAATTTAGTTGAGAAGTTTTGAGTCTCAAGTTCATCAAGGATATTGCTCTATAATTTTCTTTTTTGTTGTATCTGTCTGGTTTGTTATTTAGTGTAATGCCGGCTTCATAGAAGGAGTCAGGGAGTATTCCTTCCTTTTTAATTATGTGAAATAACCTAAGAAAAAGTAGCTTTAGAGCTGGAGGGATTGCTTAGTGGTTAAAGGAACTTGCTTGCAAAGCCTGCCATCCTGAGTTTAATTCCCCAGTACACAAGTAAAGCCATATGAACAAAGTGTTACATGCATCTGGAATTTGTTTGTAGTGATAGGAGGCACTGGCGGCATGCCCATACTGAGTTCTCTCTATCTTTCTTCCCCTTTCTCTCTCAAATAAGTCAATAAATAATTTTTTATATTTGTTTATTTATTTGCAAGCAGGTAGAGAGAATGGGCACTCTAGGGCCTCCAGCTGCTGCAAATGAACTCCAGATTCATGCATGACTTTCTGCATCTGGTTTTATGTGGGTACTGAGGAATCAAATTCAGGCAGTTAGGCTTTGTTGGCAAGCACCTTTACTGCTAAGCCATCTCTCCAGCCCATGCTTTCTTCATTTTCAATTCATTGATTTCTGCCCTGCTCTTGACTAGTTATCTGTCTGGTACTTTTGGATTTGGGTTATTCTTGTTTTTCCAAAGCCTTCATGGAGGGTTATTTATTTGAGATCTCCTTATTTATTTTATTTTACTTATTTATTTTTGTTTTTTTTTTTTTTTTTTTTTGAGGTAGGGTCTCAATCTAGTGCAGGCTGACCTGGAAATCACTGTGTAGTCTCAGGGTGGCCTTGAACTCTTGGCAGTCCTCCTACCTCTGCCTCCCAAAGTGCTGGGATTAAAGGCATGCGCCACCATGCCCGGCTTGAGATCTCCTTATTTTTACAATGTAGGCACTTAGCATTATAAATGTCTTTCTTAGGAGTGCCTTCATTGTGTCCCACAAATTTTGATATATTGTTTTCATTGTCATTCAGTCCTAGAAAAATTTTTATTTCCTTTTTTATTTCTTCAATGACTCATTCATTGTTGAATAATGAGGTGTTCAGTCTCAATCTCTGGGAGTTGGCATATTTTCTGTTTTTCCTCTTGTTATTGATTTCTAGCTTTATTGCATTGTGGTCAGATATTATGTAGGGAGCTATATCAATTTTCTGGAATCTGTGGAGATTTTCTTTATGCTCTAACATGTGTTCTATTTTAGAGAATGTTCCATGAGCTGCTGAGAAAAATGTATATTCTGCAGAGTTAGGGTAGGATGTTCTATAGATGTCTGTTAATTCTATTTGATCTACGGTGTTGTTTAGTTCCATTATTTATGTTTATTTTCTATTTAGATAATCTATTGAAGAGAGTTGGGTATTAAAGTCTCCTACTATTATTGTGTTGGGATTTATTTCTGATTTAGTGTCTAGTAGATTTTGCTTTATAAAATTATATACACCTTTGTTTGGTGCATATGTTTATGAATTTAATATCCTCTTGTTGAATTGTTCACTTGATGAGTATAAAGTGGCCTTCCTTATCTCTTTTGATCACTTTTGCTTTAAAGTCTATTTTGTCAGATATTAGTGTAGTCACACCTGCTTGTTTCTATTTTCATTTTATCGAAATATCTTTTTTCCATCCTTTCACCTTAAGGTGGTGTCCATCTTTAATGTTAACATGGGCATTTTTGTAGACAGCAAATGGATGGATCCAGTTTTCTGATTCAGCCAGTTAACCTGTGTCTTTTGACTGGTGAGTTGAGTTCACTGATGTTCAGAGTTATTTCAGAGGTATGAGTTAATTCATGTCAAGTTGAAGAGTTGGCGTAATTTGATATTTCCTTGATCTTCATATGCTTTTATGTCTATTGTAGTCTTGATTATTGCTCCCCCCCATAGTCTCTTGAGAATGTTTATCTCTTCAGTGTGGAGCATTCCATACAGTATTCTCTTTAGGGCTGGCTTAGTGCTCATATGTTCATAAACCTGGCTCTTATCATGAATTGTTTTTCTTTGACCTTCTATTACCAAGGATAATTTTTCTGGGTATAGTAGTTTGAGTTGGCAGCCATGGTCTTTTAAAATTTGAAATACTCTGTTCTAAGCCCTTCTGGCTTTTAGAGTCAGAGGTAATTCTGATGGGTTTACCTTTGTAAGTAATGAGCTGCTTTTCTCCTGCAGATTTCCACACTCTCTGTTTTCTATGCTTAGTGTATTAACTATACTGTGACATGGGGAAGTTCTTCTCTGGTCCTGTTTGGTGTTCTGTGAGCCTCCTGTGCCTGGATGAGACTCTCTTTTGTAAGATTTAGAAAATTTTCCTCAATAATTTTATTGAAGATATTCTCTATTCCCTTGACCTGTATTGCTCCCCTTCTTGAATGCCCATGATTTGAATGTTTGGTCTTTTTAAGTGGTCCCACATTTCCCTCATGTTCTTTTTACATGTTTTTTTTGAACTTGTCATTGATTTTGGACCCAGTCTATTTCTTCTGTCTTGTCCTTGATCTCCAATAGTGTGCCCTCCAAATGATTGATTCTGTTGGTGAGGCTTTCTTGGGAGCCTTTTAAGTAAGTTATTGCTTTTTTGTTTTCCATTAAGTCTTTCTTCAGTATTTCCATCTCTTTCTTGAATTCCATTTTCATTTATTGGTTTGACTTTCCTATTGTCTCTTGGAATTCATTCCTACACATACTAGCTATAGTATAACTTTGGATGTGGGTCCTTCAGACAAGGAATTGTGATATACTCTGTTTTGTATAATTCCCATCACAAAAGAATGAGCTGTGTCTCTGTAGTGATAAATGTTGCAATGCTTGGGGGTATGCTGCATTATCGAACCTATGCCCAAGTGGAAACACATTTCAACTAACTGAAAAGAGAACCAAATCCAATTACAGTACTATGCCTAATGATAAAGCTCTATTTCCAAGACTGAATTTAGTCTCTGGCCATTTCTAACCTTGTTTCGCTTCTGTAACCCACAAATTCCCAGTATGGAGCTGCAGGCTATTCCTTGAGATGTTTCCCCACATGTCAGGTGCTATTCCTTTAGGTCATGACCTGGGACAAGATGGCACCAAGGCAGCAAGGCTATTTCTGTAAGTTCCTGCCAGAATGGATAACATTAACCTGCACATGGAACAATAAACCACCCCTGTATGCCACACTGGTCCCAAACTGTGTCCTCAAGTTGTCTTTCTCAGTGCCTTCATCACAAGGGGACATGTCACAGAATAAAAGTCCAAATAGATGGAGTTGTTGGTCCTGGTTATGGTCAGAATGTTGCATTATTTCCCTCAAATGTCTAACATCTGAAGAATGCAAACACAAAATGTGGTCTTTCCATACAGTGGGCTGTTATTTAGCCATAGGAAGGACTCAGGCATTCATATAAGCCATCACAAGGATAGCCTCATGCTAAGTGAAAGTAGCTATACATAAAAAGTCAGAAATGGGGCTGGAGGGATGGCTTAGTGGTGAAGGTGCTTGCCTGCAAAGCCTAAGGACCCAGGTTTGATTCCCCAGGACCCAAGTAAGCCAGATGCACTAGGTGGCACATGTATCTGGAGTTCGTTTGCAGTGGATGGAAGCCCTGGTGTGCCCGTTCTCTCTCTCTCAAATAAACAAATAAAAATATATATTAAAAAGTTATAAATGATCTCATGTGCATGTAAGCAACCCTAATTAAACTCATTGAGTCACCAAAATAAAAGATACATGAAAGTAGAATGGGGGGCTGGAGAGATGGCTTAGCAGTTAAGAGCTTGCCTGCGAAGCCTAAGGACCCCAGTTCAAGGCTCGATTCCCCAGGACCCACATTAGCCAGATGCACAAGGGGGCGCATGCATCTGGAGTTCATTTGCGGGAAGCCCTGGCATGCCCATTCTCTCTCTCTATCTCTCTCTCTCCCCCTCTTTCTCTGTCTGTTGCTCTCAAATAAATGAATAAAAATAAACAAAAAAATGATTAAAAAAAAAAGAAAGTAGAGGGGGAACTAGTTGGGAAGAGGACAGGGTCAGTGGGAGTGGAAGGGCGACAAGAGGGCAATGAGGGGTGAATATGATCCAAAAAATTATATGCATGTAGGAAGTTGTCAAGTAAAACTGAAAGGGCAAAAAATCCAGAAATAATATGATTCCATTCATATGAAATGCTCTGAATATGCAAATCTACTGAGTCAGAATTTAGATTACCAATTGCTGGGGGCTGGGAAGAAGGGAGTGGGAAATTACTACCAATGGGCACAGGGTTTCTTTCTGAGTTGATAAAAAATTCTGCAATTAGATGATGATGGTTTTATAATTGTGGATATGCTGAATATGCTAAAAATCACCCTACTGTACACTCAAAAAGGATGAATCTTATGTGAATTATTTCTCAATAAAGATCTTATTTAAGACGCTATTATTGTTTTTGCAAATTAAAAAAAAAAAAATCAAGCCCGGCGTAGTGGCACACACCTTTAATCCCAGCACTCGGGAGGCAGACGTAGGAGGATCGCTGTGAGTTCAAGGCTACCCTGAGATTACAGAATGAATTCTAGATCAGCCTGGGCTAGAGTGAGACCCTACCTCATAAAATAAATAAATAAATAAAAATAAAATAAAAAATCCTAAGATCAGGTGAACACAATGCTTGGGTGCCTCCTTTTAGTGCATGTGTGTTCCAGGTACCTACTAGCAGAGCCGTGATATGTCACCAGCAACTTCAAACCTCAGTGCCACACTACAGTGATTTGGCTTACAAACTGCCTACAATCTGATGTTCAGCTCTGATTTTAATTTTTTAAGTTTTTTTTTTTTTTTTTTTTTTTGGTTTTTCGAGGTAGAGTCTTACTCTGGCTCAGGCTGACCTGGAATTCACTATGTAGTCTCAGGGTGGCCTTGAACTCTCGGCGATCCTCATATCTCTGCCTCCCGAGTGCTGGGATTAAAGGCGTGCGCCACCACGCCCGGCCAATTTTTTAAGTTTTTATTTATTTATTTGAGAGAGAGAGAGAATATGGGCACACCAGGACCTCCAGCCACTGCAAAGGAACTCCAGACACGTGCTCCACCTTGTGCATCTGGCTTACATGGGTCCTGGGGAATTGAACCTGGGTCTTTTGGCTTTGCAGGCAAGCACCTTAATGGCTAAGCCATCTCTTTCCAGTCCACAGCTCTGATTTTAGTTAGCCTCACACTTCTAATACAGCTGCTGGGAGGAAAGCTTTCATTTTGGCTTACAGTCTCAAGCTTCATGATGGCAGGGGACAGCATGACATGAGCAGAGGCTGGACATCACCTCTGCCATGGCAGGTAAACAACAGCAGAAGAGTGAGCCAAATTCTGGCTAGAGGAAGTTAGCTACAACACCCACAAGCCAACTCCCAACAACACACCTCCAGCAAGGCTCCACCTCCCAAATTGCCACCAGCTGGGGACCAAGCATTCAGAACACATGAGTATATGGGGGACATCTGATTCAAACCACAGGTGGGGGGCGTGAATTGGTTCTGTATTCCATGACCTCTCTAACATTCTTGTGTCCCAGGAAACCTTTCCTGTGGGGAGACATGAACACATGTCTATTCATCCCAAATAATTCTCAGATGACAGACCAAAGTACGATTGCACCAGAACAGTTTTGGTGAACCAATGAATTTATTGGGGTCCCTTACAGAGCATGGGTGACTCAAGGGCAGCTGTATCACTGCAAAGTCCCACCCCACCCTGGATGGCGACCTCAGGACGATGCATCATGAAGCCCCACTTCTAGCTAACCTCCTACATAATCTAGCTTTTTCCCAAGACCACTTGCACCTGAGGGGAGGGCAGGTGGGAACAACTGCTGTAACTTCAGGTGAGGGTCTTGTGACCCTCCCTTCCTTCATGGACTAAAGAGTTGTCAATAGTTACCATTACCATAGACATTGTATCACAGTGTTGTTCTGCTCCAAAGTTGTCATAGCTACAGGGTCAAAACATTCTTTATCTCAAGATGGCTTCATGTTGTGCCCGGAGGGGGGGGGGGACAAAAAACACCATGGGCCAGGTGTGGTGGTGCACACCTTTAATCCCAGCACGCAGGAGGCAGAGGTAGGAGGATTGCCATGAGTTCAAGGCCACCCTGAGACTACATAGTGAATTCCAGATCAGCCTGAGCTAGAGTGAGATCCTATCTTGAAAAACCAAAACAACAACAACAACAAAAATGCCATATAACACCTGGGCATGTTTTCATACTGTAGGCAGGGAACACAAGAGAACAAAAATGTTCAAATGAACGTATTTTCCCCAAGGTTCGGCTTGTGTTGTATCATCAAACTCTGCCCCAGCTATAGCACTGTCACGGGGCCAAGCTCAGGCTCAGTAGCTGGGGCACAGCCCCAACTTGACAGCAGAGAAATTGCATAGCCGCATGTCAAGACAAGACATGTCCTGGAGAACAGACAGAGATAATTCAAGCAGTCTATTTTCTGTCTGCTTCTGTGTATTTACAGGTGTGCGCCTGTCGTGTGACTATATGTGAACACAGGTGTATTCAGCTAAGCATGTGAGGCTGCTGGTCCTAGAAGCCTTTCTGGTTGGTGTGTATGTTGGCGTGAGCCAACCTTGGATAGGTGATAGGTTTGTAGGCCAATAAATGTGACCCACCCCCCCTTCCCAAACCAGGGGGATTCTGAGTCTTTTGGTCATTGCCTGTTGCTTTTCTGCCCAGAAGTAGAGTCATGAAAGAGCAGGCTCTGAACTCAGAAAAGCCAGTTCCAGGACCAGCTTTGCCCCAGACTAGCCTGGCAGGTGACTCCAGCCCCAGAGTTCTGATAGGTGAAATGGAGATAGCATTTCCTAGTTCCTTCACAAGGACAGGACGCTGACAGGTGATGCATGCGAAGGGGCTTGAAGCATGCAACTGTGCTGTGGTTTTATTTTATTTTATTTTGAGGTAGGGTCTTGCTCTAGCCCAGAATTCACTATGTAGTCTCAGGCTGGCCTTGAACTCACAGTGATCCTCCTACCTCTGCCTCCCAAATGCTGGGATTAAAGGTGTGTGCCACCATACCTGGCTGCTATTATTATTATTATTTTGCTTTTTTTTTTTTTTTTTTTTTTTTGAGGTAGGGTCTTGCTGTAGTCTAGGCTGACTTGGAAGTGACTAACAACTATCCACTTACCTCTGCCTTCCGAGTGCTGGGATTAAAGGCATGCCACACCACGCCAGGCTGCTGTGTTTTTGTATGTTTGTTTGTTTTTTAATTTTTGAAAATTTTTAAAAAATTTTATGAGAGAGAGAGAGAGAATGGGTGCGCCAGGGCCTCCAGCCACTGCAAACGAACTCCAGACGCGTGCGCCCCCTTGTGCATTTGGCTAACCTGGGTCCTTTGGCTTTGCAGGCAAGTGCCTTAACCGCTCGGCCATCTCTCCAGCTGCCCCTTCTAACTCCCGGCCCCACAGGCCTGATCCCTTTCCAGGAGCTGAAACTGAAAACTGAAGGCAGCCTTGCACTTCCTCTCTTAATGTGTTGCCACGGCAACCACTGCCTCCCGCGCTTCTGCTCCCACGTTAGATGGGGCTCTGTCGCCCCCTCACTGTGGGGCTAGAGCATGGTGGCGAAAGAGTGGGCTCAGTAGAAGTCCCCTCCTTCTGGGATGCGGCAGTAAGGATGCAGGAGGCCCGTCTCTGTCCCCGTGGTAAGTCAGCCTGCTCCTCCTGCTCCTCCCACTGGCAGCTCGGGCCTCCCCCTGGGCAGTCTATCTGGGAGCAAGCACCGCGCAGACTCTGGGCAGCTGTGGCTGGTGTAAATGCCTGAGCCTCACCCAGAAAGTCCAGTCACGTCTGAGATGGGGACCAGTGCCCGCATTGCTATCATTTTCTCCAGGAGATCTGTGGGAGGGGGCCTTGCACCCACACCTGGAGAAACCCTGAGAGTGGAGTGTCTGGGGCGAGGGCCATACAGGAGTCATGAAAACCCACTGAGAGATGCCGCTGGTCCCCACAACATGACCGGCCGCTTCATTCACTGACTCTGTCACTCACTCATGGACGTATTTGCTTATTCATTCAATTACTGACTCTTTCACTCACACCGAAATAATCACGCCTTCATTGACTTACCCCTTTGAGTAAACATTCATTACTCTCCTCAGCTCTGGGAGAAACTGCTGCCCTGCAGAGGGACTCAGAAGGGTTCTATTACTGTAGCAAAAAAAAAAAAAAAAAAAAAAAAAAAAAGGGTAGACAGTGTTTTTTTAATATTTTATATATATACTTATTTATTTGAGAGTAGCAGACACAGAGAGAAAGAAGCAGATATACATAGAGAGAGAGAGAGAATGGGCGTGCCAGGGCCTCCAGCCACTGCAAACGAACTCCAGATACGTGCGCCCCCTTGCGCATCTGACTAACGTGGGTCCTGGGGAATCGAGCCTCGAACCAGGGTCCTTAGGCTTCACAGGCAAGCACTTAACCGCTAAGCCATCTCTCCAGCCCCTAAAAATATTTTTTAATATTTTATTTTTAATTATTTAATTTGAGAGATACAAAAATAGGCAGGTACAGAGAGAGAATGGGTGCGCCAGGGCCTCGTGCCTCTGCAAACGAACTCCAGATGTGTGCACCCGCTTGTGTATCTGCCTTACGTGGGTCCTGGGGAATCGAACCTGGGTCCTTTGGCTTTGCAGTCAAGTGCCTTAACCGCTAAGCCATCTCCGACATATGGATTTTAAGGAAGTAGGTTGTAAGAGAAGATGCTAGTGCACACAGCAGGCAGCAGGGTGGGCTGGTGGGTATGGGAGCATGTCTCAATACCAACCCTCCCTAACTGAAGGGGCTTGGTCCCAGGATCCCCAGGAATAACAAAAACCCACGAACAGTCAAGTTTTCTTTTTCTTTTTTTTTTTAAACAACAACAATTCTTTTTTTTTTAAAGTTTTTTATTTATTTATTTATTTATTTGAGAGTAGCAGAGAGAGAAAGAGGCAGATAGAGAGAGACAGAGAGAGAATGGGCGCGCCAGGGCTTCCAGCCACTGCAAACAAACTCCAGACGCGTGCACCCCCTTGTGCATCTGGCTAACGTGGGTCCTGGAGAATCAAGCCTCGAACCGGGGTCCTTAGGTTTCACAGGCAAGCGCTTAACCGCTAAGCCATCTCTCCAGCCCAACAGTCAAGTTTTCTATGTAAAACGGTACAGTGCTTGTGCAGAACCCAAGCATGCCCTCCCATATGTGTCAACTCACCTCTAGTTGAGATTTAATACCTAAATCCTATGCGAGTAGTTGTTAAACTACACTGTTTAGGGACTAATGACAAGGAAAAGAAATCTGTGTGTTTAGTGCAGAAGCAGTTTCTCCCATGAACATTTTCTGTGGCTGTGGAGCCTGTGGCTACAGAGCGGTGGCCATTCTGCATGCTGGTGCCCGAGGCGTGCTGGCAGGGCAGCCAGGCCCAGTCCCTCTGCCAAGGTGACTGCAGGGAAGCTCCACACGGAGATATATTTGAACTGCAGTCTTGAAAAATAAACACAAGTTTTCCCATTTCAGATAGAGGGAAGGAATCACAGGAGAGGGAACCACATACATGAAAGCTCAGGGAAGAGCCAGGCCTCCAGCAGGCCTGGACCACAGGTGACGTGTCTGGGAGCCGTGTGAGCAGAGGGGAGGGGGAAGAAGAAAGGAGGCCAGGTTCCCAAGGACCTTTGCGGCAGTCCATTTTCTGTGGCCACTACCACAGAGTGGGCAACAAAGCAAAGATGTGCTCAGCAGCTCAAGGTCATTCTTTAAGCCCAGCCTGAGCTACGTGAGACCTTGTCTCAAAAAGAAAAGAAAAGAGCTGGGCGTGGTGGTGTATGCCTTTAATCTCAGCACTTGGGAGGCAGAAGTAGGAGGATCACTTTGAGTTCAAGGCCACCCTGAGACTACATAGTGAATTCCAGGTCAGCCTGAGCTACAATGAGACCCTACCTGAAAAAAACAAAAAAGAAAAAAAGGGAGGTTTATTTCATCTTGCAGTTCTGGCTCATCAAGGTCCAGGGCTCACATCTGATGCTGACTTATTGCCGACAGCATCTGGAGGTGGTGTAGGTCTTCACACGGACACAGACAGGAGCACACATACATAGCTATCTCCTCTCTCCCTCTTTTGATTAAGTCACCAGGGCTCAGCATGGGGATCCACCCTAGTGCTCTTATCTAATCCTAACCCCCACAGAGGCTACACCTCCAAACGCCAAGGTTGGGTTGAGTTTCTACCCCCTTTGTGTGTGGTATGTAGCGTATGCACACAGGTGCTGATGCGGCACCCTGTGCACGTGCTTGCAACTGAGAAGCATGTGGGTGTCCCCTTTCACTGCCCGCCTACCCGTTTCTCCTTGAGATGGAGTCTCTAACTGATTTCCAGAGCTTTCTGTCCCCCCACCCCGCCATGAGCCCCGACAATTCTCTGATTCTCCAGTCTGTTTCCCGCAGGCCTGGGGTTAGAGATGTGTGTGGCCACACCCAGCTGTTAGTGTGGGTGCAGAGAGAATGGAGCTTGGGTGACCCCAGGTCATCTCAGATCCTCATGCTTATGCAGGCATACACTAAACTGCGGAGCATCTCTCTGGCCCTGCATTTCTACTCTCTTATACTTCACAATGGGGACCACATTTCAACACATGAAGTCTGGGGGGGGGGGGATTGCATACTGAAATGACAAATCAAAGAAACCTTGAATGCTAAGGGAAGGGCTGGGCTGTCGTCACACAGGGTGCTATCTGGCAGCACTGCAGAGAGAGCAAGGCTGCATCATGCCAGAGGGGTTCTGTGGAGGCAAAGTAACACACCACAGTGGGGCGGGAGTCTGGCTACCGCGTGCCAACGGGTGGTTGGCAAACGAGGTTGTGCTCTCTGGTTGGAATTCCAAGAGAAGGATACACCTGAGAATTATTGGAAGAGGTCAAACAAGCAGTGAGGATGGGACCCAGGCCAGAGGATGGAAGTGTCCACCACACAGCCTAGTTCTTGGGGGGGGGGAACCCGCTCAGAGGAAGAAGCTCTTCACTAACAATGGGGGCCCTGGTTGAGCTTCCTGACCCTGGCAAGCTGGGCTACCTAAGCTCAAGGTCCAAGCACAGTAACACACCTACTCCAGCAAGGCTTCACCTCCCAGTCTGCCACCAGCTGGGAACCAATTATTCAAAACATATGAGGCTATGGGGAAACAACTCATTCAAGCCACCGCAAGGTGGAAGGTGAGGGCTGGCACCCTGAGCTGTCCTCTGACCTCATGCGCCCACCTCCCCCCCAAACACACACAACAGACCATATTGGGTCTGCTGCAGTCTAGTTCACATTGCTGGTAGAAATCACCCAAAAACCAGCAGCTTATGGGGAAAAAGAGGCTTACTTTGGCTTACAGGCTCAAGGGGGAAAGTTCCATGATGGCAGGGAAAACGATAGCATGAGCAGAGGGTGGACATCACCCCCTGGCCAACACAAGGTGGACAATAGCAACAGGAGAATGTGCCAAATACTGGCAAGGGGACATTGTCTACAACATCCATAAGCCCGCCCCCAACAACACACCACCTCCAGTAGACATTAATTCCCAAATCTCCATCAGCTGGGAACCTAGCATTTAGAACACCTAAGTTTATGTGGGACACCTGAATCAAAACACCACATTCCACCCCTGGCCCCCATAAACTGATAACCTTATATGATGTAAAATGCAACGCATTTGTCAACTTTAAAAGTCCCCACTGTTTTTATCAGTTCCCATGATGTTCATATATCCCCATAATCCAAGATCTTCTAACTGAGCCATAATACCAAAAAAATCCCCCCAAAACCCATAATGGCACAGAATAAACATTCACACTGCAAAAGATAGCATTGGGCATAGCAAAGAAATATTCAACCAATACAAGATTTAAAACAACCAGGGCAAACATCAAACTCTGTAGCTCCAAGTCCAACAACTCTAGTCAATGACAAATCTCCAAGTCCAATAATTCTAACCAGCAACAAGTCTCTGGCATTCCAATTCCGCCCTTCCAGCTAGGCTACTCACAGTCCTGGAAAACTTCATCGGGGCCGGCAGCTTTCCTTAGCAGTCCATCTCGTGGTCCCAGCATCTCCACTGCAACCCACAGTTCATCCTCACGGTTCCATTGGGTCTCCATGCAGGCATCCAGCAAACCTGCTTCACATTGCCCATGGCCATTTCCAAAACACAAGACCATGTTGCAAACTCAATGACCCTCTTTTTCCTGCATTTCTTATATTCCACAATACCAGGTAGGGTGCCAATTTGTTAATCCAGGGGGGAAATAAAGTAGACTTTGAAGAACAGGACACTCTTTGAACACTCAGGCCCCATCAAAAGAGTCTACATTCTTCCTGTTGCCCCACTGCAAGTCAGCTGGCACAATCTCTCAATTGCAGCTAAACGGGCAGCAGTTCACCCAGAGGTTTTTCTTTCTGCACCATATCCCTCTGCTCACACCAGTTCATTTCTACGCAAAGCAACCCTGCACAACTTCTCAGGACATGGGCATAACAGCAAGCTTTTCACACAAACGGCTAGCCCAATCCAGGCAAAGCTCTTTCTCACCCTCATAAGTCAAACCTCACAGTCCACAGTTCTTACATCATTCAGGTCTTTCAACTCTGACAAGAATAGTCCATCAAGCTGTACTTAGAGCACTACAAGGTGTCTCTTAGGGCAAGATTTCAAATCCTTCCACATTGCTCTTGAAAATCAGCTCCAAAAGGCCAAAGCCACACAGTCAGGTGTCTAGCAGCAATCCCACTCCTTGGTACCACTTTACTGTTGCAGTCTGGTTTGCATTGCTGGTAAAAATCACCCAACCAAGAGCAGCTTGTGGGAAAAAGAGGCTTATTTTGGCTTATAGGCTCAAGGGGGAAGCTCCATGATGGCAGGGAAAACAATGGCATGAGCAGAGGGTGGACATCACCCCCTGACCAACATCAGGTGCACCATAGCAACAGGAGAGTGTGCCAAACACTGGCAAGGGGAAGCTGGCTATAACACCCATAAGCCCACCCCCAACAATACACTCCCTCCAGGAGGCGTTAATTCCCAAATCTCCAGCAGCTGGAAACCTAGCATTCAGAACACCTGAGTTTATGGGAAACACCTGAATCAAACCACCACAGGCATGGTGTCCATTGCTAATCCTTTAAGTGCCCACAGCTGTGTAATTCCCATCCTCCTGGAAGCCCTGCATGGGCCTGTGATGAACTCCCACCTGTGAAATACTCTGGGAACGACAATGGTGTCCCTCCCCCTGGTGAGGAGCACTGCTTGTTGTAGCTCAGTGTTTCCACTCTCTCCGGCTTCAGCTTTGTTGTGGGAAGTACCAGTAGGCCACCAGCTGGATCCCTAAGGAAAGCACCGCCAATACTCTGCCACTGAGAAGCCGAGGAGAAGCCATGGGGTCCTTTGCCGTCACAACTTGACCTGGGCTGTCCAGAGTGCGCTGCCACCCAGTGTTCACTGAGCATCTATTCTTCCAGGCTTAGAGAATAGCTGGGGTGGCTGGGGGTGGGGGTGGGGGGGCCTGTGACTATAGAAGTCAGGGTCACGCCACGCTACAGTTCAAATCTCACAGTCGTAGCCCACTTGCTTCTACTTTGACCCACAAGGCCCTGCGTGATCTGGCAGCTGGTCCCCACACCCGTCCTCCTGGCGTACCTCAGTCCAGCACCCCCGTCCCTTTGCTCTTCATTCTGTCCCCAATACCACTGTGCTGGGAATCCCTGTGATGTCCCTTCCCATGCCATTGGCTCAGATGTAACTTTTATGATGAGGCTCTCCATAGCCCACTCCAAGTGACCCCCCCCACAACACATTCCCACCTGCCCTCTGTTTCGGGACATTCCCTTAACATAACATGCAACACAAGATCAAGTTCTCTTGCCCTCTGGGTGCAAGCCAGAGCCTGTCTGTACTGTTTCCTCCCTCATCCTAATGCTTGTCAACAAAGAAGGGTCCCAAAGAAGCACTGTCACGTGACTCAATACCTGAGCCCATCCACTCCCGCCCAAGTGCCTCCGAGGAAGGGACCCACAGCCCCATCCTCAGAGCAGGAAGCAGAGACAGCATCTGGCCAGGAGTCATATTATGTGGATGGCACTAGTTGGCTGAAGTCCTAAAGCCGGTCTTTCTGCCAGGAGGCTTGTCATCTTCCTCTGAGGCTTCTGGCCTAGGTCTCTCTTCCGTGCCTGACAGATGGAACCCTTGTTGGCTCGGACTGCTGCCTGGTTCCTGCATCAGACGCCAGCGCCACCTGCTGGCCATATGGCTGACTCACATGGAGAGAAATTGACCTTGAGACCCTTGGAGAGCTGCAGAGTATGGGAAGGAGCTTCTGGGCTGGACTCTCACAGCTGAGGCTCGCTGTCCGGATTACTTCCTAGCTGTGAGATACCCACCAAGCCCCTGGGGGCGGGGGCAGACATGGGAATCGAAGTAACTTTTAAAGACCACCTCCTCAGGGAAGCCCTCCCAGCTCGCTCCCACTGAGAAGAGCTCTATATCTCCCACCAAACTGTTCACTATCCTTTTATTTTGCCTTAATTTTTTAAAAAGCATATACCACCATTTGACATTTCAACGTTTCTTATTTACTATTTCTCCCACAAAATGCCAGCTCTCTCGTGGTAGGGGCTTTGCTCACGGCACCCCAAGAGCTTGATAGTGCCTACCACTGAGCAGGGCTTACTACAAACATGTGCCTATTCAACACATTGCAGGCACACAGCACTCAGCGGATGCTATCATCATCATAAAGGTGCAGGCACATATCCATTTGTGCATTTATTAATATGCTCACCTTAATTGGGTCACATTTTTTTGAGGCAAGCCCAACAGACTGGCCTTTTTATGTGTGTGTGTGTGTGTGTGTGTGTGAGAGAGAGAGAGAGAGAGAGAGAGAGAGAGAGAGAGTAGGAGACTGAGAGACGGAATTGGCATGCCAGGTCCTCAGCCACTGCAATCGAATTCTAGATGTGTGGGCTCCCTTGTGCACATGTGTGACGTTGCCCTTTCATCACTGTGCGTCTGACTTACGTGGGACCTGGAGAGTTGAACTTGAGTCCTTAGGCTTCACAGGCAAATGCCATAACCACTAGGCAATCTCTCCAGCCCTGAGTCACATATTTTTATCCTGATAAAATCCACATCAGGGCTGGAGAGATGGGTTAGCAGTGAAGCACTTTCCTGCAAAGCCAAAGGACCTAGGTTAGATTCCCCAGGGCCCACGTAAGCCAGATGCACAAGGTGATTCATGCAACTGGAGTTTGTTTGCAGTGGCTGGAGGCCCTGGTGCACCCGTTCTCCCTTTCTTTCTCCCTCTCATCTATCTGCCTCTCACTCAAATTAATAAATTAAAAAAACAAACAAACAAAAAAGAAACATCCACACCACAAATGCACCATTTTAACAATGTCAAGGATGTAGGTCTGTGTTGAGTTCACTCACAATGTTGTGCAGCTAATCACCACCATCTAGCTCCAGGGTTTTTTTTTTTTTTTTCAGTTTCCTAAAGAGAGTGTTTCCATGAAACATGAACTCCTCTCTCCCTCTCCCCTCCCCAAGGAACCCCCACTCCATGTCTGGTCTCTACGAAGTTAGCTGATTGCCATGTAAGGCAAATACTACAGTCTTCAGGGGGTCCACATTTCTTGCCCTTCTTACATACACAGGGAATAGCTCTTGTAGTGCTACGTTGAGTGCTGAATGAGATCAACACATGAAGCACCGCGGACAGGGCCCGTGCCAGAGGAGGGCCCCGGGGGGGGGGGGGGAATGGATCCCTTCCCTGTATCTTCCTCTCTGAGGTGGTTCCACTTGGAACATTCAGCTCCCGGCCCCATTCCCTCGGCTTGCCATCCTCTTGCAGAGACGCCAGATGGCAGCCTTGTACCGTGGAGCTGCCCTTGGCTGCCTCCTGCAGAGGGAGCCCAGAGATACTGGGAGAGGGACTCTGAGGCTGAGGAGGTAGCAGGAGAAGGGTGAGAAGTGAACACTGGCAGCAGAGTACAGGAGCCTAAGTCTTTCAGGGCTGGACTCCTGAATAGACAAGGAGGCCCAACAAGGAGGAGAAAGGAGTGCATGTATAGTAGTGCACTGTGCAGAGACCACAGAGGCTGCTGCCCTAGGCCCAGCCACGCCAGTGTTGTGAATACTGGATGAATCATTTGACCTTTCTTGAACTCTGCATTAGCATCTGTATAATGGGTCTTCTTCAGAGGAGAGTAAGTGAAAGGCACACTGGAGTTTAGTCACACAGAGGGCCCTCCATGTTCACTGACTGGGAAAAGAGGCTTCCTCTGGGGCTATTTCAGAGCCCCCTACACACATGCACACGCACGCACACACACACACACACACACACACACACCATTCAGGAAAATTCACCTCAACCCAGCTTACTGTGATTGCACCAGACCCTGAGCAGGTGCTTGACCAACCTCAAGGGTCAGACGATCTGGAACTTTCCCTCCTGCATCGCTGAGCACCCCCCCCCCCCAGCCTGTGCCCCCAAGCCTCAGTGGCTTCACTGCCGTTCAAGCTGTAGCAGCCGGGGATGCCCTTAGGATAGTCTCATTTTACAGAGACTTCTCCCGACTCAAAAACTAGTTCTTATTGCCCACAAAAAAAAGTCTAATTTCAGAAGCCAGACGCAAAAGGTCACAGATTGCATGATTACATTGATATGAAATGTCAAGACAAGGCAAATCCATAGTGTAATGGTTGCCAGGGTGCTGGGGGAGCAGAACATGGGGAGACGCTGCTTAGCGGGGTTTCCTTTTGGGGTGATGGAGGTACTCTGGTACCAAATAGAGCCGGTGTGTGATGCTGCGAATATAACACAGCACAGGAAGCATCCCACTTTAGACAGCTGATTTTATGTTATGTTAGGTGAGTTTCACCTTGATTTTTAAAAAAATAAGTCTAATTTAAGAATGTTATTGCCAGGCTGGAGAGATGGCTTAGTGGTTAAGTGCTTGCCTGTGAAGCTTGAGGACCCTGGTTCAAGGCTCAATTCCCCAGGACTCAAGTTAGCCAGATGCACAAGGGGGCGCACGCGTATGGAGTTCGTTAGCAGTGGCTGGAGGCCCTGGTGCGCCCATTCTCTCTATCTGCCTCTCTCTGTTGCTCTCAAATAAATATATAAAAAATAAACAAAATATTAAAAAAGAATGTTACCGCCACTGTGACATTAAAGTAAGGGGATGGGAACAGGAGCAGTGACCTTCTAAACTTTGAAATCTAAAGAACAAAGTATTTTCTACCCTCTAGTGATGGAGAAAGGGCCAGCATCCATCCATCCCATATGTGTTCAAGCCCATTCATTTACTTCCCTACTAATCATTCTATAATTTACCTATCCACTTCCTGTTGTTCATCCACTGGTCTATAATTCCTTCTGTTCACTCATCTACTTATCTGTCGTCATCCATCCATCCATCCATATAACCACCCACTCACACATCTACCCACTCATTTGTTCATCCACACACCCACTCACCTATCTGTCCAACCCTTCACCTAACCACCTACTCATTCATCCATCCATCCATCCACCCACCTATCCACAAAATCACCATCCACCCACCTCTCATTCATCCAGTCATCCATCTATCCATCCTCTCTTCTGTCTATCTACCCATCCACTCATCCATCCACCCGGCAGATCTTTCATCACCCTCTCTGACTCAGGCACTATAATTTTAATGATAAGTAGCTCCAACTCAGTCCCCATCCTGCAGAGACCCCTGTGTGCTGAGAAAGAGACTGGTCCTTGGATAACGACAGCAAAAGGGAGTTGAGGAGGCTGTGGACTCCCTCAGCAGGGAACCTCACTGGCTCGGGATTGAGGGAGTGTCGGCTTTCTTCCAAGGAGCAATGGTTAGTGCAGACATGTCACAGGAGGACTCAGAGTAGGTGCTCCCATGGTGGGTGGAGGAGGGGCGGGAAGGTTCTTCTGTTGAGGAAACCTTGTGACCCGTGTCCACAGGACACACAGTGTGCCTAGCACTCTCCACAGCCTGGCGAGAGCTGGGTATGAGAAGGGAAGGGGGCAGTGCCCAGAAGACAGCCTCATGGGTCACCCAAAGAGTGTGGACCTGGAGGGGGACGCTGGGGGTCCTCAGAAGGTTTTAGCTCAGAGAATAACCCAGTCGGGTCTGCATTTCAGGCAGATTCCTCAGAGGCAATGCAGTGGGTAGCTGGACCCGAAGGATGGGACGGGGCAAAGCATTAGACAGGGAGGGCCTTGGGCCTCCAGCATGTTCTCCCACGTGACAGAGCTGGTCTAGCATGAGTAACCTCACTTGCTTTACCCACTCAGCTGCTCCTCCGGGAAGGGGCCTCCCCCTCTTGAAGTCCAAACCTGCCGTACCCCCTGCTAGAATCGAGTGCCCAGGGCCTCTTGATTCATCACTACTCATTAGGTGGTGGCTGTGGGCTTCAGAGCTCCGCCTCTGGCTGCCCTGCAGGCTCAGGGCTAATGGAGGGACAGGGAATGTGGGAGGGGTGGTAGCCATGCAGAGACTGGGAATCCAGGTCCCTGCCCTTCTCCTAGTGATCTCCTCTCTCTCCCACTCTGCAGACCTCTCATAGTTTATTCTTCCCACTGTTGCCCCAGGAAGGAATAAGGATGATCAGTCTCCTTTCACCAGCTGAGAAAACAGAACTTGAGCTTGAACTCCAGCCTATCTGACCCAAGCTCCCTGCCCTCCCAACTCTGATTACCACCCCCTTAATATTCATCATCTTTTAAAAAATATTTTCCGGGCTGGAGAGATGGCTTAGCAGTTAAGCGCTTGCCTGTGGAAGCCTAAGGACCCCAGTTCGAGGCTCAATTCCCCAGGACCCACGTTAGCCAGATGCACAAGGGGGCGCATCTGGAGTTCGTTTGAGGTGGCTGGAGGCCCTGGCGTGTCCACTCTCTCTCTCTCTGTCTGTGCCTCTTTCTCTCTGTGTCTGCCACTCTCAAATAAATAAAAAATTTAAAAATATTTTCCCTCTTTATTTGACAGAGGGAGAAAGAGAGAGAGAGAGAGAGAGGAGAGAGAGAGAGAGAGAGAGAAGAGAGAGAGAGAATGGGCATGCCAGGTCCTCTAGCCAGTGCAAATGAAATCCAGACACATGCACCACTTTGTGCATTTGGCTTATGTGGGTACTGGGGATTTGAACCTAGGTCTTTAGGCTTTGCAGACAAGTGCCTTAACTGCTAAGCCATCTCTCCAGCCCCAATGTTCATCATTCTTAAACTGACTGCTATGGAGTTCAACACACACCTGCTTCTATATCTCCACACCCACACGGAGAAGCTGGACCAAAGGGTGGCTGAGCAGGTGGGCCGAGGGGCCACAGGGCCTGGGGTTGAGCCCTGACTCCTCTCCTTCCTAAGAACTGTTACTTGGCCCATCTACTCCTCTGTGTGGGTCTACAAAAACAAGTAATGCTAGGGACTGGCACTGGGATATGGGGATGAGCTGATAAGTCATCTGCTTGACTGTGTCTTTATAACAGCTAGCACTCATTGAGTGTAGCCCACAGACCCAGCACTGTTATTCCTTTACACAGACTAAATCCTCACTGTGGCCCCAGAAGGCAAGTGTGTCAGTCGGCTTTGTGCCGCTGGAGCGAAACACCTGATCGAAACAAAACAAAGTAAGAGGTGGGAAAAGTCAGGAGAATCACAAGGCTGACTGAACAATGGCAGTTCAGTGATCAACTACACCTCTAAGAAACAATGTTGGAAAGTGAGGGAGGACAGCTGCTCTAGTCTGGTCTCCGCACAGGGCACCCCTAGCTATACCCACATGTGTATACACGGTACAGCCACATTCCTCTCTCTATTTCGCTCTCTCTCTCTCTGTCTCTCTTTCACACACACTATGTTACTCATAAAGCGGGGAGGTTTATTTTGATTCACAGTTCTGAAGGTTCAAGTGCAAGGACGGCAGTCCATCAAGGGGAATGCCCTTGCCATAACTGTGCCCACATCTCTGGCTAGCAAGAGAGAGAGAGAGAGAGAGAGAGAGAGAGAGAGAGAGAGAGAGGCACTTGAAGACTGACAAGCACAGACTCCTCACTCAGTCACACAAAGTAGCTGAAAGCAAGATGGACCCCTGGCATCTCTGCCTTCACTTTGTATCTGTTTCTTATGTCGGGTGATCTGTTGGCCTCTGCACACGGCACACTAATCGCTCATGTCTGTCTAAGGTCTGAAGACACCTGGCCTATCGCAATTCTCTTCAAGGGTGGAGGCACCTGAGGCATCCTACTGCCAGTTTCCACGGAGTCCTGTTTTAAACACCCCAGAAGACACTTGAAGGTCTCCAGTCATTATTCTGAACCTATAGGGACCACGGATTCCAAGAACAACTGAGCCTCACAGACAGATGGCCTCCAAGCAGAAGCAATGTTTTCAAGGGAACTGAGCTATCTTGTAAGAACAGCTCAGAACCACTTTGCAGAACCAGAACTGAGGCGATGATCGGCCAGGCCACCCCTTTCGCCCAAACTGCTGAATTACACCTACCTCTGCCCTCTGCCCCAGTTCTTCCTCTAAATCGAAAGCTCATGCCAGGGCCCTGGAGAGAGACTTGGGCTCACCGAGTCCTGTGCTCTTCTTCTCAGCTCCTCTTCCCAAGTTCATTAAAGCTCCCACTCCTTATTAATCACTCTGCCCTTTGATTGGAGAATTGGCATGGGTAGCTAAGCCTAGTCTTTTGGGACTTCTGGAACTGATGTTTGTTTTTGCCCTAAAACTGGTAACAAGAACACTAGATTGGGGCCTCATGGTCCCCTTCAGGGACACGCCCCCCAGCAACCTGCAGACTTCCATGAGGTCCCATCTCCCACAGATTCAACTACCTCTCCAAAGTGCAACCTGGATCCCAGTCCTTAGACACACACACATCATTGCCCTTCCACGTCGGAGATGAGGAGGCCGAAACACACAGCTGCCCCCCTCAGTGATACAACCAGGGAGGTGCAGAAGTGAATTGAAACCCACTGAGGCCCAGCAACGGCCATGGGTGCTACCACCCAATACCACCATCCGGTGGGACCCTCTTGCCTGTGCCAGACACAAAGGTTGAGGCCTTCTCATCCCTGCCCTTGGAGGCTGGATCAGGATGAGTGAGCAGAGACCTTCCTCTCCTTCATTCCGCTTAAACACAGACCTGAGAAGCCAGGCTGTCCCGGGGCTCCTAGGAGGACCCCAGGAGGTCCAGAACCCCGTTCCAAATCGCATCTTCACGCAAGCTCCCTCCCATGTTCCCTACCAGCCAGTATTAGCAATAATCCAGTCTGGAATGAGGCAGCCCTGGGAGTCCTGGGTTCCAATTACCAGAGCCATCCGACACCAGCCACCCTTCTGTGCATTAGCAGCCCAGGCCTGCAGGGGCCTAATGAGAAGCGCAGGGAGGACAGCTCTCCCCCGTACCCCGCGCCCTGCCCTCCCCAGGCCTTCCTTCCCTCTCAAGGACACTTCCTTCCATGGCCACCTTCCGGTTCCCATCAGTGCCGGTTTTAAAGCCGCCATGATTCGCGCTTTAATTAAAAGAAAATGTCCTCCCAGAGCTTTGGGGCAGGATTTTCTCTCCCTCGTTGGAACATTTGTTCAGCCTCTGAGCTGGAGCCTGGTGCCTGGTTAATTGAAAGTTACAGATGAGCAAGGACGCGGCCCTCTTGGGAGGAAACGAAGAGAGACACAAGCTGGCACTGGCTCGAGGTTCTTGTAGGGTGGGGCATGCCATGCCCCCAGCCAGGGTTCTTCCGGAGCTTCCTCGGCCAGAGCAGGACCCTTCCAGCCATGGCAGACCCCATAACAAACAGCTGAATTCTAAGTAACTCATGAGCTCACTTTCCCCAGAAGAAAGGACAAAATAAAATAAAATAAAATAAGGAGCCCAGGGAACAACCATCCTCCTGCCAGCTGGATATAATCATTGCTAACACCTGGGAATATACAGTCTTCCAGAACATTCTGGGTACTTTGCATGCACAAATAATTTTTATTGCCCTTTCTCCCTCTTGACTATAAAAGTGATAACCGTTCATCGAAAACAGCTTGGAAAAGAGTTTTTTTTTTTTTAAAGTATGCAAATACTATGTACCACCTACGTACAATGTCAGACCTGCAGAATGGGAGAGAGAAGTAGAGGGCAGGAGGCAGGAGCATGATATGGGCTCTGGAGTCAGACAGTCGTTGGCAAGTGTGCCAGTCAGCATCCGTCGACTGTAACAAATGCACGGGATAATAAACTCATAAAGAGGAAGGGTTATTTTTGCCCCTGGTTCTGGAGGAGTTTTTGGTCTGTGATCAAGTGCACCTTTTGCCTATAGACCACTCGTGGGGAC
This sequence comes from Dipus sagitta, assembly GCA_036346955.1. NCBI lineage: Eukaryota > Metazoa > Chordata > Mammalia > Rodentia > Dipodidae > Dipus > Dipus sagitta. The sequence goes on along the minus strand of CM070787.1, from coordinate 18,497,897 downwards.
AGTACACCATGGTGGGGCACATAACAGAGCAGAGCTGTTTACCAGGATGGAGAGAGAGAGAGAGAGAGAGAGAGAGAGATGATAGTGTCCCGTGCTCCCTCAAGGGCCTGTCCCAATGACCTAAAGATCTCCAACTAGCCTCCACTACTTAAAGGTTCTACCTTTTTCATAACAGTGCCATATTGGGGACAGAATCTTCAACACATATATTTTTGGTTGGACATTTTGATTACAGGACACAAGGGACAGATAGGCACACTTTTATCTTTGATATTATGAACACACAATGTGCATTCCACACTGTAAAAAGTAATCCTCATGTGCATGTTAGTCACAGCTCGGCACATACACTCTGTCACGGGCTTGCTTGTCCACTGATATTGACAGACACTGACTAAACTCAATGTCTCCGGAAGTGCCTGAACCCAGCTGTCCAGAGATGATCATAAGAGAAGCTCAGGAGATGGTGAGAGAGAGAGAGAGAGAGAGAGAGAGGGAGACACTGATAACACAAATCTCAGGGAGGAGTCTGACCACCTATTCTGAGGGTCAAGACTGAGCACTGGGATGATTGACTGCCTTTGTGCCCCTGCCCTATATAACCTGATGGCTGAAGATGTGACAGAAGGTGGGTTGTTTCTCCCAGGGTGTGAACCTACTGCCTCCTCAGATCACTGGCTCTCTGGATAACATGCAACTTAAAGGCTCCACCCCTGTCTCTGCTCATTGGCAACAGTGGTAACAGGCATCACAAACTAGTATTTCAGCAAGGAACCTAATGTCCTGTGCCTCTGGGGTCCCACCTGAAGACTGGGAACCATGCAAAAGCAGCTATCTCAGGAAGTCATTAATAGCAATAATTTCTGGGTCATGGATTCCAGAACATTTAAAAACATATTTTATTTTTACTTATTTGACAGAGGAAGAGGGAGAGAGAGAATGAGAGAGAGAGAGAATGGGCACGCCAGGGCCTCCAGCCACTGCAAATCAACTCCAGATGCATGCGCCCCCTTATGCATCTGGCTTATATGGGTCCTGAGGAAATTGCACCTGGGTCGTTTGGCTTTGAAGGCAAGAGCCTTAATCACTAAGCCATCTCTCCAGCCCCCAGAAGATTTTTTTTTTTACCTTATTCCATTCCTTCAATAATTCACTCTTTAAATGTTTTTTTAAACAACTCAATTCATTTCTCTTACTACCAATTTCCACATTTACTTGCTTTATTGTTTTCTCTATGCACACTACACACGCACACATTTATATACACATATATCTGTTTCTGAGTCATTTGAGATTAAGTTGGAGATCCATGATCCTCTTAGCTTGCATCCTTTAGCGTGCATTTCTTTTTTTTTTTTTTCCTTTTCTTTTTCTTTTTTGGTTTTTCAAGGTAGGATCTCATTCCGGGTCCAGGCTGACTCAGAATTCACTATGTACTCTCAGGGTGGCCTCGAACTCAAGGCGATCCTCCTACCTCTGCCTCCTGAGTGCTGGGATTAAAGGTGTGCGTCACCACACCCAACTTGGCATGCATATCTGAAACACAAGGATTTTCTCTATGTATTTCCAGTTTATTGGTCAACACCAGAAAATGAATACTGATGCAATATTTTATCTCATCTGCATATATTATTCAGAATCTGTCCATCATTACCAGAGCCATTTATGGTAAAATTGTATTAGTTACTCTTCATGTTATTGCAACAGGAAATCCTGACAAACTTAAGGAAGGAATGGGGTTCATTTGTGTCAGTTTGAGGGGATGGAGTCCACTGCGGTGTGGAAGGCTTGGCGGCAGCAGCATGGCACAGCTGGGCACGTTCATCTGGTGTCGGGAAACAGTGAGAGATGGGTAATGGCATTTGGCTTGCTGCTCCTTTCTCCTTTTTTATTCGGTCCAGGACCCTAACCCAGGAGATGGTGCCATCCACACTGAGGTTGGGTCTTCCTCTCTCGATGAAGCTCTTTGGAAACACATCCACACACACATGCCTAGACATGTGTCTCCCCTAGGTAATTCCAAGCTGGAACCATCACAAGTCTCCCCCTTGTCAATTTGACACCCAAGCACATCACTTTAAATCATAACATTCTACTCCTGGTCCTCAAAGGCTTGTGGTCATCTCATAAATGTGAAACACACCTAGTTATTTCTAAAAGTTCCCCCACATTTGAATAGTTCTAACATTCAAAAGCCCAAAGTCCAACTGTTGTAATGGTACACACTTGTAGTTCCAGCACTTGGGTGATGGAAGCGAAAGGATTGGGAGTTCAAGGTCATGCTTGGCTATGTAATTTGTGGTTAGTCTGAGTTGCAAGAGGCCCTGTTTCAACAACAAACAACAACAACAACAAAAAGCTTAAAGTTCAGCCAGCATGGCTGCACATGCCTTTAATCCCAGCACTTGGGAGGCAGAGGTAGGAGGATTGCTGAGAGTTCGAGGCCACCCTGAGACTTCATAGTGAATTCCAGGTCAGCCTGGACTAAAGTGAGACCCTACCTCAAAAAACAAAGAAACAAACGAACAAACAAGCTTAAAGTACAATGCCTGTGAGAATCTAAATTATGAGCCCCTGGAAAATCAAAACTCTAATCACATACTTCATACAGAGTGACAGGGTGAACATTTCTAGTTCAAAAGATAAAAATGGGCGAATATCAAGGAAAAGATTAGACCAAAGCAAAATCAAAATCCAGCTGAGGAAACATGAAATCTGTAGTTCCATGTCCGGCATCTGGGTCTCTTGGTGGTATTATCTAGGACCCAAAGGCCTTGGGTAGTCTTGTCCCTCCAGTTTTGCTGCCCGTGGTCCACTTCTGGGTCAGCTCCACTCCATGCCTGCAGCTTCCCTCCGTGGATGTCCCAGGCTTCTGGCATCTCCAACATCCCCCACGTCTCCATCTTTACCTTAGGGTTCCCCTTCATAGCTTCTTCCCGTGACTCTCCAGGGACCCTTGGAGGGAATTCAATTCTGCCACACATTGCCTGGCCTCAGTGACTTTCTGAAACCTTGGTGCAAGACTCCATGTCTCTGTAACTCTTGCATTTTTGCATGCTTGAAGAACCAACACCATGTGGACAATGCTGCCAAGTTCTGCTGCCAGCTCATGATGCAGTCTGTCCCCGTTTTATGCAGGTGTAGTGGCTTCAGTGTGCCTTGATAGAGGAACCTGGGAAAACAATTTTTTTTTTTTTGAGGCAAGCTCAACTAAAAAGGCCCAGAAAAGGCCTACAGACTAGTCTTTTTTTTTTTTTTTTTTTTTTTTTAATGAGAGTGAGTGAGAGAGAGGGAGAAAACTGCTGCATCAGGGCTTCCAGCCACTAAAGTTGAACTCCAGACATGTGTACCACCTTGTGCACATGTGCGACCTTGTGTGTTTGTGTCACTGTGCATCTGACTTACATGGGACCTGGAGAGTCAAGCATGAGTCCTTAGGCTTTGCAGGCAAGCGCTTTAAGTGCTAAGCCATCTCTCCAGCCCAGAAAACATTTTTTTTATGTGGTTTTTTTCAGTCAAGAATGGAACTTCTTCAGAGGCATTCTCAATTCAGGTTCTTAAAAAAACAAAAAACAAACAAACAAACAAAAAAAAAAAAAAAAAAAAAACGGGGAACCTGGCCTGTTGTTCTAGTGTTGGGAATGAACTTTCTCCTTCATGGCACTAATTTCTTTAACAGTCGTAGTTGCTTTCTCTTTATCTGCCTTGTTGGCAGCTTTAAACACGCTGATGCTCTTTCCTTCACCAAACCACACATTTCTCATATGTGTCTGCTTTGAATTTTCATTATAAACCTCAATAAACACAATAATCATGCTGCAGCCTGAATTTTATGTCTTGAAATTTCTTCTGCAAAATACCTTTTTTAAGTATCCTTTTTGGTTTTGGTTTTGAGGTAGTGTCTCATTCTAGCCCAGGCTGACCTGGAACTCACTTGGTAGTCTCGGGGTGACCTCGAGCTCATGGTGATCCTCCTACCTCTGCCTCCAAGTGCTCGGATTAAAGGCATACACCACCACACCCAGCCAACTGCACAGTTTTTAAATTTTTATTTATTCATTTGAGAGAGAGAGAGAGAGAGAGAGCACATAGCATATCAGGGCCTCATGCTGCTGTGACTGAATTCTAGACACATGTGCCACTTTGTACATCTGGTTTTACATGGATACTGGGGAATTGAACCCAGGCTGTCAGGCTTTGCTAGCAAGCACCTTTAACCAGTGAGTTGTTTCTCCAGCCCCCAAATAATTTTTGAATACAGCCTCACACAAGTTTTTGGGACATGGGCAGAAGGCAGCCAGATTCTTTGACAGAACATAGCATGAGTGGTTCCAGCCCAATTCCCATTAAGAGTCCTTGTTCCCCTGTGAAAGTCCACAAGCACAGTCTTTACTGTCTACATTTCTATTAACATCCTGGTTTTATAAACTCCTACCAAATGACTCATTCAAATCTGCTTATGGTATTCTAGGGCTTCTGTAGTGTACACAAACAAGCTTCAAAAGCATAAGAACCACATGGTCAATTAGTCACAGCAACAGCTCCACTACTCAGTGCCAAGTTTCTGTATTAGTTGCTTTTTCTCACTGAGGTCACTAAATACCTAGCAAAGCAACTATAGTAGACTGCTCCACATTGCTTGGACAAACATCCTAGCCAGACATGGTTTGTGGGAGGAAGGGGTTTATTTCAAGCTTACAGATCCAGGGAAAATTTTCATCAGTGGTGGAAGAAGCTGCTTTTATACATCAAAGCAAAGAGCAAACAATCAAATAGCCAGGAAAACCCAATAGTAGAAAGCACAAACCTGTAGCAAGCAGGACTCGCAGAGCTCAAAACCTCTCTGCATACCTTTGGGCTGGAATTCAGATGATCCCTCAAACTCACTTTTAGGCTGGACCCCAGGATCCAACACCAGTGACACCTCCTCCATCCAGACAGCTGAAGACCCAAGTTACAAGCTTTATAATAAAGCACCTGAGTCTATGGGAGACATACATTCAAACTACCACATTCCACCCAAGTCATGACCATCTCACTTTGCAAATTTTCTTTAGTCCAACTTCAAAGATCCCATTGTCTTTACCAACTTAAGACTGTTCCAAAGTCCTAAGTCTTATCTGAGATTCAAGACTGTCTCTTAACTGTGAGTCCTGTAAAAGTAAAACAAATTACATACTTCCAATATATAATGGCACAGAGTAAACATTTCCATTGCAACAAGGCATAACAAGGAGAGATTGGGCCAATGTGAAAATCAGTAACCATCAGGTAAACAAACATCTGCAGTCCAAGTCCAACATCCATAACCAATGACAACAGCAAGTCTCTGGATTTCCAATTCTACCCCTCCAGATGGTCTGAGTTGTTTGGGGGGGGGGGGAACTCCCACCCTGAGCCAACAGCACTCCATGGTAGCTCTTGTATAGTCCTGAGATATCAAACTGAAAGATATAACCCTCAATAGGAGCAAGGTCGGGGGGAGTCGCCTGGGTAGAAGAGCCCTAGAAAGGGTGGGAGGAAGCCTAAACTTTTTTGTTAAATATTTTTTTATTTATTTGAGAGTTACAGACAGAGAGAGAGACAGACAGAGAGAGAGGAGAGAGAGAATGGGTGTGCCAGAGCCTCCAGCCACTGTGAATGAACTCCAGATGCGTGCGCCCCCTTGTGCATCTGGCTAACGTGGGTCCTGGGGAATTGAGCCTGGAGCTGGGGTACTTAGGCTTCACAGGCAAGCGCTTAATGGCTAAGCCATCTCTCCAACCCAAGGAAGCCTAATCTTAAAACCATGGGCTCTGGCTTGTAATTCCTGATGCCAGCAATTGGTTATACCCCACAGTGAGATGTTGGTCAGAGAGATGTTACGAAGTCCCCCCGAACAAGGCAGGTTTCAGTGAAAGCACAAGATGACACCAGAACTAATAGATATGACCCTATTGCTGAAGGTACCACAATCTGCTGACAAATGACATCAAGAGATCATGGTGGAATTTAGAAGGAAGCCAGCTCCCTGATGGCTAGTCCTCATAGTGCTGGAAAGTGTACATGAGCTGCTGTGGGAGAATATCCACCAATGTTGTGGACAAGCAGGGGATCCTGCTAGATATGATATCAACCAGGTAGACAAGATGTACACACCTGTGCAGTAGTGGTGCTCAGCCTAGGTGGGTAACCAATGGCTCTCCGATTGGATAAGAGGCCTGCTCAATGGGAAGGAACTCATAGCTGATCCTGGGAACCAAGTCAGAATCCCATGGAGATGATGGTCATGGGTTCCAGTGAGAAGCTCCTGGTAGATTTTGGCCAGAAAAATGGTCACACTCATCAAAATCTCTCTTAATGAACTATGCCTATCTCCTTTAGCCCAGGCTGCTCTTATCTCCGTTGGAGAATCTGCTTTCTTTTTCTTTTCTTACTTTTATAGAAGGCAGCATAAACCAGGGAGAACCAGAGTCTATCAACATGACAAGATAGCTGACTCCATACCATGAGATGAGCCATCCCTCGCACATCAGCCAGGGACCAGGTGACACCACAGAGGAATTGGTGAGTTAAACATGAGGGCTGTTCTCACAGCCAGCCTGATGAGCTGCACCAGGGAGATGGTGACAGACACTGAGGACACTCACAACGTATCAAAGCACAAATCCAGAAGTTTCTGAAAGCTCAACACCAAAGTAGATTTAGAACACACCTGCCAACACTCAGGGAACATTGCAGAAGAGGGCATGGGGAGATTGTAAGAGCCACAGGGTGGGAAGGAGTATCCATAGCCATTACCTTCCCACAGTGACTGACTATTGCATACATAGCTCATAACCCTATAGTGAATACCAATAACCCCACTGAGGAGGGCCCTCTGTGGAGTGGAGGTGAGGAGAAGAATGGGATGAACACATGGTTTTTCCATATAACAAAGTTTTATAAAAATAAAAAATAAAGGAGCAGAAGCCCTGGAAGTTCATGCTATGGGATTTCCTGGTCATCCTCTTGCTTTAACCCTGTCTGGTCTTAGCTCTCTGCTTTGTATCCTGTGGCTTGTCACTGTTTGTGGGGTCCACTGTGGTGCAGTGCAAACATCTGTGCTCGGGCGTCCAATCCCATGACTTGCAGCTGCATGTTCTTGAGGCTTTCCATCTCTGAGCCCAAAGATACCACCACCTAATAGAAATAGCAAGCTGGGGCTGGAGAGATGGCTTAGTGGTTAAGGCACTTTCCTGCCAAGCCAAAGGACCCAGGTTCAATTCCCCAGGACCCACATAAGCCAGATGCATGAGATGGTGGTGCATGTGTCTGGAGTTTGTTTGTGGCTGAAGGTCCTGACACACCCATTCTCTCTCTATCTCTCTCTTTCTCAAATAAATGAATAAATTAAAAAAAAAAGAAATAGCAAGGTGCACCTTTTTCAGGTTTGTGGTGGAGAGTATTCCATGAGAAAGTATCAGATATGTAGTAGGCATTCAGGAAACAGATTCCTTTCCTTACTCCCACATTCCTGAAATCTAGATCATTTCTAGGGGTAGGCAGGCCCTGGGGATCACAGAGTCTGAGCCCAGCCCACAGGGCCTGCCTGGCATTCCTGGTCAAGAAACATAGTAGGGCAGCTAGGATGAGGAGATAAACCACCGCACGCACATCAGCCAGGCCCAGGTGAAACCACCGAGGAATTGGCAAGATGAGCAAGAGAGTTGCCTCCATAGAGAGCCTGGCAACCAGAGCCAGGGTGATGGAGACAGACACCAAGGACACTCGAAACACACCAAAGCAGAAATCCATAACTGCTGAGAGCTCAACACTCAAGTAGACTTAAAATGCACCCACGTCAGGGAATTTTTAGGAAGAAGAGGTGGAAAGATTGTAAGAGCCACAGAGTGGAAGGGAATGTCCAGGGGCACTGCCCCCCACTTACAATGACTGACTGATGCTGTCACATCTCATAACCCACAACCCCAGGAGGAATACCAGCAATCCCACTGAGGAGAGCCCTCAGCGGAATGGGGCCAAAGAGGAGGGGAATGATGGTACCAACACATGATGTGTCCATACAGCTTCCTACTTAATAAATAAAAGAAGCATAGCAGAAGCATGAAGGTGTCGACGCTTCTCCATCGTGGGGATTTTGTAATGACTTCTTTGCAATGGGACCCTGCCGGTGGGTCTGCCGCCACCTCAAGCTCTTTTCATGAGGTCCTACAGCCAGGGTGGCCGAGCATCTCCCTGTTTGTTCCTGCCTGCTCTCTCTCTTACACTGAAAGGCATATGACCCACTGATCTCTTACAGTGCCACCTCTCTTCTCCAGCTCCTGCCGCACTTGTAATGATGCCAACCTTGAGCAGAATATCAACACATTCTATCGGCAGCATCAGGTGACAAACACCCAGTGCAAGCCTCACTGGGACCCTTGACTTCTCCTGGGACAGTGTTAGATATTATTAGAATTGTCTATCATGACTGTTCTCCCTGCTCATGTCCTATTAGCATTTTGTGACGCAAGAAAAGTTTCTTCCAAAAGCAACATATGCATAGGCTTTTAATTGATGTGCATTGTAATGAGGAGCTCTTGTCAGTAAACCATCCTCCTCCACAGTGGCAGGCCCAGGGGTGGATTTTGCGAGGTTTATTTTTTAAATACAGATTATGTATTTTTCCATTATAACAACAATGCCTGCCACACAGCTCAGGCACTGGCTCCATGGGGAGCCACTGTACACACAGATGAAATGAAGGCGTGTGTGTGTGTTTTGTCTCTGAAGCACTGACATGAGGGTCATTTATACCCCATGGGAGAACTGGTGCAGGCTCTAGCCATTACTACTGTCAAGGTCACTGTCATTACTCCAGCACCAGTCTCTTCAAGCAGCCTTAAAATGTCCCTGTGAGCCTGAAGACTGTCCCACAGAAGGTTCCTTGAAGGTCAGGAGCAGACTGGTTGGTGATGGCAGAGAGGAATGAGCAGTGGTCACTACTGTGCCATCACAGAAAGCAGTTGGCATGGACCCATCCAAGCCCCTGCCAAGTAGGAGGCCCATATTCTCCCTGCCCCCCCCCACCCGCAAAAAAGGAGGGCTGGGAAAGGGTGAAATGCTTTTGCAAATTTGAGTTCAAAATCCGTGTCACATTGGAAAAGGCCCAGAAAGGAGCCAGGAACTAAACAACAGGATGTGTACGCCCTGGGGGAAGATACCTAGGTACACATGATATATACATGCAGTATATGTATACATCCTGTGGTTTTGCTGACTAAGGTTGCTGTGCATTTGCAACACACATAAGACAGCATTAATCTCAATATATGCTATAGTCTGGATTTAAATGGTCCCATAAAGACCCATGTCTTAAGACTTGGTCCCTTGGCTTGTGGTGCTTTTGGAGGTGGTGGAACCTGGTGGGAGGAAGGTGGGTCATTAGGGCCCCTAACCTTGAAAGGAATGTCGGGACCCAAGCCATTCCTGTCTCTCTTTGGATCCTAGCCACCATGAGGTAAACAGACGTTTGTCACATGTTTCTACCATGATATACTATGCCACCACAAGTCAAGTGACCATGGACTTGATACCAAAGAAACTTGAGCCAAAATAATCCTTTCCTCTTTTAAGTCGATGATCTCATATATTTTATCACAATCACGGAAAGCTGACTAACAGTGTATTATTAGATAGATAGATAGATAGATAGATAGATAGATAGATAGGAAGGAAGAGAGAGAAAGAAGGAAAGAAAGAAAGAACAATTGTGCCTAGGCTGTGTAAATTCATCAAATGAATATCAAAGGGCAGAAAGCTAGTGAAAATAATCCATTCTTGGGCTGGAGAGATGGCTTAGCGGTTAAGGCACTTGACTGTGAAGCCTAAGGACCCAGGTTCAATTCTCCGGGTCCCACAAGATGCACAGGTGATGCAAGCGTGCAAGGCTGCACATGTGCACAAGGCAGTGAACGAGTCTGCAGTTCGATTACAGGGGCTGGAGGCCCTGGTGCACCAATTCTCCCCCCCCCCCATCCCTTTTCTCTCTCACACACACACATAATTTTTTTTTAAAAAAGGCCAGTCTATTGAGCTTACCTCAAAGAAAAAAATCCATTGTAGATAAAATTCAAATAAATATAAGCTTCATGTCTATGGCCATACCATCCTGAACACACCTGACCTCATCTAATCTTGGTAGCTAAGCAGAGTCGGGCCTGGTTAGTCCTTGAACAGGGAGAATTGGATGATTTTTTTTTTTTTAAATAATAAGACCTGGTTTTGGAGACGTGATTACCTTTCTACCCTTCTGTGGGATGTGAAAATGGGTGTTTGAAAAATGTGTGGACCTGTGGACTCAGCAATTCTGCTGCTGCAGGTTGACTGGGAGGGGATCCAGGTGCGTACAGCACTTGACCCTGAAGCCTGTAAGTCTTTTCCGTGGTTGTTTCTGTCAGCTGGGTCACACGTTGTGGTAACCCAGCCTGGAAAATGTTTGCCCCTTAAAGCAATTTGCATGCCTTTGCCTTTAGAGCAAGCGGAAGAATATCGAGTCCATAGCTGCTCAACATTTCGTGAGCTGAAGGAACTACAGACCCCATCTGAAGCCCCCGGACCCATGAAGGTCCCCAGAGAGATCAACAAGTCATCAAGAAGCTTTTCTTTTCCACCTCAGAGAACCTGGAGGTAGTCATAGACACACCCACTTTTCTCTGCTTTTGCCTGGGATGTTACCAGCTCATTGCTCTCACCCTGGTTACCCCAATGCTAATCAGGAGCCCTAATTATCAGCCACATCTGATTAATTAGATAAACAACTTAATTATGAAGTGACAGTTTGATAGACATCATCCTTCAAACCTTGGGGCTCTGGGTGGGGGAGGGATCTTGATTGAAGGGGAGCATTTCAGGAACTCTTGCTATCATAACATCAGTTATTTTCTGAGTGCTTGGTTTGGGCCAGGCAAGGTGCTATGCGTTGTCCCTTGTTTTGACTGATGGCACTTTAAGAGTAATTGTGTGAGGGAACTTGGACACAAAGAGATTGAAGTAATGTAAACAGAATGCCATGGCATACGAGCACCAGAGCCAGAACTCGCGTGGACTCCAGAACCAGGATCCTTGACAGCTGTTACACTGTTTCCTGTACACCTATCCAGCCTTTCCCCACCCAACCACCCATCTTCCCACCTGCTGTGACACCCACCCACTCAGGCATCCACCATCCATCCTCTATCTGTTCACTACCCGTCACCCACCCGTCTACCCATCTGTTGAGTTTCTACTGTGTGTCAGGAACTCTGTGGCATTTAATACAGAGAAGTGAATTAAAACAATCCCCATCCTTCTAGAGTCTCCTTTATAGTAAGTGGGCAGGGATGGGAGAAGACAGAAAACGAATCAATATACAGGAACTGGAGAGAGATATCTCAGCAGTCAAGGCACTTGCTTGCAAAGCCTAATGACATGGGTTTGATTCCCTGGTACCCACATGAGCCAGTTTGTTTCCCCAGTACCCACATAAGCCAGATGCGCAAAGTGGCACATTCATCTGGAATTTGTTTGCAGAGGCAAGAGGCCCTGGTGTGCCCATACTCATTCTCTCTCTGCTTGCAAATAGATAAATATAAATGAATAAATAAACAAACATAAGAGTAGCAAGAATAAGAAAAATAAAGTAGGGGTGGGTGTGGCAGCACACACCACCTGTAATCCCAGCACTTGGGAGGCTAAGGCAGGAGAATTTTGAGTTTGAGGTCAGCCCTAGGTTGCAAAGTGAAACCCTGTCTCAACAGACTAAACACAAAAGAAAGAAAAAGAAGCAGGGTTAAGGAAGAGATAAGGGGAGAGGAGAGGAGGAAAATGGGAGGGGGTGGAGAGAAAGAGAGGAGAGGAAAGAAGAGGAGAGAGTAGGATGTTGTTTCAGCTTGAGTGGTCAGGGTGGGCTTCAGCAAGCAAGTGCCAATTAAGCAGAGACCTGAAGGAAGGGACAAAGGGGAGAGCAGGCCCCAGGCCAGTAAGGAGGCAGAATGTAGAGGTTTGAATGTGAAATGTCCCCCATGTGATTAAGCCTCATGCTTGGTCCCCAGCTGGTGGAGCCTTTGGGAGGCGGAGCCTTGCTGGAGGAGGTGTCCCTGGGTGTTCAGAGACAGCCCACTCTTGTCGCTGATACGTGACAAGATGTGGTGCTCAGAAGCTTGTCATGCTCTCCCCACCATGATGAAACTCCCCCTCGAAATGGTCAGCCTGAAAGGAAACTGCTTGTGGTTGGGTGTTTTGTCCTGGCAAGTAGAAGGTCACTGCTAGGGAGAGTCAGCAATTATAAAGGCCCCCGACGGCCTCCCTAATGTGGAAGAGCAGATGTCCTTCTGCCCGGGCCTCTCTCCCATGCAGCTTTGTACATTCTGGGCCCCATCTTCCTCCCCAGCTCTCCCCCTGGCCTGCAGCTTTGGGCGGGCATGGAGCTCGTTTGACCAAAGTTCCCATGCCCAAGTCATCCTTTGTTCCAGGCTTAAGCGGCTCTTTCTCCAAGTAACACTGACATTCCTGGATAAATCAAGTCCTCTTTGGTGATCCTGAATCCCTAAGGCACAGTTCATCACGTATTCAAAGGTCCTATGAAGGGACAAGTTTGGAGGACTCAACTAGTAGAGACATGGCCTCCAAAGCAAAGTGCTGTAAGCAAAATTGTGCATGAAGGTAGGAAGAGAGAAGTCAGGGAGATGGGTCTGAGCTGTTCTAAGAGAAGCCTTTCTTTTAAAAAAATATTTTTCATTTATTGATTGGCAAACAGAGAGAGACACAGAGAGAAGGAGGGAGGGAGGGAGAGAGAGAAAGAGAGAGAATATGAATGGATGCACAAGGGCCTCCAGGTGCTGCAAACAAACTGCAGATGCATGCATCACTTTATGCACCTGGCTTTATGTGGGACCTGGGGAATTGAACTCAGGTTGTTAGGTTTTGCTGCAGGCGTGCGCCTTAGCACATCTCTCCAGCCCAGAGAGAAATCTTTTGAAGGTGGGAAGATAGCATTCAGGGAGATGGGTCTGCATTCTAGCTGTGCTTAGAGAAGTCCTTTAGAGGCTGGAGCAGGTCATGACATGAGTCCACACTGTATTTAATGTGTGGAAGACAATTCTTCATTCAGTGGGGCTCCGAAAAGTCCGAAGGTTGGACATCCCTGAACTCTATGGTAAGAGCAAGAGCTCACCCTGGTGCTGCTGTGTAGATGGGCCAGACCACAGGGAAGAGACCAGTCATGAGTCTGTTGTGGTGGTCCAGGGGAATGGTCATAATGGTCTGGGCCACGTGGAGGTAGTGTCTCCGACTTCTCCCCTTGGGCTGCCAAACAGCTCCGAACTGGATGGTCTCCTCCCAGTGCCCTCCATCTGCCTCTGGACCCCCACATGAAGGACTTGCTCTAGGAATGGGAACAAGTGGGCTCAGTCACAGGGTCACCACTGTAAGTAAAGATTCTAAGGTTACTTGGCGACGTGGTGGCTGCTCCGTGGGCCTCCCTGCATCCATGTCCTCCCTTTCTCTCTGGGGACTGGCTCTCTTCTGATTCTCAGTCCGCACGCTTGGGTATAATTGATCTATCTTCTTACTCAAGAGGGGGCCAGATGGCCAGGCTCGGCCACTCTGAACATTCTAACCCTTGATCACTCTTTTTTTTTCTTTCTTTTACTTGATCACTCTTATCAAGCAGATGAATGTGTCCCAGGACCTGAGCAGATTTATGAGGGACAAGATACTTACTTTGTAAATAGGAACATAAGCCTGAAGCTACTTGATCCTCCCTCTGTCAACATGAAGAGTACAGACACACTGGGGTAAAGCCAGGGTAGAAAACAGATCAGACTGAGAGGCAGGGAGAGACTGATTCCTACTGCCATCCTTTGAGCACCTCTGGAAATTTGAGTCAATAAAGTCTCTTTTTAATTCTCTAGCCAGTTTGCGTTAAGGTCCTGTTTCCTAAGCAGGAGGCAAACTCCCTGAATTTATGAAAAGCCTGGAAGGCTTTTCTTCAGGTTCTTGCTCAAGTAGAGGACCATCAGTGGGATGTGAGCGCTTGCTAGACCTGCAGCCCCCTAGCCTTCAGCCCAGACCCAGTAAATCACACTCCGCAGGCAGCTGAGCTCCCCTAGGGAACATCAATGAGCAGAGCTGTTGGAGAAACACTTCCTTAAAAACAAGTCAAGCTTATAAAAGAGCCAGATGCCTTTGAGGAGTCTTGCCGACCCTGAGCCCTCTGACACATTTCCAGCTTCGCCCTGAAAAACTGAAAAGGAGAGAAACTGGCAAGGAGCCTACCTCGATGCAGGGAGGGCGGGGCAGGGTCAGAGTGCACCCGAAGGGAGGTTAGCATGGTCTGGTTTAAAGGGTGAATCTCTGACTTACTTTTTAGAAATCTGAGCTCTAAGCACTTGTGGCTGGAGGAAGGTGGTTAGAAAGGTTGCAGCCAGCAACAGAGGAGAAAAAGGAAAGGAGCCAGAAGAGGGAGTCCTGAGAGTCCGGGGGGTCTTTCACCCAGGAAGAAGTTTCTTCCATTTAGACCTTTCTGGAGGAAGAAACACATTTTATCTTAAAATGCCCATAACCTTCCCTCCCCACGATTTCAGAGAGAGGCCAAAAGTGTCACAGAAGGGGCCCTGTTGCTTCTTTAAATATTTATTTATTTAATTTATTTATTTAGAGAGAGAAGGGGGCAGAGAGAAAGAGAGAGAGAGAGAGAGAGAGAGAGAGAGAGAGAATGGACACGCCAGGGCCTCCAGCCACTGCAAACGAACCCCAGATGCATGCACCCCCTTGTGCATCTGGCTTATGTGGGTCCTAGAGAGTCGAACCAGGATCCTTGGCTTTGCAGGCAAGTGCCTTAACCACTAAGCCATCTCTCCAGCCCCCCCTTGCTGCTTTTATTCAAAGATTTTTCTGGGGGGGAGGTTGGTGACAGATCAGTCCTCAGTCAGTTTGGATAGCCACCTGGCTGTGTCAACTCTGTTTGCCAGGTAGTAATTTCTCCAAACGTTTTCTCAGGGACAGGACAACTGTATGTTTCTAGACTAGAACCTGGATCAGCTCAAAGTCATTGTAGAGGATTCTACTGGGACATTCAGAGAAACTGAATGTGAACTTGAGATTAGACAACAGCATTATGTCCAGGCAACATTCCCTGAATTTGATAAGCACACGGTGATTATGTAAGGGAATGTTCTTGTTTGCAGGAGACCCATGCTGGTTTTAAGATGGGGCCCAAATGTCAGCAAGTTATTCTCCAATGGCTTAGCAAAACAATGACCACCAATGAAAACAAGCTTCATGCAGCGTGGGAGTGGGAGACAAGCAACACTCAGTTTGAGCTCAAACTACATTTCCCATCATGCCCCGCCTTTTGCATGGCTCTTGGTGACACATGATGGCATCACTTGTTTGCCCAAGCTCTGGAAGGCAGCAGTGAGGTGAGGTCACCTGCTCTCGGGAGCCTTGGCACAGGTGAGCACCCGCCTGTCCCCCTTGTCCTTGGTCTATCCTGGTGACCGTCCTGGACCAGTGTCCACCAGACACTAGAGGTGCTGCCAGATGGCGGTAGGGCCGGCCTTCCCTGCTGGGGCAGGGCAGCCGGTGGTCTCAGGCACGAGGAACTGTTGAGCTCTGGAGCTTGTCTTGGGCAACACTGTGAGATCCCTGCCTCAAAATAATCCAATCAAACAAACACAGGGCAAGGTTCATTTTGATTGCTGGATCCCTAGTTTTGAGGCCTGTGGTAAGTGGGGGGAGGATTAGGGCTGCAGCCAGCCAAAACTTCACACCTCAGAGGCCAGGCCAGGAAGCAGACAGGCAGGGGCGGGGGACCAGTAGTCCCTTCAAGGACACACTCCCTAACTTCCTCCCACAACCACCCCATCACCTTCCAATAGTGCCGCAGGTTGTGGACCGTGCCTTTAACACAAGGCACAGGAAATCTTTCCAAACTGCAGCACTGTCCAGGACTCTTTCCGGGGTGATCTACGTAACATGCCCACTTGCAAGGGCATCTTGTTCAAAAGAGCAGGAACAGGGCTGGAGAGATGGCTTAGCGGTTAAGCACTTGCCTGTGAAGCCTAAGGACCCTGGTCCGAGGCTCCATTCCCCAGGACCCACGTTAGCCAGATGCACAAGGTGCTCCATGCATCTTGAGTTTGTTTGCAGTGGCTAGAGGTCCTGATGCGCCCATTCTCTCTCTCTCTATTGCTCTCAAATAAATAAATAAAAATAAAAGACAATGAAAGCAGGAACAAGGTGCTGGTGCAGGTACTAACACAGGAAGCTTTTCTTTCCTTCTGTGGCTCCCCCCTACCCCCACCCAGTGGATCGTGTTGTTTCTTAACTGCTATTTAGTCTTGTTCTAAATAAAAGAAAGTTTAAATGGCGACTATCAATTTCCTGCTCCTCTTTGAAATGCACAGACGCAGACCTAAGAGCACTTAACGTGTGTGAAATGGCACCGTACCTGTGTCAGAGCTTGTCCGCGACTATGCCGTCTCCTTACCCGGACAGCTGAAACGCACACAAAATGGAGTTTCTCTTCCTGCCATGTGCTTCTCCTGTGCAGAACTCACTACCTTCCTCTGGCTGCAGGGAAGACAGCGTCCGTTGCCTGGCCTTTCCCTTCATTGACTTGCAGTCATTTCATCGTAAGTAGTCGGCCAATATACAGGAGTAACGTCTCCTCAGCAGGATCTCATGTAGCCCTGGCTGGCCTCAAATTCACTACATAGCCAAAATGACTTTGAACTTCGTTTTTTTAATATTTTATTTTTTTTATTTGATGGAGAGAGAGAGAGAGAGAGAGAGAGAATGGGTGCGCCAGGGCCTTCTGCCACTGCAAACGAACTCCAGGCGCATGCGCCCTCTTGTGCAACTGGCTAACGTGGGTCCTGGGGAACCGAACCTGGGTCCTTTGGCTTTGCAGGCAAACACCTTAACCGCTAAGCCATCCCTCCAGCCTGACTTTGAACTTCTTCTCCTCCTGCTTCCATATCCCAAGTGTTAAAATTATAAACATGCACTACCACACCCTGTTTATGCGGTGCTGGGGAGCCAACCCAGGGCTCCTGCATGCTAGGCACACACTCTACCAATCGAGCTGTGTCCCAAGCCCCTAGAAGTAGCTTATTAGACATTTTCCATTGTTATCATAAAAATGCCTGAGCTTGGGTAACTTATATAGAAAAGAGATTCACTTAGCTCACAGGTTTGGAGGCCAAAGAGCTCTGGCCGGGACCCCGTGGCTGTTGGCTTCGTGGTGGGAGTGTAGATCACGTGGCAAGACAGGAAACCAGAGATTGGGAAGGATTGGGAAGGTTGTGAGGAGTTTGGCCCCGTAGACTCGGTCATTTTTTTATTAAACTTCCCACTTGAGCCCCTAGCAGGCAGATTTCTGGCAAGGGGTGGGTGTCACTGAGGTGCAGCCCTAAGTTGTGTTTGGGGGCTGATGTGATTTCAGCCCAAAGGTGTGTGGAGTGAGCAGTTTGAACTCTTGTGGTCCGTGCTTACCCGCTGTAGGTGTCTGCTGGCAGGCTGGTGGCTTCCCTCTTCTTGGATCTATGAAAGGGCGCCAGTCTCCCCTGTCACTGATGGAATGTTCCCTTGGATCTGTAAGCCTGAAATAAGCCTGTTCCTCCATAAGCTGGTCTGGTTGGATGTTTTCCCCAGCAACGAGGAGCTGACTACAACAGAATTGTTACTCTTTTATAAGCCTCCTGGGAGAACCAAGTGGACTCCCGTGAAGTGGCATTAATCTCTTTGGAGTTGCTAGCATCTGAACATTACCACGTTGGGCACTAAGCTTCCAGTCCATGGCCCTTTGGGGACACATCCACACCACAGCAGCAGTGCAGAAAGACTAGCATCAGGCTCCTTGATCCTCGGTGTTCCTTAGGGCTGTCTTCCTCTAAGCAAGCTGCCAGTTCCAATGGAGAGTGTGGCCTGTCAGGGCTTTCAGACACCCCCACCCGGCATGATTATGTTGTGAACTTACCTGGTACTAGAGTGGAATCTCGCTCCACTCACACGCATTGTGGGATATCTGGCAGGCCATAAGCAAAAGAGGCAGCAAGGAGTGTGGATGTAACTCTGGTCCTCAAGTCCTTCCTTTCAGGTCTTTATTTCCCAATTGCTTTCATGATTATTTAATGTCTTGTTCCCATAATAAATCCCTCATTCCATCATATCCATTCCCATCCCAGGCTGAAGTTTGATAGGCACCCCCCCAAAAAAAAGTGGGGATGGACGAGGAAGAAGGAGAGAATATGACATGTCTACAAGCTGGCTAAAGGGTATCAGGAGCTCTTTGAACTATTTATTTTTATTTATTTGAGAGAGAGAGGCAGATAGAGAATGGGCACACCAGGGCCTCCAGCCACTGCAAATGAACTCCAGCTGCATGCACCACCCTGTGCATCTGGCTTCCGTGGGTCCTGGGGAGTTGAACCTGGGTCTTTTGGCTTTGCAGGCAAACACCTTAACTGCTGAGCCATTTCTCCAGCCCCAAACTATTTTTATAACACCCCTTTAGAAGTCACATTTTTCTAAATAAGTTTGTTTTTTTTAAATAAAAGAATTTAACATTCTTCATTGAGTCAATGAGTGTCACTGCTAACCAAAGTGCTTCTACAATCCTTTGGTTTAGATCTTTATTTAGTTAACCAAAAACACAGTAAAAAACACTTCTCCTTAGAGCTCAGAGTAACTTTTTAATTACTCATTCTAAGACTTTGGGGAAGTCCAGCTTCATTCACTGGATTTTGAGCCCAAATCTCTTATTCTGGGAGGAAAACAGTTTGTGTCTTTGAGGTGTTACTCTGATGAAAGAGGGTGTTATGTTCCGACCTATAAGAACTGAAGGTATAATGCTGCATATCATAGAACCTTTATTATTTTTCCTCTAAATTCTTAGAAACTTACATAACACCCGTGCTCTAGTTATGACATCCTTTATAGACATTTAAAATGAATCTTCATTTATAAATATTTTACATTTGGTCCATAGAACAGATAATCTTACTAAATAATACTGTAATTTTTTTAAAACAGGCTCTGTATATAGTTTGAATATGTATATATTACATATATTTTTATATAGAGATAGATTTACTTGGTGTTCTTAGAATAAATCCTTATTGCAAAAAAGCATATATGATAATACAATATCTTTTCCCCCTGGGCAAATACTAAAAAAAGAAAAGTTACACATATTCACAGTTCTCACAGTAATTGTACAACACTTAATATTGTGCTCTAAGGTGAGTTTGGATGGAAATCGGTTAGGGGATTTCTTGCCAAACATCTCAGTTAGAATTGCTTACAAACATTAAATATCCTGCATTTATCTTAAAAAGACTTGGTCTCAGTTTCACACCGAAGAACAATGAGAAGGAAGTCTCCTGCCCTTATTCTAAGTGGCTTCACACACAGTGGGGAAGGGACGGGACCATGAGACACAGTGTAGGGTCTTTCATTCCACACACCGAACTCTAGGGACAGAAACCTATGCATGTTGACGTCAGAGTCAACACTGAGCAGTGAGACCCTTTGGCAGATAGCCTCAAGACAAGCTAGAAGATTGCCTACACGGTATCACATGGGACCCTAAATGCCACACGTGAGGACGAATGTGCATGTGTGTGCATTTCTATGTGTATATGTGTTTTTATTCTCTACAATAATGTGCTTAATACTCTGAGGGTGATATCTTATTGCAAAAAAACCAGTATGCTGGTCACTTCTGGATGAGAATGACAAGAGATTAAAAAAACCCACGGTCACAGTTATTCACCATAGTTATTAAAGGTTAGTCATAATACACAGGTTGTGAACTATAGAACTACTGAGTTACGGGCACGACGTATGCTTTGCTACACGGGAGCCCGTCCTCCCGTCAGATGAGAAAGGCCGAGCTGCCGAAGTTGCGAGAAACTGCCTCCACCTCTTTCCCCTCAACACCACAGAGCCCAATGCCAGAGAGGGACAAGTGACACTTCCCAAGGAAGCAGGTTAGCCCAAGAAGCACAGCACAGGGGTGGGGCGTGAGGGGCCTCTGTATTAGCCCTCATTTAATGGGTGGGTAGGTAAGGGGACTCTCAAGAAAGGTGAGGCGGCAGCAGCTGGGAACAGGGTGGCAGTGACAATCTAAAAGGGAAACCTGGGGCTAGCTGGATTGCTCTCGACTCCAGAGAGACCCTTCAGCGTGGTTTCCCTGGTGGTGGCTTGTGCCCCTGTAGCCTGGGCAGCTCAGCGCAGCCACGGCTCTTACTTGGGGAAGGTCCCCAGCGGGTCCTGAGGTCCCTGGAATGGTGACCGAAAGAAATCAGTTGTGCTTGTGGCTTTTTCCCTTCTAGCACGCGGGGCCCCTCTGGGACCAGCTGCTGCTGGGAATGCCACCTGGTGAGGTGGGACAGGTGTACTGAGCTGCCCTGGGGTCTCAGCGTCAAAGGACCCCGTGCATACTATTTCAAGGCGACAGCTCAGGAAACAGCCTTGGAGGTCTCTGGGGGTGGGTCAAAGCTGCCTCGGGAAGGAAAAGTGGAAAGCAGAGCCTGGCCGGCTCCCTGTGAAATGCCCTTGCCCTGGTCCAAAGCTGCCCGTGGCAGTCAAGTTCAAGATAACAGTCACGGTTTCGGCAGTAGGAGAACAGTCAGGAATATGACTAAAGCCAGGAGGGTGTGGCCCCAGGGGTCACCCTCTCTGGCAGGATAAAAAAAATGAGCTACAGTGGCAGCGACCAATGCTGAGCCACCTGCTCAGTGTTCTATGAGGCCCGATGAATGGTCACCACCTCGTCGATGGTGGAAGCTCCCCAGGGTCACTGCTCACTGCAGGGCCCACCCAGGGTTGGCCTGTCCCCTGCCTCCCCTCTCTGTGAGGCGGCGATGATGTCTGGAACCACCCCTTGAGGTAGGTGGAGACAGAGGGCATCTTCAGTCTTCAAGGGGTGTCCTGCAGCCAGGCCGGAGTGCCTGCACTGGGGCAGCGAGCAGCTGCACCCCTAGATGTAGGCCTCCTTGCTGGCGGAGCTGTCAGCCTGGGGCTGCTCAGGGCCGTTCTCCGGACGCACGATGTCTTCACTGGGCTGGATCATGACCTGGAGGCGCTAAGGGGCAGTGGGGAAACAGAAGGTGTGAGGCTGGCCTCGGTGAGCACTGGCCCTTCCCCACGGCCCTATCTCTGTGCAAGTCCATTCTGCAGCCTGCTCCGGCCCCATCACCGTGACCCACGTGTCCCCTCCCCCATCCCAACACGGCCAGGCCACATGTCCTCTCACCCGGAGTGGCCCAGCCTCCTTGACCGGGCCTCTACTTCCCTTTGTGCCCTTACCTCGGCTCCACTTTCATCATGGAATTAGGAAGCCGGCCAGATTCCAGCCGGCCGCTCCTCGAAACCCAACCCAAGGGCTCCCGTGTTTCACCCAGTGAAAAAGCCGGAGTCCTATCGGGCCCTACACAAGGGGACGTGGCACCTCTCAGGCTTCAGCATTTTCCCCGGTGCTGCCTGGGCTTCTCCACTCCAGCCACACTGGCCGCTTCTGCTCTTCACACACCCAGACAGGCTCCTGCCTCAGGAGCCTCACGCATCATGTTCCTCTGCCTGCCACAGCCTTCCTTTTAGGAGCTCCACGGCTAGCTCTGTCTCCTTAGGTCTGGCCTCACCTCATCCCCACAGTCCCCACCCCACCTCCTATCCCTGAATCTCACCTTCCTCTCACCAGTTCCCTCCATGAAGGTGGGCTTCGCTTTTTTTTTTTTTTTTTTTTTTTAGCTAGGGTCTGGAATTCACTACGGAGTCTCAGGGTGGCTTCGAACTCACGGCGATCCTCCCACCTCTGCCTCCCGAGGGTGCTGGGATTAAAGGCGTGCGCCACCATGCCCGGCTCGCCTGTTTTGTTCATGGCTCTGTCTCCAGTGCTGACACTGGTGTCGATCACCTAATAGGTGCTCGAGACATACTTGTCGGGTGGAGAAGCCCCCGCAAGACCTTTGCGCATCCACCTCCTGCATCAACTGCCCCAGCGGTTGGTTCCCTGACCTGAGGAATGCTTCGCTCTTGCCTTCCACTGGGACTTTGAACAAACAGCTCTCAACTGTACTCCCTTTGCCTCTTGGCCACCATGAGCCCTGACTGCCTTTGGAGGCTCCACAAGGTCATGCAAAACAAAAGATTTGGATGTGGTAATCAGCAGCGAGGGCCTCCTAGGTCAGGCACCGTCAAAACTCTGGAGCGATACAAGTCTTGGGGGTGGAGAGAGGTGGCTCGGTGGTTCAAGGCTCGTGGTCCACAAGCCTGCCAGCATGAGCTTGGGTTCCTAGTACCTAAGTAAAGCCAGGCGACAAGTGGCACACACATCTGCAATCCCAATGTGCTGATGCCAGTGAGAGGTAGAGACACGAGTCTCCCAAAGCTTTGTGGGCCAGATAATCTGGCCTTCCCGGCAGCAAACAACATGAGAGATCCTGTCTTAAACAGGGTGGAGGTAGAGGACCACCAACCTCATGTTGACCTCTGACGCCCCTCCCTCCACACACAGTGGCACACACAGCCATACACATACAAATAATAAAAATAACTAAAAAACATTGTACAAAATTGCCTTCAGGTTATGCAAATAAGGTGAATTTGAAACGTAAGTGAATTTCATGCTTGGACTTGGGTCCCATCCTGGAGGTAGCTCACAATGTACATGCAAAAGTTCCCAAGTCCGGGCTGGAGCAATGGCTTAGTGGTTAAGGCACTTGCCTGCAAAGCCAAAGGATCCCGGTTCGACTCTCCAGGACCCACGTAAGCCAGATGCACAAAGGGGTGCATGCATCTGGAGTTCATTTGCAGTGGCTGGAGGCCCTGGCATGCCCATTCTCTCTCTCTCTCTCTGCCTCTTTCTCCCAAATAAATTATATATATATATATTTGTTTTTTAAAAGTTCCCAAGTCTGAAAGCATCTGTAACAGTCTTGAGTCTTGTGGTAGTTTGAGTTGATGGCCCCCCAATATATTTAGTGTTTTATTAGTTTGTAGTTTGCATCTGTAGCCACCTGGCTGGAGGCAGTGTCACTGGGTAGATCTTAAAGTGTGGTGGTGGATTTGAGATTTCAATCTAAAGATATGCAAAGTGTGCCTAGCTGGAGTTCCTGAAGTGTGCTGTGCTGTGTGGCTTTTGAATTTTAGACGTGCTTCTCTCTCTTTCTCTCCTCGGTCCTGTGAAAGCAGGCCAGCTTCTTCTGCCATTATGGAACTTCCCCTGGTTCTGTAAACTTGAATAAATCCCTTCCTCCATAACTGTGCCTGGTCTAGAAGTTCATCTCAGCGAACCTGAAGCTGTCTGCCACAGGTCCCAAGCATCCTAGATGAGAGAGGCTGGCCCTGTACGTGAGTGGGCAAGCATGTCTCTCTTCCCATCTGAAGCCATGCTTTCTCTGGACCATGCCCAAGTGAGATCTACAGTGAGCCCTCCACAAACAGACCCCACTCTCATCCTCTTTTAACCCTTAGAGCCCTCAGAACAAAGCCTAATGTTCTTGTCCTGATTTTCAGAGCCCTGCAACTTCTGATCTGACCCTCCATCATCCCCATCCCTCATTCCCTAGTCCTTCCTCCTTTCCAAATGCCGTTTTGACCCCTGGACATTGGCACAGGTTTCTCATCCTCCTCTTCTCTCCTCCTCCTAGGAACCATCTGATTCTATAATTGTGTCGATTAATTTTGTTAACTTGATGGGATTGTGACGGCAAGAGAAACCTCTGGACCTATCTGTGAGGTGTTTCTAGATTAGGTTAACCGAGGTGAGAGGACCCACCTTAATGATGGGTAGCACTGCACTGTATGAAAAGAAGAAAGCGAGCTGAGCACCAGCATTCATCCCCTCTGCTTCCTGACTGAGGACGTGATGTGACCAGCCGCGCCCGGCTCCTGCCATCTTGTTTTCCCCCACCATGATGGACGGCACACACCCTCAAACTATGAGCCAAAACAAACTCTTCTTTCAGTTGTCTTTGTCAAACACTTTTTTTTTTTGGTCATAGCCATGAGGAACGTAATACCACCACTAAGTGTGGCTCCTCTTCAGGACTCTCCTCAGCGGTCCCCTCTTCTGGGAGGCCTGTCCTAATCCCCCTTCACCCAGACACTATCTGTTCCCATCTCCCTGGCTTGCCCCAGCAGGACAGTCCATCATTCTAATGGCACCGGCTGCTCAGCTCTGTGTCTCCTCGTCCAGACCCTAAGCTCCGCAGGAGGCAAGGAGGGGCTTACCTGCTTCAGCGAGCCCTTTAGGGTGAGGAACATATAGGCCATGTAGCCAGGGATGAGCACCATGGAGGACAGAGCCATGAGCCAACCCACGCCCTGGCCCCACTTGGGGAAAACGTAGCTTCCCATGGTGAGAGGAGTCATCTGCACGGCGCTGAAGAGAAACACGCCCTGGGAAAGGAAGAGGAGGGCCGTCAGTCACCTTGGCTGAACCAAGCAAGGCCTCATTCCCGCCCAAGCAGACCGTCCCAACGCACAGCAGGGTACCAGCACCCTGCAGGCAAGGCCTCTCTGCCGGCACTTGTGCATGGCAGGAGAGTCCAGTCCCTTGAGGAGAGCAGGAAAGGAGGACTCTGCTTGCTGTTTAATCAGAGTGGCAGGCAGAGTGTCCTCCTCAGGCGGTCATGGCCTTGCAACAGGACAAGACACGGGGTAGGGGCCCAGCTCAAACTGCAAGGTCCTGGGGTGGCGCTGCCAGTCTTTCCTTGCCAGACCTCAGGCTCTTTCTCAGAGGAGGGACTGAGACTTGCTGAGGACAAGGGGCATCCGTGTGCCGAAAACCTGGACTCCTGGATCAGGCTAGCTCGGCTCCCTCAGCGATGGGGTGGGATAGGCATGCCTGTCTAGCTGACCATGAGAGGGTGGTTTCACAGGTCTACACCCAAGCAGGCCTCCAGGCAGATGCAAGCCAACAGCAGATAAAAGAGTGTTACTGGTGGTGGGGGGGGCGATGCTGGAGAGATGGCTTAGTGGTTAAGTGCTTGCCTGTGAAGGCTGAGGACCCTGGTTCAAGGCTTGACTCCCCAGGACCCACGTAAGCCAGACGCACAAGATGGCACATGCGTCTGGAGTTCATTTGCAGTGGCTGGAGGCCCTGGTGCGCCCATTCTCTCTCTCTCTCTCTCTTGCTCTCAAGTATATTTTAAAAATGTGCTACTTTTTACAAAGGTCCTTAGGCCTCTTGCCTGCCTTTGTCCTCAGCAATTTCTTCTGGGAGCTGAGCTGCCTTGTGTCCACCTATCCTGGTCCCAGAGGCTTCCAGAACCTTGTGCTTACCGCCACGATGATGGGCGTGAAGAATGACCAGCACAGCTTCCACCAGATGCAGGGCCTGGAGCCGACCATCTCCTGGATGTTGTCATAGAACCGGTTGACACCTGTTATGTTGGAGCAAGAACAGGAGGGAGAGATGAGCTGTGGGGACCTCAGTGTCACTGTGAGCAAGGGTGGCACCACGCCAGTGTCCTTGTGTCCCTGTCTGTAATGTGGATGAATGCTTCGGTTGCTGAAAGGTTTTCCAACAGCCAAGTTCCCACAGCTGCCTGCAAGAGGCTACTTACAAGATGTGCCTGCCCAGTGCCCCTCCCCACAGTCATCCAAGCTATGCCTCCAGGGACTTTGCTGGGAGGGGACATTTCCTTGGATGGTCTGACTGTGAGGAACTGGGGGTAGATGACAAATCTGGTAAAGCAGTAACAATTATTATAACTGTAAAAATAAAAAAGGAGGGAGTAAGGAGATGGATGGCCCAGTAGCTAAAGGTCACCCATGTTCAGTTCTCCAGCACCCACATGAGGCCAGGCAAGTCGCGTGTGTGTAATTAAAATGTGCCTACAGCAATGGGAGGCAGAGCCAGGAAACTACAAGCTCTCAGACCAGAGAGACTGACACATGCACTACACAGGAACAAAAACAAGGAAGACCTCAGCTCCTCAGACCTCTACTCATGTGCTATGGCACAGTTCCCACAGACTCACCCACATCATATACATCCATCCATATATACATGAATGTGCATACATATATGTATATATGTGTGTGTATGTGTATATATATGTATATATGTATGGGTATGTATGTACATACAAAAATATTAGTAAAATGGAGTCCCTGCTAATCCTACAGAGCTTCTCCAAGCTCAGCAAGGAGCACAGCTGGTCACTGCTCTATTGGCAGAAAGTCACTGAGCAATAAGGGTCACGCTGGTGAGAACTGCTAGGAGGGAAGAAGGGATAATGATGGGGTGGTGGTGGTAACGTCTAAGTACAGCATGAGCTATACAGACTGTCCTTGCTTCCTGAACATTCCATCTTGCTGTGACATGCAGGCATCCAGGGGAAAGTAAGATGGGGAATTTGGGCCCCCTAAGAAACAAGATTGACATTTTCTTTGTGGTTTGAATGAAATGACCCCCCCCATAGGCTCATGTGTTCTGAATACCTGGCCCCCAGCTGGCGACAGTTTGGGAGGTGGACACTTGTTGGGGGAGGCGTGTCACTGGGGGTGGACCTTAGGATTCATTAGTCCAGCCCTACTGGGAGCTCGTAGTTCAGCTCACTCTTGCTGCTTCCTCCCTGTTGGTATGTGGAGATGTGAGGCGGCTTCCCGCGCGTGCTATGCTTTCCCTGCCCCAGTGAAGCTTCTCCTTGAACCTGCAAGCTGGATAGACCCTTTTCTCCCACTGGCTGTTTGTAGTCGGGTGTTTTGTTCCAGCGATGAGAAGGTATGGCAGTTTGAACAGATGGCTCCCAACATATTCAATGTTTTATTAGTTTGTAGTTTGTATCTGCAGCCACCTTGCTGGAGGTGGTGTCACTGGGCAGATCTTAAGGTGTGGTGGTAAGTTCGAAATTCCAATCTAAAGATATGCAAAGTGTGCTGTGTTGTGTGGCTTTTGGCTTGTAGCCTCTCTCTCTTTCACTCTCTCTTTGCCTGGTCTTGTAAGAGCAGACCAGCTTCTTCTGCCATTATGGAACTTTCCCTGGATCTGTAAGCTTCAATAAATACCCCTTCCTCCATAACTCTGCCTGGTCTGAAAGTTTATCTCAGTGAACCTGAAGCTGTCTGCTACAAAAGGTAACTAAGTCAACTACAGTCCATACTTGTCATGACAGCCTTGCTGGTATTGAATATTTAGCTTGAAAGCTGTTTTCAGCCTCTGGGTTTCTAATTTCCAGATAAAAATTTCAGGGCTGGAGAGATGGCTTAGTGCTCAAGGTACCTGCCTGTGAAGCCTAAGGACCCAGGTTCAAATCCCCAGAACCCATGTAAGCCAAATACACATGGTGGTGCATACATCTGGAGTTCATCTGCAGTGGCAGTAGACCCTGATGTGCCCATTGTCTCTCTTCCTCTCTCTCTTTCTCAATAAATAAGTAAAAATAAAATAATATAAAAAAATTCAAACCAACTTTTTTAACCCCAATTTTATGAAGACATTCTGGTTGCTATTCTAAGTGAATGTATGCAACCTTCTGGTATCACTTCTAAATGGAGGAACTGCCTGTGTTAAATAAGCCCATGGAATTATAAAGTCAAAATAAATTTGTGTAGGGACAGGACTTGGTATTCAAGTTATAATTAATGAATGGTGACTGAAGAAGGGGATGAGTGAATGGATGGATGGATGAATGACTCGAGGAAGGGGCGGGCGACACTCACCATAAAACCAGGAGATGGAGACACACTCAAAGAAGACGAGGAACAGCAGGCTCATGCCGCTGGCAGAGTAGTAATCAAAAAGCTTGAAGACGTAAATGCCCCCCTGAAGGAGGAAACGAGGGTGAGTGCAGATCCATCCTGCACTCCACTCCCAGAGCATTCACTTGGAGAGCCAGAAGAGGCTGGGCCTAAGCTACACTGCAGCACAAAGCTTGCGGGTAGAGGAAGCACACGGAGGGCCTTGTGAGCACAGTGTGGATGTTCTACGCGGACTGGGAAGAAAAATGTCCGGGTGGCAGAGGGAGGCCCACTTCCAGCAGAGCTACGGAGCACTACAGCCGTAATTCACCACAGACATGCCTCTTTCCTGCCTAAGGCTTTCCCAACCTGACATATAAGGCAGCAGCTTAGCACATGAATAAGCAGTGATACTTATGCAAATCTAATCTATTTCAAATGTCAAAAAAGTTTGGCTCTGCACGCCACCCCCCTATTCTCCTGCCCCCCCCCCCCCCCCCCCCCCGTCTCTCAAGGTCCCCAAACCCATTCCCACCACAGGGCCTTTGCACTTGCTGTCTTCTAGATCCTCCTCCTCTGGCTGGCTCTTCCTTATCATTTAAGTCTCATCACAATTGTCACTTCCTGAGAGGTCGTCCCTAACTATGTACTGAGGGGCACAGCAATGAAAGGACGCTTCGGGCAACGCTCGTGTCAAAGGCCTGACGCCAGCTGGATTCCCAACCAGACTTGATTCATCTCTGGTCGCCTATGTCAACCGGCGCTGTGGCCCTCTGCTGCTGGCGCGTATTCTATAGCTTGGCTCTGTATTTTCTAGCTTCACGTGCGCGTCTTCTTCAGCCGGGATGGCACAGACCTCACAGCCGTGTGCCCGCAGCTTGTACAGTTGGTGCACGGTGAGGGAGGAAGGTGGGCTAGCTAGGCCAGGGCTTGGGAAAGGATGCCAATATCCAGGAGGCTTTGAGTCATGGACGTGAACAAGTCCCCTGGTGGGAGAAGGTGTGCCAGACCCCGGGGCAGTCCTGGGGCGTGGTAGAGGCTGGGCTGTGCCTACCTGGGTGATGTTAGAGAGGCCGATCAGGTAGGACACAACACACACTGCGGCGATGAAGAGTTCCCGGCGGTTGCGCAGGAGTTGGGGATACTCATCCACCAGCGCGGTAATGAAACCCTCCACTGTGCAGAACTTGGGTTGGGGCGAGGTGGGGGGCAGGGACAGGAGTCAGCCCCTTGCGGCAGCCCCAACCCCCACCCACCCAAAGCCTGGCTCTGCAGGGAAAAACAGGAGGCCCTGTGGTATCAAGGCAGCAGGGCAGGCCGGCCTGGGATCCAGTGGGATCCAGGCGGAGGGGGGGGGGGGTGCCAGTCTTCCACTGCGCTGGGAGCTCACCTGGCTGTCAATGCCCAGCATTAGCAGCATGGAGAAAAAGAGGATGGCCCAGAGCGGAGAGATGGGCAGCTGCGTCACTGCCTCGGGGTACGCCAGGAATGCCAGTCCAGGGCCTGGGGTGGCCAGAGGAAAAAAAAAAGGAGAAAGAAGTCAAAGGGCTGAGTGTTACCAGCAGCCCTGCGCCAGCACCATTGTCTGAGCTTCACTGTGCTTTCCAGTGATCCCATGTGTGCCCGCTGACAACCCTTAGGAAACAGAGCAAGGGTCCACAGACAGATGGCAGGACAGGGCTGTGGCCAGTGAGGGAACCCAGGGGACTGGTCAGCAGAAGGGCCATTGCAGGTGATGTGGAGACCAGGTGGAGAAGAGATGCTGGAACTGGTGGGTTTGCCTTGGAGAGAGGGTGAGAGGCCGGTGTGGAAGGAGGCCGAGGCATCTGGCCTGCTCTGGATGGCTGAACCCTCCCCGAGTGGGGACCGCAGTCTTTCTGAGACATGGGGGTCTGAGGGCTCCTGGATGGAATGTCTTAAGACTTCAGGGGAAGCCCTGAGTGAGAAGGAAGGAGCCCATAACTTCCCTGGGTGTGGCTCTTGGAAGTGCACCCCAGCAGAAGTGACAGGAGGATTCAAGGTAGAGAAAATGGGGGTCTGTCCTTCCGGGGGAGACCAGAACCTCAAGAAAAGGTTCCTTCCCACACGACCAACCTAGCTCTGTCAGGAATAATTCCCGTCACTTCCCTGCATGCATTTGAGCCTCTCCTGCCTACAGCCCACTGGCTGAGCGAGGATGGGGGCTGGGGGTGACGGCCCTTTCTGGGTCTGTGGCACTGGTGGCTGCACGGGGAGCAGAGCACGGCAGGAAATGACCCAGGAGCTAGGACGAAAGCAAGTGGCCGGGGGAGACCATGTCCCAGCGGGACCCGTGTGGATGCTCCTCGTGAGCACTCACAACAGCACTGCCAGTCCCACCCTTCCCCGGAGCCTGCGCCCTCACTGTGTGGGTGCTGACCTGAGGCCGCCACATCGGCAATGGACCTCTTGGTGACGTGGGCCATGAAACCCACGATGGAGAAGATGACGAATCCCGCAAACATGCTGGTGCAGGAGTTGATGCAGCAGACGATGATGGAGTCCCTGCAGAGAGGGAGGAGGCCCCGGGCAGGGTCAGGGAGAGTAACTCCCTGGTTGGACATGGGACCCGTGGGCATTGGCCACCAAATGGACAGGAGGAGGATGCCTTGGAGTGTGGCTGTCGTGTTGGGGTTCCCAAAAGCTCCCAGGAGAAGCTAGTAGGGCAGGGTGGGGCAGGAGCAGGCTCTACTGTGAGCAAGAAGGGACTTAACAGATGAGAAAGGCCAGGGGGGGGGGGGGGATGTGACTACGGTGAAAGGGGGTTGTGGCTTCAGGCAGGGAAGAGGATAGCCTCTGGGGACCTATCTGAAGGCAAATGGCCTCAGATAAAGGAGCCAGGAGGCAGGTCCGGAAGGATATGTCCTCCAGGACTTGACCAAGGAGGGTGACACAGAGGCGTGTGGTCTCAGGATGCCTCCCCAAGAAGGAGTGGTTTTCGGGGTGTGGCTATGGAAGGCGTGGCCAGGAAGGGTGCCTTCTCACACCTGTACACGTTGTTGTGGAAAGAGTTGTAGCTCCCGAGAGCGATCAGGGAGCCCAGGCCCAGCCCGTAGGAGAAGAAGATCTGCGTGGCTGCGTCCAGCCACACCTGTGGGCAGAGGATCAAAAAGGGTCAAGTTCAGCCGTGTAGCCATAGCCACAGTCGCCAGGGCCTTCCTCAGGGGTCACCAGCTCCGCTAGACAACCCTGGCTGGCGCGTACCTCGCAGGGGCGCAGCAACTTGTCCTACAGCGAGTACGCCGTGGCTCGGTCCACGCCTGCCCTCACCTCGGGGTGTGCCCCAGGGACCCGGTGGGGCCAGTGCCCAGGACTGAAGGTGCTCACCTCTGAGTCGGACAGCTTGCGGAAGTTGGGCGTGATGTAGAAGAGGATGCCTTCCCTGGCCCCGGGCAGCGTCACTCCACGGAAGAACAAGATGATGAGCATGATGTAGGGGTACGTGGCGGAGAAGTAGACCACCTGCGAGGAAGGAGGTGACCATGCAGACGCGCGTACTGGCCAGGCTTCCGCCACAGCCTAACAGTACCCGCCACGCTGTGCTGGGGTCTGCTCTTCCTTCAGGAAGCCCCTGATTCCCAGACTGTGCATCTTGGCCACCTTTCTGAAGCCCTTCTTTTATTTATTTACTTATTTATTTATTTATTTGAGAGTGACAGACCGAGAGAAAGAGGCAGATAGAGAGAGAGAATGGGCACACCAGGGCCTCCAGCCACTGCAAATGAACTCCAGACGCGTGCGCCCCCTTGTACCTCTGGCTAACGTGGGTCCTGGGGAATCGAGCCTTGAACCATGGTCCTTAGGCTTCACAGGCAAGCGCTTAACCGCTAAGCCATCTCTCCAGCCCCTGAAGCCCTTCTTGGTGCCTGCATCCCCACTGCCCCCCCACATACATACACACACACACACACACACACACACACGGAGAGAGAGACAGAGGGAGACACAGAGAGAGAGAGACACAGAGAGAGAGAGACACAGAGAGAGAGAGACAGAGAGAGAGAGAGAGAATGGGCACACCAGGGCCAAACATAATCCAGATGCATGCGCCCCCTTGTGCATCAGGCTTACGTGGGTCTTGGAGAATTGAATGTGGATTCTTTGGCTTTGCAGGCAAACGTCGTAACAGCCAAGCCGTCTCTTCAGCCCCACTCCTATCTTATTTTATTTTTTTACCTACTCCTCCTCTTCATCTTATCTCTCGCTTTTTGAAATAGGGTCTCTCCTTGTAGCCCAGGCTGGCCCAGAACTCACTATATATGCCAGGCTGGCCTTGGCCTTGAAATAATCTTTCAGCCTCAGCTTCCTGGGTGCTTGGATTACAGGCAGAAGCCACCCTACTCAACTTAAATTTAAAAAATAATCTATCTTATTTAAATAACACATGTTGTTCCAGGAAAATCTTAAATTACATATGAACACACACACACCACACCACACACGCACGCATGCGCGGTCCTGTTCACAGCCCTCAAAAGTTAAAGGAGGGCAGCTGGAAAGATGGCTGATCAGTTAAGGTGCTGGTCTAGGGTTAATTTATAGTGGCTAGAGAGGCCCTGGTCTGTCTCTCTCTCTCTCTCTGATTGCAAATAAATAAAATTTTTTTTTTTAATTTAAGTTACAGCAGGGACAGTGCTAGTGCTGCTGGAATTGTGGTTCTCCAACACTGAGGATGGTCTGTGGCTTCCAGTAGATGCTCAACACATGTCTCATGGCATTTTGGCTGCTCCCATGAGACTCTCTTGTGCATGTCTGACCACATGTTCTTGCAAAAGGAGGTTCAAATCATTCAGCTTCTTTTCACTTAACACGTGTGAGGCTGAAAACACCCATGTGAGAGTTTGGCTTTGCTGCTTCCCTCTCTCATGACCACCATGACCTTTAATCCTACAAGGTGTTGGCTTGGGAGGTTTGGGCTCTCCCTGCTGCTATCCAGCTTTATGGGACTGTAAACATGGCATTGAATCCATCTGTATACTGTATACTTTATCAACAAAAGTATTATACCACTTTTAGGGAACCTTTCTCATCGTGCAAGTTATTGCATCAAAAGGCATTAACTTCTCCCAGGCTTTTGACCCATGTCACCTCAGTGTCTCCTGGGAATGGAACTGTATCCAGCAATCCACAGTGGCTTCTGCACTGAGTACAGTAATCTTCTGGCTCTAGGAGGGTGGCTCAGTAAGTAAGAGCACTTGACATGCAAGCATAAGGGCCCGAGACAGCCTGAGTTTGATCCCCAGTCCCCATGTAACTAGCCGGACATGGCCTTGAATGCCTGGAACCCCAGACCTGTGGGAAGTGGAGACCGGAGAATTGGTGGGGTTCACTGGTCAGCCAGTATGACTGAAAATGGCAGGTCTGAGTTCAGAGAGTCTGTCTCGGGGAAAAAGCATGGAAGAGTGATAAAGGATGAATGTGTTCTCCTCGGCTTCTGCACATGTGTGCATGGGGCATGCACATCTGCACACCTATGCACACACACACACAAACCCCAAAAATGTGTTAAAGCAGGGCTGGAGAGATGGTTTAGCAGTTAAGGTGAGGAGCCTATGGACCCATGTTCAACTCCCCAGATCCCACGTAAGCCAGATGCACAAAGTCCCACATGTGCAAGTTCACGCATGCACACCACAAGGTGGTGCATGTGTCTGGAGTTTGACTTCGGTGGCTGGAGGCCCTGGCATGCCAATTCTCTCTCTCATTAAATAAATGAATAAATAAATAAATGTGTTAAAGCAAATATTTACCATAATTCATCCAAACTAGTTCTTTGTCTTTGAAAGTTTTTCAAATCAAGAGAAACATGCCTCTTTCAAATAATCAGGACTGTATTATACTGATTAAGGAAGATTAAGCCTATAAGCTGAAAACAAATTATTTTTGGGGTCAAATTGACCATCGGAAGACAGATGTGTCAAAATGCACTTCTTTTTATGCTTATGTGTGTGTTCAGGTGTGCAGGTTACACACGTGCTTGTGCATTCAAGTGTGCATGTTTGCAGGCCAGAGGACACCTGGGGGCATTGGAAGAATCTGATAAAAAGGAAGCTGCACTTTCCCCCTTCCCAAAGCTTGCAGGGCAGGGGCCTGGGTCTGCACGCCTCTGGTCTCCTCAGACCTCACGATGTTGGAAAGCGTCCTCACGCCGGCTCAGGAGCTGAGGACCCGCGGGTCCTGAGTGCACAGGCTGTGCTGGAGCGGGTTTGTCAGGGCCCAGCTGGGTGTGGAACTGGTTCTGTTTCTCTTTGTCTCTCTGGGAACTCCTCCTTCTCTACTGGTGACCTGTCGCGAGACCTTAGGCAGCCATGCTTCCCGTTCCCCTTAGGCCAAGGCCAAGATGTCACTTAGCTTGGTCCCTAATCTCTTCAATGGCTATTGAGGCTGACCTGAGACCAGCTGGCTCCTGCCAGCTTTATCAGTCAGCTTCCAGATGGGTCCAGGCTGGACGCCAGCTTGGCACCTATCCACATTTTTCCATACGAGAAACAAAATTCATAAAGTCCTCTTGCCAGGTGCCAGGGATTTTTCACATCACCAGCTTCCATGAGCCTCCTAATGTGCTGGTAGATGCACATTATTTTACAGAGGAGGAAACTGAGTTTCAGAGAGGCACCGTGACATGCCTGAGGTGTCAGAGCCAGCCAGGATTTGAACTTGGGCCCGTTTTCTCTAACCATCCGTTCCTCCATCTGTGAGGCGGGACAAAAGGTCAGCGTCTCTGCCGTTCTGCAGACACGCAGTGGTGCAGAACAGGTTGTCAGGGAATGCCGGTTGAGTGGCACTTGCATGACTCCTGCCCTTATCTGGTGATGACTCTGGGGGTCCAGTGGTATCCCCCGGACCTGAGAGCCCGGCACTGGCCTGCACATCCACCCTCCTTTCCTGTGGTCTCACAGCTACTCCTCAACACATTTCCCACTTCACAGGAAAAATAAAAATAACAACTGAGGCCCCAATAACTGAAGGGAGCTGCTTAATTCAAGGTTGGATGGGAGGCACAGGTCCTGGCCCAGGGCAACCTCCAGCCTTGCCCAGCCCCAATCCCACTGTGCACACACATCTCTACCTTTCCAGTCCAGCCAACACCTTTCCAGATACAGAAGTACACCAGGATCCAAGCGATGGCCAGCGTGATGGCCAGTGGCCAGCGGATCTGCCCTGGCTTGTCCAGCCCATCCGTCATCTGGTGCATGTTGCGCCTGGGGATGGAGGATGAAGAAAAGAGTCACACAGGGCCGGTGGGAAGTGAGTGACCAGGGGTGCACAGGGTGTGGACGCAGATCATACCCTCTCCTAGGATCTTTTTTTTTTTGTTTTGTTTTGTTTTGTTTTGTTTTGTTTTTCGAGGTAGGGTTTCACTCTAGCCCAGGCTGACCTGGAATTCACTATGGAGTCTCAGGGTGGCCTCGAACTCACCGCGATCCTCCTACCTCTGCCTCCCGAGTGCTGGGATTAAAGGCGTGCGCCACCACGCCCGGCTTCTCCTAGGATCTTGCAGACACCATGGTCCCGTGGTTTTCATGAGGACCGTGAAGTCCATGTAACACTACAATCTGCGGAAGGGTTCAAGGGCAGCAGGACCTACTAGTGTCTTGGATCAGCCCCCACAACTGCTCTCTCTGGGTGATTCCCTTCACCTTTGCCCTACTCTAACCAACCCCAGGTGTCCTTGTAAGCCTCAGGTCTGATATTTCCCGCCTAAAATCCCGCAATCATAGTGCCCTCCTATGCTGAGGCCAGGGAGGGGGGGTGGGGGCTAACATCCTGGAGGGCTCCCAAGGCCCATAGCTGGTCCCCCGCTTCTCCACACTCTCTCGAGCCCTCCAGTCTGAACCACTGGCATCCCCTCTGTAGCTGGCTGCCTCACCTTCAGGCACACTCATGTTCCCCCCACACACCTGCCTTCCCCACTCCAGCTTAGGAAGCAGCTGCCTCCTTCCATAGGCTGGTCCACAAGTACAGGCCACTGGCTCTGCTACTACCTGTTAGTGTGTCCAGGTCTCTAATTACACTGGCACGTGGTAGATGCTCAGGGACACTGGGGGATGAACATGGAATGCTGAGCCAGAACCCAGGCAGTGAGCTGCACATGGAGAAGCAGCAGCAGAAACCTAGCAGGGCGGGATTTGGGTGTGATTTGCAAGGAAATCATCCAGGTTAAGGATGTGGCAAGATAGACCAGTTCTCATTTGTTCCGATACTTCCCATGAACAGGTTTGCCTGGGAACTTAGCCATGGGAATCCGGAACCTGCCAGGCCTTTCCCAGCTGCTCAGAATCAACACATCCTTTGTGCCAAAACAATTTGGGGCTCATGACTCCACTTGGTCAAATAATCAGGGTTCCCCACACTTGGCATCTATGAGACTCTCGCTGAAGATGAGGTCAGTATGGCCTGCACAGTGGGGTGTGTATGCATGGGAGTGTGTGCATGCATTCATACACACGTGTGTGCTTGTGCTAAATGACTGGGTGTGTAAATGCAGTCACCCTCAGTATTGGTTCTAGGATCCTTGTCTTTGAGCATGCCCAGCTGAGCAAATACTTAGAACCATTCTATTGAATGTTATATATTCGCACAGGACCCAAGCATGTCCTCTTGTGTACTCTGAGTCGCCGTTAGGTCATATGGAAACCTAATATGGCACACAGGCTAAGGAAGCAGCTGTCTGCTGTACGCCTCAGGGGATATGACAAGGAAAGGGTCTGTAAGTGTTTAGCACACATGCAATGTTCTCTAGACGTTTTCAGTGTGTGCAGAAGCCTTGTGTCCTAGACATTGTCAGTGTGTGCAGAAGCCGCGTGCTCTGACGTTTTCACTGTGTGCAGAAGCCTTGTGTCCTAGACGTTTTCAGTGTGTGCAGAAGCCTTGTGTCCTAGACGTTTTCACTGTGTGCAGAAGCCTTGTGTCCTAGACATTTTCAGTGTGTGCAGAAGCCTTGTGTCCTAGACGTTTTCAGTGTGTGCAGAAGCCTTGTGTCCTAGACGTTTTCACTGTGTGCAGAAGCCGTGCGCTCTAGACATTTTCAGTGTGTGTAGAAGCCATGCGCCCTGACGTTTTCAGTGTGTGCAGAAGCCGTGTGCTCTAGACGTTTCCAGTGTGTGTAGAAGCCATGCGCCCTGACGTTTTCAGTGTGTGCAGAAGCCGTGCGCTCTAGACGTTTCCAGTGTGTGTAGAAGCCATGCGCCCTGACGTTTTCAGTGTGTGCAGAAGCCGTGCGCTCTAGACATTTTCACTGTGTGCAGAAGCCGTGCGCTCTGGACGTTTTCACTGTGTTCAGAAGCCTGTGCACTCTAGACATTTTCAGTGTGTGCAGAAGCAATGTGTTCTAGATGTTTCCAGTGTGTGCAGAAGCCATGCGCTCCAGATGTTTTCACTGTGTGCAGAAGCAATGTGTTCTAGACATTTTCAGTGTGTGCAGAAGCTGTGCGCCCTGACGTTTTCAGTGTGTGCAGAAGCCGTGCGCCCTGACGTTTTCAGTGTGTGCAGAAGCAATGTGATCTAGACATTTTCAGTGTGCAGATGGCACACTGTTGGGACATCAGGGCCAGTGACACATGGGACCTATTTGCAGGATGAACCCAGACCTTGTTGTCCTGTCCACTGGCTTTAGCTGTTCCTGCCTTTTGCCTCTCTGAACATGCCCACCCTGTGCTGTGCCCAGGATGCTCTCTGCAACATGGCTGGGCCCCTGTCCTCTGGCTTCTCACCAGCTTTGGCCAACAGCGCTGACAGGAGTTGGGTGGGCAGGGTGTGGTCTCCCTGCTAGGTTCTGGCTTTGTCTGAGGTTTTCTTTCTCTTTGGAGGCCATCACCCATGTCTAGTGGCCACTCAGGGCCCTTACCCTGCCCACACCTCTCAACAATGCTCTTACCAAAGTCCTGTGTTACCTACCGCCTGCTGCCTGCCTGACACACCCTCTCCAGCCCTGTGCACTCCTGTACTTACTCCCAGAACTCCACCACAGCGCTGGTCATGTTGGTGGTATTGACGATGCTATAGTTGGAGAAGCAGTTGTCAGTGTTCCAGGGGTTGTCACACTGTTTCCACGGCAGTGTCTGCAAGAACACTGTCATTTAGACAGATTCCACTGAGCCCCCGGGGCTAGCAAACATGATCTCTACTCACCCCATCCGCCCTTACCATGCCCTAGCGTGTTGCTATGGAAGACAAGCTATGCCTCCCACTCCTCAAAGATGGGCCCTATGAGCAGAGGGGAATCCTTGTGGCTGAAGGTGCTCCCCGACTGGTCCCGGCCACTCACCGTGGTGAAGGAGTTATATAGGTAGTAGATGGCCCAGGAGATGATGACGATGTAGTAGATGTTCAGCCAGAAGGATAGCACGGCCGCCGCAAGGCCCACTCCTAGGACAGAGTACACACAGGACCCGGATTATCATCCTCACCTGCTCAGAGGCGGACCCAGCAGTTCCCTCTTCCCAGAGGGCTGCAGGTGGGGACCCTCCACACCCCTAGACCCCACATGCACACTCACCCTTAAACATGGGGGCCAGTTTCCACACACCCAGGCCCCCGATGGAGGTGTACTGGCCCAGTGAACACTCCAGCAGGAAGAGGGGAACCCCCGCGAAGATGAGCGTCAGGAAGTATGGGATCAGAAAGGCCCCTGGGGGAGGGAACGCACGCATGGCCCTGGGGATCTGCCAGGGCTCTGAGGTCCCATCCACCATTGCCCTATTTCTGGGCCTCGAAAGCAGCACCCAGAGCCAAGAGAAGTCCAAGGGCCATCTTTTGCTCAAAAGGCACCCCATGCTCTTTGCAGAGTGACGACATGAACTTTTGATACCAATGCCAAAGAACAACTGTCCTCTGGGATTCTTCAGACAGGACCACCCCCCCCCTTTCCCCTAAGACAACCCCAGAAGATACCAAGACCCAGCCCGGAGAGTACAAAGCCACCACCTACCTCCGCCATTTTTCCCGCAGAGGTAAGGGAACCTCCACACATTGCCCAGGCCGATGGCGTAACCCACGCAGGACATGAGGAAGTCGAAGCGGCCCTTCCATGTGTCCCGGTCCGGGAGGTCGCCAGCCTTCTTTTGCACCTTCACCACCAGAGTTTTGGGCTTGTCACTGGTCACTGGGGCCTCGCTGACCTCTGTGGAGATCTGTCCATCTGCCACCTTGCTGCCGTTGGTCGCCATATCTCGGGGGTTGAGCCTGGACAAGGGGGTCCTGATGGGTGGGCGTGTGATGTCAGCTCCGGTCCACGTGGACAACAGCTTTGCAGCCCAAGGTCACCCTGGGAAGATGGTGGGTTCCAATCAAAGATAAGTAGGACCCTTGAGGTGCCTTGGCCCCAAACGACAGTAACAAAAATTATCCCAAACATTAGGTAAAGGTTCTACTAAGCTGTTTTTTCACCCCCAGACCCCACTCCTGGAGGAGACAGGGGAGTAGGCTTTGCAAAGACAGAAGTGAGGATGGTGTGGTCTTCCACCATCCTTGGCTCGCTCCAATGCTTCCCTCTGTGCCTCATGTGTCCTTTTAGGAGATGTGGGGCTATCAAGCTTCCAAAGGGAAATATGGCAAATTGCCTGGTAAAATCTTTATCCTCCAAGGACACAATTAGGATGCTTGTCCCACTGTGAGGCCATGATAAGGCTCCACGGAGGAGCTCAAAGAGGGCAGTCCTGCTGCAGCTGCCAGGTGGAGACAGAGGGATCTGAGAGCTTGGTGAGCTCTGATCACTGGCCACTTTACCACTGGGGTCAAGCCACCCGACACTGATGAATGTCTCAACTCTCTGTGCCCCACGCTCTGCCATTTAAAATAAGGACAAGAATACACCCATCAGTGCACTACTGGGAGGCCCCGAGTCTGTACTTTTAAGAAACTACAAAGGAGTCCAGGTGCACACTTGCAATCCCAGCACTCTGAGGCTGACAAAGGAAGACAGAGTTTGAGGCCAGCCTGATATACATCAAGACCTTCTCAAAACAGTAGCCCACCCCCACTGCCAAGAGAGAGAGAAGAGAGAGGGGCTGGAGAGGTTGATCAGTGGTTAAAGCGCTTGCCTGCGAAGTCTGACGACCCAGGTTCAATTCCCCAGCACCCACATAAAGCCAGATGCACAGTGGTGCATGCCTCTGGAGTTTGTTTGCAGTGGGTGGAAGCCCTGGCATGCCCATTCTCTTTATCTCTCTGACTCTCTTCTCTCTAACTCTCTCTGCTGGCAAATACATCAATAAAAATGTTTGTCTTAAGAAAAAAAAAAAAAGAGGAGCAAGCAAAAAGATTTTTATATTTGCAACCTTGCCTCATTCCCTGCTAAGGAGAAACTACTGACTTACGTGTGACCTCTGTCCACCCTCTAGCACAGCAAGACGGTCGACTGATACCTTTCAGCTGTTGAGGCAGCATGAAGCAGACAGGGTGTAAAACCACCTCAGGTCCATCCTGAGTTCAAATGTGTCGACCTTTGACCCAGCTGAGGACAGGCACTTGTAACTGTGACTCCACACTGCCTCTGAATACGGCTCCTAATTGCTCTTCACCCGTTTCCCCACCTCCACAACGAGGCCACTTCTGTCTGGCTTTTTGGAGTTTTGGTGAAAACCAGCCTTAATGGGTTTTGGCTTAGGCCTTGGTCAGGGACCATCTCGACCCTCTAGCAGGGCATATCCACCCACCTGGCTGACAGAACTCCGCAGGTCTGGCTGTTCGTCTTACCTGAAGGTTTTCTGGAGCAGGTCGGCTTGGAAAAGCTCCCACCCACGGCAGAGCCTGCAAGGCAGGGAGACGGGGGAGGAGAGGAGGAAGGTGAGTGGGCAGGTGGGGTCGAGGCGGTTTGGGGCGCGGTGCAGCAGACACAGGTAGCAGCTGGGAGCCTGGGCTGTGCGTGTGACTGCACGAGTATCCCCAGCCAGGGTGACCGCAGCGTGTCCATGCAGCATGGTATTAGGCCACAGGTTGCTGGGGACATGCGGGGTGGGGGGGGTACCGCCTTTGCCATAGCTGTAGGAGTGGGCATGAGGGCGAGGCAGGGAGCGTGTTCCATAATTTTATCCGAAGGAAAAGAGGAAACAAAAGAGGGGCCAGCAGCTCTCAGAGCCCTGCTGGGAGCCTGGGAGTTCAGCTGATATGCCCCCTCCTTTCCTTTTCAGTAAACAAAATTAAAGTTTATTTTAGCTGATTATTAGCCGATATTCTCCATTCTCTACCCAAGCCTGCAGAAATGTTATGAAAGACCGTGTCAAAGGACAAGAAGAGTCTTGTTCACAGAGTGAGAAAAGCGGGTTTTGAAGCAGTTTTGTCAAAAGATCCTATTTCTGTCCCTACTTCCCCCAAATATGTTCATTGAGAGAGAAAGAGAGAGAGAGAGAGAGAGAGAGAGAAACCAACCCTGGAAACATACTGAAACATGTCAACAGAGACTTGTGTGGTTTTTGTTTGCTTCTTTGCTTAAAATTTTTTTTTTCTAGAATGTTCCATAGGAGTTGTTTAGTAAAAGGATACAAAATAAACTTATGGAACCCCGAGAGCCCCAAAAATAGTGAACGAGACGCCTGCTCTGTGGCTTCCACGCTGAAGCCAGGCCAAAGCAATGTGCGATGTGGCTGCCCCACCCCCAGTCGTCTCCTGAACTCGGTTCTGCCCCAGATGCCCCGGTGTGCGGTGCACAGCTCTCAGCCCTTTGCATGCAACCAGTTACCCAGCACCATCACCGATGCCTTCTCCTGGGGCTCACAAGAGCACCTGGGGGGCACCCCTGCTTCTGCTCCTCGTGGTGGCCGGCTCGGTTTGACCTCCTCCACGTTGGCAGGCTTGTTTTGGATGCTCATCTCCATCCCAGCCCCAGCAATTCGTTGCCAGGGAGCGTTGCGGCCTCGGTCAGGGGCCATCTCCACCCTCCAGGGCGACAGGGAGCAGGGGGCCACCTACGAAGGCCTGTCCCAGTTTGGAGGGGTATGTGGAGACAGGAGCTTTGGGACAGGCCAACTTGACCCTTCCTCCCATGGCAGTGATGTCCTCAACTATCCCAGCACGGACCCCTTGTGGGCTTAAGCTGCCATATTTGTTCAAAATGATCTAATAATCCAACAAATCAGTTATTTGTTCAAAATTATCACAAATGAAATGCAGGCCAGGGCTCATCACTTGACTCAGGCTAGCCAATCAGAATCCTTCCCTGGCAGGAGGAAGGAATGACTGGCGACACTGCCCACCTTGTACTCAGAGTGGCAGAGAGCTGGCTGCCACAGAAAATAAGTCCTGAAGGCATTCTAACTTGCACTTCCGGCCCAGCTACACCCCTGCTCTGGGACGTCACAAAAATGTCCCTGCTATGGCTTGAGTGAGACATTTCGGATGTGCTCATGTCCGAGGGCTCAGCCCCCTACAGTGAATGAGGTCATTGTTACGGGAGTAGGTTGTTAGAAAAGCCAGCCCCACCTTATCTTGCCCTCTCTCTCCTCCCATGTTGTCTTCTACTTCCCTCAGAGGGCACAACAGGCCCTTCACACATGGCTCCCCATAGTGGACCCCAGCCTCCCAAACCACCAGCTGCCCGACTGGTCCTCTTTTCCACAACCCAGCCGGTGGAGTTCTGTGACAGAGCCTCCACAGGCTCTAAGATTCCTGTGGAGTCTCTTGGGTCCATAGGAAGGGATTTCTGTTGAGTTCACCTCAAGCCCAGCCTTGGGGATTCTCCACAGGACTTCTCTGAAGTACTGTCCTGCAATTTTTGAGACCTGGGAATGTATATCCATCGTTGGCCAACTGCCTATGAGGGCCTGAGAAACACTTAAAAAAATTTTTTTTTGTTTTGTTTATTTGAGACAGAGAGAGAAAGAGAATGAGCACACCAGGGCCTCCAGCCACTGCAAACGAACTCCAGATGCATGCACCACCTTGTGCATCTGCTTACGTGGGTCCTGGGGAATCGAGCCTCATACCAGGGTGCTTAGGCTTCACAGGCAAGCTCTTAACCACTAAGCCAGCTCTCTAGCCCCATGAAACACTTCTGATGGGCCCAAACCCAAGGTGATGGGTCAGACCTCTTTGGACTGATAAAAAGACACACAGCAAGGAGCTTTGGCATACATATATGATTCTGTCATAAAGTTAGGTAGGAGGAAACTCCAAATTTATATTGGTTGTCAATTTGACATGCCCTAGATTAGCCTCTGTGCATGTCTGCCAGGGATTGCCGTGATTATTAGGTAAGAACACCCACCTTCGCTGTGGCGGGCCCCGTCCCATGGGCTGTATGAAAAGGCAAGCTGGCTGAGCAGCAGGGTTCATGCCTGAGCTCTGCCTCCTCACTGGGCTGAATGAGATCAGCTGCCTCAGCTCCTGCCCCCATGCCTTCCCACCATGATGACCTGTGACCCGGAAGTGTAAGCTGAAACAAACCCCTCCTCCTTTAAAGTAATTCCTGTCAGGTGTTCTGCCTCAGCAACATGAAGTTGGCTAATGCCATAGCTAATACATGGGAGGAAGACAGCAGAGGGAACTGCTAAGTGAGTGAACCTGGAACCTGATACTCGAACTGAGGGGTCCTACTGACGGCGCCTCCCGACAACACTCGAGTGATAAGAGGCTTGGGAGCGTCACGCCTGACACTAGCTTATTAATACGCCACTCCCCTGCTTAAGAAAACCAGCCTGCAGAAAGCACAGGGGTACAAATGTTCCTAGCCAGCTACCCCAGCTGTCTTTAAGAACACTCCTTACCCGAGGCACAAGAAACCGTTTTCCAAGTTGTAACTTCTCCTGTCCTGAAAAAATGTCCCTGTGCTTGTGGCTTGCAGGCACAGAGCTGGAGGGCTCTAAGGGCGGCAGCCTGTAAGACCACAGGCTCCTTTCCCCTGGCTTGTGAGTGCCAGTCTGTGACCTTCAGCCCCTGCTGCTGGGGGGTGGGAGGAACACTTCTCCCCTCCTTACGACTCTGCACACCTATCAAGCTGCCTTCCAGAGTTTTCCAGTTCTTTTGGTGACAGCCTTCTGTTGACCGGAATTCCACCAGCGCAATGCGTGGGAAGGGCTCTGTGAACACAAGGCCGAGGCACGGGCCCTCATGCACACTCAGCAGCCTCCTTGACCCAGTGAGGGCCCAGATGACCCAAAGCATTTTGGATTCTGCGCTACACCCGGGTCACCAGAGTGTGAACATGGCAAGCAGATTCATCTCTGTAAATATTCACCGAGGGTCTACTAAACTCCCAGAACTGGCTGGGGTCTACTAAGGTTCCAGAGCTCTAGTCTACTAAACTCCCAGGGTTGCGGGGGGGGGGGGATCTATCTAGCTCCTAGGGCTGGGGTCTACTAAGCTCCCAGAACTGAGGTCTCCTATGCTCACAGGACCGGGCTGGACACTCCGGAGGCAAGGATGGCAGAACTAGGTTATTGTCATTGACAAAACCATGGTCCAAGAAGGAGATATACTTATGCCCATAGT
Organism: Dipus sagitta; assembly: GCA_036346955.1. Classification (NCBI taxonomy): domain Eukaryota; kingdom Metazoa; phylum Chordata; class Mammalia; order Rodentia; family Dipodidae; genus Dipus; species Dipus sagitta. The sequence continues at coordinate 18,453,755 of CM070787.1, read as the reverse complement.
TTATCATATTATCTTGTGGAAAGTGCTGCGAGAAGTATAAGAACAAGACTCGGTAAGCTTAAGGAGGAGTTAATTCTCTTGGAGAGGGTATCCCAGAGGACGGACCATCTGAGCTGAGCTATGAAGACGGAACAGGAGCTCATCAAGCACAGGGGCATGCATGGGTAAAGGGACGTGTAGCACCAGAAAAACCAATTTGTGGCTGCTGGGACAACGTGATCAGATGAGCATTACCAAGGAAGACTTCCTCAGGGGCCTCTGGGAAGGATGGGAGTTAAAAAGAGATTTGAGGCTGGAAGGTGGGAAATGTTCCAGTGATGGCTCATTTTTCCTCAGTGTCCACTCTGTAACCAAGTCCTAAAACCACTGATCACAGTGGGGCCACACCACGTACCCCGAACACCCCTGCTGATCCTGGAATGAGGAGCTACCTCGGAAGGAAAGAGAAGCGTGTAGGGTTCAGAAGCCTGAGATCAGAAGTGGCAAAATGGGTCAGAATTAGCCCTGGAGCTTGGATTATTTGGCCAGAGCAACAGCAACAAAATCAGTCTGAATTAAGAGTCAGAAATGTGACACTCTGGGATACGGAGGGAACAGCAAGTGCAAAGTCCCCGAGGCTGGAACTAGCTTGTATTTGAAAGACGGCAAGGAGAGCTGAGGCAGAAAAGATCCAGGTCGAGGCACTGACTAAAGCCGCATCACATGGCATGTCAAAGACCAGAGGAAGACATTCGGGTTTTATTCTCAACGAGCTGGGCCATCTGATTTATTATGCTGTGTAAAGAGGCTTCGGAGGGGGGGCGCGCACGAGTGGAGGCCCAGAGGTTTCCTGAGGGTCTGAGAGTCCAGAAGAGACATGAGCACGTTGGCACGTGGCTTCCCAAGCACTGAAGCGGGGACTGGCGGGCCTTGCTGGTGGCCCTGGCGGCCTGTGCTGGGCCAGTGGCAGGCCGTGGGGGCAGGCGATATGTGGAAGCCTCCTGGGACAATCTCCCTCTGTCCTGGCATCAGAGGGCTGGGGCTGTTTGGGATGGACACAAGCAGAGGCTGAAAGGTCAGGGGTGCCATTGTCCCGTGCCAGTGCCAGGGAGTGGGGCATGTCGGGGGGGGGGCTCTCCTCTGCTCTGTAATTACGTGAGCGACAGTGGCTTGCAACACACAGCCATCGCTCCACTTGCCTCTCTTTTGGAAATGCACTCGCTCAAGAAAGAAATTAATACCGGGGTTGGCTTCGTGCCAAGAGGGAACAATGCATTTTCTTCTCTGATTGAGCGGGCAGCGCTAGGCCCCATCCACCGGATATGCTTTCTGGAGCATCTGCTGGGTACCCAGCCCCGCACAGGCTCCCCCGCCTGAGAAGCGCCAGCATTTATCCAGTGTCTCCTGTGCACCAGGCATGTCCCATGGGCTCTATCCACTGGGCTGCACTGCACCTCTGTGAGCTGAGGGTGACTGCGTTGGCAGACAGGTAAGGGCACTGAGGCCTCCCAGCTGGGGCGCTGGTCAAGGAATTACAGGGTTTCCACAGTTCGTGCCCTTGCTAGGCACAGGGTAGTTCTGCAAGGAGCATTGTCAGCTGGACAGAGGTGGTGTAGTCTGGGTGCGCAGGGTCCCTGGACCTGCGAGGAAGTGGCCCAGGTTCTCGTAGGGCTGGCTCTCCATCCTGGCACGTGCACAGGCTGGATATTTGGCTAAGGTTTCAAGAACGGGGTTAGAACAGAAAGCAGGAAAATGGGCAGGGGCAGTGAGCGCCGGCACAGAGGGACACCCACCCAGGATGTGCCCGTCAGGAGCAGCTCTAGCTGCCACTGAAAGCAATGGCCAGCCACGCGAGCGCTGTGAGGTGAAAACCATGCACACACCTGAGGACCAGTTAGCCGTGGAACCTAGGGGTGCAACCCCGGAGGACTTAAAACTTGCAGCTGGACCCTGCTGGGGCTCCAAACTGGACCCTCAGTGTCTTGGACTCTCGGTGCACCTGCAAGGGGATCCGGGTGGCCCTTCCTGGTCCAGACTTGTTCCACACCACCCGTATGCACCTCCATCAGCAGTTCACCGATAAGGTCCGGAGAGCGCTACACGTTCAAGGAGATACAGCCTTAAGGTGACCTGACCGACGCCCCGCTCGCTGCGCACTCTTGTTCAAAAGCTGCAAATCCCCGGGCTGTCTCCACCTACCGAGAAGTCATTTGCAGCCCCAGCTGTAGCTCCTGCTGCCATGGACTGGATACCAGCTCTTCACAGCATCCCACTGTGACTTTTCTGGTGAGCTACTTCTTTCCACAAGGTTTTTGCTTCCTCTCTAGTCAACGAACTCCCAACCGGAACCATGTCAGTGTCTGAGTTTCTAGCATCATGTGAGACCCAGGGGTGCGGAACACCCTGAAACCACACTAGTATCGTCTTCCTTTACTCAGATAACAGCAGAGAAGCCACAAAACCTACCTGGGGTGATCTAGGCCTTGAGTCAAAGCCTGTCCCAGCTCGTGGGGTCACAGTGGGAGAGTTGAGACTGCAGGGAGGTGAGGCTGTCTAGCTTCGCTGACAGAGGAAACTGAGGCTCTGGCCCTCCTGACTCCTATCCCACCTTCCCACACAACTGACTTCATGCCTGGGGAATGTCTCACTGACAGGGAAAGTGTATACAGAGCTCAGAGGGGACAGAGGGAGGGGGATGGGCACCGAGCTGCTCTAGATAGCCACAACCTTGCATTGCAATACCTCCATTTCGGGGGGAGGCAAACTGAGGCATAGAGAGGCTAAGTGATCTGCCAGGATGTCAAGACCTGAACAGAGATAGCTGGGTTGCTGCGCCTATGCACTAACTGCCCTATTTTTGTTTATCCTAGTAGGGTGCTTTCAGAGCCCTCCTACCTATCTTTGATGTGTCCAAAGATGGCCCATCTCCAGCAGGTGGCTTTTTGCAGGACAAGCCACACAAGGACAGGGCCCACTGCTCACCTTAAGAAACCAGAGAGCAGCCAGGCGTGGTGGCACACACCTTTAATCCCAGCATTCGGGAGGCAGAGGTAGGAGGATCGCCATGAGTTCAAGGCCACCCTGAGACTACATGGTGAATTTCAGGTCAGCCTCGAAAAGCTAATAAAAAGAAAAGAAAAAACAGGAAAGAAACCAGAGAGGCCATAGACCTTAGAGCTTTGAGGGCTCCGAAAAGGCTGCCTCACCCTGGTCGCTGTGGTGGACAAGGCCCACAACAGCGCTGTTGATTACTGTGAGGCCACCTGAAAGTCTGACCAGCACATTTCATCAGGCTGTGGGGGCTCTAATGAGTCTCCTAGGGACCAGCTCTGTCCTCCTGGAGACCCTGGCCCTCGGTCCACTGCAGACATGACCTTATCAACTGTGGAGACAAGTCCATTGGGAAAAGGCCTTTCTGGGGAAAGAGGTAGAAGGGACAAAGGAAGGTATCTTGAGACCCTGGAACCCTGCGGGGGGGGGGGGTTCCTCTCACCACACTTTACTGACCATGTCATCTTAACTTAAGCCAATGCCTTGTTTCCCTTTGGTATTGAAGCACAGAGGTGGGTCTTCCCGTCTCCTTCTCCGAGTCTTGCTCACACCACTGAAGGCCTACTGGTGGTTGTTTTGGCTCCTAATATCTGCATGCCTAATGTCTGATGGCATATCTAATTTTGTCGCTATAGTTTTCAATCTAACTTACCCTGTATCAAGTACACATATCCAGGGACTGAGGTCCCAGGCTGGAAGCAGACTAATGGAATGTGACCTTGACTCTGTAACCCCCTGCCAACATGTCCTGGAGACATGGGAGTTGACCACAGATAGACCAGCACCATGGAAGTTCCTTCTGGAAGTTCAGAGGAGGAGGAGTGGTGCCTCGACCCTCAGCCACAACCTTAGCCTCCAACAGGACATTCCAGGCACAAAGAATGGGTGCAGGGCTGGAGAGATGGCTTAGTGGTTAAGATGTTTGTCTGCAAAGCCAAAGGATCCCGGTTCGATTCTCCAGGACCCACGTAAGACAGATACACAAGAGGACACATGTGTCTGGAATTTGTTTGCAGTGGCTGGAGGCCCTGGTGTACTCATTCTTTCTTTCTCTCTCACTCTGCCTCCTTCTCTCTCTCTCAAATAAATTAATAAATAAAATATATTTTTAAAAAAGAATGGGTGCAAATGCTGGGCTTAGTTCAGAAGAGATAGAGGGAGTGAACTGGCCATGGCTGGGAGCTGGCTTTGCGTGCAGAAAACGTTGGGTGCTCATCTTGTAAGAATGCAGACTGAAGCCAGGCATGGTTGCACACACCTTTAATTCCAGCACTTGGGAGGCAGTGGTAGATAGATCACTGTGAGTTTGAGGCCACCCTGAGACTACTTAGGTCAGCCTGGGCTACAGAGCAAGACCCTACCTTGAACCCCACCCCCCGAAAAAAAACCCAAAGAATGCAGATTGATCCCACCAATTCCCTATGAACTTCATGTTTTGTGTATTTCATGGACAGATGTCATTTAACACTCACCACATGCCCATTGCACAGAGGAGAAAACAAAGCCCCAGACCAAAAAAAAAAAAAAAAGCAGCTTGCCAAACTCGCTCAGATGGAGGAGGGACAGCTTCATTCAATATCCAAGCCAGGCTTATGAGCGTCACTTTCTGTGGTGAACACAGAGCCACAAGGGCTGCCAGCACAGAAAGACGAACCTGATGGTGACGGGGCGTAAGCCCCTGGCTGCCGTGGAGGGGAGGTGCCCCCTTTGCAGAGATGGGACTCAGGGCTCGCCCCAGCAGCTCACAAACGGCACTGGGCACAAATGTGCTCTCCCGACTTCCACCCTTCAGACTCAAGGACAGTGTGTGTCCCCAAAGCAGTGCCATTCTACTAAGTTTAAGGGGAGCTCTCAGGAATCAAATCACAAGGCTAGATGGATGGCATCTGCTGCCTGCCCAGGGATATATAAACGCTTCTGCCCCAGGCCACTGGAGGAACCCACAGGTGGTATCAGGGCCCCAAGGAGACTCACCCGCCTACCAGTGCTCCAGCTCCACACACATCACTCCAGACACTTTTCGTCACTCATGCAAACAGACATGCTCACTCGCCTGCGCTGCCTCTTCCCCGCCCCCCCGCCCCGATGCTGATGTCCCAGAGCAAGGGACCTCATGTTGGAGACCTCTGACCCCTTGATACCTGTGAGGGAAATCCTGAAGCAGACCTTCTCACCAGCTCTGTCTGGCTCTGAGCACATGCTTGCAAGACCTGCTGTCCTCAAGTCTCAGCATTCTGGGACGGGCAACAGGAATGTGGAGGTGCCAGGCCAGAACCCAGCTCTGGGTTAGACGTAGGAAAGGAGTTGGGAGGGATGTAGGAGGAGACAGACCCAGGAGGAGGCCAGAGGGAAAGATGGCTAAGAGGAAAAAGGAGAAGCAGAGGAAGGGAGACACTGTACAACCTTCCTGCGTCCTAGCAAGAAGCAGCCTGAGGTCCAGAGTTACTTGTGATGAATGATCCAGGATTCAACTCTGGCCCCGGAGCATGTGCCACTGATCTCTTCTTTGAGTCCTAAGTAGGTCTGTGGGGGCTGTTCCTGGGCCCCTTTGTCTCCACCTTCCAAGCAGGCAGCAGCCTGCCCCTGGCCAGCTGGAGGCATCTGAGAATAAGCCCTGTGCTGGACCCTACAAGACCCTACGGAGGCTGCAGCCAAGTGTCCCCAAGGCGTCCCAGGCCCCACACTTCCTGTCTTCCTGTGGTGATACGACCTCTCTGGAGGGCCTCAGTTCCAGGGGCACCTCTGCAAAGGCTCTGATCTCAACCCTCCGGAAAGGATTAACTCGGATCAGGAAATGAGAGCGACATGGTGACCACTTGGCGCTCTTTCACGTGGCTCTTTGCCTGGTAAAACGCTGTGAGAGCCCATGGGGTTAAAGAGACTTTCCTGTCTCTTGACACTGTGCTTAAGACTCCCATGGGCATTTCTATCACAACCTTTCTTTAAATTGTTTTATTCATTTAAGCCGGGCATGGTGGTGGATGCCTGTAATCCCAGCACTTGGGAGGCAGAGGTAGGAGGACTGCCATGAGTTCAAGGCCACCCTGAGACTACATAGTGAATTCCAGGTCAGCCTGGGCTAGAGTGAGACCCTACCTTGAAAAACCAAAAAAAAAAAAAAAAAATTATTATTTATTTGCATGCATGTGTGGGCATGCCAGGGTCTCTTACTGTTGCAAACAAATGCCCATCTGGCTTTATGTAGGTGGATGGGGAACCGAACCCCCCCACATGCTGGCAGGCTATGCAAGCGTCTTTAAACATTGAGCCATTTCTCCAGCTCCCTACATCAAGACCTTTTAAGAACTCAGATTTGTGGGGGGGGGGGTGGATAAAAATAACCATGCCAAGGCTAACTGAACTTAACACCAATCTTCTGTAAGTCACATGCAGAAGTACAGGCCAGGCACAGGCCTGTGTGCATGTAACAGCCCCGGAGCAGTGACCGTGGTTGTAGACAGTGCTCAAGTGCCCATGCCCAGGCAATGGTGCAGGCATTACCCAGCCCTTTACACAAAGTCTGAAGCAAGATCGCCCAAGGGTCCCATAAGAACCAACAGGAATCTGAGACAAACCCCCCCCCCCCCAGCCTTCAGTCCAAATGTGTTGGAGTTCAGTGGTGTCTGCTTAGAATTTTCAAGCCTGAATTTCCGTACTTGGGAGAGGAGGGAGAATGCCCATGCTGTCATCTTTTCCCCGACCTCTGTACTCATGTGTGTGACCTGTCAGGCCTTCTCTCTGGCTTTTGAGTGCCAATCCTAAGATACTTGATGCCACTCTAGTCACCTAGCAGAGCACTTTCTCCGGGTGGCAGAAGGGCGAGAGTAAAGGTGGCCATTCCCGAAGTTACAGTGTCAGACTCTGGGATGGTGAGGCTTGGAAAGGCATGCGTGCTGCTATGTTTTTTCTATATGGAAAACAACAAATCTTCTTGTTCTTTCCATGAAAACTCAGTGGGGGCAAAAAGCAAATATGCCTAGAGGATTTTATAAGAATGAGGGGAAGCATGTATTTTTAGACTTGAAGAAGGGTCAGATTCTAAATATTCTAAAAGGGTCAGAGTCTAAATAGTTTCCCACAGGAGAAAGCTGGCTTTATTTTTTTTTTAATTTCTAAAAAAATATTTTATTTTCATTTATTTATTATTTGACAGAGAAAGAGGAAGAGAGAGAGAGAGAAAATGGGCACTCCAGGGCCTTCAGCCAATGCAAATGAACTCCAGACATATGCAACCCCTTGTGCATCTGGCTTACATGGGTCCTGGGGAATTGAACCTGGATCCTTTGGCTTTGCAGGCAAACGCTTTAACTGCTAAGCCATCCCTCCAGATCTTTAATTTTTTTTTTTTTTACAAGAGAGAAAGAATTGGCACGCCAGGGCCTCCAGCCACTGAAATCCACCTTGCACGCTTGTGTCACCTTGGGCAGCTGGCTTACATGGGACCTGGAGAGTCGAACATGTGTCCTTAGGCTTCACAGGCAAGCGCCTTAACTGCTAAGCCATCTCTCTAACCCTATTTTTATTTTATTTTATTTTTTATGACTCCAACGGATGCTCACTCACCAGCGCATCTGCTTCTATTTCCTTCCTGGGCCCTGGGGAGGAATTTCATAGTACATTTCCTCCCTCCTTTTTCTGTTAAAGTGAAAAGAGAGAAAAAAAAAACACCCTACAGAGCAAGAATCTGGTACCCATTTGGAAAATCAGATTTGGATTGAGCAAATTCTCTTAGGTGCCGTGAACACGGAGCAAACCTATGAATAACTTCTGTTTGAGATCAAAGGGGACCACAGGCTGGCCTGTCACAAGCAGTGATAGGGGTGGATGGAGTAAGACTGCATGCCTGGTACGAAGAAATCTGAGCTGTACAACCGAGTGACAATATCTCCTGTTAGGACTACTTTGTGGAGTAACTGTGAGGATAAGGTGAGGAGAGTACCCTGGGGGCACAGGAAACGCGTGATTAAAGCTGACATTATTTCTTGAGAGCAATGGGAAAAGAAAAAAACAGGCTGAGGCAGGACACTAGCATTCTCCTCCTACCTGGGGAGTCACAGGGAGATGCTGATCGTTTCAGACTCCTAGAGCAAACTCTTCATTAAACACACCTCTCCCCAAGGGGACATGCCTGTGTCCTGCAATTAGCACATTTGCTAAACTCCGGGCTAAACGTCAGCATCCTTGGTCGTCTGACCCGGAGCGAGTCCCCAGACCGTGGCTCTCATACCTACATGGGAGGAGGGAGGTGCCAGAACCCCAGGTCTCCAGCTCAGCACTTCACACCCTGACACCCTGCCCCAGGAACACGTCAAGGACTTGCCTTTCCTGTCAGGGGACCCAGAAGCGGGTCTCATCTTGGGGCTGAGTCTTCTCACACAGGTTTTCAGACATGAACAAAATGGTCGCTTGCATCTCAGTCAGCTGCTCCCAGCTTTCTTTACCGCCCCCCCCCCCCGCCTTGGAAATCCAGCGCCCCCTTTTTCTGTCTCTAAGACGGAATGGGGTGGCTGCCGGCATGCCTCCCTGCAAACAAAGCGTTGTGGCATTTCTCAGGGTGTTACCCCCATATCCTTTGATCCCCGGTCAGGGAGGGCAATGTATTTTGTTAGCAGTGCAGGAGACATCAAGGGCAGGCGTGAGAGTATTCGTTTTCCAGAATGCCCGGCCGCCTGGGGTCACGCAGACAGCTGTACACAGACGTCGGCTCCCCTCAGTGAGGTGCGTGCAGGTTTTCAGGGACACCACTCATCCTTCACACATGAGGTATTTGTGCCCGTTTCAGGGACGACAGTGCTTGTGCGATGTCCCCAGACTGGGGTGGAGGGCCCTGTCACTTCCCTCGCGCTGACTTTGGCCCCTTCCACTGTTGCAACTGCGCGGATGGCTGCGGAGACCCCGCTCTGGGCCTCTCCCCTTGGGCTTACAAGACAAATGGTGGCTGCTGTCAAGGAGCCAGGGCTGGGACAGGCTGGCTTCTCTACCCACCTTGCCATAGGTCGGTCTCATAACTTCCTGTGGGGGGTGGGTTGCTGGCATTCCCTCATTTTGCATCCGACCCTGAGGCTCAGAGGGGTGTGACTTGCCCAGGGTCACGCTGCTGAGGAAACAGGACAGGGGGCTTTGACTCTGGCTCCCAGGGTGTAGTTTCCTCTTCCTCAGGTCCTGATGTGGCACACCTGTCCATCATAATTACCTAGTCTTGGTCCTCAGAGCAAGCCAGTCTTTTGCATGCAGGGCCCTGCAGCTGCTCGTCCTCAGACCCAAGTCATCAGCTCTGTCCCCTGCAGAACTGATGCCAGGCCCGCCCTGGAGCAGCCGAGACCCGGGGCCCGAGAGCTGCCTCTTGGCTGTGTAGCCCGGGCAGAGTGGCTTCCCTTCTCTTCCTCCGACTCTCCATGCTGAGAAAGTAAAGTGAAGTCCCTCTCTGAGGAGGCTGGAGGAAGGGGCGAATGACACCAAGCGAGTGTCCCCACGGCGGTCCCACCTCCACGGGCCTCTTCCTCCTTGTGGGAGACCTCAAGCTCTAGGCACAGGCTCCCCGGCTCTCGCAGGCTCCCTTGCTCCAGCAGCTCCCGAATCAGCATTCTGTACGCATCACCCTCCTTGTGCAACGCCATTATCTCCCGAGGACACAGGCTCCGTTGTCACGGCAACCAGAGTCCTTCTACTAACTCTATTTAATAATTTCTCAACAGCAAATCTGGACTGGTTTGGGGTAGGGGGGAGAGAAACAAGGTTGTGTGTGCCCTCTGGAACCTACGGCAACCACCAAGGCCTCAGTTTACCCATCTGTAAGGAGGGGTGCCTCCAGTGGATGTTTGCAGTTTGGGCTTCAAACTCCTGAGAATTAGCTTTCCACATGTAGGATGCCGGAACAGGGACCTCAGTTACCCAAGAAGGGTGGGAGATTAGAGAGATTTTTAGGTCCCAGAATAAACCGGAAGCTGCCTTGGGTGACAACACTCTCTCCTGCTGAGCCAACTCCACCATGTTACTTCGAGATCTGGAGCCAGAACCCTGATCCTCCAGCTGGGGTTGGCTGAGACCCACAGTTCTCACTGTACAGATCACAGCCTCCCCCCTTCTCCCCATTCTGCAGATGGGCAAGTTGAGGCAAAGGAGTTGCCATGCAGGGATAAGGTCTAGCTCCTCCTCAGAACCTAGTGGCCTGCTGTTCACAGAGGCTAAGTCAATGGCACCTACAGCACGGGGCTTGTTCCCTGTCTGTCCCTTCCACCCATGCAGCCCTCAGTTCCTCTTGCTGTGGCTTTCCACGTGTGAGGATCCACACAGACAGAGGAGAGCGGAAGGAAGTGCATACTCTAGTTTTGCACCAGCTAGGACAGAGCGGACTCCAGGCGACACCGGACTCCTGCTCATAAGGAATACATGCCTTTACTGTGAGCAGCTTCTCTGGGACAGAAACGATGCTCACTGTGTCTTCGGGACTCACAGTGGATCCTGGCATACCAGTACGTGTTCAGAGTTCTATCTGACCCAGTTGTCTGCCCACCCCGGCCCCTGCAGATAACTTGTCGAGGTCCCTAGAGGCCTATAGAAACGTCTTCCAAAGCTGCCAGGGACTGACATCCCAGAAACAAATGAGAACCCCAAGCTGGCGGGGGGTGGTGGGGGGGAACGGGACCCTCAGCTCTGGGACTCAGGCTAGGCTCCGAGGCTGGGAAGCGGGCATTCCGCCCTGGCCCATGGCACTGCTTTTAAGCGGGTTCTCGGTAGCTTGCAACACTACTGAACTTTCTCGGCTGGCGTTTCCACTGAATGCCCCCGGCGTAATGAATGGAGCCACAGCTGCTCTGTCATTAGCGGCATTCACTGTCATGCGGAGAAAGGGCTCTTATCTTCCCCAGTCATTAGTCTCGGGAGGGTCTTATGGGGAAATGGAGGGGCGAGGAGGAAGTGGGGTGAGCACCTTCCCTCCTCCAGCCCTGCCTGGAGTGCAGCACTCCGAGCTGTCCCCTTGAGCCGTCCAGAGGAGAAAGGACCTGCCTGCAGTCCCCTTAGCTCAAAGCCAGCCAGAAGGCAGCTCTCCACCTCCTTCTCAGGTCTGCCAGCTCTGCCATCTGTCAAGGGGCCAATCTCAGGCGACCCTCCAAGTCCCCTAGTCTCAGTTCCGTACTGAAGATCATGTGGGTGTGATATGTGCTTGTGTGCTTGCCTCTAATAGATCTGGGGCTTGTTTTTAAATCACAGGTGAACTCATGACCTCCAACTCTGGGGGAGGGGCTCGCCCAGTGAACCCCACAGCCAGTGGGGCAACTGCGAGACTGCAAGATGAGGGTCACAGGGTCACAGTTTGGTTTTGTATTATTTCTACTTGGCTTCAGCCTTTGCATGGCAGTCAGAAACAGGAAAAGAGAAAGCCCCCCTCTCCTCTCTCCCCATCTCCTGTACCCTTATCTCCACTCAGGGGCTTCTCAGAGAAGCGACTGACATGGAAAAATACAAGGCTTGGCATCTATGAGGTGGCAGTCTGGACAAGCCACTTCCCTGCCCCCTGCTTCCGAGTCCCCTGACAGGTAGGAAGATGCCCATGCTGGCATCCCAGTCTGAGTTGGTAAAGTGGGGTCCACTAGCCTCAGTCAGGGGCTAAGGCTGGGGAGTCTCCATGCTTGGGACTTGGATGGCTGGTCAAGTTCTCTCCTCATTTCAGCCAGGGGATGCAAGGACTCCTCAGGTGTCCTGTCTCCCTGCCACACTCCAGAAGGACACGCCCACAACTTGTAAGCTGTCCCGGAGCCGGAGCACAGCAAGTGTCTGAAGAAGATGACAGCCTGGCCAGAGGTTCCATACTGTATCCATCGTTCCCGGACCTTTTCTGCCGAGAAGCACACAGTCGCTCCTTCACTGGGCTCCCGATGACTGGGCTCATATAACAAGTCCCCCACCCACTTCCCGGCTCCTGAAACCTCGTGGGAGGCCAGGTGTTCGTTTTCAACCCAGTCTCCCCAGATTCGCATGCCCATGTCACTCAGGAGTGTCTGAAAGCAACTATCCCTTCCTCTCTCACACACCTGGCTACTTCTGGGGGGGGGTGTCCAAGGATCATGCTTTGGAACCCCAAACTCAGTACATGTCCAAGGAGATGTAGCCTCTAGCAAGGGCACAGATAAGGCTCAAACAAATACATGGCCTTTGCTCTCCAGCCTCTGCTGAGGTTGCCCATGTCATCCACCAGACTGGATTCTGGGTTCCGTTCTACCTCTTGATGGTACTGGGATCCTCTGGGCTCCTGATCAAGGAGAAGGGAGGGCACAGTGAAGGGGATCTGAACCGGCTGGGGAAGCAGGTGACAGGTGAGGGCTCAGGGTTGAGCCTCCATTGCCTCAAAAGATGGGGATATAAAGGTAATAATAATAGTTAAAGGTAATAATAATACAAACCATTGTTTGTAGCTCATGGCTCAAACTAACGAAATGCTACATTGAGTGTTATGTGCGCACATACAGCCTTGCACATTGGAGCCTCATTCAGGTCAAGGTCATTCAGATTCAGGCTTATGAGAAAACTAGATTTTAAAAGAAGTCTCTGCCTGCTTGATGGAAGATTCTTCCCCGGAATTTTGAGCAACCCCCCTTTCGCCCCGGAACACTTCCCACGAGATAAAAGACATAAAATTAGCAAGAGCCCAGTTATAAACTGTGAGGTGCGGCACTGATACCCAGGAAGTCCCGCGGCTGTCGCCGATACGCACCCAACCTCAATACTGGCAACCAAATGTCTCCACTTGCCTTCTCGTGGCGGCTGTTCTCCCTCTCTCTCTGCACACAGTCACCTTGTTAAGCAATAAGGCCACAGAAGCAACCTGCTGCCCATGCCTTTCAGGGCATGTTTGACCTTCAGTGATCCTCTGGCCGGGACTCAGCCATCTCAAGAGCTGGCACAAGACACTGTTTATGCCGACACCGGGCAGTCGACAGGTGGGCAGAGCTGCAGGTCACTGGTTCAAAGCAGCCACCAAACTCTCGTTTTCCTCCCCCAACTCACTGTGGGCTAGGACCTCAGCCTGGCCCCAGCCCAGGACCCCTTTTCCAGATGCAGGGGCCTGGCACCCTAACGTGCTCTATTCCAGAGTGCCGCTGCCAATCACTCTCCAAGACCTGGCCTCCTTGTAATTTCCAATTTGTGAGAAATGTAAAAATAGAAGGGCCATTCGCTGCAGGCAGCTCGCATCGAATCGGATGCCACTTTTCGTGTCAAGGCGGATCACGGTAAATGGAGCTGATGGCTTCGTCGGGCTGCTCTCACTGGCTTCCTGAGCAGGGAGGTTGACGGGGACAAACAGGGAGACACCCGAGAGTTAGGAGAAAGGTGGTAGCTGGGTGCACATCCCCAATGCTGGCTTTAAGTGAAGTTGAAGTGCGGATCATAGATATGATGAGCCAGCCTGGACAATACAGTTTGAACCCTAGTTTCGCAACGCAGCAACTGAGGGACCTTGGGGACAAGTTCAGCTTTCTGCCCTTCAGCTTTCCCAGTCAACCAACTGCTGCTCTCCTGCTGCCCAGCCTCCTGAAGCTGAGGCGAGGCTCATGGGATGATAAAACGGGTGCAGACCCATCAAGGAGGAAGGCAGAGACTGCCTGGTCCATGCCCAGGGCTTGTCAGCACAGGGATTGCAGCCTGGGATATAAGACCGAGTTGAGGACTGGCAGAGACACAGGCAAAATTTTACCACGCAGCTCACAGGGGCTTGTGAAAAGGAAATGCAATGATGTAAGTACAACACACGGCACATTTTCCAGCACGCTGTCAACTCACGAGAACAGACAGTCGTCACTGGAACAGGCACGACTGTCACTGGGATAAGAGCTGGTGGGTGTGTCTCAGCCATCAATGTCTGCATCTCAGGTCTGTGCTGAAATATCATGGCTTGCGCTCATACCGACAGCGTGTGCCAGGAAACTCTGCCCTCTGCTATGTGCTGGCCTCCACGCTCCCTCCCCTTGGCCTCTAGGGACTTCAGGTATCCGAGGGGCTGGGACAGATGTCAGGGCTGCATGTCACAAGCTTACGGAATCACATTTCCCGGGGAAGCCCTATTCTGAGGTTCACATCTGGCTGCCCAGTCTTTCCTCTCTTAAGGGGTCATCCTACTACCTCATAGTGACCTTCAGAGAACAGGGCCAAGCTTGCAAAAGGACCACCTCGGTTAAGTCTGCACCGAACCCTGGAGCTGCTAAGGGCAGCAGCGGACACATCACTGCATGGGGGAGGTGTTCTTCCCAACTGAAGTCAGATCAAGGGTGTTTCAAGTCAATTCAAGGTTATTTCCATCCCACTACGGGCTGCATCCTGACCACCTTTCTCTAGGCAAAGGAGGTTGGGAACACTGCACAGTTAAGTTGAAGGAGTGCTGACATAGGCAAAGACAAGCCTGTTGTCATTTGGGAAGCGTGGTGAGGTGACAAAGGGGCTGTCATCACTGGATTCGGCATCACTGGGTTAACATAGTTTGGGATTAAAGAGACGCTGGGCACCACAACAGGCCAGGCAACAGAGACAAGCTTGGGTGTCCCGCCTGCTCTCAAGGTCAAAGGAGGTGACTTCAGGATGCAGAGAGCTGCAGGTAGTGGGCAAGGCTTGAATTTAATGAGCTCAACACTAGACTTGGGGTCCAACACAAGCACAAGATGGGGAAGAAAAGGGATATTTGAATTCCAAGTGGCTCGGGACATCTCCATCACAGCCGTAGTTTTACAGCCCAACCTGGGCCGAGAACCACCTGGCCCTTGTGCTTTACTTAATGCTGCGCTTGACATATCCTAATGCTGGGAAGATGGAACAGGCCCTGGTCTGACGGCAGGGCCGAGGGCACTCAAGGTCCACCACGAAATCTACCCTTCAGTGCTCTCCGACTTTACCAACGTGAAAACTGTGGCCCAGAGACGCGCACTGAGGCAAAGTTGACTTGGGACTCAGAAGAGCATGACACACATCCTTGCACTGCCAGGTCCTCCTCTCTGTGTGACCTTGAGCCCGCCGCTTTCCCTCTCGTTCTCACTCTCCCTCACCTCTGAGGTGCTCAGGTACCCGGGGTCACTGCAGGAATTATAAGTCTGGCACCCTGAAAGGTTTCAGCACTCCGTTCCTTCCTTCTAAGAGGGGCTAGAACTTAGTTTAGGTCACCCTGGCAAGAAATTGCAATGACCCCAGCCAAAGCAAACCCTCAGCTGGAACTCATTCATTCTCTCCTGCTTATGGATTCCGTGGCCCCATTTTTACAGCCTTCCTGACTGTAAAAAGAAAAGGAAGGGAGGGAGGGAAGGAAAGGAATGGAAAGGAAAGAGAGAAAGAATAAAGGAAGGAGAGAGGGAGGGAGGGCAAGAAATGGAAAGGAAAGGAAGGAGAGAAAGAATAAAGGAAGGAGGGAGGGAGAAAAGGAAGGAAGGAAGGCAGGCAGGCAGGAAGAGAGATATACAAGGAGGTCCCTGTTAGTGTGGCAATGAGGTCACCACCTTCCATCCAGGCAGGCTTTTTTTCTCCAACACACATGAGCTGCTGGGCCATGCGTAAACAAATTCACAGCCTTGGCCGCTCCTGTTTGCCAGGCGTGCAAAATGTGAAGTCAGTTACCGTACATCTTTCAGCATTATGAACTTAATTTTGCCTTGTCTTTATGCTCTTAGCTGCCTCCTCCCCAGCCTCTGAACCTCCCTTCACAGTCTCGCCCAAGTCTTATAAAATGTGGGTTCCTGGAATAAGGGGTTCCACACGGGGATGGACCCACCATTTCCCATTTTCTCTCACAGTGGCAGGCGCTTCTCTCCCAGGTCCTTCTTAGGGAACCCCACTCTGCAGAGCCTCTGAGGACAGGCCAGTCTGTGCATCACTGTCCGGGACTCACTGTGCGTCCTCAGGCGCTGGCCACTGAGCCAGCAGCACTTGGATGGAGACAGAGCTCTTTGTTTGCTGCCTGCCCGGAGATTCATTTCTGAGGCTGTAGAGAGGTTCGGCCATTTTGCCCCAGTGCTGTGCTCTGGGAAAAGGTCCCCTCAGGGACGCACAACCTAAGGGCCACTTCTCTCCCTTCCTCTGGCAGGGACACAGTCTGGGTATGTTCTGAGTAGGACCTGTTAGTGTATTAGAGACTGGCTCAAAGAGGGGTAAGGGAGATTACTCTTTTGTTTCGCAGTTTTGAAGTTGGGGTACACTCTGCAGGCTACCCTATGAATGCATTTCCCCTAAAGTTCCCAGCACAGAGAATATAGGCAATGCACGGCACCCACATCCCCTTTCTTTTACCAAACACCCACCTTGTGTGCTTAGAAAAATCTGCGGTTGACCCCAAATTCCACTCAGCTGGATAGAGTCCTCGATTTTGGGGTGTCACCAAAGCGCAGGAGCCATTTTCTCCTCCACCCCCCAACTCCACCCGCAGTTTTTCGTAGGCAGGAGGTTACCCTTCCTGAGAGAGGAAGCGAATGCCCCACAGCTGGAGGAACTGCTTTTTTTATTTTGAAATCCAATTTTCTCCTTGGGGTTCGCATAGACTTTCGAGAGGCTATTGACTCAGTAGGCGCTGCCAAGTCTGAGTCCCTTGTCTGAAGACCAAGACACGCATTTGACAGGACATCCGTGGGTGCCACCCGTGGGGTGCCACCCGTGGGGACGGACAGGTACAAAAACAGTCCCTTTCCTGTGATCACTGCCCAGAGACGAAAGAGATTCCAGGACGAACTACCAGGGGAAGAGTCCACAGGTCCCCCATGGGCCTTTTGCACCCTAAGCTGCTCAGGTAAGCGGGGCAGCCCGACCAGCCTGCGTGCGCTCGGGCCCCAGTGGTGATGCGCGTTTAAAGCTCACGACTCTGGAGAGCTTTGGTTGGGGGGGGGTGCTCCCGGGGATGGGAAGGAGGTGCCCCATCTTCAGGTGGTCACCCCCCCACCCCGCCAGCGCGCGCCTATGACCCTCTGTTGGCTCAGCTCGCCCCTGGGACGTGGTGGTGCATGAGCACCCCAGGCGCGGTTCGCCCTCGTCTGGGGAATGGGCCGCGGAGGGGCTTCGACGGCTGCAGCCGAGTCCCTGGCCCGCGATGGGGAAGGAGGGGCGCGCGGTGGTCGCACCCCGCTCGCAGCCCTCCCGCCTCCCTGGGGGGGGGGCCGCGGCGGGCTCACGTCGGGGATGGACGCGGCGCCTCCGGGCGAGCTAAGACTCGGGGGAGCTCCATCCAGAGGAGTCCGCGCACCCCCGCTTCCCGCCCGGCCCGCGGGGGAGGGCTCGGGGGTCCCCAGGCTCTGCGCGACCCCCGACGCCGACCGCCTGCTCCTACCTGCGGCCCCGGGAGGCTCGGCCGCTCTGGTGAGCTCGGGCGGGCGCGGGGCCGCTCCGGGCTCCGGCCACGCTGAGACGCGGGCTCTCGGGCTCCTGGGCTCGCGCAGCTCGCCTGCAACCTCGCCGCCTGCTCCGGCTTCGAGGGCGGGAGGAGGGAGCCCGGAGCCGAGGGGCGGGGCACCGAAGACACGCCCACTGGGGGCGGGGCTTGCCAGTGCCGTCCAGTCCCTCTCCCTCAGCTGCGTCCCTCCTCCCTGTCCTTACCAGCTCTCCTTCTTCGCTTTCTCCGAGCTTTCTGGCGCCCGGCTTCCCATCCCCACCTGCCTGCCCCCTTCCCACTCTCCTTGGGCCCTCCTTCCCTGCCTGCCCCTTTCCCTCTTCTCCCCTCTTCTTTCTTGGCCTCCATCCTTCTTTGGTCTCTGGACTTCTGGCCTTGCACATATAGCTCCTCCTCCTCCTTTTTTACATGGATTCTGGGGATTGAACTCAGGTCCTCATGGCTGCAAGGCGAACACTTTAATGACTGAGACATCTCCCCAAGGTCCCTCTTTGTTTCTCTGTCTCTGTCACATCTCTCTCCCCATGAATCTTTGTGAGTAGAAGGTGGGCTCTTGTCCCCTTCCCGACTCTCCTGTCTGCTGCCCCCCACCTATGAAGACAAGATTCCTACCTGGAGCTAACAGGCCCCGGGAAGGGGAGTCATCAGAACTGGCACCCCAGGGATTGATCGTGACACACGTGTCTGGATGTGTGTGTCTGTGTGTCGTGTGTGATGCTGGTCAGCATGATAACAGGAAACCGTGGTCTGGAACTCCCAGAGATGGCCAAAGATCCCTGCCCTAGCCCTCTGCTGCTAGCTCTTGGGGTGTGAGAGGCTGTCCACAGAAGCCCTGTTTCTGGCCAGCACCAGCCCAGTGCCCAGCCTCACTCTTTCCCTCTCTATGAAGGTTTCTGGGAACGGGGCCATGGCTGTCTTTTCCTGTTCCCCAAGAACTCAAAAAGAATTCCAGCTCTCTAGCCTGGATGCTCCACTTCTGTCCCCAAGGCTGGCATTAGCTGATGAACCTCCTGTCCCCCCCACCTGGGGTCTCTGGCCTAGGCTCCTGAAGGTCATCTGACTTCTGTCTCTTTCACCACACGCCTGAATCTTGGGATATTCCTTGGTACCCTCTGACTAGCTACAAGGTGCCACGTTGCTGTGATGCCCATTCGCTCTTCAAATAAGTCTTTCCTAGCTCCTTCTAGGTGCCAGTCACTGTTCCGTGCTCTGGGATGCAGTGGTCGACAAAACAGGCAGGTGATGTGAGAGACAGGTTTTCTTGAATTAGCCACATGAGCCTCAAATGACAGGCTCTGCCAGGGCCACATGTGTGTGCATGTCCCAGCCCAGCTTGGGATGGAGTAGGAAGGTCTACGGAGGCGCGCCCCAGGGCTAATGTGCTGGGAGCCAGAGGATGCCTCAGATGAGCCTTGAGATGGAGATGTGGATGTGGCTTCGAGCAGAGATGAAGGAAGCTGGGAAGCTTATTTCTGCTGATCTGAAGTTCATTTCAATGTCTTCAGGTATCAGCATCTCGGTTTTTGTGGGTGGGACTTCTCCCCTCCTCTCATGTTCATATGGACACCTTCCCCGGGGTGGACATGCAACCCAGAGGACAGCCAGTGAGGGAACCTCGATGCAAGGATGTATGGCAGGTGCTGGGCCAATAAGACCTCCATCTGGGACTTTTGTCAAAAGTCTTGTCCAGCAGATGATTGAGCTCCACCAGGGTGCTTCCCCAGTGACAGCCATCTTTATCATGCCTGGAGCAGACCCCATCTGACAATGGAGGAGCAAGGAGGTGGAAATCAGACCCAACCTGCCTGAGCCCAGATCCAGCTACGCCTGAGGCACGATCACTTACCTGAATCACCAAGTTCCCTTTTCCTGATTTTTTTTTTTCTGATTTGAGTTCAGTTTATGTTGTTTAAAGCCAAAATGGTCCTCATGAAGTCTATGTTGAATCAAGAATTCCGAAACATGGGCTGGTTTGTATGGCTTAACAGTTAAGGCGCTTGCCTGCAAAGCCTAAGAACACAGTTTTGATTCCCCAGCACCCGCATAAGCCAGATGCACATGGTGGCACATACATCTGGAGTTCGTTTGCAGTGGCTAGAGGGTCTGGTGTGCCCATTCTCTCCCCCATGCCCTCTCAAATGAGTAAATAAAGCTAAAAAAAGAATTCTGAAACCTTACACATGCAAAAGAATAATCACCATTCTCTCTCTCTCTCTCTCTCTCTCGTTCTTGATCAATTTATTACCTTTTTTTTTTTTTTTTCATGTCTCTAACTTTGTTTGACCTACCTATGAAAGCCACCTCTGGCTGTCAAGTCAATTACCTAGGCTGCTTCAGATGCTTGAATTTTCTCTGTAATAGTCCCCATCCTCTGGCCCCGTGCTGTCCGGTCCAGCTGCATTCTGCGCCCCCCCCCCCCACACACCATGGCAAAACACCAGGCCGATGGTCTCAAATCACAAACTCTTGGCATGGTAGAGTTCTGGGCACTGTTTTGAGGACTAGAGGACTCTACACTGTGAAGTGAGGTGAGTACAAGCAGGACTTCTATGTCCTTCAGAAAAGAAACAAAAAAACACCCTCTAGTTTAAACCTCTCAGCGAACTCACATGCATCTCATGAGCTGCGTTGCCAGCTGTACAAAGCACCCTTCCCCAAGTATCAACTGCCATCCCTTAGCGATGACTGGGAGACAGGGGAACTTAAGGATGAACAGCTCCTGACATCTTCTTGATATCCTCATGATTGCTATCAAGGGGCAAGCCTCAGGTTGGTGCTAGCAGCATCAAACACATCCTGGATGCAGGGATCCGGTTAGCCCTATGCCCCAGCCATGCGGACAACTGTGTGTAGAGAGCCTTGAGTGCAGTTCTCATTCGTCCTTGTATTTATTTTCATGGAGATCTATTTCTAGCAAGTAATACTGGCCTTCTAGTTACAGTGTGATGTAAAGTTTCCTTTTGAGACACATTTATTTAATCTATAAAAGGAAAATATTTAAGTAAATAAAAATAGACATGGCGCACAGATTTGTGCCAAGCTCTTTGTGGCTGGTTTGCAAATGACTTAAGTTTGAGTGACCTCATTTAGAGAAATATGTCACCCATGTGTTCATTGACTCAACAAATATTTACTTGAACACCTGCTGAGCATGAGGCACGGGGGAGGGCTAGACAAAGAGGCCCCAGAGTTGGAGAGATTCTGTTAGAGTCCACGGTCTGAGCATGGGCAAGCTCACCTACCACATTAACGTGTTGAGACTTGACGTTGAGAGCAATGGGAAGCCACTGAATGCTCAGGAGCTGGTCGGGTTTAAGGAATCTGGAGACTGGGGCTGGGGAGTTGGCTAAGCTGGTAAGGGTCCATGCTTGCAAAACCTACTGTTCTGGGCTGGAGAGATGGCCTAGCGGTTAAAGCATTTGCCTGTGAAGCCAAAGGACCCAGGTTCGATTCCCCAGGACCCATGTAATCCAGATGCACAAGGGGCACATGTGTTTGGAGTTCATTTGCAGTGGCTGGAGGCCCTGGCGTGCCCATTCTCTCTCTATCTGTCTCTCTTCTCTATCTCTCTCTGCTTGCAAATTCTTTAATTAATTAATTAATAAAAACTCTACTGTCCTGGGTTCAATTGCCCAGCCACCCATGTAAACCTGAATGGGCAGTTTTTTTTTTTTTTTACAGTGACAAGAGACTCCAATGTGCCCATACACATAGACACATGTACACATAAATTAATTAATATTTTTAAAAATACTGCTGAGACTTGTTCAGGTATGTAAAATGGAGTGAAGGGGGAAATACTGGTAAGCAGATGACTCAGTTGGAGGCAGTTGTATTATAGATGTGAGGTGAAGAAGGCCTGGCATTTAGCTGAATTCCTGGCACATAGTACATGCTCAATAAACTGCAGGAACTGGGCTGGAGAGATGGCACTTGCCTGCAAAGCCAAAGGTTCAATGACCAATGTAAGCCAGATGCTCAAGGTGGCACATGCATCTGGAGCTCATTTGAAGTGGCTGGAGTCCCTGGAGTACCCATCCCCCCCCCTCTCCTTCTTTCTCTCTCTTTCAAATAAATAAAAACAAACTGCAGGAACTGTCATTGTTATTAGTATTTAGAGTCCTTTCTCTTCCTTAACTTGGGAAAAGAGAAAGCCATTGAGCCGCAGACTTGCAGGCCACCAAACTAGAAATGGTCCTTGGACCCTTTGAAGGGGTCAATTGAGACCCAGACAGAGACAATGACTTGCCTAGGGTCATCTGGCTATCTAGTGCCAGGGCCAGGAAGACATGGACACTAGCTCTGAGCACTTACAGTGTACCAGTCATGGACACATGGGAACAGTGGGGCACAGAGTCACTTACACAGCAGGAGAGAAGTGGAGGTCAGACCCCCAGCTCCAGAGTAGCCACCCCCAAAGCCAGGCCCTGGGCCAGGAGCTCATCAATTACGTCGTGAACTTTCTTTTAGCCCAGACCACTGTTCTTCAGAGCACAGTGTTGCTATAGAGAGACCTGATGGGGTCTCTATAGAGCCAGGATGTCTAACCATGCCTGGGGTCAGCTCTCTCATCCATCATCTGGGCCTTCTGCTCAGGACCCCCTATCCAGTACTCAAACGGACTTTGTCTCCATGACAACATACAATTGCATCCTTCAGGCTTACTGAAATCATAGTAAGATGGAGACCTTAATGAAATCCCTGCTGTGGTGAAATAGACCTTCACTGTGTGTTTGCTCTCCAGAAGGGCTACAATTATCTTAAACACCCCCTGCCCCAACACACAGGTCTAGAATTGCCCTCTTAGCAAAGGAGTCAAAGCAGTACTATGGGCAAGGACTTGAGAACCACAGTACACCTCAGCAAGATAATAGGACAGGAGATCATCTTGTTATCCCGCCCTTAAGTCACAGAGGGGCACATCAGCTCTGGCAGCGGCCTCATTGTGGAATGTTCAACTAGTTGTGACTGTCGTATTTGCCAGGATCAGTACCAGGACACTCCAGTAGTATCAGGGCCACCCTTCTGGCTTTGGAGCTAACTGACCTTGGACAAGGACTTCACCTTCTGGATCTGTTTCCTCATCTGGAAAAGGGGAAAGACACAGGCTATCTCACAAAACCACACGGGAAGTGCTAGTCCCCTTTCATAGATTCAGCTAAGTCTAAGAGGAGAAGTGACTTGTCTAGGGTCACGCTGCTGGTAAATTTTCCTTTGGTCCCTGTTGAGTTACTTACTGTGTGGGAGTACACTGTTTGGAAATCTCTCATTTCCTGGAACATAATGTCTTATGGTCTGTGGAATGGGATGAGATGGAGACTCTGGTCACAGGAATGAGGTGGCCTGGAAGAAAGTGCAGCCAGGCAGGACTCAGCACCTGCTGGCATCACACAGGGCCCTGACCATGCAGACAACTTTCTGCAGACTGTTTAGCTCCACCCGCGGGTATCCACCAACAAGCCTTTTTGGGGATGATTCAGGCTATGTCTTCATTTCATCAGAGAGGGCAAGAAAATTGCCCAATGACCTCGCCGTACCTGACACTACCTACACAAGACCATCATAATAGGAAGAAAAGATCATGACATTAAAATAAAACAGAGACTGATTGAGAGGGGGAGGGGACATGATGGAGAGTGGAGTTTCAAAGGGGAAGGTGGGGGGAAGGAGGGCATTACCATGGGATATTGATTACAATTATGGAAGTTGTCAATTAAAAAAGAAAGAAAGAAAGAAACTTGCCCAGGGGGATACAGATAGAAAGGCTGAAGGCAATTTTGCATGAGCTCCTAACCATTCTGCTAACACACGTGCTTTGTTCCTTATGCCTAGACATTTGGCGTGTGGAGCAGCTTAAGCCTGTGGACCAGAGCAGGTAAGGAGAGGCTGAAAAGCACATGGTCTCTAACCAACCAGACACCTTGTATTCATCTCCCAAAACCTGGATGTGGCCCACCCCCCTGAACCACATGCCTGGGACTGTTCCCAAGCCCTTGTTTGTACAAATGCATCCAACCTTCACAAGACCTGCATGGGAGGTGCCCTCTTGCTCCTCATCACATACGGCAAGGCTTCTTGAACTTTTCCCACTCTCGACCTATGTAATATAGGCATGCAAATGAAACAATTACTCAAAATAAATGACGAGGGCTGGAGAGATGGCTTAGCAGTTAAGGCGCTTAACTTTGAAGCCTAAGGACTCATGTTCGACGCTCCAGATCCCACCTAAGTCAGACACGAGTGACACAAGCATGGTAGGTTGCATGTGTGCACAAGGGGATGCAAGCATCTGGAGTTCAACTGCAGTGGCTGGAGGCCCTGGTGAACCAATTCCCTCCCTCTCTCTCTCTCTCTCTCTCTGTCACACACACACACATTAAAAAAAGGCAGTCTGTTGGGCTTGCCTCAATAAATAAATAAGTGATGAAGAAATTTATTTTCAATCAATTCTTTGGTACACATATAATTTGACCATTTATTAGGCTGAAAGCTAATTTTGCATATTAATGAGATGGATGTGCATTTTTTTACGTAAAGAACTAAATCTTGAGTGAATATTTGATACTGTAGGGCATAGAGCATCTTCAGTGTTTTCCAGAGTGGATCAATATTTTGATTTTTTATAGTCATCAGTGCTGAGAATGCTGCTTTGCATAAATACTTAGTACAAAATGGCAGAAGTACGTTTAGGGCCGTCTCGGAAATCGTTGAAAATTCTGTCCTAGTCCCAAACTCAAATTCATTGAATTTTCTTTAGAATGAAACTCAAGTCAGCAACTCAAGAGCAGCAATTTTTAAAGTCGAACGTTCTAACACAAGACAATCTAAAGATAAACTAATTTGATACTTAAGCTCTGAGGAATGATAACAGGAAAAAAAATTAAGTCCTCATTTTCCATAATTAAACCATCGTGTTTCTTTCTGTAAGAGAAGAAAACTGCGTGTGCACAATCCGTGACAGACAGTGGGCTCTCGTGCAGGCTGACGTGCTCCAGGCAGTGTCCATTGATGTGGTTTGCTGGTGTGCCCAGTGCAAAGCACACGCGCTATGTGTTCAGAAGCAAGACTGCAGTGAAGACGTACTGTGCAACACAGGTGGATGCTGCCAGAACATCTCAGATTCACTACACGTTTGGCTTGGAATTAATTTCTGATTTTTTTTTTGTTTTTTTTCAGGTAGGGTCTCACTCTAGCCCAGGCTGACCTGGAATTCACTATGGAGCCTCAGGGTGGCCTTGAACGCATGGTTATCCTCCTACCTCTGCCTCCCAAGTGCTGGTATTAAAGGCCTGTGCCACCACACCTGGCTTCAATTTTTGATTCTTTAACGTTCAGAAAACTTTTGCTATTGCCAAATTTTTCATGGTCCCCACATTCAATTTTGTGACCCCCCCATATGGGTCAGTTCAGAAGCTAAGATCAAAAAAGAGGGTGGAGGGTCTGGAGAAATGGCTTAGTGGTTAAGGCGCTTGCCTGTGAAGCCTAAGGACCCATGTTCAACTCCCCAGATCCCACGTGAGCCAGACATGCAAAGGTGAGGCAAACACAAGGTTGCACATGCCCACTAGGTGGCGCAAGAGTCTGGAGTTCAATTTCAGTGGCTGAGGCCCTGGCATGCCAATTATCTCTCTCTCTCTCTCAAATATATATGTGTGTGTGTGTGTGTGTGTGTGTGTGTGTGTTGGTTTTTCAAGTTAGGGTCTCACTCTAGCCCAGGCTGACCTGGAATTCACTATGTAGTCTCATGGCAACCTCGAACTCATAGCAATCCTCCTACCTCTGCCTCCCAAGTACTGGGATTAAAGGTTTGCAGCACCATGCCCGGCCAATAAATAAAAATATTTTTAAGCTTGCCCAGGTATGCAGCCTGCACAGCCTTAACCAAGTCTTGACTGTGGTAGGTCACCATCTCACCCCATGTCCACATCAAAGGGTTGTAACCAGAGAAAAAGCCACTGAATAGGCAAACCTAGAGGCACTCAAATTTTTATGTAAGGACTTTGAACCCTAGAGACCTAAATCATGGCAAGTCCTTGTAAATGACCTGCAGCAGCTGAGAGATACTTGTCAACCTGAATCTGGTTAGATGGCTTCTAGGGTCTTTGGCTCTGAGAGGAGAACTTGAGTTCAAGCTGCCAGTTCAGGGAATGTGGGGACATGAATCAAGCCCAGAAAGGGACAGAGCCATCCAGAACATGAGATGGACCAGCTTCCGGGGTGAGAACCTGGGACAGATGTGACGGGCAGACTCTAGGAGGTAACGCAGCACTGGGTGTCCATACAACTCCCAGCACTGTTGACTGAGGACCGCTCCTCAGGGCGTTTGTTTCCTGGTACTTGTGAACCAGCCTGGCACCCTTTCGAGGTTGGAGAAATGCCCCTTTCTAGGCCCTCAGGATGAGAACAATTGTGGCACGAGCCCAGCTCGAGCATCCCTGACAGGGAAAGTCCAGATTATGACCAACAGTGTGTCCCCTCCAGTGGGAGGAGGTGGTGTGTTCAGCAAACACCCAAGACTGTCTCGGGGGCGGGGGAAGAAGTTCTTTTGACTCACAATTCCTGAAACTTCAGTCTATGCTCACTGCTTTCAGGCCCTGTGAGGGGGCAGAACCCCATGGTGGGGAGCAAAGCTGTTTACCTTGTGGCAGCAGGAAGAGAGACAGAGAAACACAGAGAGAGAGACAGAGAGAGACATAGAGAGAGAGAGAGAGAGAGAGGCATCCCATGATCCTCTAGGATATGACCCCATAGACAGAAGACCTCTGGCTAGGCCCCAGCTCTCAAAGGTTTCCCCGCCTCCCTACAGCACCTAGCTGGAGACCCAGCCTTGAATATATGGCGGATCAAACGAGAGCAAGTGGGTGCCACGGAGGAGGCTGCTGAGCGAATGGGGCTGTGCCCCCAGACTCCTCAATGCTATTCTTTTATTTATTTTTTTTTTTGCAATTTCTGCCTTCTGAGAGTAGTGGGCGGGGTGAGAACTCTGACCTGGGAGTGGAAAGGCCCCGGTTTGCTCCTGGCCGTTGCAGCAGGGCCTTCTGCTGGGCCAGTGTCACGTGGATGAGCCACGATTCCCTAGGTGAGGGTTGACAGACAGGAGGAGTCCCAAGAGCAGATGGCCATCAAGGATGTGGCATGCATACGTCTCTATCTTCGGAAGTCCAGAGGCAGCAAACACATGCACTGCTCTGTGAATGACAGCTAATCACAATATCATTATTTATGAGGGGAAAAAACAGCTGGCTTCAGCATTTTTATTTGAAACTGACGCTATTGACTGTCTTAGAATAGTTTCGGGTGAGGGAAAGCCCATCGTTAACCGTGCCTTTAGAGACAATCTGTAATCAGAGGCTGCCCGGCTGGGGGCCAGCCATGGGCTCCTTCTGATAAAGGGAATAGAGTGTCAACAGGTGGCTGGGGCTGGGGGCGGTGGAGTCAGGAGAGGAGCTGACATCTTTATGGGAGAGAAAAATCGCAGAGTCCTCGGATTTCAGTTTGCCTGACCCTGGCAGACAGGTCTGAAGAGACTGGCAGGTGGGGGAACAGGAACCCAGGTTTACAATATCTGCTTCCTCCCCAATCTGTCCCTTCCTCCCCCTCCTTGCTCCCTCACCAGAGCTTCCTCACCCTTAACCTCCATTCATTTCTTTCTCCTTCATTAAAAAAATATTTTATTGGGCTGGAGAGATGGTTTAGTGGTTAAGCACTTGCCTTTGAAGCCTAAGGACCTCGGTTCGAGGCTTGACTCCCCAGGAACCACGTTAGCCAGATGCACAAAGGGGTGCACGCATCTGGAGTTCATTTGCAGTGGCTGGAGGCCCTGGCGTGCCCATCCTCTCTCTCTCTCTCTCTCTCTCTCTCTCTCTCTCTCTCTCTCTGCCTCTTTCTCTCTCTGTCTGTCACTCTCAAATAAATAAATTAAAAAAATATCTTATTTATTTATTTGAAAGAGACTGAGTGACAGAGGCAGATGGGGGGTGGGGATAGGCGCACCAGGGCCTCTAGCTACTGCAAATGGACTCCAGACACATGTGCCACCTTGTGCATCTGGCTTTTCATGGGTACTGGGGATTTGAACTCAGGTCCTTAGGCTTTGCAGGCAAGCACCTTAACCACTGAGCCATATCTCCAGCCCTCACCTTCATATTTGATCTCTAAAAACACCAAGGATATAAGAATCTTAGTTATTTATTACTTACCCATAGCTACAGTGTTTGAGACAGATGTTCCTGATCATTGCACTTAATCCTGTCTCCCTCCTCCACTCTCACAGACCAGGAACTGCTTACTGCAGACCCTTCCAGAATGGTCTTTCCACTTGCATGTATCTACACATACATAGAAAACATGTAAGTTCTGGGCGTGGTGGCACACGCCTTTAATCCCAGCACTTGGGAGGCAGAGGTAGGAGGATCACTGTGAGTTCAAGGCCACCGTGAGACTACATAGTGAATTCCAGGTCAGCCTGGACTAGAGGGAGACCCTCCCTTGAAAGTTCATCTCGGCAATGTGAAGCTGTCTACCACAGGGGATCACTTCAGATCCTCCACCACAGTGATGGGTTCAGAGCAGAGTAAGCACATGGCCAAGTTGAGTGATCAGAATGAATCCTGGAACTCCTGCTACTGAGATCCTCAAACAGTGTCCACCTGAGCACACTTTCTGAAAATAAACCCAAAACAGAGGTGAATATAGTCAAGGGAGGATATGAATGAAAACCTGTCCTGAAGATATCCTCCGAGCCCCTGGATCTAGCCATGCCTGACATCTCCGTAGACTTTTCTCTTCTGTCACCCAATAAGCTCTTCTACCCTAGAGGATGCTCAGCTTAAGCCAGTTGGCCCTGGGACTCCATTGTTTACATTCTAAAGTCAACTGACATACATTAGGAAGGTCCTTTAGATCAGGAGTAAGCAATCTATAGGTACTCTATGGCACATAAATGAAATATGGTGGCCCATCTCTGTTTGTTGAAGCATTTTGTGACAGTAAGGAGAAAAGTAATTAAATGGAGGAATTACCTATTTTTGTTTGATTGGAACACAGGTTTACCCTTGACTTACTGTGCCGGTGGCTGTTTTTGTATGGTGAGGCAGAGTTGAGGAGTTGTGATAGAGACGTTACAGTCCCTCTTATGCTTTGGATATGAAGTGTCCTCCCACAAGAGATTCACATGTTGAGGTCCTCAGCTGGGAATGCTATTGAGCAGTGACTGGATCATGACAGTACTGACATCATTCACGGATTAACCTCATAGCTTCAGGGACGGTTAGGAGGTGGGATCTGGATGGAGGAAGTATGTCACTGGAGGCGCACCTTGGAAAGGCACATCTTGTCCCAGCACGCACTGAGCAGTGATTCTGTCACATGCTCCTACTGATGTGAAGTTCTGACCCACCTTGGCCCAGAGCAATGATGCCTATGAAACTGTGAGCCAAAATAAACCCTCCCAGGGTTGGGAAGATGATTCGGTGGTTAAACGTACTTGCTTGCAAAGCCTTAGCCTGGGTTCAATTCCATGTAAGCCAGATGCAAAAAAGAAAAATGTAGCTCAATGTCTGACATTCATTTGCAGGAACAAGAAGACCTTATGTACGTGTGTGCATACACCCACAAATAAATTGAAACTTTTTTAAAAGAAAAAAAAATAAATAGATAAATCCTTCCTCTGTAAGTTGATTTTCTCAGATTCAGCCCTCCACACCTAAATAGTTATTATATAGCCATTTAAGGAACTGGTCTTCTAAGCCACAGGTGATGGCTCACACCTTTAATTCCAGCATTTAGAAGGCTGAGGTAGACTTCCGGTTAAGATGGCGGTGTAGGTACCACGCCAAAGAAGCCTACGGGGGAAAAAAGCAAAAAAAAAAAAAAGCAGCAAAATAGAAGGCTGAGGTGGAGGATGGCATGAGTGCAGGCTAGCCCGGGGCTACAGTGTGAGTTCAAATCTCAGCCTGGGCTAGAGAGGGACCTTCATTGAAAAAAAAAAAAAAACAACAAATCCAAAACAAACAAACAAAAATAACTGGCTTGATGTCCCTGCCTTATATTCACTCTTGGCTTATTATAGTGGAGGCTGGGGCCCAGAAGGTGACTTGCCTACTCAGGGGAGAGACATGAATAGAATCTGGATTTTCAGACTGGACTCCCTCAGACCCTGCCCGAAAATGTCCCCGGGCCTTCTGGGAGGGCTTGATCCATGCGGCGGTGTGAGTTGCTCTACAGGCCTAGACAAAAGTCTTTCTACAGCCTCATGGCGAGGCTTCTGGGAGATGCAGAAGCCGGGAAAATTGGAATCCATGAACAACCAAGCCTTGTGCCCCAGCCGGTCCAGCTCATATCCCCTTGGGACCAGCTAAGTGGAGCTGCAGCCAGAAGCTGATATGGAGAGGAGTATCCTGTCCGGGATTCTATCCAACCCCCACAGATGGCCTCTAGCTGCGGAATCTGGGAATGGAGGAAGGCCTGATTACAAAATGCAAGTTCCGTCTCCGAATGAGACAGGGCAGGAGTTTGGAGACTTCTCCAAGGGGGCTGAGAGGGCATTGGGGCATGAGGGAT
Organism: Dipus sagitta; assembly: GCA_036346955.1. Lineage (NCBI taxonomy): Eukaryota > Metazoa > Chordata > Mammalia > Rodentia > Dipodidae > Dipus > Dipus sagitta. The sequence continues at coordinate 18,423,814 of CM070787.1, read as the reverse complement.
AAGGACTTGGGGGCTGGAAGATCCCATGGGTCCGTTCTGAGATGGGGACGGGGCTGCATCTCCCGAGGGGTGTGCATCACAGGAGGGCCCCTGGAGGAAGTGGCCTAAGTGTTCACGAAACCCTTTGCTACCTCAGAGATCCCCGTCTATCTGTGGGGTCACTTACTGCAAGGCATGGCGTTCTGAGCATGCTCAGGCTGTTCCTATCTCAGGGCCTTGGCACTGCCAGCTCCTTCTCCAGAATTCTGAATGACTGATTCCTCCTTTGCAGTCTTGTCTCTGGTCTTCCCTGATCACCTTTATTTTTCATTTATTTAACTTAATTCATTAATTTATTTATTTGAGAGAGAGAGAGGGAGAGAGGGAGGGAGAGAAAGAGAGTGGGTACAACAGGGCCTCCGGTCTGCAAACGAGGTCCAGACACATGTGCCACCTTGTGCATCTGGCTTACGTGGGTTTTGGAGAATCAAACCTGGGTCCTTAGGCTTCGCAGGCAAGCATCTTAAAAAACTGTTAAGCCATCTCTCTAGCCCACCTTTATTTTTTTTAATATTTTATTTTATTTATTTATTAGAGAGGGGAGGACAGAGAGAGAGAGAGAGAGCATGGTCATGCCAGGTCCTCCAGTCAGTGCAAATGAATTCCAGATGCATGCACCACCTCGTGCATGTGGCTCACATGGGATCTGGGGAATTGAACCTGGGTTCTTAGGTTTTGCAGGCAAGTACCTTAACTGCTAAGCCATCTCTCCAGCCCCTGATCGCCTTTCTTAAAATTGCTGACCAGCCTTTGTTACTGTCCGTTGTACCCTCCATTTAACTCACTTGTGTTGCTTGGCTCTAGAAGGGTCCATGAGTAACTAGGGATCCTGCTATGGTTCAGCAGGTGAGAAGGGATTCTCTGGGGAGCGAGCGTTACTATGGCTGGGACGGTAGCCATGGTGGGAACAGACAGACGACCAGAGCTAGAGCCTGAAGTAAACCTGGGACAGAAACTTCCCCGAGGAAGTCATATAGTCAGGAGTAAGCCAGGGGAGATGGGGAGAGCAGAGAAAGATGGCAAATGCAAGGATGTCCAGGCAGGAGGAGGGGAGCATGCGGAGGTGGTGTGTGCTGGAGGCCAAACCGAGGTACGTGTGGCAGGAACATAACAAAGCCAGTGAGCTTGGGTGGCCCATTTCGTTAATGTGTGGTTGGAAGGCAAGACCAGGAGAGGGATCTGATGGGCCCCTCTCTTGGTGACCTGGGCTCCAAACTCCTCTTGTCCCAGGCTTGTTTTGCCCCAGCCTCAGGCCCAGACCCTCAGAGCTGTGTGGAGGGGCTTCTAGGAGTAAGGGGCTCACGTACCTGGCCTTAGCCCAAGGGCCCCTCCTGCTGTAAGCGCAGTGCATATGACCCGGTGCTTTTATGCCCTCCAGCTTCCTCGTCAAGCCACGGAGAGAACTATCTTTTGCGTTTGTGTTCAGCACTGACCACAGGGTGTTGGTTCAGGCTCGGGACCCAAGGAGCAGTGGCCTTCCTAGCTATTATTAGAAGATGTAAGTTGTGGCTGGAGGGCCGCTTAGGGAAGGAGGCAGCAGACCAGAAGGAGGGAAAGGCTAGCAGAGATTTGGGGGAGTCCAGAGCATCTGAAGAGCCCCAAGTCCCCTCTGGAAGGGTCTGTTCCCTCCTCCATCCCTGCCGAATGTCTCTAGAGGGTCATTTCTCAGACCAGGATGGGTCTCCCCTTTGGAGCCAACAGTCAAAGACAGAATCCTGCAGCAGCCGCAGGGCACAGGCCGGGTGGAGCCAGTGCCGATGGAAGCCGCCGACAGATGGCCACAAATGAGGGGTGAATGGACCTGCTAAGTGATCTGCTGGTAGACTGGGCATCCTGCTGTTTACCTTTGAGGGCCTCTTTCTTGTGGAAGGGACGTGTGCATTTAGGCCCAGGTGGCACTATGGCCAGGGTGCATCCCTATATGAATGTGCATGTGCACGTGCGCGCGCACACACACACACACCTTTGAACACACGCCCTTTCTGCCTGACCTACTTCCTTGTGTCTGTCCATTTGTTCCCGGGGTCTTGCGCGCACACCTCCAGGAAGACCAGGTCACTTGTGCCGCTGCCAGAGGACAAGCTCCTCACGGGAAGCCCGAGCACCGCAGCCCCATGCGGGGAGCCCAACTGTTTCCAACGGAGACTCGTGTTTGCACCGGCACGTCAGCTGCTGGAAACCCGGTGGCGCTCACTGTGGCCTGGTACACAGGTCCCTTTGGGGGCTCTGGGAGGACTTTGCTTTGCTTCCTTCCTCTCCTGGTGGAGTCAGGCTTGGCCGTGGGCCGGAATGGGTCTCCAGAGAGTTCTGTGTCACTTCTTTCCAGAGCTTTAAGGGTTGGCTTCCAGCTCCTCCTGTGTGAGTTCTTACCACCTGCTGTGGTGACCTCCAGAAGGCTCCACCCACTCACTTTGGGTCTTGAGTCAAACTCCATAGGGAGCAAAGCCATAGAAGACGCACACATTCACCCGGGGGTGGGGGGTGCTGAGCATCTCTGCGCAGGGAGCTGCTTGTTACCGCAGCGGAACTCAGCCCTTGCTGATGGTCGCAACGTTGCCGCCACCCAACTGGCTCACACGCAATGCCCCTAACACGTGCTGCTCACACCCAACACGAGGCTAACGTGACACATGGGGATATCGCCTCTGGTGAGGGTGGTCGGGGGTGAAGGGGGCGTGGGAATCAGGAGGAGATGGAGACAAGTTTGTGTGCCTCCTGGGATGTCCACAGAATGGCTTCATCAGGGGGCTGCTTGCAAGGGACACAGCCCTCAACCTCGGCTGAGTGGGCAGTCTCTCAAGTCAAGAGGCACGTCCTGTGGAGCTCAGAGTCAGGAAGCCTGGCCTCGGAGTCCTCCCCTCCCCAGCCCGCCCAGCTAAGTGATCTTTCTTGGTTGGTCCCCTCAGGAGACAAGAAGGATTTTGAGTCCTGGACAGGAGGCTGGTCACATTCCAAAAGCATTCTGCGGCTGGAGAGATGGCTTAGCGGTTAAGGCATTTGACTGAAAAGCCAAAGGAGCCAGGTTTGATTCCCCAGGAACCACATAAGCCAGATGTTGCAAGGTGGCGCATGTGTCTTGAGTTTGTTTGCAGTGTCTGGAGACCCTGGCATGCCCATTCTCTCTCTCAAATAAAATAAATAAAATATTTTTTAAAAAAAATTTAGGGGCTTAGCGGTTAAGCGCTTGCCTGTGAAGGCTAAGGACCCCGGTTTGGGGCTCGATTCTCCAGGACCCACGTTAGCCAGATGCACAAGGGGGCACATGCATCTGGAGTTCGTTTGCAGTGGCTTGAGGCCCTGGGGTGCCCATTCTCTCTCTCTGTCTCTCTCTCTCTGTCTCTCTCTGCCTCTTTCTGTCACTTTCAAATAAATAAATAAAATAAAAAAATAAACAAAAAATTCTTTAAAAAATTTTTTTAAACAAGAGAGCATTCTGCCCAACAGCAGCGTGGCTTAAAGTCGGTACTTGGCTGCCTCCCCAGTGCTGAGCCTAGCTCTTCCTGCGCATCCACGTGTGAAATTTCGCAGCAGCCTCTGAAGGAGGGCACTGCTCTCAGATCCCTCTGGCAGCCTACAAAGCTAGTGCAGGGCGTGGATGTGTGCAACACCCTGATGCCTCCCCCTCAGACACCACTGGCCACGATTCAGGGCAGGAAGGGGGTTGGTGGGATCGTGGAGGGGACTGATGTAGGGGTGCCAAGAGTGGTTAGGAACACATCCTCTTTGACGAGGTTCTTTGAGCTGGGCTTCCATATCGCTGAGAACGTAGGCCTTGATGTGGGGAAACGCAGAGGGAAGCCCTAAGTGCTGGGTTCCGGGGAGCAGATGTTCTTATCAAGGGGTTTTCAGGCATCTGTCAGCCTTGTTTTTTTTTTTTCTATTTTGTTATTTTTATTTATTTATTTGAGACAGAGAGAGGGAGAGAAAGAGGGAGAGAGAGAGAGAGAGAGAGAGAATGGGTGCGCCAGGGCCTCTAGCCACTGAAAACGAACTCTAGATGCATATACCACCATGTGCATCTGGTTTACGTGGGACCTGGAGCACCAAACCGGGGTCCTTAGTCTTCGCAGGCATGCACCTTAACTGCTAAGCCATCTGTGCTGCCCTGTCAGCCATGTTTTTGCAGGTGCTCCTGTGGTGTCTGGTCTCTTCTTCAGAGCAGGGCTCCCACGTGCTGTGTTTTCATCTTGCTCGCTCTCTCTCCAGCTGGGTCAGAGCATGAGGTCTAGGCCCGGCTGCCAGTGGGCTGGAGGGAGCCAGAGGTCCACCTGGGATGTTGCAGCCTCTTGGAAGCTGCAACATGCACAAACAGTTGTCCCGGGCCTCTGACTGGCTTCCCTGCGTGGCCTTTTGATCACAGCAGCTCCCCAGGCTGTGCTGGTGAGCGGGTGGAACACAGGGGCCAGAAGGAGGCCAAGACGATCAGTTTCCCACCAGGCCCAGCTGCCTGCGTGCTGGGGCTGGAATTCTAGACTCTGCTGAGCGTGCACACGTGTGAAGGTGTCGTAACTGCCTGTCCTCATCCTGTCCGGCCCTCTAGCATCTCCGTGAAGGTAAGCGGCCAGTGCCCTTCTGTGAAAGCAACAAGGACGCTTGCTCACTCACTGGCTCATCCATTCGCTCACCGCTCTCTCCTCTTCTTAATCTGTTTCCCTCCCTTGGCCACACAGAGCTCTCCCTGTCCCCACCTTCAAATCTTGACCTAACTGCTTCCATCTCCGGGTTCCCTTTTCTGATCATCCCATTTGGTTTTGTATTTCCAGTCCCTTACTCTGCACTTGTGGGTACTAAAAGGACCAGTTCCAGGTATGTGGTCAACACAGCTCGCAGGCACAGCAGTGAGCAGCATGCGTACCACAGAAAGTGCCCTGCTGGGGTTGGTTAGCTAACAAGACAACTCTGGAGGCTGTAGAGATGGCTAAGTGGTTAAGGCACTTGCCTGCAAAGCCTAAGGACCTGAGTTTGATTTCCCAGTACCCACGCAACGGCAGATGTATGAGGCGGCACATGTGTCTGGAGTTCGTTTGCAGTGACTAAAGGCTCTGGCAGGCTATTCTCTCTATCTGCCTCTCCCTTTCTTAAATAAGTAAATAAATAAAATACTTTTTTATTTTATTTATTGATTTATTTATGTTTGTTTTTTGAGGTAGGGTCTTACTCTAGCCCAGGCTGACCTGGAATTCACTATGGAGTCTCAGGGTGGCCTCGAACTCACGGTGATCCTCCTACCTCTGCCTCCCGAGTGCTGGGATTAAAGGCGTGCGCCACACGCCCGGCTTACTTTTTTATTTTTTTAAAAAAAATTTTCATTTTTATTTATTTGAGAGAGACAGAGAGAAAGAGGCAGAGAGAGAGAGAAAGAGAGAGAGAGACAGAGAGAGAGAATGGGCACGCCAGGGCCTCCAGCCACTGCAAACAAACTCCAGATGCATGTGCCCCCTTGTGCATATGGCTTACGTGGGTCCTGGGGAATCGAGCCTCGAACCGGGGTCCTTAGGCTTCACAGGCAAGCGCTTAACCGCGAAGCCATCTCTCCAGCCCCAAATAAAATATTTTAAAAATACATCTCTGCCCATGGTGGGCCCTGTGGGCAGCTCCTCTGTGTGGTCCTTCCCCCTCTACTCAGTGGCTTTCTCCTGGCCCTGGGCTTAGGAGGAGCAGCTAGATGTGCTGGAACTGCTTCTACCCCTGGAAACAGTGCTTGGGCCACATGGGGCAGGAGTTGGAGTCTGAGTCCCCAGCGCCTGGTACCTCTGTGGAGTGGCTCTGAAGTCTGCTCCACACGCTCCCCTGCTCCAGCCCTGGTCTGGCTTTGGTCTTCCCTTCTTGCTCCTTCTTCCCCCAGGCCTGACCAGTGCTTTTAGGGTCACACTCCCAAATGGGCTGCTTGCCTTCAGCTCCCCATCTCAGGGTCTGTTTCTGAGGGACACAGCCCGAGGCAGGTGGATTCTTGGGTTGAAGCCTTCATGAGGGGCATTGCTACCCACTCCTTCCCAGCCCAGCCATACCTTTCCCTCCCAGCAGCTCTCTTGGTAGTCCAACCTGGGTAGAAGCCAAATTCGTCAAAGTAGCGAAGGCTTTTCTTTCATCCAGATCAGCTTCTCCTAGGTCAGGGGCACGTGTTTGGATGGATCAAAAGGACCCTGGGAAGACACTCCTGCTTGCTCTGGGGGTAGACTTCCCATAGCACCTCCCCAGGGGGAAGACTTTGAGATAGATTATGGCTGAATGCAGAAAGAGTCTCATTGGTTTCCTCACTGGCTTCTGGACTGAGTGTTCGTTCATTCATTCATTCATTCATTTAGCACACTTTTACAAAGGCCCAGCCCATGAGCCATGATACAAGGGTATAGTGGGAAATGAGGTAGATGTGGCCTGGGGACATCGGTACCACCTGCAGCCTTCAGCAGTCCTTGGAAGCAGAGGTGAGTGGGTTGGCATTGTACTGGGTTGGGGCCCTTGGCTAGGCCTGCCCTGGGCGTCTCTGGCACTGCTGACAGCACTGGGCACAGTTTGTACCTTCTGCTAGTGGTGGCACCATCCTGGCCATGTTATGAAGGTCTTTTTATACCTCTAGTTTCCCAAGACCTCCCGGTTGCCTCCTGGGAGGGGCGGTATTGCTGTAAGGACATTCATTCATCCAAGTAGGGGGAGAAGCCATGTTGGAGTCTGAGTCTTTGTATGCAAAGCCCTCACCTCCCAGAAGACAGTCTGGGCTTTGGGACCAAGTCTTAGAGGGTGCACCAGCTAGTTGGCCAGATCTCTTTACAGTGTATGAGGAAGATAAACACAGATTGGGGGGGGGGAGGGTGGGAATAGAGGAAGACAAACCTTCCAAGATGAGAATCAGAGAGCAGCTCAGAATCATTGGGTTGGAAACAAGAGGTCTTTGGGGACAGTTAAGTTCTGTTTTATTGTCAAAGCCAGAAGCTCCTAGTCACGGTTGCTCTGTTATCTGTATCCCACCAAATGTATGTCAGAAGAGTGGTGTGTGCCTGGGTGTTGGGGTGTTGTTGCCCTAGGATAATAGTTAAAGGCTTTTGACCTTTAGATCTATTACGCACAGTGATATGGAACATTTGCTTGGTACTTGATGTGCACCAGGGAGCTTGTCATTTGTGGGGTTTAACTCTTCCCTAGAGTTCCATAGAGAGCGGCCTCAGGTGGTCCTGGCAGGTGGAGCAGGAAATGCCTTTGGGATCTGTCCAAGGTTCTGATTCCGCCTTGCGTCGCTTGGGCCCGTGAGTCTCCCAGATGCTGGAGTCGGCAGGGACATTGGACATCATTTACCCCCCATCTGCAGTTGGTCTGAGCATCAGAGCACTGAGTTCCGCGGTGATGCTGTCTGGATCTTGAGAAGGAATCCGCTGAGGAAAGAGGACACGGGGCTGACGGAGGAGACTGCTGATGGTAACGCATTTCATCTCAAGCACTCCATCGCAGTGACCCTGAGTCACACCCCCACATGCCTCACTGAGCACTTCCTGTGTGCCAGGAAAAGCCACTTCACAGTTACTCCATCATTAAGTACCGCATAGTTTCCAGATCAGGAAACGTGGACTAAGAAGGGGAGTTGAGAAAACTGGACTTAATGCCCACATGAGCAGCCCTTCATTGAGGCGGGAAGGGATTGGATGGACAATCTCCTAACCTTCTTGTCTATTGACTGGGACATGGTCAATGTCAGATTGGAGCTCCCCTGAAGCCTCCTACGTTCTCTCACTTACCATCAATCTTTCTTGGTTCTAAAAAAAAAAAAAAATCCCATTGAGCCTTACTTAAGTTCTTGTTTTAGGGAAAGCTTTGACCGCTAAGGCTATCTACCCATTACATTGAAAAGGCAGGATCTGAACGCAGAACAATGAAATGCCTGCCCCAAAGCCAGGCGGGTTGTATGTCAGTCCCCTTTTGGCTCCAGCCTACTAGTGCCTTGGCTAAAAGGACCAGGCTTTGGTTACCAAGGACCTCTGGACTCAGCTCTGAGGTGCTGTGTGCCCGATGCTCAGTACACATGGCTGTCCTCCACTCACCGCTCTTGACCATGAGCGTCTGACTTCATTAACCACAACTCCCTGGGTCAGACTGAGTTTTAAGACAGGAGCTCTGGGCTTAAGCCGCTTGCATTCAAACCCCAGTAACCGAACTCACCAGCAGGTGCCATCGGGCAGGTTATGTTGTGCCTCAGACGATGGGTTTTAATAATGGTACTTGCCCAGTAGTGCTGTAGGGAGATGGATGGATAGTCTTAGCTCCCAGCACATAGCAGGCCCACGCAGGGAATGCTTTAGTATGATTAAGTTGTGCCTCTTTGGTAACTCTCCAAAGGGAACACAGATCAGACAGCCATTGCGTGCCGTGATGTGAGAGTGCTGAAACTGACAGACATGAGAGAGAAGCGTTTTCAATTCCCAGACCCCTCCGGGTACCCTTCCAGACACGCGTAATGAGAACAAGTTCATGTCTTACCTTGACAAGCCAGAGAGCAAACATCTTTGAGAGTGGAAAGAGGCTGGGGGCTGGGGACGGGGGATCTGTTCTGTGAACTTCAAGTTAAACATTTTTCTTTCCTTCCTTCTTATTTTCCCAAGAACGAATCCTGGCTGTCTTCCAAGCAGGTGCTTGGTAAATACACATCAAAGGGAAGGATTGGCAACAGGCCAAGATGAACACCCCTGCCTTGAAAAACCGGGTGTGTTTTCCATAAAATAACATGTCCTGGTGTACCGCACAGGAACACCCCCCCAACACACACACACACACACACACTTCTGGTCCTCTTCTCCTCTCCCTTCTGACCTAGTAACCCCAACCTCCCAGCTGTGTTGATCTCTCCCCTGGAGACCCCAAAACACCATACTCCATGTGTTCATCTCGGGTGCTGGGGTGGGAATCTTTGCCCATTGACTCTCTGATTTTGCTAATTCACTAGTTTTTGTTTTTGTTTTTAAGGAGACAATTATTACCTTCAGTGTGACAGTTTCTAGAGCTATTCGCAGTCACAGCTGCCAGCGCCACGGGGCTGATTAGTTACCTGAATTGCTTGGCGAAAGACAATTACAGTCAGGCTAAGTCACAGCCGCTTTGGCAGTGTGGAGACAGGAGGTGACGGGAACAGGGGGTTTAGCGATGTCTACAGTGAGCAGAAGGGAACTGCTGGTGGGGCGCAGGCTCTGACTGCGGCACAGGCAGCTGTAGTTGGAGCAGGTCGCAGGAGAGAAAAGCAAATGGCTGTGACCGCTGCCTTCTCAACCAGACAGCCATGGTGGCAGGAGGCGACCCATCTCAGAGCGAGTTTCACCATTGCTCCTGGGGCTCCACATAGACTTGGGGCCCAGGGCAGGCTGGCGCCCATGCCAGTGGGCGCTCTCTCCTATGGTGCTGCTTTCTACACTCTTGAAACCCTCCAGGACCTGGGGTTTTGCTTTGTTCTTGGATCCCAGGGGCTGCAAACTCATGGCCAATATTCCTGTACTATGGAACATCTCTGTGTTGTTTGCTATTAAATCATTCTCTCTCTTACCTTCTCCCTTCCTCCTTTCCCCTCTCCTTTCTTTCTTCCTTTCCTCCCTCTGTTTTTTTATATGTTTATATATTTATTTATTTGACAGAGAAAGAGAGAGAGAGAGAGGGAGAGAGAGAGAGAGAGAGAGAATGGCACGCCAGGGCTTCCAGCCACTGAAAATGAACTCCAGACACATGCACCCCCTTGTGTATCTGGCTAACATGGGTTCTGGAGAATCAAACCAGGGTCTTTTGGCTTTGCAGGCAAACACCTTAACCGCTAAGCCATCCCTCCAGCCCTGTTTAATTTTTTTAATGTTTTATTTATTTGCGTATTTTGAGAGAGAGAAAGAAAAAGACAGAGAAAGGGAGAGAATGAGTGCACTAGGGCCTCCAACCACTGCAAACGAATGCCAGGCACATGTGCCACCTCGTGCATCTGGCTTTCATGGGTACTGGGGAATTGGACCTGTGACTTTAGGCTTCACAGGCAAGTTCCTTAACCATTAAGCCATCTCTCTAGCCTTTTTTCATTTTGAAACAGGGTCTCACCACATAGCCCAGCCTGCCCTAGAACTCATGATCCTCCTCCCTCTGGCTCCTGAGTACTGGGAGTACAGGCATCTACCACTACACCCAGGAAAATACCCTATCTGTTCGTAAACGTTTTTGTCTTTTACAGATTGTCACTGAATAGTTACACTGTGACATTAATAACCCACAGGAGTGAGTTCGTGTACTTTCGACAGTTCCATGACGCCTGTGACAGGCACGTATTCTATTTTTATCTCCTAGAGTCTGGGAGGGGCCTGAGTGTCACCCAGCTGCCTTCCTCCATTCTCTGCTGTGAGTGATGGTGCACCTGGGCATACAGAAGGCCACCTTACAAGCCAGGGAGCCAAGAGCACAGAGCTGCCGAGTGCCACCAAAGCAGTGAAGGGGGGTGGGAGTCCGAGTGCTGGGTTTCTGGTCACTATCTCTTACCACCATAGTCACGATCATAGCCTGGTTCTTTATGCTGAGACTTGGCTGAAAGCACGCTGTCTGCACTGTCCCCTGTCACCTGCTGAATCCTGACTAGGTGGCATCGTTGGTCCTATTTCACAGATGATGAGAACAAGATTTGGAGACCTCGCGACTCTTTCTCAAGCTTGTGAGTTGTAGACCAAGACTTGAACTCCTGAGCCACCCTCTTATCCACTCTGCTATCCTGACTCTAAAGTGGCTTACAAGCCCCACCCCAGGGATCAGAGGACATGACATCTATAAAACACTTGGTATCAGCAACTGTTTCTTCTCTCTTCCCTCCTGTACCCCCAAGAGCATTCCTGCCTCACCCACTCCCCACATGAGGGACCGGCCAGATATGCCGTGTAGAGGGTGGACCACAGGTTACTCAGAGGGGCACCTGGGACACCTTCTGCTATTTCCAGCTATCGGATGTGTGAGAACTCCAGACCGTGGCCAGCCACGGGCTGGAAGCTGAGCCAAATGTACGCAGCACACAGTGGGCTCACATGTGAACCCGTGTGTGCAGTAGGCACTTGTCTCTGCGTCCCTAAGCCACAGCACATCATATTGGCAGAAGACCACCGTGGGTGAGGGAGGGCATGGCACTTCAGTTAGGGGATGGTGAGGGCTTGAGGAGGGTGAGGCCACAAAGGGACACTCAGACTCCCTTTCAATGCCTGTACCACTCACTAACGCTCGGGGCCACAGTCACTGAGGTTCAACTGAAGGATCCAATGAAAGAATCAAAGCTCAGAGTGAGGGGCTGGCTGGCATGAGCTAACACTGCATGTAAGCGGAACAGATGGACCAAAGTCCTCAGCCAGGGTCAGAGGACCTGCAGGGGCTGCCTGAAGTGGCTTGAGTGAGAGGCAATGTCTACGAATGGGACGAGGAAGCTAGCAGTGCTAGGTGCAAGATGACAGAAGCCAATATCGAGGCCCACGGGCCAGTTCCCACAGTGGCAACAGACATTCAGATATGGCAGGACCACTGAGGGGGCATGGAGGCTCCCCAGAGCTCCCCAGCACCTCTACTTGTTGGGAACTGCGTGGGGCCAGGGCAGTGGGATCCCTTGAACTTCTCAGCTGCACACACACACACACACACACACACACCAGGCCCTTGTGGGCTCCGAGGGCACCTCCTGTGGTTAGGCAGGGACTATCCCAAGATCTCGGTCATGACCTGTTCATGTAAAGCAGAAGCCAGCACGAATGGCCACTTCTGAGATCAAGGAGGTCACGAGTGTGAGTCAGGAGCACAGGTGTCCGAGGTACTCAGGGCACCAAAACACACCTGCCCGTCAACACCAGCTTCCTTCAGATCAGGTGTCTGCTTACCCTGTAGTGATGCCAGATGACACAAGCCAGGCCTTCACTGCGGGCCAAGCACCATGTGGGACAACTTAGGCAGAGGAATTCATTTAAACTCCCAGCAGCAGGGCTCTGGAGATGGTTTAGCGGTTATGGCGCCTGCCTGTAAAGCCTAGGGACCCAAGTTCGACTCCCCAGAATCCACTCAGCCAGACGCAGAGAGGCATGCGTGAGCACAGGTTGCACATGCGCACAAGGTGGCACAGGCGTCTGGAGTTTGTTTGCAGTGGCTGGAGGCCCTGGCGCATCAGTTCTCTCTATCTGCCTCTCTCTCTCTCTCATAAATAAATAAATAAGGGCTGGAGAGATGGCTTACTGGTTAAGCGCTTGCCTGTGAAGCCTAAGGACTCTGGTTCGAGGCTCAATTCCCCAGGGCCCACATTAGCCAGATGCACAAGGGGGCGCCCCCATCTGGAGTGTGTTTGCAGTGGCTGGAGGCCCTGGAACATCCATTCTTTCTATCTGCCTCTTTCTCTCTCTGTCGCTCTCAAACAAATAAATAAAAAATAAACAATGAATAAATAAATAAATAAAACTCAAACTCCCAGCAGCCTATCCGAGTCAGCACTCGTGCCGTGGTGTGGAAATGGCTTGAACTTGGCCTCCAAAAGGTTCTCGTGCTGGAAGTCTGGTCCCTGGGGTGGGGACATTGGGAAGTGGTAGAATCCTTAAGAGGCTGGGTCTAGTGAAAGGGCAGCTGATCACTGAGCTCTTGGAAGAGATGAATGTGCTCTTACAGACTGGATTAGCTCCTGAGAGAATGGGTTGCAATTCATGACCCTGACTCTCTTAAACCCCTTAAGGACGTGTGAATGCTCATGGCTCTCTGGTGGGATTTGGCCACTGCAACATGATCCACCAGAAGACTGGCTAACACTGAGCACATGCTTGACCCATGATCTTGAGCCCTCAGAGCTCTGAGGCAAGTAGACCTCTTTTCTCTATTAAGCACCCAACCTCAGGGAGTTTGTTACAGACCGCAGACTAAAGCTACTAGTAACATTACTGTTTCCATTTTACAGATGAGAAAACTGAGACACAAGCAGTGGATACAAACCTCACTCCAGGATCTGAATTCTCAATGACTCTCTGGTAACAGTCCCACTTTCCAGGTTGTCTATCTGCCCTCAGGAGGAGTTCTGGACAATGCTACCACATTAGCATGCAGGCAGTAGCTGGCTCAGGTCTGTTCATGGGGAAGATTGGGATCACTGTATCCTTGAACTGGGTGTGAAGGAGAAAGGGGCTCCCCTGACTCTCACAGTGGGCCATGGGCCTCCCCAAGGTCACTCTGCACAGAGTTCCTGGTTCTGCCCTCTGCTCCTGGCTTGGGTCTCCGCAGAGCCTCCTGTCACCTCCTGTCTGTCACCTGTGGTGCCCGCCGCTGAGGGAAGGCGTTCACATTCTGAGACAACAGCTCTTGAGAAACAGTGCTTGGATCAAATGGCCTGGTGGCTCGATTTCGAGCACGGATAGCCGGGAAGCTAGCCAAGCCTCTGACTGGCTCTGACACTCGCTCCTGGAAGCTGAGCCGCTCCCTCGGGGCATGGGGACAGCACTGAGGTTTAGGAAACCAGCAGGTGCAGGATGCAAAGCAATGTGGTGCACTGGGGGGAGCTGGGGGGGGGGGGCACCCGGCCCTCCTTCAAAGCTTTCCGGAGAGACTAATCCAGGTGTGTCCCCACACTGGGTCTTGGCACACGGAGTTTAGTGTTAACCTGTCCTGGGATTCTCTGTCCTCTGTTGGTGAGCTTTCCTGGGCCTGGAGCCCACGAGGCTTCCTTCCTCTCAGTAACCAGCATACAGTCAAGAGCTCAGTAAACACACAGTCAGCGAGCCCGGCACACAGTCAAGTGCTCAGAGAACGTGCAGTGCACGTGTCCTGTGATGATTACTAAAGCACCATTACTAGTGGCCACTGCTGATTGAAAGAACTTGCCCTCTAAGACAGGAGGGTTTCCTGGCAAACCCACCTGTGGTCTGAGGACCCACAGGCCCAGGAAGTGAGCATCTCTCTTTCTCAAATGAGGAAACTGAGTCAGAGAGGTTAAATCACTTATTCCCAGTCACATGGCTAGGAAGGGCAGACCGAGGGTCACAGGGAGATCTGGGGTCTGACAGGGACAACTGCAGTTTCCACTGGTCATTAAAAATTTTTTTGTTTATTATTTATTATTTTTTGTTTATTATTATTATTATTTATTTGAGAGTGACAGACAGAGAAAGAGGAAAAGAGAGAGAGAGACTGAGAGAGAATGGGCGCGCCAGGGCCTCCAGCCACTGCAAATGAACTCCAGATGCATGTACCCCCTTGTGCATCTGGCTAACGTGGGTCCTGGGGAATCAAGCCTCGAACCGGGGTCCTTGGGCTTCACAGGCAAGCGCTTAACCGCTAAGCCATCTCTCCAGCCCTCCACTGGTCTTTAGCAGGACCCACGTGAAGGTCTTTATAGACAACCACCTGGGCAGCAGTCTGTTTTGTGGACAAAGAAAAAGGCCGGGAAGAAACGAAGCCAGTTCCTAAGACCACCACAGCTTAGCATGGAGGAGCCGAGAACTCACACTGCGATGCCCTCAAACCTGCATTATTTTGCTTCCCTGTCCCCATGGTCTCTACCCCAGAAGATACCAGGATGGGTGGGGGACAAGTCGCACGCCGACAGCAGCCTGGCTCTGCGGCAGCGGCAGCTCTATGGCCTGCACCAACCTCTACCCTCATTGGGAAGGGATGAGGCCAAAAAAAAAAAAAGAACCAAAACAAAAACGGGTCAAAGGCCCAAGCCGGGGTGGAGAGAATGGACGATGACAGCCCATGGCCGCGGGCCCGTGGGCAGCAGGGACTGGAAGTGGGTTGGCGTCCAGGGCAGGGCTGACCCACTTTGGGGCTTCTTTAGGCCCCTCCTCCCTTCCCACCCAGACAGGCCGAGGGGCTTGCTCCCTCCTCCCACCGGGGAGCTGCGAGTGGCCCTTCTCGCTCTGCCTCTGCTGGGGAAAGCACGTGCCTGGTCCCCCAGCTGTAGCTGTGGCAGAGAGACCTGCCTGAGAGATTCCAGCATGCCCATCTGAGCAGGAACAAGAAGCCACTCTGCCAGTGGCCCTGGGAATTAGTGGGGAGCCGTGCGTGACAAGTCAGTGTTGTTTTGCTCAACATCTAGAAGAAAGACATACCTCAAAGACAACAGAAGGAATAACTGACATTAATTGAGCACCCACTGTGTGCCAGAAACTGCACATCTTTTTAAAAATATTTTATTTATTTGCTTATTTTGAGAGAGAGAGGCAAAGGGAGACAGAGAGACAATATGCGCGCCAGGGCCTCCAGCCAGTGCAAATGAACTCCAGACACATGTACCACCTTGACTGTAAGCATCTGGCTTACATGGGTGCTGGGGAATCGAATTAGGTTTTGCAGGCAACCACCTGAACTGCTAAACCATCTCTCCAGCTCCCAGAAACTTTTGCGTAAGGGTTCCTCGCGATGGCTGGAAGGATTGTAGTTACATTCAATTCCCCCATTTCAGATGAAGCCCAGGGAAGTCCGGTGACTTACCCAGGGTCACACAGTGAGTCAACTATGATCTAAACCCAGGACTTTTTGTGTTCAGGGCCCCAGTTTCTCGTTCTGTCCTAGGCCAAAGCTTGCTCCCTTCCCAAGCACCGATTCTTAGGCCATGCGCAGCTTGTTAAAGATGCCCAGTTCCCGCTGGCAAGTCAGCCTGAATTGCTTACAAGTTTCTGGCAGGGGCTCCATTTTAAGAAGAAAGCCCATCTGAATGTGGACGATAAATTCTATGGGAAAGAGGGTCCTAGAAACAGGTTGTTTCTCTGTCCTTCTGGGGTTAAGTTCCCAGGGCTGAGGACACAATGGCAGATGTCCTAGAACCCAGGAAATACGTGTGTCCCCAGGCTCTAGGCCCCTGGAAATGATTCAGGTTCAGCTCCCAAGGTGGCCTCAGATGACAGCCTGCCTGAGCCACATCCAGAGAGCAGAGAGAAGCCATTTCTGCAGCTGCTTTGAGGACTTAGCCCCGAGACCCAGGGACTCTGTTCTCATCTCCCACAGCGCCCTTGCGTGTCAGGAATGAGGGGCTGTTGGTGACATCTGTGGGTCTGGCATAGACTAGGCCTTTAATACATTGCTGACTGACTTCATGTTGCTTGAGGCAGAAATCAACTCTTTTTAAAAAAAATTTTAAAATACTTTATTATTTATTTGAGAGAAAGAGGAGTAGAGAAAGAGAGAAAGAATCAGCATGCCACATCCTCCAGCCACTGCAAATGCACTTGACACATGCACCGCCATGTGCATCTGGCTTATGTGGGATCTGGAGAGTCAAACCTGGGTCCTTAGCCTTCGCAGGCAAGCGCCTTTACAGCTAAACCATCTTTCCAGCCCTAGAAATCAACTTTTCTGAGACACATCCCACCTCCCTCGACGTCCTTCCTGTCTCTCTGAGCTCCAGTGTGCCTCTCCGCTCCCTTCCCGCGATCACTCACTCTCGCTCCTAGCTGCCCTGTCTGCTCTTCAGTCAAGATTCTCCCCCACTTCTGCCCTTCCTCCTGGACCATGGCAGCCTCTCCCAGCCACCTGCAGTGAGCACCTAGCCAGCATCACTGCGTAGTCCTTGGACCCCACTTTTTTTGGGTACATGTGTGTGTTTGTTGTGTGTGCGTGTGTGTGGAGGACAGATGACAACCTTTCAAGTGCCATCACCCATTTGTTTTTGAGACAAGTTTTCTCATTGGCCTAGAGCTTGCTAAGTAGGCTAGATTGGCTGGCCAATGAGCTCCAGGGATCTGTCTCTGCCTCAGTGGTGATGGGATTATAAACATGGGCTAAAATACCCATGTGAGTACTGGCTATCAAACTCAGGCCCTCATGCCTTCTAGGCTAGAACTTTACTGAGTTTTTTTAAAATAGCAATATTTAACTTTTTAAAATATATTTTTATTTTTATTTATTTATTTGACAGAGAGAAAGAGGGAGAAAGAGAGAGAGAGAGTGGGCGCACTAGAGCCTCCAGGCACTGCAAATGAACTCCAGACACATGTACCACCTTGTGCATCTGGCTAACATGGGTCCTAGGGAATCAAGCCTAGGTACCTTGGCTTTGTACGCAAATGCCTTAACCACTAAGCAGCCTCTCCAGCTCTATAGTTTTTATTTTTTAATTTTAGAGAGTGAGAGAGACTGACAGAGAAAAAGAGAGAGAGAGAGACAGAGACAGAGAAAGAAAGAGAATTGGTGCACCAGAGCCTCAGTCACTGCAATTGAACTCCAGATGCTTGTGCCACCTAGTGGTCATGTGCAACCTTGCCCTTGCCTCACCTTTGTGCATCTGGCTTATGTGGGATCTGGAGAGTCAAACATGGGTCCTTAGGCTTCACAGGCAAATGCCTTAATAGCTAAGTCGTCTCTCCAGCCCCAACTGAGTTTTTTACTCCAGCCCCCTCCTTGGGCCCCCTTTTAGAACTTATCACAGATAACATTTCATGCACAATCTGATGGGTTCATTTCCATATGCTGGTACTCCATGGGGCAAGAATCCCATGGGCTGTATGGCAGCTAGCCCAGCGGGTCCTTGACAAGGTTGCATTTGGTGGCCTGGTGAAGGATTTGCAAGGGATCTCAGGCCTGTGCTTCCAGTTGGGTCCTCATGCCTGCCCTGGCCCACTGTCATTGCTAGTCTCTGAAGATGGCCGATGAAAGGAGCTTGGCAGACTAACATCATCATGAAAATTTGAACATACCGTGGAGAAATGGCAGGCAGTGGTCTTGGGCAGACTCTGGCCGAGAAGTCCTTTGTCTAAGAAGCTGGAAGGAGAGACTGGGCAGAGAGCTAACTGGGGCCAGGACAGGAGTCCCTGGTGCACCTGGCAAAGCTGTGGGTCCTCTTTGCAGACTGGACAAGCTTTCCCTGTGGCACTGACCATGGGTGGCATCTGGCTTCTGCTCCTTGGCTGTCAGCCTGCCCCTCTCAGAAGCCTGTGGTCTTTGGCTAGGCTGGCAATGATCACGTTTGCCACAAGAAGACCAAGACAATATCTAGATATTATGGACAGAAATAACCCAAATGCTCCACAAGGAACATCAATGTGCATGTGTGTGTGTTTGTATATATATATATGTATATATATATGTATATATGTGTACATATGTATGTATATGTATGTGTGTATATATATGTGTATGTGTATATATATACATGACAGTGTGCATGTGTGGTATGTGTATGTGTAGCAGTGTGTGCATGGGTGTGTGCTAGCTCACACTCATACATGTTTTATCCAACTGTCGCATTTCAAATGCCGCCTTCACTGTCTTAGTGTCTGTAGGAAGCTCCCTCCGATAGCATTCTCCTTCCAGTAGCCTTACCACACTCACCTCCTAGGACACAGGGCAACAAAATCCTTGCTGATCCTGGCAGAGGGCCTGTCCCTAGCTAAGCATGATCCCCAGCCAGACCCCACAGGAGAGAGCCTCTTTTCCTTCCCTCACCCACCCCAGCTGCTCAGCACCCAGATGCCTCTAGGCCTCGGGGTCATAACCCACCTTCACAGGCAGTGAGGAGGCAGGTCCTGGGCATCTTCTCTCAGCTCCTTACTTGGCAGATGAGGGTGCCGGGACCATGGGGAAGTGAGGGGTGACCCTGGGTTGTACGGTTAAGGAGGAGCTGGCCTGGGAGGAATCCAGCTCTGGGCTCAGTTCAGGGCTGGCATTTTCATAGGGGGACCCACCGTGCCCAGGCCACACTGTGTTGGGGTAGTCACCTGTGCCCTTGCTCAGCCATGCTCCTTGAGACCAGCTATATGCACCTGCTGAAAACACCCCCAGGTGAGCAGAACAAAACGCCCCCCCCCAAGCTGAGGCCGCACCTCCAGGGAGCCCTGGCTGCCTGGGGGGCACTGATGAGTGTGAGGGGCCCCCACCTTCTGTGCTGCGGGTGGCTGAGGAAGGAGCCTGCAGGGTCCAGTGGGAGGAACTGGTGGTGAGATGGCGCTCACTGTCCTACCCAGGATCAGAGGACGGAGGCCAGCTGCCTGCCAGGGGCCACACACCGACCGTGATGTGTGTGGGGCCGAGCCAGCTCACTAATGGGGTGTGTATGTCAGGAGTGCCCTTGCCAGTGCCCCCCCCCCAAGAAGCCATGATGGGAGGTGGAGCTGGGGCAGGGTCTGAACCAGGAGAACATAAGAGAAAGAGAAGAGGAGGGCAAGAGAGGGCTGCTGGGTCCAAGCCTCCCTGCCATTAACATCGGTAGACCCCAGTGGTTGCCAGGCAACCGTCCCGCCTCCAGCCTGATCCCTTCCCACCCTGTGGGCCACCACGCTTTCCTTCTTCCTCCACCACATCTGAAATCCTGTCATCCCCTCACAGCTGAAACCACTGCTGCCTGGCAAACCTCCACTCCAGGCATAGAGCCTCTGGCCACTGTGGCTGGAATGCAGGAGTGTTCCTCTCCTGCCCCCCGTCCCCCTCGCCTCTCTCTCTCTCTCTCTCTCTCTCTCTCTCTCTCACACACACACACACACACATTTTTCACATTGAAGGCTTGCTGCCATCAAGCCCTGTCTGCTCATGTGTCGTCACGTTCAGGGAAGTGAACGGGGTTTTGCCCACAGTCACACAGCGATGCCACCCGGCCCATCGTTCCAGCTGCCGAGCCTCTGTGTTGAGATTCTGAGGCTATGACTGGCTTGAGCGGGCACCAAGGAGCGTGGTGGGTGCTTAGCAATGGCTGATGGGCTCTAGAAATAAGGGTTCTGGCAGGAATGCTCTGTGCCAGCTGATTCTTTTTCTCAGGATCCTAAAAGCTCTGGCACTGTGGAGTTAGGCTGTATTTACTCACATCTCTGGTGACCTTGGGCGAGTTCCTGCTCATCATGGGTGGGGGGGGGGGCTCCAGTTCTCACTGCGCCTGACCTAGGGACAGCTTCCCCGGCCTTCGTTGTGAAGGGCAGAGCCAGCCGCTGCAGCCTCCCGCAGCTCACCCTCTGCTGGTGCCCTCAGCCAGTGAGCAGCTGTTGTTGCCTAGCAACAGGGGTATGGGGGGCTGTAGGGAGGGTCTGCAGAATCCAGGAATCTGGGCAAACTGCCTGCATATCTGTCACACTCCAGGCACGGGCTTCAGACAGTGTGCCGACCTCAAATCTGAGGCTCCATGCCGGGTAATGGAAGGGTTCAACCCTGGCCTTGCCGGACATGCCATGAGACCCAGTCTGCCTGTAGAGCATTGGGTTCTGTGTGTGGCACGGCAGGACATCAGCGCACCTGGCCCAGCGACTAGGAAGGTGATAAAGATGGTGGCACTTGGAGGTCCTGATCTTAGAGCCCCTCGTCCCAGTGGCCATCTAGAAAGTCCCGAGAATGGCTCAGAGGGCCTCTCCACATGTCAGATGTGAGGCCTGGGACGAGGCCAGGCTCTGGTCACGTCGGTTGGATGCGAAGCACCCTGTATGCATTTGCTCCTGAAGTATTTGCTAGAGTCCCGAGAAACAGGAACTGAGGTCCAGAGAGGTTGGTGACTTGCTGTACTGGTCAACTTGACAAGGTCTAGAATCCCCTAGAAGACAACTCCCTGGGCGTGTGTGTGATGGAGTCTCTAGGTGAGGTTAACAGAGGAGGGGGGACCCACCTAAATGTGGAGGGCCTCTCAGCTGTATAAAAGCCAGGAAGCAAGTTGAGCACCAACATTCATTGCTCTTTGTGGACTGAATCTCCAGGCCCTCCCCACCACAACGGACTGCAGGTTCCTGAACTACAAGCCCCAATAAACTTTTCTTCCTTAAGTTGCATCTTGTCAGGTAGTTTGTCACAGCAACAAGGAAAATAACTAATCATACTTGCCCAGGGTGACACAGCCAGGATGTGCCAGAGTCAGGATTCGAACCCAGCTCTACTTGTCTCCAGACCCTGTGCTCTTGGTCCTGAACTTTGCAACTAACCCTTCCCTGGGTCTGTCCTTGAGAAGATGAAGTGTGTGTGCATGCACACATGCAGGCACACACATAAGGGCTACAAAGACAGAGTTCGGAGGTAGCAAAGGAAGCTAGAGAAGGGCCAAAGGCCAGTGTTCACAAAGCCTTGACGGTCAGAATCAAGTTATCTTTAGCCTTAGAGCAATGGGGGTAGACATTGGTAGTTTAAGCTGGGAGCAAGGGAGACTTGGCATTTTGCTTGACATTTCAAGAAGACCCTTCTATCTGCTGGGTATAAAATTGCCCAAAGCCTACATAGTGGTACCAGTGAGTCTAGGGGCAAGGCTGAGGTCTTGGTGGGGATGGTGGGGACTTGTGTGTGGGGGACAGTGGGGGTAAGTAGGATGGAGGGAGTTGGCTAGGATTAACTGATGGCTGTTTTCTTGCTTGGGTGACATAATCGCAGGTCAGAGGAAGCCACCAATCTGATTCTCTGTCACATGACTGGTGCTGATCCTAGCCTCAGCCCAAACCTAGTGATTCCAGATCCTCAAGGAAGGAATCTAGAATCTGCTTTTTTTTTTTTTTCAAGGTAGAGTTTCCTGACCTAGAAATCACTATGTAGTCTCAGGATGGCCTTGAACTCATGGTGATCTTCCTACCTCTGCCTCCTGAGTGCTGGGATTAAAGGCGTGCACTACCACGCCTGGCTAGAATCTGCTTTTTAAAAAATCATGCTTCTAGGGCTGGAGGAATGGCTTAGTGGTTAAGACATTTGCCTACAAAGCCAAAGGACTCTGGTTCAATTACCCAGGATCCACATTAGGCAGATGCATAAGGGGGCGCACACATCTGGAGTTCGTTTGAAGTGGCTGGAGGCCCTGGTGGGCCAATTCACTCTCTTTCTCTCTCTCTCTGTCCCTCCTTCTCTGTTAAATAAATAAATAAATAAATAATCATGCTTCTAGGTGGTTCCAAGAGCCAGAGTACCTAATCAGAAGCAGTAGATTGAGGTGGGGTATCCTGAAACCACTCAAATCCACTTCAGTTTCCTCATATGCAACACGGACACAGCAAGGTGTCTCCAAACATCTGCGATGCGGATATGTGACAATGTGCTCAGTAGAGGAAAGGTGAAATGTTAAATTTCCACCTTATCATGTCAGAGTGGCCTCCAGCATAGCCAGGTGCCTACATGGTCTGCAGGTGGGTGGGAGTGGTTATCCACGTGTGCCCAGGCACACGTGTGACGGACAGGGAATATGGAAGAGCCACTTCCCCATTGATGGCCCTGCAAGGCTCTAAAGGCCACCACTTGAGCCACATTCCATGGAGGTTTTGTTTCCCCTGCTTTCCTGAATCCCAGAGAAGCTCCAGTGACAGGAAATGGCCCAGCCAAAGTATCTGGGAGGTTAGGGAGGTAGAGGCAGGGTAAGGCACCCGACCCAGTTGCTGTAACAGGGTCCGGTGGCCCTTGGGTGGCAATGGGCCTTGGTGGCAGAGCAAGCCCATGCAACTCCCCGTGGGGCATGGGGAGGGGGCTGGGCGAGGCACTTGCTCTCCATAATCAAAGCACAATCAGCGCTCATCAGCGTGTTCTTGAAATAGACCCAACTGGATGGGGGAAGCGAGCAGCCTGGGTTTGTATAGCAGCAATCAGAGGGAGGCAATTTTAGATTCGTGGCGACAACAGCTCTTTGTCCCACACGCGGGGCCGCTGCCGAGAGCCACAGCCGTGCTGCAGATCCCACTGGGGGCTTGGAGATTATAAAAAAATTAAAAATAAATAAAAAACTTGAAAAGGCCCCATCGGGCTGAAGCTGCCTCGGGAGGTGGGGGTCGTGGGTCCAGCTGATCCAAGGTGGAGTCCAGGCTCTTGGACACCTTGTTGAAGCTCCTGTTGTGCACGGGCCACAAGGACGGCTGCTTTGTGAGACGTGGGCGCCCTTTTGCAGGGGAGCAGGTGGAGGTGAGGGAGATGGGCGTCTGTTTGAGGTCACTCAGCTGGGATGCGATCCAGTCCGACTCCAAAGCTGTGCCTGTCATTTACTGGGGCTCATCAGCAGACGTTGTCTTAGATTGACATAAGCCACCACCCTTGACAGGATGCCCCCCGCCCAAGTCTTGCAAAAATCTAAGTTGTAATAATGAATGGTACCAATTTGCAGACGAGGTGAAGCGAGGCTTGAGTATGTGAGAGGACTTGCTCAAGGTCACCCAGTCGGATCTGCACACACGTGAGCCGTGAACTTCTCCCCGGGCCCCACCATTGCCATGGTCACCTTCGCAAAGGCACGAGCTGGCCCTGGTGGAGGGTGTGATGTGTCTGGGGAGGACAGTGGTGTCTTCTGTTGGCAACACTGCCCTGTCTCACATCAGTTTCCTTGTGGCTGAAAACTCAGGCAATAGGGAGGTACCATTTATGCCAAGGGGCACAGGGCAGACAGGCCAGGAGGGGCAGGCTCAGTGCTCCAGGATGTGGTGGGTGCTCCAAGGCCTCAGCAGATGAAGATGGGGAAAATGAGTGGGTTTGAGAGATTTTTGTTTTAGAAGCAAAAGCACCAAAGAGACTCTCTACCTGACGGAGCATGGGGTCTGCGATTTGCCCAGCTGTCTGTAGCCCACGTCCTATCCATCAGGGAATCTTCAGTCTACCTTTAGCCGCATCCCCTCTCCACTCTCGCTGATGCAGACTCCATCAGTTCTGTCCTGATTCCAGCAGCCTCCTCATCTGAGCAACCCCCTCCAGCCCCCAGCAGCTGGAAGATCTTATTCAGACAGAGGTCAGCACGTGTGTTTTCTGTTCAGACCCTCCTGTGGTCCCTGGCTTCTTCACCTCGCATCCTCTGTGCATTTTGTTTCAGCTTCCTCGGCCTCCTAGTTGCCGGGTACAAAGGCTCCCGCCCCAGGGACCTTGCACGTGCTGCCTTCCTGCTGCCATACAGCTACAGGCTCCTGCTCTTGCTCCTTCCTCAGCGAGTCTGTCCCGTGCCCTGTTTAACATTACAACCACCTCTTCTATACTCCTCAGTCCTTCTTTTTTTTTTTTAATTTTTTTCTTCATTATTTATTTATTTATTTGAGAGTGACAGACACAGAGAAAGAGGCAGATAGAAGAGGGAATGGGCGCGCCAGGGCTTCCAGCCACTGCAAACGGAACTCCAGATGTGTGCGCCCCCTTGTGCATCTGGGTAATGTGGGTTCTGGGGAATCGAGCCTGGAACCGAGGTCCTTAGGCTTCACAGGCAAGCGCTTAACCGCTAAGCCATCTCTCCAGCCCCTCAGTCCTTCTTATATACATTCCTTTCCCCCTACCTCGCATTTACTTAATTTTTTTTAAAAAAAAATTGTTTATTTATTTGAGAGAGAGAGAGAGAGAGAGGGAGGGAGAGAATGGGCGCCCTGGGCCTCCAGCCACTGCAAATGAACTCCAGACGTACGCACCACCTTGTGTATCTGGCTTCTATGGGTCCTGGGGAATCGCACCTGGGTCCTTTGGCTTTGCAGGCAAGTGCCTTAACCACTAAGCCATCTCTCCAGCCCTATTCATTTAATTTTTGTATGTGTATGTGTGTGGTATTCTTGCCCGTGTGTAATGTGTGTGTTTGTATGGGTCTTGGTGCACATGTGTGTACAGGTGCATGTGTGCATGTGTAGGTCAGAGGTCCCCATCAGGTGTCTTCCTCAGTGGCTCTCCGCCTTATTTTCTTGAGATAGTCTGTCACTGAACGTAAAGCTCACCAGATTTAGCTAGATAAGCTACCAATAAAGAGCGTCTCGTGTCTTCATTTCCTGTGTACATATGTGCCACTATGCCCAGAGGTTTATGTGAACGCTGGGGCTCCGAACTCAGGTCATCAGGCTTTCAAGGCAAGAGGTTTGCCCACTAAACCATGTCCATAACCGTCATCAAAGTAATTTCTTTTTTAAAATTATTTTATTCTTTATTTATCACAGTCAGAGAAGAGAGGGGGAGAGAGAGAGAGAGAGAGCAGAGCAAGTGAGAGAATGGGCGTGCCAGGGCCTCCAGCCACTGCAAAAGAATTCCAAACACATGGGCCCCATTGTGCATCTGGCTAACTTGGGTCTTTTGGCTTTGCAAGCAAGTGCATTAACTGCTAAGCCATCCCTCTAGCCTTTTTTTTTTTTTTTTTTTTGAGCTAGGGTCTCATTCTGGTCCAGGCTGACCTGGAATTCACTGTGTAGTCTCAGGGTGGCCTCGAACTCACGGCCATCCTCCTACCTCTGCCTCCCGAGTGCTGGGATTAAAGGTGTGCACCACCACATCAAGGTAATTTCTGTCATACTGTTTACTTGGTTCCCTGTTCATTGTCTTGTCTGTACCCAATAGGATGTAAGCTCTGTGAGGTCAAGGTCGTAACACAAAATCGACATTTGTTGGATGAAGGCAGTGGTTGGATGGTGGCGTCATTTACAGAGAGGAAGAACAGACTGGGCGGGGCCTCAGTGAGATGGCTCAGTGGTTAAGGCATTTGCCTGCAAAGCCAAAGGATCCTGGCTCGATTCCCCAGGACTCACGTAAGCCTGATGCACCAAGTGGTGCATGCATTGGAGTTTGTTTGCAGTGGCTGGAGGCCCTTGCGTGCCCATTTTCTCTCTCTTTCTCTCTGCCTCTTTCCCTCTCTTGTTCTCTCAAATAAATAAATACAATTTTTTAAAAAGTGAGATGGAATCTGACATGCCCAGAAACGTCCCAGAGGAGCCTGAGGAGGGCAGTCAGCAATGTAAGTGCGAACCCCGGTTTCTGTCAACCGGTTGACTACCCCAGCGTCTTCAGCCCGCATGTGAGGGAATGTCAGCGTCATCTGCCCATGACACAAAAGATGGCGCCATCCTCAGCCTCTGATAAGGGGCTTCTTCCACATCTGTCTCCGTGTCTCCCCCAGTGCCGCTGAAATGCCCGTAAATGTCATCACCATTTATGAGGGGCCGCCCTGCTTGTGGCCTGCAGGAGGGGGGAGTACCTGCCTATTTTGCTCTCTCCCTCTCTGTCTCTCTCTCTCTCTCATCTCGAGGGAGGCTGGAACCTGAGTGCTGGTGGAAAGTTTGCTGGGCGCGGCAACACCCTCCTGGCTCTCTCCCCAGTCCCTCTCGCCATCACTTCCAAACCACATGATTGTCAGATTGTCATTTTTCTTCCCCTCGGAATCTGCGTTTGTAACCAACCTCTTGGTGGCCAAGAGAGAGTTTTCAAAAATAGCATCATTGATTTTGCGGTCTTGGAAAATAAAAGCAATAGATGCAGTTTGTTTAAAAAATAATTAGATGGTACAGAAAAGAGCTGGGGGGGGGGGGGGAGGAAAAATCAGCCCAAATCTTCTCTCCGAAAACGATGATCTCCCTCATTTGGTGTTGGGCTTTAGTTTCCTGTTCTGTTCTCCGTGACCCCTGTGTGGATTTTTTTGTCCAGATGGATGGAGACAGGATTCAGGTGCAAGGTGGAGGAGAGCAGGGCAGGGTAAGTGCTGGCCAGGACCTGTTAGGAGCCTGCGCTGTTGTTGTTGGAAGCAGGGAGTTGGGCCCAACAGGCCACCCTAGCTCCCGCAGTCACTGTGCAGCCAGCACACTCAAAGCTTTGGACACTGTTTTCCACGGCCACCCAGCATGCTCACCTGTAGCCTTATGCCACACTGCCACTATCTCGCTGAATTCTCAGAGCCAGAGAGAGCGCCTGGGATTGGCTTTGCTTTACAGACGAGGAGACCAAAGCCCAGAGAGGCAAAGTGACTTTGTCCAAGTCACAGCAAATTCACAAGGCCATCAGCCGGGTCTTCTGAAGGTTGTTCTGCGCAGACAGGATTGCTAACAGCGTGATCTTGTGGGCAGACACAGCATCCTGCGTAAGCCTCAGTGTCCCTGTCCATTTGCACGGATGACAGGACTGAAATCAGAAAGGGGAAGTCACTTGCCCAGTGTCACACACAGTCAGAGGCGAGGGAATTGAGAGTGTCACAGGCTGTCGGGTAGGGGGCGTGGCAGCACAAGGATGAGTTAACCTTCACCTTTATGTCAAGGGAAGTCTTACTGTTCCCCTCACTTGGACATCCTGGTGGGAGCTTGGAACACTGGAGTCAGAACATTGGAACAGAGTTCGGGCCCCAGGTCCGGTGTGCGGACAGCACTGACTTGGGTTTAGTGGCAGCGCCCCCTGGTGTTTGGTTTACTGCCACCTGCCTGTCTGAGCTCCCTTGGGCACTCAGGGGAGAGGGGTTCGAGTTCACGTCTCCCGCTGGAGGCTCAGGCTATGCCTTCTGTGAGGAGAAAGCGAGGGACTCCAGGTTAGCTAAGCCAGCGGTGTTGACTCCTAGCTCCACCGTGTGGTGCTGGGCTGGCTTCTCGACCTGCCCCTCTGGGCTGTACACAGCTGTAAAACGGAAATAAGTCACAGCGCAGGGTTGGTTGGAGGCATTTGGACAATACCTGGTTTTACCCCAGGTGCCCGGCGTTCAGCAAGCAAGTGATCCCAACATGACCTTCACCTCCCCTCTAATTTCTTGTCCCTCTGTCCACGCTCTGGCCAGGGTTGCTGAGATTGAGGCTGTCCCCCAACCTTCCCCTTGCGATGCCCAGCTCCTCTCAGACGCAGCCATGCGCACATCCTCCCTCTCGACTAAGCAACATGGGAACGAGGCAAGCAGACAAAACCCACTGGTTGGCTGGACCCAGGCAAGGAATTTCAGAAAAACCAGGCCTGCCCCCATGTGGTGGCGCACCCCTTGAATCCCAGCACTCGGGAGGCAGAGGTGGGAGAATCACCGTGAGTTCAAGGCCAGCCTGAGACTACATAGTGAATTCCAGGTCAGCCTGGGCTAGAGTGAAACCCTACCCGAAAAACTAAAAAATAAAAGCCATGCCCGCACCAGCCTAGGAAAAAGTTTCGGAGTTTTCAGCCCACACCAAATCACTCATCACCTCTTGTACTATCTGGGTTGTACAATTCTGCCAAACGGGTCCTCAACCTGTGTAGTGGGCTTGAATGTAATATGTCCCCCATAAGCATCATGTGTTTGTTATTAAAACTTCATGATTAATCCAGCTGGTGGAGCTTTTGGGAGGTGGGGTCTTGCTAGAGGAGGCATGCTCCTGAGGGTAGGTTTGGGGGTGTTATATCCCAGCCCCAATCGCCACAGCTCAGCTCACTCTTATGGCTTCCTCTCTGTTGATGTGACGAGATGTGATCCTTGGATGTCTGCTCCTACCATACTTTCCCACCATGATTTTCCTCCTCGAAACTGTAAGCTGGAAATGAACCCTTCTCTTCCATAAACTTTTAGCTGTGTGTTTTGTTCCGGCAACAAGAAGGTGATTGATATGCCCCATTATTCATGCCTGTTCCGGTCGCCTTGATGCCTTCAGGCCTCTAAAAGTGTCCTGAGCTCCCTCCTACTCCCTCCTACTTCCTCCTGGCATGCTCCTCAGAGATTGGGACCTGCACAAGGTCAGCCTGTGTCCCTGTTAGATCTGTGGATGGCTACAGTGTCCCCAACAATGACCTCAAACCCTGACTTGTATAACTGCACGCCCTTAGCAGCTCCTAACTGTTCCCCAGCCATCCCTCCTTTCTCCCAATAGCCTCTGTATCCCTCCTAACTCTCAAATGGCTCCACCACTCACTCGTGGTTACAGGAGGTTTTACTGCTTCCAAAAACCCTTTAATTTTTTTTTCTCTTCCAGAGGCTCTGGTGGTATCTTCCAACCTCAATTCCTTTCACCAAACTCCCAAGTCTCCCCCCTGCCCCTCTCAGTGAGGACCAGTGGCCTTCTATCATCTCTGGAAATATGGAAGCTTCTTGAAAAAGGTGCCTGGCTTGTGTTACCAGATGGTTTAAAGGATGCCAAAGACCGTCGGGCCTTCCCCCATGTCCTCCTCCATCTATGTTCCTACTCGTCCATGACCTTGAGCCGGCTGGTGGTGCTGGTGACTGTGGCAGCACTCAGTGGCTCCCAAAGGTGGCATGATAGTCATCTTATGTGTAACTTGACTGGGCTGTGGAATGCCCAAGTAGCTGGATAAACATTGCCTCCAGGTGTGTCTATAATGGTGGTTCTGGAAGCGACTCCTGTGTGAACCCAACGAGTGAGTAAAGAAGTTGGCCCTCGTCTATGTAGTTGGCACCCTCCATTCTGCAGAGGGCCTGGGGGAGAAAAACAAGGTGGGGGTGGTTGGGCTCACCCACTCTCTTGCTTGGTCCAAGTGATCATCTTCTCCCCACCCCCTCCCAACAGGTCACCTGGCCTCCAACTTGCAGACTGGGATCTCCTCACCTCCATTACCACAGGAGCCAGCACTCATAATAGACTCCTGTATGTCTCTGTCCTGAGGCTCTGCTTCTCTGGAAAGATCAACTCACACAGACATTCTGGGCACAGTACACCATCTTGGTGCCGGACACTCCTAGGGTTGCCAACCCTGCCTCTCCAACTCCGAGACCTTGGATACTGACTGCCTGTCTCAGGTGACCCCGACCCCTCAGAATAAAATGAACACAGCGGAGGCAGAGCTCATAGCAGCCCACACAAAGGGCAATGGGTTGGCAAACTGGGTGCTTGCTCATCAAAGCCCCTTCCTGTGGACCAGCTGCCATCCTCTGTGAGCATGGCATCAGGGAGCCCCTTGTTGTGTCGGAGACGCTGGGGAGAGCCTGCTGTGGCCTCGTGGAAGTTGTGAAAGCAGTCCAGGGACAAGAAAAGTCTTGGTGTCTTCTTTTTGCTCTGACAATCCCCCAGCCTTGATGAATATTTTCCAGTCCACTCCAGGAGCAGCAAACCCTGCATCGCTGGGTATCTTGGCTCTGTACTCAGTCCAGGAAGACTGTGATCTGAGGCCCCTCCATCTGCTAGAAGTGGTGTGTCTTTGACCAACCAGTCCATAGTTTCTACCTTTCGTCTTCTGCACGGGTGGAGGAGTTACCATACTTACCCTGAGAGCTGTGGTGAGGCTCTGGATGAGGCACTGCGGGCAGGGGCCTGGCCATAGTGGGGTTAGTAACACGCTCTTATCCCTGGTCCTGGGCACTGCTTGAGCACACAATCCCTGGCACGCTTGGGCCTGCAGCTTCTCAGATGTGGCTCCGAGTCCTCGGCTAGCCTGGGTGTTCTGAGAGTGGCACCTGTGTTGCTCCTCCCAGCGTCCAGTGTTTCCCTACTGAGTGGACCTTCCTCAACAGGGAGAGACAGGGATGCCAGCTGAGCAACACAGCTGCCTGAGCTGAGGGCTCATGTGCTTGCTAACTGCGCGAGATGGTCGGGGGGACTGTGTGGGGGAAGCAGGTATATGGCAGCGCTGGGGATTTCCTGGGCCAGATGCACTTCCGGTCTGGTTCTCATTGCTTCACCATTCTCTATAAGGCTAAGTTGAGGCCCAAAGAAGAAGGCAGAGAACTGCTCCAGGAGGCTGGGACCAGGGAGGCAGAGCGGGCTACCCCTCTGCACAAGGCTTGACTGGGAAGAGCAGAACATTTAAGAAAAGAGGTGGTCTCACCTGACCTCATATCCTAGTCCTAGGTCCAGGCACGGAACCTGGTAGGAGCTCAGTAAAGGCCTGGGTGGATGGAAAGATTTAGCGTTAACTATTGCAGCTCTTGGCGAGCGCCTGTTCCTTTGGTGTTTGGTTGCCTCCATCATCCTACAGGAAACTCTTTCAGGATTGTCATGGACCTGGAACTCACTTCCAAAGCTGTCTCCTCCTCCCACTCTGGTTATTTGCAATGTCTGATAGAGCTAGGCTGCAGAACCACACATGGCCAACAGGGGTCACTAGCACTCATAGCTGCCTGGCATAATCCTGGCAAAATCCTCGTATTACCAATCTTGTAGATTCAAAGGTCTGAAAATCAAGTTTCCTGGGAAGGAAGAAGACCCACATTTCTGTGGCAGACCCCATGTGTCGCTGATGACGGCTGATAAGCGCAATACATGTTCAGACATGAACAGGGAAGATGATAGAGGGGACATGTGTGGTTTACTAGTCGTGTAACTGCAGGCAATTGACTTCTTGGTGTCTCAGTTTTTCCTATCTATAAAATGGGCAAATGAATGGCTATTTCACAGAGGATGAAAGAGAGAAGTCTAGAGCATTCAGTTTTCAGGAGACATTGGTGAGGCAGCTGGCATGTGCTATACAATTAGAGAATGTGTGAAAGAAATGAAACCATACCTCTTTTAATGTACTGTCATCTGCAATGCAACCTCTCACCACGGAACTCAGATGGGTATGCAGGTTCACTGTGGGGGTCCTGGGAAGAAACCCCAATGAACACTGCCTGCTAAGAACCACCATGTGAGAGTTTGTTCATATCTTTAATTTTTAAAAACGAGTTAGCAGACAATCTTGAGCCCTTTGGGTCCTCAATAAAAATGTTCATTATGAAAAAAACAGCACAACCTTTTTCATTTTTTAATAATGCTGTAAATATCTCAGAAAGGATGTATCATTTCTAATGAATATCAAAAAAAGTCATCACGGTGACATGTCCCCGGCCCCCTCACTGCCCTCCCCCCCCCTACAGTTACCCAAATACTAGTAGGAAATCACAAAAAAACCCAAAATACAAGCCTCCCTCTGCCCTGCCCCACAGGTCATGTTAACGAGTGTCAGGTGTTAAGGGTCACATGTACAACATGCGCATTCATGATGACAGACCTTGGGGACCCGTCCGTCTGTCCGTCATGAAAACGTTGGTGGTGAGAACCAGTAGCAGCAGTGGGCAGCCTCCCTCATCAGGGCTGGTGGGGAGTGAGGAGTCAGGACTAACCCCATGGGGGAGTTTTCAGGGTGACACTGGCCTTCCCAAGAGAAGCACATAACCTGTCTGTGAGCAGCTGGGTAGACCTAGGCTACACGCAGACGTAAGAGGGACTCCTGGAGAAATGGCCAACCTGCTGGGAGGTGTGGGTATCTGGCTGAGCCAACTCAGAAAGGCAGCTGGCAGGTGGGAAGCTTTGGGGTCAACAGAGCCCACAGGTCCTGATGGGACACTGGGGCCTTAGTGGGGGAGAGAGAGCCTTTCTACCCAGTGAAACTCGGAGCCTAAAGAAAGAGGAAAAGCTTGCCCCTCCCGCACCCTCCAGCGGCTCAGGAGCCAAGACAGCTGGAAAACCCCACGGGCGGGGGCCTGAGGCCAGGTGGGACGGTGCAGTGCCAGCCTCCCCCACCCAAGGACCCCCCCATCTGCTCTGCACCTCTGCACCAGGTAGGAGTCCTCAGGGTGGGTGCCTCATTATCTCCTCTGGCAGGAGCTGACTCCTTATGCCCCAGTGACAAGACAGGTAGAATGCTCTGGAATAAAGGCCTCCCACACCAGGGAGGAGGGCAGGGGACAGTACTGAGCAACGGACACAGAAGGGGCCTTAGGTGCCAACCAGCCCCAGGCCTCACTGTAGCTCCCCCACAGGGGACTGCCATAGATCCTAAGCCACTGATCCTGGCCAGGGCAGCTGTGAGGACTCACCCTGCCCAGGAAGGAGAGACAGAGCTGGATGGGTGGACAGATGGCAGAATGTCTGCCATGGAAGCTGAGGATGGGCTGGTCTCCAGGGATTGGAGCGGAGAGAAAAGAAGAGTTGTGGGGGAAAATGTGTTTCACCACCATGTCGGTCCACAATAGATCTGATTTTAAATAAGCAGGTGGAGACAGAGACGACGGCGGCCAGGTCTCTGGAAGGAGCCTAGGTCCAAGGCAACCCTGCAAGGCAGCAAGGCAGGTTGAGAACCAGGAGGAGGGCGCGGGTGGGAGTCCATCCCCTCCCTCAAGTTGGGAGACAAGGAAACTGAGGCCTCGGGAGGGAAGGAGTGGCCCTGGTCATTGAGTGGATGGGTCACCGGCTCCCGGGCGTCTCCAACCTGGGAGTTCTCAGTTCAGTGGGACGTTCTCTTGTCTGCCATGCATTCGTGGGCAAAGGCCCTGTCGCTGGAAAAGGTAAGACCCAAAAGGAAAAAAAAAAAAAAAAAAAAAAAAAAGGTCCATGGAGGAAGGCAGCCAGGGACGAAGCCAGGACGGACCGGCAGACGGACTGATGAGGACAAACGCGCCACCTCCCCCAGCCCACTTGCCCACAGCCCGAGTATAAAAGTTTTACAGTATATTACAGGAACCCCTAGAAAACATGGGTTAAGCCGCCCTGGGCCAGGTGCTAGTCACTGTACAGAATTATCTCAGTGAGGCGGATACATCCATGATCACAGGGGCAGGGCGAGGGGATAGGGCACACGGTGGTCACTGGGATTAACTTGTTAATACATCCTGTGCAGAGGAGCAAGCCCTACCATTAGGCAAAGTACACGGTTTTTCTTTGTGGGGGGGGGGATTCATTTACACATGGGGAAGGAAGGCGGAGGAAAACCCACGTGACCAGTGCGAGCTCAGAAGTGTGTCTCCTTCTCTGTGATGGCGGAGATGGTGCCGTCACCTCTGACCTTGGCCTCACAGTCATTCACGGTCACCGTCCGCGGGGCCACCCCAAGCTTGCCCCGCATTTTCAGGTCGGCGCTGGGCTCTGTCAACTTCCGGAGTCTCTGGAGGGTTGAAGGGAGGGGAAAGGCTGTGTGAGTGAGGCCACCGGAGCCTGGAGTTCGCCTCGACCACACAGGTGACGGCTTGGTGACATGGAGCCATCAGACCGAGGGCCGGACCCTGTCTCTGCCATATTTCTGTCTGAGATGATATATTCACTCCCTTGGGCCTCAGTTTCCTACAGTGAAAAGGGACAGTGGGGGTCTAGTGCCAGGAGTAAGGAGACAGAAGTGCTTGGCTTCTATGATACTGCTATGGAAGGAAGGGGACCAGCACTTCGAGTGACCTGCTCTGCCACTTGCGGGCTAGGGGCCAGTATCCTAACCTGTGAGCAACATGGTCTCTGTGGGACTGGATGACGGCTCCTGCCTTGGGAGGATTAGGAACTTCCAGAGCTGCTGGTGTGAACACTGCTAGACGGGAGACCTGCCCTGGCACAGGCCAGGGCAGTGCCATGCTTCTTGGGCAGTACTTGGAGGCAGACATACCATCTCTAACCCAGGCACCTGCAGCCTTGGGCAGCTTTATGGGTTGGAGAGCTCCTGTCCCCACATCCCATGAGGAGAGAAGGCCACAGGCAGCCTTGGCCTCTTGGAATGTGGCCTGCCCATGCGCTCTACCTGAGTTCCGTCTGCCCTGCCCAGGCCTCTCACTCTTGGATTTGGGGGGCCCTTCTGAGCACAGACACTTTCCAGGACTGCAAGGACACTGGGGTGTTCATTACTCAAGGTCCAGGTTCTGTGTCTTGCGGGCAGAACCCACAGCATCTGGGTAAGATTACCACGTGGGCCGATGAGGGCCACAGTGTCTTCCATGTGCCAGGCTCTTGACCTAGACCAGGGGCCAGTGCATAGGCTCCAGAGCCAGGTGCCTGGGTTTGAATCCTGGCTCTACCACCTCATGAGCAAGAGGTGTAACCTCTCTGGGCCTCAGTTTCCTCAAGCATAAGTAGGGACAATACTTTGTGCCTGCCACCTAGTGTCATGGTCATGGTCATGGTGATGTTCAGGTCATGGACCAGCCACAGCTTGAACGCATTCCTTCCTCTCAGCAGTTATCTTCCTTAGCACGGATCTTCCCTTCCTGTCTGTGAGCGGAAGCTGGGCGGGATGGGACCTGAGGCTCGGACGGGTGAGTGGCCTGGACAAGGACTCTGGGAGGGGAGGCCTGGGAGCTGGGCTGGGCCCGCTCCGAAGGATTCACTCGGCAATCAGCCCAGCTGTCGGTGTGGCTAAGGGGACTGGAAGAGGCACAGGAATGGAAGCTGTGCCCGCCTCCTTCCTTCTCCTACCTGCAGACGGGGTGGAGAACGTCTCTGGGGAATAACCAGCCACTTACCAGCACCAAAAGGCTACCTACGGGGTTAGGGAGCTTATAGTAGCTGAGGTGTTTTTCCTTTTCTTTTCTTCTCCCTCCCTCCGTTCCTCCCATCCTCTTTACTTTCCTCTCTCCCTTCCTTCTTTCCTTCGTCCCTGTAGATGGAGGTTTTTGTATCCCAAGTTGGCCTGGAGCTCGGTATGTGGCCCACAATAACCTTGAACTCCTGGTCCTCCTGCGTCTACCTTTTGAGTGCACTACTGTGCCTAGTTTATGTGGTGCTGGCAATGGAACCCAGGGCTTTGTGCGTGCTAGGCCAGCCCTCTACCAACTGAGGTGCATTCCTCAACCTCATAGTAGCTGAGGTTTTCAGGGCCCCATCTGGACACAGTGGGACACAGTTTGACCCCAGATCAGAATGGACCACTGTCCTTGACCCAGCCTCCCTATAGGCAACAAGGAACTGACTTGCTCTGGGGCGGAAGCAGGTCTGAGAAAGGGACCTTTCTCCTTGGTCTGCTTTTGGCTAGAGCCCAAGCACTTGCAATTTGGCTTCTGTGCCAAGTCCTACTTATGACTCTCTCTGGCCTTGGCCTAGGAGACAAAGGTGCTCTGATCCCCTCGCCCCCACCCCAGCCTCTGGGATGTGGCCATGGGGTAGAAACCGGGCCCTGCAGTGGAGGGGGCCTGCTCAACAGAACCAGAGGCCTGGAAACCCGGGGAGGACAGCAGAGACTGCGGTCTGGGGTTCTATCATGTAGCTCAGAGGCTGGGTGCCCTTGGGCAAGCTGCGTCATTGCTTTATGTCTTCACTTCAGAGACAGTAAGAGCCTCTGCTGCACAGGACTGCTAGGTGTGAAGGCAGCAAACCCTCTGCTGTCCTAGCGGAAGTGGCCCCTGGCCCCTGGCCAGTGGATGTGGGGAACGAGAGCGGACAGCGAGGGCGCAGGCACGAGATGGGCTTGGCCACCAGTGATTCCAGTTACAGGAAACGCCCCCAACAACAGGTCCGCAGGGGCAGGAGCAATGGCGCTGCCTGGGTCTGGGGAGAGGGTAGCTGAGTAGTCTCACCGAAAGCCATGGGAAAGGTCACAGCCGATTCATGGCACTGACTGTGCTGTGGGGACGTTACTGAAATAACACTTCATTGCACAACTGAAACGGGCGAATTTTATGATATGTGAAACATGGTTTCACGGAACTGTGATTAAAAAAAGGCTGGTCTGCTAACTTTTGGCTGTGTGATCTCAGGGAGCGACTTCACGTGACTCTCTGGACCTCCGTCTTCCCTAACAACTAAATGAAGAAAATGATGCCCGCTGCCCTGGTTTGCTCTGAGGAGCTGACAGTGGGTAGAGAGATGGGCATGGTGATGATGGGACGGGTGCCCTCAAGTGTCAACGGGAACGAAACTGACATTTGGCTACACCCAGGCTCGGGTTCTAGTCTGAGTGTTTTCTTATAGGAACTCCCAGACTTTTCGTGATCTCTATACATTAAGGGCAGCTGTCAGCCTATTTTATACGTGAGGAAACTGAGGCAGAGCTCACAGAAACTGGTTTCACTCTGAGGCCTCACAGAGATGCCTCCAGTACCAGTTGCGGTGGTGGACGCTGGTAGGGAGGCAGAGGCAGGAGTTCTAGGCCAGCAGGGGTTATACATTTTTCCAATTCCCCCAGCTAGAACCTTCCAGAAAACACAAACCCACAAACGCCATCCCTGCCCCAACAAAAAAGAGATGCCTCCAGCACACCTCTTAGGAGGAGTGTCCTGCCACAGAGGAGCCACCACTGGTCACCCTCCCTCCGTAGCTTCCTCTGCCCTGCCCCCCACCCCCCCTGTCCCTCAATGCTTTGCTGACTGCTCACCTCGGGCAAAGTGCCCTCTGTCTTCCACAGCTTGATGAAGACCCAGAGTGGGATACACAACATGGAGGAGAGGGCCATGAGCCAGCCGATGACGTAGCCCCAGGTTGGGTACACGTACACGTTGTTGTACTTGAGTGGCTTGTATTTGACCAGAAAGAAGATGAAGATGCTCTGTGGGAGAGACAAACAGAGGTCCCTAAGAGCGACTCTTGGCCCTGCCTAGCCCCGTCAGCCAAGGCACCCTGCCTGGTCCACGGACAGTGAGCGGCAGGCCCAGCAGGGGAAGCCCATTCCATGTGTGGGACACAGAGCTCTGGGGTCAGACCCTTGGGCAGGGGGCGTCTGGGGACCTTGTCAGGGCCGTGAGATACAGCCCCTGACCCAAGAATCTCTTCCCCAGCCTCTGCCCACTTGGGATGTTTCTTTCCTAGCTATGTCTTGGGACGATGTCAAAGCTGCTGCTCGGACCTCGGCAGCCCAGGAGAATGCGTTCCAGAGAGTGTGTGAGGCTGCTTTTGGTTCTAAGTAAAACGTCATCTCCACAAGTGCCCCCTGTGGCCCGATCTCAGTGGCTGAGTGGTACTGGCAGCTCCGTCACCTTCTTGGTGACAAGCCTGCTCACTCACAACATCTTGCTTTCCCCAAGAAAGGCAGATCCGGTGCTCAGCTGGTGTGCACATGCACAGCAGGCTGGCTCTGGGACATCAGCTTCCTAACGGTGACAGGTGGCAGGGACAGAGGGGACACGAGTCTCGGGGCCAGCTGTGGAATGGAGACGTCGGCCAGCAGGCAGGAGGAGGGCTTAGAGGTGGCTCACGGTGGGGGCTCTTACCGCACAGATGCCAGGGGTCACAACTTTCCAACACCATTTAAAGAGTGATATCGGCTGGTAGCCAATCATGTCCTCAATGTTTTCGTAGAACCGGTCGCTCCCTGTCCAGAGGAGAACAGACGGCATGTAAGTATGTCTCAGAAGAGAAGTGAGGGGATGCGGCCTTCCCCAGCTGCACGCAGAGCTTCTGCAGGGAGACCCCGCTTAGCATCCCGAGCCTGCTGACACAGGACCTAGGTGCCATCGGTGTGGCATGCTCACAGGTCGCAGGGTAAAGGCCTGGCCCTTAGGGTGCTGCTACGAGGAGATGCTATTTAAAATTTTTTGTTTGTTTATTTTTATTTATTTATTTGTGAGTGACAGAGAGAGAAAGAGGCAGAGAGAGGAGAGAGAGAGAGAGAGAGAGCGAGAATGGCCATGACAAAGCCTCCAGCCACTGCAAATGAACTCCAGATGCATACGCCCCCTTGTGCATCTGGCTAATGTGGGTCCTGGGGAATCGAGCCTCGAACCTGGGATCCTTAGGCTTCACAGGCAAGCACTTAACCGCTAAGCCATCTCTCCAGCCTGCTAATTTAGAAGATCCTCAGGCTAATGGAGATGTGCCTCTAGAAGGGAATTTGGGGACACTACGTGTCCTCTGTGTTTTCTGGCCAGAGATATGACAGCTTGCTCTGACATACACTCCTGCCACATGAACACCTCCACAGAAAGTCCAAGCCAATGGAGTTGTCCAATCTTGGGCTTGAACTTCCAGAACCATGAGTTCAACTAAACTTCTGCTTCCTAAGTAGCCTGCCTCCCGTATTTCACTACAGCCATGCAAAGCTGATTAGCGTAGTGGTGAGGCTGCCAAATAAGTTAGAGGAAGAGGGATTTGGGTGTGCTGTCAGGAAGAACTTCCTGCCATGGGCGGCGAGGCCCAAAAAAATCACTGGGGAAATTCGGAAGAAAGATGGAAGGGCATCATCTCTTTGGAGAGGTGAGGTGAAGGGCTGGGTGACTTGCTGGGGAGAGGGGCAGGGGACTGGGTTCTGCAGTTTAAGCGACTGACTGGGCTGCTGTGACCAGGGGCAGCTCTTCCCGAGCCACACTCTATCCGTCCCTGAGCCAGCAGAGCCTCACCCTAGTTAGCTCATTGCCGGGACAGACAGGCAGCGTGGATGCAGGCCAGGCCCACGCCGGCTGCCCTGACTTCAGCTCCTTCCTCCACACATAGTGATGACTGCTCAGCTTCACGGAAAGGGAAACAACCTGGGGGCAGAACTGGCCTGAGGCCGCCTTGCCTGGGCCCTGGGTCTCTCTCTGCTGTGGGCATACAGACACAGAAAGGGTCTCCCCACAGCGGAGAGAACTAGTAGTCCCTGAGGACAGAAGGGAAGGGAGGGGCCGGGTGAGCCAAGGCCACGTGGGTGGGAGCCCGCCAGCCTCCACTTACCGTACACCCAGCCAATGCAAATGCACTCGAAGATGGCCACGAAGAGAAGGCACATGCCGCTGGCAGCATAGGAGTCAAAGAGCTGGAAGATGTACATGCCTCCCTGTGGGCAGGAGGACAGACACACACAGAGACAGACACATGGGAGAGAGGGTCAGCAGCTTGCCTAGGCAGGCCCTCTGCTCTGCTCTGGCCGTTGTCACTGGCAGTCAGCTGGTCCCCAGTCCGAGTTCTGCAGCCTTCATGCCTGGGCTTCCTGAGGCTCCATCGTCCGGGTGTGCTGGGGTTGTGGACCGTTTGCAGCACGACAGCTTCCTGCCCCCAGCTCCCCACGAGCCAGAGAGACTACATGGAAGACCAGAATTAAGGGAAGGCAGCCTTAGCACCTACCACCATATGGACGTCTGCCAGTCTTCCAGGAGCCTTCCTGTCTCCTGTCTCACTCTGTCCAATTCTTCTTGAAGCTTGAAATTAACCCTGGGCTCCCTTCATGGCCACTGCTCTCCTCCTTGGCCAGCCAGAGTCCCTGTTATCTAGCCTGCCACCTTCACCCAGGCGCCTTCAACACGATCCCCTGGATAGGCCTGGGGGAGAGACTTGGCATCATCTTGAATTTGGTTAAGTTCATTAAAGATTCATATCAAATGTCAACTCCTCCAACAAGCCCTCCCCAGAAGTCTCACTCTTTCTTTGGGCCTCCAGGGTGTATTTTATGGATTCATAGTCAAAAACCACAAAGTGCCCCTCAGCTGCTCTGTGAACTCTGAGCTAGAAGGCCCCACAACTGGTCCCCTTTGTGTCTCCAGCCCTCAGCATAGGGCCTGGAGAACACAGTAGGTCCCTGAAAGATGTGGTGGATGGGCTCTATGGCACAGGGACTCTGGCTGGCTTGTCTACAGCTGTTTGAGGCTCAGGGCCTGTCGTGGAGTAGATGCACAGTTAATCTTTGGGATGAGTTAGCAATGTAGGAAGGAATGACTTTAGGCCAACTCTGTAACATGCACTTAGCCTTCTAGTTGTCTTGGCAACTTGACAGGACAAACCTAGAAGACAAACCTCTGGGTGTGTCTTTGAGGGTGGCTCCAGAAAGGCTTGATTAATTGGGAGGGGAAGACCAGCCTCAAAGTGGATGGCATCTGCCAATAGATGACCCGGATATAAGGGAGCCCCAGGATAAAGCAGTGTGTGTCTGCCTCACTTCCCGCCGAGCTGGTGCATCTACTGCTGAGTGTGTTTCTGTCTCACCTCCCACCGAGCTGGAGCATCGACCACTCAGTGTGTGTCTGCCTCACTTCTTGATGAGCTGGAGCACCTACCACTTAGTGTGTGTCTTCCTCACTTCCTGATGAGCTGGAGCATCTATCACTGACTGACTGTCTGCCTCACTTCCCAATGAGCTGGAGCATCGACCACTCAGTGAGTGTCTGCCTCACTTCTCGATGAGCTAGAGCACCTACCACTTAGTGTGTGTCTTCCTCATTTCCTGATGAGCTGGATCATCTACCACTGACTGACTGTCTGCCTCACTTCCCAATGAGCTGGAGCATCGACTGCTGAGTGTGAGTCTGCCTCACTTCCCAATGAGCTGGAGCATCGACCACTGAGTGTGAGTCTGCCTCACTTCCTGAGGAGCTGGTGCCGCTGAGCTCCATGGCCCCCGCTGGTGTCTGCTTCCAACTTCTTTGCCCGTCTAGGAATCTTCCAGGTTTCAAGAACTGGTCTGTGGCCTGAGATGCTAGCAGATTCTAAGCTTCTGTGTATACAGATGGACATCCTTGGACTAACCAACCCTGATCCTCTCAGGTATTCTTGTAAGCCCCCCGTAGAAACACATCCCACTGGTTTTGTTCCTCTAGACAGCCCTGCCTAATAGGACTACTTGTTCTACATTCCATGTTCAAGCAACTTTCTGATAGAAACACAAAGCTTTAATAATAGAAAGCCGAAACTTTCAGTGTTTTTCTATCATCACTGCCTCAATATGTAAGTATAATATTGATTTTTTTTGAATTGTATTGTGTTAGAATGTTTGATTTTAAAAACTGCTGTTTGGCGGCAATGGTAGCTGTCACAAAAACAGGCAGTGCGGATCAATGGAATAGAATAGACAACCCAGATATCAGTCCCTGCAACCACAGCCACCTGATTTTTGACAAAGGCACCCAAAATATACATTGCTGAAGGGACATTGTTCAATACACGGTGCTGGAGAAACTGGATGCCCATGTGCAGGAAAATGAACTTAAACCTCTCTCTCGTACTCTGCACAAAAATCAGCTCCAAATGGATTAAAAAGCATGAAATTGCTAAGGGGGCAAAGTCGAGGCACACACTGAAAGATATAGGTAGAGAATTTCTGTACAGTACTCTAGTTGCTCAGGCAATAAGGTCAACACATGGTAAGCGGGACCACATGAAACTGAAAAGCTTTTGCACAGCACAAGACACTGAGTGTAGCAGCCTACAAAACGGGAGAAAAGTCTTCGTCAGCTATATGTATCTGACAGAAGACTAATATCTAGAACATACGATGAACTCAAAATAGTGAACACTCAGCAAATGAGCAACCCAATCAAAATGTGGGCTATGGAACTGATCAGAGAGTTCCTAAAAGATGATATAAAAATGGTTAATCAATGATCTAAACCAAATTCATCATCCTTAGTCATCAGGGAAACGAAACTAAAACCACCCGGGAATTTCATCTCACTTCTGTCCGAATGACAAACCAAAAGGAAAGGCCACAACAAATACTGGTACAGCTGTGGGGAAACAGAGAACCCTCTGCACTGTTGGTGGGAGTGAAATCTGTTGCACTAATTATGGAGAGCCGTGTGGAGGCATCTCAAGAAGCCTGGCTCGAGATGGCCAAGAGGTTAAGGCACTTGTGTGCAAGGCCTGACAGCCTGGGTTTGATTCCCCAGTGCCTACATAAGCCAGATGCTCAAAGTGGCACATGCATCTGGAGTTCGTTTGCCATGGCAAGAGGCCCTGGTGTGCCCATTCATTCTCATCGTCTCTCTTTCTCCTTGCAAATAAATAAATAAATAATTTTAAAGCTAAAAATAGGTCTATCACATGACCTAGCTATAACTTTCCCAGGCATGTACCCTAAGTACTCAATACTCTACTTCAGAGATACTTGCTCAGACATTGCTGCTCTATTCACAATAGCAAGGGTATGGAACCAGCCTAGACGCCCATCAGCTGAGAGATGGGATTATTAAGATGTGGTACGTATACACAACAGAGTTTTTAATTCAGCTATGAAGGAAAATGACAGTATGAAATTTGCTGGAAAATGGATGGAAGTGAAAAGGACCATGCACATTGAGGTAACCCAGGCTCAGAAACACAGTCACACACATTCTCTCTCATGTGTGGATCCCAGCTTCAAATTCCTTCACTTAGCAGGTTTAAGGCCCAATGAGGGTCTGGAGAGGCCAGGCAGATAGAAAAGGGCCACGGGAGGTGGATATTATTCGGTGGGGGGGGGTGGATAGCAGAACACATGGGCAAGAAAACCAAGGGGCGTAACTCTGGCAGGGAAAGGTTTAAGCAGGGATAGGGATGGCAAAGGCAGTGGGATGGAGATGAAGGGAAGATGAACCGAAACTGAGGACATGTGAATAAGCCACACATATGGAAACCTGCTACTTGGTAAGCCAACTTACAAGATAAATTTAAAAAAAAAAGTGTTCAAGCGCTAGAGAGATGGCTTAGCAGTTAAGGTGCTTGCCTGCAAAGCCTAAGGACCCATGTTCCACTCTCCAGATCCCACGTTAGCCAGATGCACAAAGGTGAGGCAAGCACAAGGCCACACATGCCTACTATGTGGCTCAAATGTCTGGAGTTCGATTGCAGTGGCTGAGGCCCTGGTGCACAAGTCTCTCTCTCTCTCTAAAATAATAAATTAAAAAAAATTGAAGTGTTCAAACAGAGGTACCCTATATGAGTCAATAAAGCTGCTTCTAGAAACCATAGGGTATTAACAAAAAACCCCAGTGCCAGGGTTGAAATGCCTCCCTCCTTTAACGAGTCGTTGGTCAGGGAGGCCACAGAGGTCCCTAAACCAATATTGCCTATTGCCATTGCTCTTGGTTGACCACCAAACTAGACGGTGAATCCTACATGCTTCAGTTACAGGAGGTAAAGAAGCCACGCTGGAACTGAGCTGGAAGCTTCCTCCCTCGCAGCTAGCTTTCGCTGTGCTATAAGGTGCTGTACAAGCTTGGGGGGGGAGGGGAGAAAAGGCATTAATAATCCTACTAGGCTGTGGACCCTTCATAACTAACGTGCAAGGCAAGACGGGCTCATTGTGCATCAGTGGCCGAAGAGTTATAGGAGTGACCACTTGCTTTCTGATCAGATTTAAGGCCCACCCTATAGGAAGGATATCATGCTTGGTACTACTACAAATCTGGCCATAAATCTAAGTCTGTGACTCAGGACTTAGGCCCTAGGAGGGAACCCAATTCTGTGGTTCTGCTAAATGGACAACATGTCAAACTACTATCGGTTTGTTTCCATAGACCGGCACTGCTGGCAGCCCC
Source organism: Dipus sagitta (assembly GCA_036346955.1). Lineage (NCBI taxonomy): Eukaryota > Metazoa > Chordata > Mammalia > Rodentia > Dipodidae > Dipus > Dipus sagitta. Next base: position 18,380,430 of record CM070787.1, on the reverse strand, counting down.
AAACACAGAAGTTTCTTGATGCAAAGGGTAGAGGTGAATACAGAGATGCAGTGCTGGCAAAGATACAGAGAATAAGCAACTGGTATGTGCTCAGCCCTAAACCCGGTGTCTACATCATACTCTCCAAGACTCGGGGAACCTTGTAGGCGAGCAAGCAGCAAGAATGCAGGAGAATGAGAAGGGGCTGCAGAATGCTGTCTCCTGCATATGATAAACGCGCTGCACTCGTGGACTCACAGCATATGGGGTTTCAGTATGTGATCGAACCTGTCAATATCACATCACAGATGAAGGAGGAGTCCATGAGACCCCACAGCCCCCACAGAGTAGATGCTGGAAGCTGATGACGGCTGGGGTGGGGAGGTCATGTTCTTTGTGTGGGGGAGGATAGATAATGGAGGACTGCTCACTCTCCAGTAAATAACCTCCCACTTGTGATTATGCAAGTAATCCTAATTTAAATCACTGGATCAAGAAATAAGAGTGGAAGTTAAGGCACTTGCCTACAAAGCCTAACGACCCAGGTTCAACTCCCCAGTACCCATGTAAAGCCAGATGCACAAAGTAGCGCATGCACCTGGAGTTTGTTTGCAGTAGCTGGAGGCCCTGGTGTGTGCGCGCGCTCTCTCTCTCTCTCTCTCTCTCTCTCTGCTTGCAAATAAATAAAAATATTTTTAAAACAAAGTGAATAAGGCATGGAAGTAGAATAGGACCTAATGGGGAGAAGTGTGTTAGTGGGAGGGGAAAGGGGAAGACAGAAGCTAAGTGGGGGGATTAAAATGCACTGCATATATGTATAAAATTATAAAAAATAAAAAGTTCTCCTTAGAAAAGAATTGTGTTTGAGTTGCTGACTTGTGTTTCATAACAAACTGTTCACTGGATTTTGGCTTGGGGATTAGGACAGAATTTCCAGCAGTTTCTAAAATGTCTCCAAACATACTTCCGTCATTTTTTTTGTACTATGTATTTATGCAAAGTGGTGTTCTCGGCCTTGATTAAAAAATAAAAATACTGATCGACTCTGAAAAACACTGAACATGCTCTGTGTCCCACAGGATCAACTATTCAGTCACGATTTAATTCGTTCTGTAAAAACAAACAAGCATGCCCATCTCATTAGTATGCAAATCTGCTTTAGTCTTTAATAAATGCAAAAATTGTATTTGTACTAAGAAATTGTTTTCAAATAAAGTTTCTTATGATTTATCATCAGCACATGTTTGGTTTATATACATATATGCCTGGGGCTGTGTAAAACTTTCTCAGGGGGTTGGGGAGATGGTTTAGCAGTTAAGGCGCTTGCCTGTAAAGCCAAAAGACCCAGGTTCAATTCCCCAGGACCCATGTAAGCCAGATACACAAGGGGGTGCATGCATCTGGAGTTCGTTTGCAGTGGCTGGAGGCCATGGCATGCCCATTCTCTCTCTTTCTCTCTCTGTCTCTTTCAAATAAATAAGTAAAAATAAAAATATTAAAAGTAAATAAATCTCTCAGGGGAAGAAGAGCTGAGGATAAAAGAAGTTCAAGCGGCCAGGCTCTGTGGTGTTCATTGGCTGAGGCGTGCCGTCGCCTGCTGATGTGTTCTTTAGCACATGTCCCTCTCGTTAAGGGACAGATGGCTGTGCCAGACTCTGCCTGACCTGGTCCTACATCCGAATCCACTTCCCGGTCCTTCCCACCACTACTGCAGGCAGGTATCAGTGCTATCCCCAATGTATCTCTGGGGAAACCACGCGGCAAGGACCCCGGCTCAAGGCTGTCAGGCTGCTTTCGTGGGAGAGGCTGAGGAGTGAGCTGCAAAGCCCAGTGTCGCCCGTCCCACCGCGGCACTGCTTTGGAAGGCAATAACTGGGGGCCCTGTATCCTCCTTAGAGCTGCTCTTTAAGCAAGTGCAAATGAGGGAGAAGATCTTCAAGCAATCACCATGAGGGCCCCGGCTGACGGGGCCCACTGAGCCCACTGTGAGCTTCTCTTGCTCGGTGGCTCACAGACATGCCTCCACAGGCAGCCCTCTAGCGAGGAAACCCAAGTGCCTGCTGATTATTGTCTCAGTCGGCTGTAAGGCTGGCTCATAGAAGGCAAGGCCCCTGGGAGGGGGGGTCACCATGTACCCTAGGGCAGAACCCCCAGCCTTGGGCCAAAGGTGAGACTCTGTGAACTAGAGGCAGCTCAGGGCAGGCCCTGTCCTGTTAGCTTGTTTAAGGTGCCAGGTTAACCCCACAATTTGTATGCAAGAAAAGAATACTTGTTGTAATTAATCAGTGGTTAATGAGGCTCTGCTGACTGGCTTCCCTGTGAGAGGAGAGCAGAGCTGGAACTGGAGACTGCTTGCTGCCCTGTTCCTTTGCTCCGACACTGATGACCACTCTCTCATTAATGTGAGTCATAGGAGGCAGTGGTCACGTTAGCCGCTCGCTGAGCGGAGCCCCTACCCCGAGTTGGCTCTGAGGGCCTAGTTGGTGGGGCTGCTCTTGCTCTCCTGCACCTCTGGGCTTGGGGCGGGACAGGTGAACAGGTAGGTTGTGGATCATAACAGTTGGGGGAAGAGGGAGCCTGGCTGAGCTGGGAACAAAGTGCTGGGGGGTGGGAAGGTGATGGGGGAAGGTAAACAGAGGCGGCTTCCGGGAGGCTGGGGCTGTGGGCTGGCTAACTGGGTTTCACCCTGGCTTGAGTCATTCCCTTCTTGTGTTCCCTGTTTCTTACACAAGCTCATCTCATTTCTTGGCAACAGTAGTGTCTCCCTTTTCCTTTTAAGTTAATGTGAGGCCAAAGACAATCTCACCTTCCTAAGCTACCAGACACAGCACTGGACAGGATGGCCGTGGGGGGCAGAGAGTTTATGAGTCTGTCTAAGTTCAGGGTCCTCACTTGCAGGCTACACACAGGGTGCCAAATACTGCTCTAGGTGCCAGTTTAGCATGGGAACGCGCACGTCGTCACGTTCAGGTCTTGTTGGGACCTTGTGCTTGCCCTCACAGGTGGAGGAGAACGCTGAGGGTTGGAGAAGGCTTCAGACATGCCCAGTGGTCTCAGAGCCGGGGTCTGACACGGGAGTCTCCCCCATCTCGCGCAGCAGGATGGTCACTCACCTCTGTCAGCATCACAAGGCCCAGGAAGTAGGAGACCACTGACAAGACCAGAATGAGCAGCTCGCGCCGGTAGCCCCTCCTGAAGACCTTGGGGTACATGTCCATTACTGCGGTCACAAGGCTTTCCACGCACACGAACTGGCGGGCGAGACACAGGGTATGAATCCCAGTGAACACCTTGCCTGGCGCTCTGGCTCTAAGCTGCCTTCCCACGAGCCTGTCGTCCATCCCCTCGCGCCTTCCCACTGATGACAGGCGGACAGGGACGATGTGCAAAGTCAGCCCAGTATCAACCCAGCTTCAGCAGGCCCGTTTAGAAACATGGACAGAGACGTGCAGAGAAGGGGCGTGACGTGCCTAGGGTCACTCAGCATGAGGCAGAGACTCCAGGTGGTCTGGAGACTGGCTACTGCTGCTTGCTTGTGCTGTCACCTGATGTGCGGTGCCTCTGCTCAGGGAGTTTATGAGTTAACTGAGACCTAGTCTCTGCTCTTGAGGCAAGTGGCATCTATCCTGGCATCTTCGTGCTCTGCTGGGTAACAGGCTCTGGCCAGGGTGTGGGACCTCTAGGACTGTGACAATCCCCTGCCCTCTGCTGGGTGGAGGGCCACAGCCAGCTGCTAACCAGGCGCTTGGTAGCAGGGCCTGGCTGTGAGCCCACGGGCTCTAGAGGCAGGGCTCCCACCTCTGGGCTGCGCTGCCTGCCTGGATGAGGGGAAGGGAGAGGAGTGAAGGATGCTTGTGCCAACATGTTGGAAGAGTCCACTTCCTGATCCTCTGTGACTCACATGTATCTCCTCAGGAAAAGTATTTCCAACTTTGCCAAACAACAAGAAATGAGGCACAGAGGGGAGCAGTGGCTATGCCAAAGGCACACAGCCACTGAGATCCTCAGAAGTGGGGCTCAAGCCCAGCCCTGCTGCCCTGCCTTCACAGCTAGGGCCGGCGCTACTCCACCAGGGTGCCTTAGGAAGGGAGCTGGGGGTCAAGGCAGGCTGCTTATCCGGGAAAGAAACGGGAGGTACTGGAGTAGGCAGGGTGAGAGGTGGGCAGACCTGGACGCATGTCCTAGCAAGACACTTTGTAGCTCTAAAATGGGGACAGTGAAGGAGGGTCCCCAGTCTATGTGATCACCAGAGGGTGGGCTGAGAATGTGGCCCAGGCACAAGGCAGGAATGGCACACAGCCAGTGAGCCCAGAGCAGCAGGGGACAGGCAGAGCCCAGGCTGCAGCCCTGCCTTCTCTGCCAGGCAGGACCTCACACAGCAGCTGCAAAACCCGCTTCCGGAGAGGCTTCTGCCAACAACAATGTAGGGGGAAGGTTATCAGTAGAAACACCCGGTGCTTCGGCAGCCCGGCTTAGCAGCTTCTGGGGAACGGCTCCAGCTCCAGGCAGAGACTGGACATGGCTGATGTGACAGACACGTGGGCCATGGGGCTCGAGCGCTTAGTGACTCCTGCAAGGTCACGGATGGGGGCAGCACCCAGCAGGCCAGCTTGGGCACCATCCTTCCATAGCTGAGCCGGAGGGGACTTGGGGGTCGCTCTCTCTGCTGCACCACTGTGTCAAAACAGGCCTCTTGTCTGTGAGAACTGCACCCCTACTCCAAGCACAGTACAGACTTGTGGGGACACCGAGCTGGGGCTCTGGGTTCTGGCGAGCAGGTGTGCTGAGCAGCGAGCGGGTAGAGGCTGGTTCTGGGCCTGTAGGTTGAATTAGGCCATAAGCTTAGGACTGGGAGTCCAAAGAGAGGGTGGGAGTGGGATGGAGAGGAAAGGCAGAGTGGAGGGAGAGGTGAGGGTGTAGGGATGAGGGTACCAGGAGCACAGCTCAGCTCCTAGGGGTGACTACATGCCTACTCTGGGGACAGTGGGCTACAGAGGGGAGGGAGGCAGATAGACATTGGCAGATGAGGTGCTTGAGGGGTCAAGGCAGTGCCTGGAGTGTCATGGTGATCCTGTCACAGAGCTGAAGGAGGTCCCCATGTCCTGGGTGGCTTGGTAGGGACAGGGACATGTAGGCTATGGGATGTCCTTAGCCACAGCCTATCTTCTTTCTGGGACTTGTTTCTGCTTTGCCAAGGGCTGCCCCTGGGCAGGAATGGTTTAGCTTAGCAGAAAAGGACCACTTGACAGAACCGCTCACGACGTTTTTCTAAAACTTGAATTGCCAGTGCCTTGGGCAGACAACCGGGGAAAGGCATGGAAGGGCCCAAGCCACTGGGCCCATGGCTGGAAGCTGCAGGGGAGGCAGGGTAGGGATGCTGGATGGGCCCTGATGGCAGCACCCGGCCCCTCCCTCCGCAGGCCCCTTACCTGGCTGTCTAGGCCCAGGAAGATGAGCATCATGAAGAACAAGGCAGCCCACAGTGGGGACAAGGGCATCATGGTGACCGCCTTGGGGTAGGCAATGAAGGCCAGGCCTGGGCCTGGAGGAAGAGAGAGACAGGGGAAGCTCACTCCGTCAGTGTTCCGACCCAGCAGGTACTGAGGGTCCTGTGCCAGCTGCTGTGCCTCGGTCTTACTCACTCTCCCCGTCACCCCGGGCAGCTGGTGCCATGATGATGCTCGATTTGCCCAAGAGCATGCCAAGGCTGAGGGGCAAACAGCGGCCTAGAAGGATTCAGCAGGTCCACAGACCTTCCTCCAGACAGACGTACCTCTTCTGCTCTCACAGTGTATGAGGGGAGGTCTGGCTAAAATACAGATCCCAAGACCACCCCTGAGATCGTCACTTGGGTCACCTAAGGTGAGGTAAGGGCCCAGTCTGGTGGAGGCAGCCTCAGGCCAAGTGTAAGGGAACCCATATCTGGAATTGGGAACCAGATCAGAATCCTATGGAGACGAAAATTATGCTCTCCAGTGTCAAGCTCTCACTAGTCTTTGACTAAAAGAGGGGCTCCCTAAATTAATCATGCTTATCCCATCTAAACTGTGCTGACTTCACTCTCTATTGGAGAATCTGTTCTTCTTTTTCAGAAGGTAGTGAGTCCTGAGGAGATAAACGACTTCTCACACTTCAGCCAAGCCACAGCTGAGTGCACAGAGGAATAGGGAGACGAGCAAGAGGGCTGTGGCCATGCTGAGTCTGACAATCAGCACCAGGGTGAAGGAGACAGACCCTGAGGACACTCAACACCAACCAAAGCAGAGGTTCAGAGGCTCCTAAGAGCTCGTCACTGAAGTACACTTAACACTCACCCACCACCACTCAGGGAATTTTGTGGAAGAGGCAGAAAGACTGTAAGAGCCACAGGTTGGGACATCATGCCCAGAGGCATTCCCCCCCTCCCAATAACTGACTGCTGCTCCCACGATGCATAAACCACAACCCCATGGGGAATACCTGCAACCCCACCAAGGAGCATCCCCAATGGAATGTGGACAGGGACGAGGGAAAAGAGGGTACCAACACAGGATGTATCCATACGAAATATCTTGTTAATAATAATGATGATGATGATAAAGAACATAAAAGAAGAAAAAAAGAGCAACCTTGGGAATTCATGCTGAACAGAATGCACAGTGGCTCTGATGTTTTAATTTACTTTACGGATAGCCTTGTAAAGTACAACTTACCCATGTAAATGTACCCTGTGCAACCACTGATGTGATGTTTTTATTTTATTTTTATTTTTTTGAGGCAAGCCCAACAGATTGACTTCTTTTAAAAAATATGAGCAAGCGAGCGAAAGAGAGAGAATTGGCAAGCTAGGGCCTCCAGCCACTGTAATCAAACTCCAGATGCATACACGTCCTTGTGCGCATCTGGCATATGTGGGATCTGGAGAGTCGAACATGAGTCCTTAGGCTTTGCAGGCAAGCGCCTTAACCGCTAAGCCATCTGGAGAGCCCTGATGTGATTTTTTTTTATTGACAATGTTTATACAGGTACATACTGTACTTTGACCATAATCCCCTCCCGTCACCTTCTCTTGTCTTCCACTAAACCCCCTTCTTTTGTCCAACTAGTCCCTCTTCTACTTTGATGGCTTTTATCCCTTCTCTCCATCATCCCTGGAAGAATGTGGACGAGCACAAGACTGGGAAGGTCTGGTGTAGGTAATAACAAGAGCGATAAGATCACGAACACAAAGCTACCTCGTGGATGGAAGACGGCGTTCCACAGCACACCGTTCGTACCCTCTGGCTCTCACGTCATTTCTACCCCCTCTTCCACAGCGTCCCCTCAGCCTTGATAGAGTTGTCTCACTTAACACCGAGAACCCTACCGTCCCTTATTCTCAGCGCTTTCATGCATTTTGAGTTTCCCCACAAGTCACTGCCACCTGCAGACAGACACTTCTCTCACCGCAGCCAAGAGCAGCACTGATCTATGGCCAGAGATGTAAATATTTGGAGGACAGCTTGATGGGCGAGAACCCATGTGACTCCTTGAACCTTAAGGTAGTTCGTGCTGCCTAGGATGGAGCTGACGGGCATGCAGCAGTCACATTTCACTTTCTAAGACGAGCCAGGCTGGTTTCAAAAGTAGTCACACCATCTTGCCAGAAATGCTTGAGGTTCCTTGGGGCTCCATCTTCTTGCCAACATTGGCTACTGTCAGCTTGCAGGTTTAGTGACTCAGTAAATGTGTGATGTGATGTCACTTCGGGTTTTAATGTGTGCTCTCTGATGATTATCGCTGTTGAAGTGTCTTCTGGTGCTATTGTGCAAGTCTCCTTTTTGAGAGCCTGTTGGTCCTTCATCCATCTCTTATTGGATATCTCCCTTTTATTGGGTTGGGAGAGTTCTTTATGTGGGGGAGTAGAGGCATCGTCAGTATTTTCTCCCAGGTAATAGCTGGCCCTTTCCTTTTTTTTTTTAAGACAAGCCCAACAGACTGCTTTTTTTTTTTTTTTTTGGTGAGAGTGAGAAAGTGAAAGAGATAGATAGATAGATAGATAGATAGATAGATAGATAAATGAATGCCAGGGCCTCCAGCCACTGCAATAGAACTCCAGATGTGCGTGCCCCTTGCGCGCATGTGCAACCTTGCATGCTTGCATCATTGTGCTTGGCACCTGGAGAGTCGAGTCCGTAGGCTTCGCAAGCAAGTGCCGCAACTGCTAAACCATCTCTCCAGCCCCCTTTCCTTTTTTTTTTTTTTTTAAATATTTGGAACTGGAGATATGGCTTAGCAGTTAAGGCATTTGCCTGTGAAGCCTAAGGACCCAGGTTCAATTTCCCGGGACCCACATAAGCCAGATGCGCAAGGTGGTGCATGCATAGGGAATTTGTTTGCAGTGGCTACAGGCCCTGGCATGCCTGTTCTCTCTCTCTCTCTCTCTCTCTTTCTCTTCCTCCCCCTCTCAAATAAACAAATAAAGTATAAGAAACTTTTTAAAGTATTTTATTTTGGGGTGCTGATGTGAACGTCCCTGTGTGCGTTTGTGTGGAGACAGTGGGTGCTCTCCTCTGTCAGTTTTCTGCCTATTTCCCCAAGACAGGGTCTCTCACTGAGTCTAGAGCTTCCCACTTTTCAATTAGTCTGGCAAACCAGGAAGCCCCAGTAATTCTCCTGTCTCCACCCACTCTGTGATGGGGTTACAGGGATACATACACACACATTTGTGTGCATGCACATGGGTTTGCATTTACTGACTACCCATAGGTGATCTCAATAAATTCAGGTATGACTCTCTTTGTATAGGTTCTTTAGGGTTTCCCACACCATCAGTCATGCTATTGATGAATAAAGACAGTCTTTACTTTTCCTCTCCAATCCGAGCTCTTCGCATTTCCCTGCCTTGCTGCATTTCCTGTGAACTCTAATGCCACATGACATGGAACCAAAGCCCCCAGAGCTCCTTGCTGTTTCTGATCTCAGAGGAAAGCACCATTAGTTAGAGTGTAGCTCTCAGAGTGCGCTGGTCTTCCTCCTTGGTTCTGGTTCTTTTCCAGTGTCCACCAGGACCCTATAGCACCCTCGGTGGTCTCGGTCTCTGATCTGTCACAACTCCTCAGTCTTTGGCTCTCACAAACTTCACATTTTTCTTGCACAAGTCACTACTTTGCAGAAAATCTCTTGATATGGCTTAGTCTGATGCTTTTTCGTGATTCCACTGAGTTCATGAGTTTTGGGGGCATTAAAAAAAAATCATGGAAGAGTCGTGTGTCCTTCTCAAGAGACACATCAGCGGGTCCCAGGCAATATATGGCATTTGTTGCTGGTGCTGACCTGGATCCTGGCTGTTGTCTTTACAGCTGTCACGCAGCTCGGGGGAGGAGCACTTTGAGACTGGGACCAGCAGCGTCCACGGCTGTTCTGTACTGTTTGCTGGGTGATGGCTTTCCCAGTCATTCATTAGCAGGCCGTCCTTGCACTTCTATTTATTCAATAACATATTTATAGCAGTGTGGACTCCTGGGTACTTAGTTTATTCTCGGGCTCATAATCCAATAACCGTCGTCATTTACTTTTCTGCTCGACTTGTCCCGTCGTTGGCTCCAGGGAGCATCTTTGGCTTGGTTCTGTGTCCTGTCGGCAGGCCTCCAGCCGTCTGAGCACACCCTTAGCTTCTGGCACTGCTTTCTTCATTCATCCCTTCTCTATTTCTTTTTCGTAATTTTTTTTATTTGACAGAAAGAGGCAGACAGAGAGAGTGAGTATGGGCACACCAGGGACCCCTGCTACTGCAAATGAACTCCAGACACAAGCACCACTTTGTGCATTTGGCTTTATGTAGGTACTGGAGACTTGAACTTGGACCATCAGGCTTTGCGAGCAAGCACCTTTAAATGCTGAGCTATCTCTCCAGCCCCCTTTCTATATTTCTTTTGTATAAATAGCTGCATATATTTTCTTATTTCCCCTTCTTTCCCACAAAGGGCTAGAATACCACTCATGCCTGCATTTGAAAATTTTGCACACATACCCTTTCTTTTTGAGTCAGAAACATGTAGCCCAGGTCTGGCCTCAAACTCACCATCCTTCTGCCTCCACTGGGATTACAGGGGGGCACCATCATGTACAACATATGAGTTTTTAAAAATACCCCTCATTTTTTATTTTCCAGATTTTTCTTTTAACTTGGCATTACTTTTTTTTTTTTTTTTTTTTTTTTTTTGAGGTAGGGTCCCACTCTAGCTCAAGCTGACCTGAAATTCACTCTGTAGTCTCAGGCTGGCCTTGAACTCACGGTGATCCTCCTACTTCTGCCCCTCACATGCTGGGATTAAAGGTGTGTACCACCATGCCCAGCTATTGAAATTACATTTTATAAAGGCCTTTTTTTTTTTTCAGAATCGATGATGATATTACTTTTTTTTTTGTTAAACCTATCAATGGAGTTTATAATATTAACAGATTTCTAGCACTGAACCAGCTTTGCATTTTTCCCTGGAACGAATTCCTCCGTGTGTTCACTACAGTGGGTTTCCTCTACTTGCTCGTCTGTTTCTACGCGTGTCTCTAGTGTCTCCTCCTGGCACCCGGCAGCACCACACCAAGCTTCCTACTCAAATCTGCTCTTCAATGTAGCAGTGTTGAGAGGCGGGCTTTTAGGAGGCAGATTAAGTCTTGAAGAAGGATTAGTTCTCTGGAGAATGGAGTAGATCCCTCTAGGGCAGATTGTTACAGGGGATCAACTTTGTCCCCACCCTCTCTTCTACTTGTGTCCTTGCCAACTCTCCACAGGCTCCTGCCATGGAATGCCACCCACCATGTCATTGAGACCCTTCTCAGATGCAAGTCATCTGATCTTGAACTTCCTTGTCCCCATAACCATAAGCAAAATAAACCCTGTTACTTTGTAAATTACCTAGTGTTAGGTATTCTGTTACAGCAAAAGAAAACAGACAAGGGCAGCCACAGTGCAGACTCAGACGTTTTCCCCGCCCCTCTGCATCAGTTCCTGTATCCCTGTGACCAAGTGTTGCAGTCAGGTTCTCATTGCTGGCAGAAATCACCTGACCAAGAGCAGCTTTTAGGAAAAAAAAAAAAAAAAAAGGTTTATTTTGGCTTATAGACTTGAGGGGAAGCTCCATCATGCCAGGAGAAAACGATGGCATGAGCAGAGGGTGGACATCACCCCCTGGCCAACATGAGGTGGGCAATAGCAACAGGGGAGTGTGCAAGGGGGAACTGGCTATAACACCCATAAGCCCGCCCCCCGACAATACACTGCCTCCAGGAGGCGTTAATTCCCAAATCTCCACCAGCTGAGGGAGATTAGCATTCTGAACGCCTCAGTTTATGGGGCACACCTGAATCAAACCACCACACCAAGTAATACTTGATGTAAACAATTTAAGGGGAGAGACTATTTATTTTGGCTCATGGTCTCTGGGCAGTCAAGCCCATGGTTTCTTGATCTCACATTTCTAGGCCTGAGCTTTACGGAAGAGTAGCTTCTTTATGTAATGTAGAGAAAACGGGCACACAGTAAGAGGCCAGGGGAAGACACAGCCACCAGCAACTGCTCCTAGTGACCCACTTCCTCCAATTGGGCCTCACCTCCCATTTTTTGGCTACCCCCCTCATAATGACATCACGTGAATCCATCGAGGGATTAATCCACTGATTAGTCAGAGCTCTCAGTGGCCAAACCTCCTGTAGCGATGACCTCACGGACACAACCAGAGGTGTACTTCACTAATCCTAGGCATTCCTTCATCCAGTGATGACAGGCAAGATTAATATCCCGCCTTCTATAGAGTTCCCACCACTTCTGAATCCCTTTCTTGAAGGCCACACTGTAGGCTTGTCCTGCGCCTTCCCTGCGTGTTGTGTGTGCAGATGAGCACGCCGTGCACATGCCTGTGCAGGCCGGAAGTAGAGTTTGGACGCCTTCCCTTGTCACTCCCCTGCCTTGATTCCCCGGGGGTGGGGGGGGGGCTGGGTCTCTCAGTGAACCTGGAGCTTGCCACTTTTTGATGATGCTGGGTGACCAGCGAGCCCCAGTGATCCTCCTGCCTCCGCACTCTCAACCAGGGCTCAGCCACGCCCAGCTTTTTCCCATGGGTGCTCGGGATCAAACTCAGGTCCTCACACTTGTGCAGCAGGAGAACCTACCCACTGAGCCACGTGCCCCATGCCCAGCCTCGGCTGACTGCTCTCCACCGCCCTCGGAAGCCTCTGCCAGCCCCTCTCACACCAGCTGTGCTCACCATGAAAGCCTTGGCAGCCGTGTGTCATGGGAGGCAGTGCGCAAAGCTGCCCTGGATTGGGTGATTTTCATTTGTGATCGTTATTTACAATTTCAATATTTTCTGTCTGCAAGTTATGAAGGGGAGGCAGTTTGTACAGACTACACGTTTACTTTCTTTCTCTCTCTCTCTCTCTTTTTTTTTCCTTTCTTTTGTTTGGGGAGAAAATTTGGGTGAGATAAGACGGACCTGCCATTATCCTTGATGTTCAGAAGTCTCACCTCTTCTTTCTTTTGGAGTGGGGGGCTGGGGGTGCCGAAGCTGGAGTCCACAGCCTCACCCACGCTGGGCCAGTGCTCTACCACAGAGCTGTGGCTCTGATTTTAAGTCTGTATAGGATTGCTACTATTTCTTTTGTAAACATTTGGTAGATCATCAGGGCCTAGAGTTTCTTGAAGGCTGTTTATTTTTTTTTTATGGCAAGCCCAATAGACTGACCCTTTTTTGAGGAGGGGAGAAGGAAAGAGAAAGGGTGGGAGGGGAAGAGAGAGAGAGAACTGGCATGCCAGGGCCTCCAGCCACTACAATAGAACGCCAGACATGTGCGCCCCCTTGTGCATATTGTGCATGTGTGTGATATTGTGTGCTTGTGTCACTGTGCATCTGGCTCAGGTGGGACCTGGACAGTCAAACAGGGATCCTAAGGCTTCACAGGCAAGAACCTTAACCACTAAGCAATCTCTCCAGCCCAGAAGGTTAAGTTTTTTTGTTTGTTTATTTTTATTTATTTATTTGAGAGTAACAGAGAGAGAGATGGATAGATAGAGAGAGAGAGAGAGAGAGAGAGAGAAAGAGAAAGAGAGAATGGGTGTGCCAGGCCCTTCAGCCACTGCAAAAGAACTCCAGATGCATGCGCCACCTTGTGTATCTGGCTTATGTGGGTCCTGGGGAATCAAGCCTCAAACTGGGGTCCTTAGGCTTCACAGGCAAGTGCTTAACCACTAAGCCATCTCTCCAGCCCCACTTTTTATTTGCAAGCAGAGAGATGAGAGAGAGAGAGAAAGAGAAAGAAAGAGAATGGGCATGCCAGGGCCTCTAAGCCACTGCAAATGAACTCCAGATGCATGTGTCATTTTATGCATCTGGCTTGTGTAGATACTGGGGAACTGAACCCAGGTTGTTAATCACTGAGCAATCTCTGCAGCCATTGAAGGCTAAGTTTTAAATAATAGAATCATTTCTTAAAATATGTAAAGCTATTCAATTTTCCTATTTATTCTTGAGTCAGTTTGAGTACATTACCTTTTTAAAGATATTTATCCATAAATTTTGTTTTGTTAAGTATACTAGTATGAAGTTACTCCTACCGGTCTCTTATTTTTACTCGAATGTCTGTAGGATCTGTGGCTATGTCTCTTTTTGCACTCTTATTAGTTTGCGTTTTCTTAGATTTTCCTTGGATGAGTCTCACTAGGTGTTTATAAATATTGCTCATCTTTTCTAACAGACTTTGGCTTTTAAAATATTCCTTATCGATTGTATGTATTATCTTTACTATTTTTTAAATTTAATGCATGCGTGTGTGTGTGTGTGTGTGTATGTAGCTACACATGGGCATGTGAATATAGTCTAGAGGACAAACTCAGGTATTGGTACTAATGTTGTCTTTTCTTTTTAAAAATATTTTATATATTTATTTATGAATGAGAGAGAGAGAGAGAGAGAGAGAGAGAGAAAGAGCGTGCCAGTGCCTGTAGACACTGCAAACAAACTCCAGACACATGCACCACCTTGCGCTTCTGGCTTATGTGGGTCCTGGGGAATTGAACCCAGGTCCTTAGGATTTGCAGGCAAGCACCTTAACTACTGAGATATTTCTCCAGCCCTTCTTTTTCTTTTTTGGGGAGGTGAGGGAGGAAACAAGGCCTTTCATTAGTCTAATTGAGCTAGACTGGCAGGCCAGCAAGTCCAGAGCACCACCAGGCTCAGCCTTCCCAGACTGGGATTACAGGTCTGGACCATCACACCTGGTCCTTATATGGATACTTGGGATCAAATTCAGGTCCCCATGCTCGAAAGGCAAGCGCTTTACAAGTGGAGCTATCTCCCCAGCCCTCTACCATTTCTTTGTTTCTACTTATCTCTGGCTTCATTGACACTTCCTTTTCAGCTTTGGATAGAAACCTAAGATTTAAAAATTTTTTAAGTCCTTCTTTCTCATGCAGGCACTTGAAGCTCTAACTGCACCCCACGATTTTTGACATATTGTGCTTTCACTACAATGAAACTTGGGATATTTTCTGCTTTGAATCATGGGTTGTATAGAAGTGGGGGCTGGAGAGATGGCTCAGTGGTTAAAGACACTTGCTTGCAAAGCCTGAAGGCCCAAGTTCAATTCCCCAGTAGGGCCAGATGCACAACATAGCACATGTGTTTATAGTTTGTTTTCAGAGGCAGGAGGCCTTGGTGTGACCATTCTCTCTCTCTAATAACTATGTGTGTGTGTGTGTACTGCTTGTCCTAAATGCATTTAGGGACTTTCTAGGTATCTTTTGTCATAATGGAACCCAGTGGTGGTGAGGGAACAAACTCTGTGTAATACCAATATTTCAAAAATATATTCAGACTTGTTTTGTGGTCCAGTATATGGTCTATCCTGGTGCATATCCCATGTCCACTTGATAAAACCTGTACTCTGTGGCTGTTGGCTACAGAGTTTTATACATGTTAATGAAGTCCATGTAGTTGACAGCTGTCAGATCTTTGTCTTCACTGGTATTCTGTAGAGTGGTTCTATCATTAGGCAAACAGGCAGTAACAGTTCCTACTATGAGTGTGGATCTGCCTATTTTCTCCTTTGGTTCTGTCCTTTTAGCTTTATGTGTTTTAAATGTGTTATCTGGTACATACAGATTTAGTGTTGTCAGACCTTCCCACCAAATTGTCCCCTTTATCATTATAAAATGTCTGCCTTTATCTCTAGCAATGCTCTTCGGCTTGGGGTCTACTTTGTCTAACAGTATATGGTTGTGCCAATTTTCCATACTACTATTTGCATGGTATATCTCCTCCTATTTTTAACTACATTAACATTAAATCTGTCTCTTTTAGGCATATTGCAGTTGGATCTTATTTTTTTATTTATTTGTTTGCAAGCAGAAAGAGATATAGGGGGAGGGAAAGAGAGAGAGAATGTGGGTACGCTAAGGCCTTCAGCCACTGCAAACTCCAGATGCATGCACCACTTTCTGCATCTGGCTTTACGTGGGTACTGGGCAATCAAATCCAGGTTGTTAGGCTTTGCAGGCAAGTGCCTTAACCACTGAGAAATCTCTCCAGCCCCAAGATGTTGTTATTTTTTTAAATTCTAGTCTGATAATCTCTAACTGTAATTGACATATTTGGCTCATTTATATTTCATGTAATCAATGACTTGGTTGGGTTTACTATTTTGCATTTTTCTTTTGGGTATTCTGTTTGTATATATGTGTATTGATTTATTTTGGGCTAACCAGTATTTTGGTATTCAGTTTCATTTCATCTGTTGCATTTTTAGCTCTACCTGGTTTATTATGTTCTAAACAGTTGGGCCAACAATATAGATGTGTGCCATCTACTTCCAGTTTCCAACATACTGCTTTGCAATTCTACCACTTAGCTGACCCTTCCCACTTCTGCCTTGAGTCAGACTCTAGGACCTTACCATATCAATAATTATATAAAATGTGAATGGACCAGATACTTTATCTAGAATGCAGAGATGATCAGACTAGAGACAAAAGTTAAGATTCAACTAGAAGTTGGGTAAAATCTCCATTCCCATAGAGAGCACCGAATGTCACAGAGACAGACGTTTTCAAGTCAGCAAAATCTTGGGTATTTCGTTTTGAGCCAGGCAAATATCTGACCCTTGCACAAAGTGCCTTCTGTCCCTCGCCCCAGTCTCTACTGTGTGCTAATTAAGTGCAATATCTTCCCCTAAACTATTCCTCAGAAAGTGAGGTTGGGTACTTCTGAGGATGGTGAGGTGCCTCAGGTCACCCCAAGTGGTAGATATTTCTAAAGAGGAGCTCAGCCCTTATCTGGGAATAGACCAGCGTTTCCTGTGTGGCACCAGGAGCAACACAGGCAGGAGGGGGCACCCAGGCTGGGCCGTGTATGGGCTATGCAACGTTGGGCAACTCCCTTTGCCTCTCTGGGCCACAGGTCCTCGTGTGTGTGGGCGCCATGAGGTCCAGAGCCAGCTGCGTGCCTGGTCCCTGCTAGGGCTGAACAGGATGCCCTTAGCGAGGCTGTGCTTAGTGCCATGAACATTTCAATGGCCTGAGTGTGGCTAACACCCCAGGGTTCTGGCAAGTAGCATGGTTGTTCTCCTGCTCAGTGGATAGCCACACTGCCACCAACACTCCTGTGGGACCACTTTACTGAGGCCGAAGTGTCTCTTTGGCCAGCTGACAGTGGAAGGACCCAGCCTATGCCACAGCAGGGATCACATGGCTGGGTCCTTCCCGTCATACCCACAGTGACAAACACACATGGGAAACTCTTGTGGGCAGAACCCAATGTGCTAGAGGGCTTTTTCTTTTATTGGCCATTCTGCGGGTTCCTATAAGGAGTATGCTTTCAGTTTGAAATAAGGAGGGAAAAAAAAAATCCAACAAAAGTTATTTCTGGTTGGCTCTGACCTTCAGCTGTGACTCCTCTGTGAGACCCTCCTATCAAAGAGAAGCAAGGATAGAAAGGGACCGAAGGACCGAATCTCCTGTCAGGAAACGACACAGCATGAGGTGGGGATAAGAATGACCTCACCTCTCTGAGCCCCAGCTTGCTCTGCTGCTCTTGAGGGCTGAGCTAACTACGGGTTGAGATGACATGCGAGGCAGTTCCCACCCCTGCTGTGGCTGCGACCTGACTCCCACAGGGAATGCCTCTACCTTCAAGACTCAAGATCCACAGCGGGGTGGGCCTGAGGAGGGAAGAGCAGAGCTCTGCATCCAGCTTCCTTCTGTGAAGTCACGCTCACCAGCCTGTCCAGCCAAATGGCCAGAAGGCTGCTGCCCTGGATCATGACACCAGAGAAGAACAGCCACGTTAGGATCAAGTCCACCATGGGGGCAGTTTGTGTCCCCATGAATGGGCCATGGAAGGCGCCGAGCAGCTGGAGACCACGGAGGCCAGCAGCCCCGTGCCGCTCCTCACAGAGGCTTCACTGACATTGTTGGTCAATAGCCCATGTGCTCATCTCAGCTGAGAGTCCAGCCCTGTTGTCATGCAAACGGCAAAGGTTTTGTCCTTTTGCACTTACAGCGCACTTTTCCAGAGCCCAGGCCTGGCGAAATTCAAGGGAAGAGTTCGCCCTACTACTGTGTGCATCACCCTGCCCATGGTGGGTCTCACGCAAACCCATCTGTCATGCTTCGGGCTGCCACACCTACGGGGATTCTCTATGGAGAGCAAGGGAGCTGAGGGACAGAGGGCCACTTCCTGAGACCTGAACCCATGTTAGCGAGGTCACGGCGGCTGCGTGGCCGTCACCCCCGGACTCTCCTTCCTGCCTCCCCGGGGTCTTCCACGGTCCGCCTCTGGCACACTTACCTGACTCTGCCACCTCAGCAATGGGCACTCCCTGCTCATAGGCCATGAAGCCCAGGACTGAGAAGATGGCGAACCCGGCCACGAAGCTGGTACCGCTGTTCAGACAACAGAGCATGAGGCAGTCTCTGCGGGGAAGCAGCGAGAGGGGAGGCGTCAGAGCGGTGCGGCCAGCCGGCGGGGCCCGAGCTCGCGGCCGCCCCGGGCAGGCCGGGCGGGGAAGTGCACGTGTGGCCCACCGGCTGTCGGTAGGTCTCGGTGATGAAGCGCTTCTGCTTCAGAGAGGGGTGGCTGGCCGGCCAACAGTCGCCATCTTTCTCAGTGCTGTTGGAAGCCAGGCCAGGTCACCCCGGTGAGGCAGGGATTGGGGTGTGACAGAAGGAAAGAGGTGAGCTGCAGCTCAGGAGCAAAAAACACTTGGAGACAAACCAGCCAAATTGCTCTGATGCTCGGGAGGAGAGAAAGACAAAAGACAGCGTTGCTGGGACACGGAGCTCAGAGGGTGGAGAAGCCTCCGTGTGAAAAGTCGCTGCTTCTTGGCCAGGTGAGGGACGTGAAGCTGACCTCCCCCCCCCCGTTCCTGCAGCTTCTTCCGGGGCGTGAGGGGCAGAGGATTTGTGGTGACACCCTCTGGTCACTAAGCAACACCTGCTCTGCTCTGCTGCCGTGAGGTTAACTTAGGCAGACAGTGACTGACCAGTCATGCTCTCGAGAGGGTCTCACCACTAGGGGGCGCCAGCACAGACACAGCCTGGGAGAAACTAGAGCAGAAGCCAGGGAGCGCTGTCAAGATGAAGGTGGCGGTTTGGGGTCCTGGCCCCTCTTACCATGGGTGTGTTCCTCATGTGATAACGTCAGGGAATGTGTCTCTGCAGAGCTCAGCCGCAGGACAAGCACATGCCAGTGAGCCACTCTGTCAGTGGTGGGGGGGTTAGGCCCAGGAGACCCTGACCAGCAACAATCCCAGAATACCATGGAAGGGGCACACTGCCCTTTTGCTCAGGCACCCAGGAAGTAAAGTCCTCTCCCTGCTAGATGGCGCCCCCTGCTGATAACACAGAGAACGACCTCTTTCTTTCTGCATTGTAAGGCTCCCTGCTGATAGCCCACCTAGAGCTCCTCCCAAAGAATGTTCCAATTCTTCCCGCTGCCCCTGTTCTCTAATGCACTCCAGCTCACGCAGCCCCATTTCAACTGTCACAGGTAGAACTGCACACCAGCTTGGAAACAGAGCGAGACTCTAACCTCCTCTCCTGGCACCATGCTTTTTGTAATGTAACTGGAGGTTACTCTGACGTTACTGGTGACTGACACCCTGCTGCCTGCAGGGAGCCTGGGGATAAGGGTTAGGGTTAGGGTTAGTGAAGACAGCACTCGATGGGGAGTCAGGAGCCTCGGGCCACAATTCTCCCTTGCAGTATCTTTTCTCTAGGCTTGATCTCACTGTTGTAAAAAGATGCTCGGATAAAGGTCTCTTGGGCTTTGTGCTAAATTAAATCTTCTCATCAAGTCATCACTTCTCCTTGCCTCCTTCCTTGGAGTGGAGTATAGCTCCCCAACTCACTGACTTTGGCTCGGCCATGAGACATGTTTTGGACAATAACACAGCGGTGTGACACAGACAGAGGCTTGAGCTGTGTCTTCATGACTGCACTTGTCCTTTACCATGTCTGTGATCTTCCACGGGAAGAATTTCCCAGGAGAGTGGCTGTCCCTTCAGCCTGGACCCTAGGATATACACACACGCAAGGAGCGTTCTTGAGCCTGGCCTGGAGCCAAACCCACCCACAAAGGACACTTTCCCCAGCTGATCCCAGCATGGGAAGGATGAAAGCAAACCTTTGTACTCAGCCCCACAGTTTGGGGCTGTTTGTTACACAGCATTGCTGTGGCATCAGGTGCCTTAAAAGACCTTTTCTGGCATAGTGCTGCTAGACTTGAAGATGTTGTCACCTGCTCTGAAGCTCAGCCCAGAACAGGGCTAAGTTGTCCCTAATTAGGGTGAGGGGTGAGGTACAAACCTGCCCCTTTACCTGTTTCCTCAAGTCTGAAGCTGGATGGCCCCGACTTGTCCAGCAGTGGACATGAGGCGATCCAGGGAGGGAAGCACTTTCCTCACACCTGCTGCCCTCTGAATTCTCCAGTGTTACCTTTAAGGAGCCGCTGTATGCTGGCCTTGTGCTCGGTGCCCTGAATCCTAAGGCTCAGGCTGGTTTGGTCAGCTGTTAGTGAACTGGGGGTGGGAATCCAGTGCTCTCAGGCGTACTTTCTGGGTCCTCGGCGAGAATGGCACTTCCTAAGAACTGAGGCTTCCCAAGCCTGAATTGTGCGGTTACCTCTGGGTGTGTGGGGAGGGGGAGGACAAAGGTCCCAGATTACCAAAGCTCATTTCTGCACAGACCTCCTAGGTTACATTCTCATGCCAGAGAAGCTCTCTAGGGAACTCAGGACCCTTCCAGCCCTGTAGCCTGGGTTCCAGTCCCCAGAGCACCCTCACCTGCAAGCACTCCCAGCCTAGGGATGGGGGGTGGGGTGGGTGTGTGAAGGAGGCTTTGAAGGGGAGCTTGGCTGTTCCCATTCCTCACTCCTTCCTTCCCAGCTTGCGCCAGTGTTATGTAACAAGCGCTTTGAAGTCCCCAGGAACTGACCTGGGCTTGTGAGACATCCCTAGACAGCTGCACTGTCAGGAGAGTGGGGATCAACTCCTCCATGTGAGCAGGGGAAAGACCTGTTTGCAGAACAATTTGGATGACATGAGCCACTGATTTTGCAGTGTCACTGGAGGCAGCAGCTTTCTGCTTCCAGTGAGTGACGGGGAGGGACAGGAGAAAAACTGCCTGCCTAGTGGGGAAGTGGCAGTGTGCCACACGGGCGGCTGACACTGTGTGCTTGGTGGGGAAGGAGCAACTGCCCACGACACAGGCTGGCAACAGAGTAGGTGTGGCCAATCCTCATCCCAAGAGCTGGAAAGACCTGGCCATCCTGGTGGCAAGGAACAGGCGCAGCGGCCAGGCAGACCCGGGAGAAAGCCACGACTTTGTCATGAGCAACGCAACATGAGCACGAGCTGAAACTCCCCGGGCTGCCGTGTCCGTGTCTGGATACGTGACACATGGCTGGCTGACGTCCCGGTCCACAAGCAGCTGCACAAGGCCGGAGGATGCAGTGGAGGTGACACCCCACTGTGTCCACAAGCAGCCACAGCTCAGCTAGACAGTGACAGGGGACATCTGTATAGCCTGGGGCAGATGGCTCCAGGCCAAGTGCCACCTCCTGACCAGGTGACCCCTGGCTATGGGCAGCATGTTCCCGTGATATTCCCAGGGGCCACGCTCAGCCAGGCTAGAAGCCAGTGGTGACACTGTTCCTGGCCAGCGCCTTTCCCTTCTTCTGGCCCAGAGCTCATATGTTAGACTGTGGCGTTACCTCTAGGTCTCTCTGAGGTGGCTTGGGAAATAAGAAATGTGGTTGAGATGAACTGGTCTATTTCCAGCCTCTCCAACATCCCTCCATCCAGCCACATTCAGCACCTCTTGGCCCAGGAACCCCAGGACAGCAAAACCCAATGCCTAATGACATGCTGGATTCCACCTGTTAGCATATTGAACCTGTTCACTCCAACTCCCTCCGTGCCTTACTTTCCCCAAATTGCAAACTTTGGTAGATTGTGCCATTGCATCTTTCATGATGTAGAGTCCAGGGCCTCACGCTCACAGACACTCAGTATCCATTGCTGACTTGATCAACAGGCTTATAAGTGTTCAGGAAGGATACAGAGAGAACCAGGTGGTGACCGGGTGACCTTGGGAAGACTCTAGACCCTGTCACTTGTAGCCGGGAATCATCTCCACAAGCCTCAACTTCCCTGACTGAGACAGAAGCCTGTCATTTACAAATGCACTTTCAAATGCATGGTCCCACTTGAGCCACACAGCCTCCACATACAGAAAGGCTGTCCGGTCCGAGTTCCCACACCACAGGTGGAGTGTGACATGCCCCTCTTATGGATGCACACCTATACCTAATAGGATTCATTTTTAGATCTCCACCAGTCTTCTGGTTAAGAAAAACAATCTTATTCATGTTTAGATATTATGAGTCTAAGCCACTAGTCATATTAATGTTATTAACTTGCTCTCTGGTTTTATAGGTGATCCTATTGTATTTGGAGATGGAATAATACGTAGAGCATATCTATACCCATTTGACTGGGTGGGGTGGAGACAGCTACTCTGTAGCTCTGACTGGCTTGGAACTCATAGCGAGCCTCCTCCTTCAACACCCCCTCCCACCAAGTGCTGGGATTGTGATTTTTTTAAATCATTAATGCAATATGTACTCAGATTAAACAAAAGACACCTACTTTGTACAGGAGTAAAAGTGGAGAACTCGCCACCCTCCTGATTTCCAAGGCCCAGCATCAAATGTGCTACGTTGAAGAGTTTTTTCTATCTTTTCTCCCAGAAGTTTGAGAAGTTGTATTTTCATGTGGCTCTCCCTGCCACGTGTGTGTGTGTGTGTGTGTGATTTGTACATGACAAAGTTCTGCGTGGCACATGCATGGTCCACGCTGTGTGACTAGAGGCCAGCGGACCACTGGGGCACATGGTTCCTCACCTTCCACCTTGTCTGAGACAGGGCCTCTTGCCTGCTGCTCACACCCCAGGCTAGCCGGCCCCCCAACCACTGATATTCTCCTGGACTTGCTCCCGTCTGGCCATTAAGTGCTCAGCGATTTTGCATGTGCTACTCGCATCTGCCTCCACGTGGGCGCTGGGGATCCAAACCACTTGCCTGGCTCGAGCAGGAAGCACCTTTAGCCGGCCAGCCTCCTCCCCAGGCCACGCTCTTATTTGGAGATTTAGATGTTTGATGTTTTCTACTATCATTGCACATCCTGAAATCAGTATTTTATTTCTACCTTTAGGACAGTTTTCTTTCAAAACAAATTATTATTTTTTAACCAACCCGGTATTTATTATGGTGAATATTATAGGACAAGGTCCTTTCCTGACTGGGGTGTGACCTGAGTTGGCTCTCTTGACATTTTCCCAGTCTTGTCCCCCAAGGGAGGGGCTCCCAGGTGCTCAGTTCTTGGGTGGGGGGGACCTCAGCCTGTCTATCTGCCCATGGGTATTGACCTACTGTGTGCCAGGTGCTCCGTTCTTGGGTGGGGGGGGGGACCTCAGCCTGCTGCCGTTGCGGTTAGGGACCAAGGCTCAGTCTGTGCTTCCCCACCCACTGCTGGGTATCCCTTTCCTTCTGCACCTCAGTGTCATTGTGGCGCTCAGCCTGCAGGCAAGAGAGGCTGGGCAGCTGAGAGCCACACAGCCCCAGTGACCTCCTCCCTACCTTGGTAGCTGCAGGAGGCCTGGATGAGTCCAGGCTGGGCTGGGTGCCAGCCACTGTGGTCATGTTAGAAGACGCAGCAAACAAGGTTCTTGACGTGACCTGGGTTTGCATGCTGGCTTTGCCGCTTACTAAAAGCTGTGCGACCTTGGGTGAGCTACTTAGCCCCTCTGGTATAAACCCATACCACACAAGGTGGCACTGAGGCCTCACTGAGGCTCTGGGGTGGATTTGCTCTGCTGGTGCGCACCCCTCACCCCCGTGACCCTGGGGCCGGGAGAGGTCAGCAGGCAGCCATCTGTGTCCTGGGCGCGACCCAGCAAGCAGATGAGGAGGAGCGAGTGTGTGGTGAGCGAGGCTCGGGGAGCCCGAGCGAGCGCCGCCAGCCTCACCTGTAGCAGTTGTTGTTGTAATTGTTGTAACTTCCCAGGGCTGTCAGGCAGCCCAGGCAGATGGCGTAGGAGAAAAAGATCTGTGTCCCGGCGTCCACCCACACCTGGAGGAGGACACAAAGATATGGACAAGGGTTAGAGTTAGATGTGAGGGGGTTAGGAGGGGCTGTGCTCTGGCACCCACAAAACTCTGTGAAGGGAGTAGTCAATACCCTAACTTTCTCAGGACCCCTTTTGAAGATGATGATGATGATGATTATTATTTTGTTTCTTTTTCTTTTTATTTTTTTTCTGTTTTTAAGAATTTCTATTGTAGGACATCAAAAATAAAAGTCCAGGGCCGAGAAGATGGCTCATTTGGTAAAGCACTTGCTGCTCAAATGTGAGGACCAGAGTGTGGGTCCCCCAGCATCCGGGTAAATGCAGGGTGGGGCAGTGAGCAGCTGGAGTCCCAGCAATTGAGAGGCTGAGAGGGGGTTTCCCAGGGCAAGCTGGCTAGCTGGACTTGCACAGCTGGTAAGCTCTGGGTTCAAGTGAGGGGCCCTGTCTCGTGTAAAGGTGGACAGTGATTGAGGAAGACGCCCACTGTCAGCCTTTGGCTTCCACACGAACACGCACAGGTACGTGCACACACACTCATGCATAAGTAAATGAAAGAATAAGCAAGTAAGTGCCCTTAAGGGACACTATAATTTTCCAAAGTTGTGGATATTGGCCCATTGCATAGCAATGAACTTGGATGTTTAGGATTCAGGCTCCAGCTGTTACCTCTAAAAAAGTCACTTAACTTCTCTGAGCCTTGGCTTCCTCATCTGCAGAGCAGGAAGGGAAGGGCCCCGTCCGGCCTGCTGTGTGATCTGGAGTGTGAGTCCCTGTGGTGCGGGTCCTGCGTTTATGATATGTCATGGTTAAGCCCAAATGAATGTCTTTTCTTGGTGACTAACATAGCCACAAGGCAATTGTCACGGCTTCCCTGAGCACAGATGAGGTGATGCAGGGGTGTGGTGGTGGTGGTTGTGGGGGGGGGTTGTAATTAATCAGTTGGCAAAACAGATCCCTAATTTCAGCTTGCCATGGATGCTTGTGGTGACCAACGTCTCAGTTGCCGGGACCTCTCACAAAAACTGCCATGGGCAGTGTGACAAACACCGTGGGCTCATGGTGGCTTTCCAAGCACCCAGACGGGTTCTGAGCTCAGTATCTGGAAGTTTCTAAGGAAAATACACAGCTGTTAACCCCAAGGCAGCAGATGGGACTCAGGGCTGGGCATCCAGTGCCAAGTGGGGACAGGATTTTTATCAGGCACTTTTAGGAACCATGCTTCCCGCTGAGCACGTGCATGCACACACGCACGCACGCACACACGCACACACTGCACTTGAATCTCTATGGCAACCTTCTGCAGGAAGAGCTCTTAGCCCCTTCCCAGCTGAGAAACAAAGGGACAGGGTAAGTAACCTGCCCAAGACTGCGCAGCTGGGGCATGGTGGGTGCACTGCCTCAGGGACGCGCTTGTAGAGACATGGCTTCACCAGCACCAAAATGTCAGATTCACAGTAAGCCTGAGCGTCTTGGGCGGCCTGTCCCCAGCACGGCGCTCTGGTCCGGCCCTGATGGACAGTGAGAGGTTGGCTGCTGTCAGTGGCAGGGGCCTGTTTTCTTTTCTTTTTTTCTTTAGACATCCCTGACTGCTAATGCATTTCTTGGGTGAGAACTCCTCCTTCTTCATTCATGATTCACCCCGACCCTATCTTTCTCTTCCACTCACTGGGCAGCACGTTAGACGTTCGATTTTGTGCCACTGAGCCGTGGTCCCAGAATCCCATTCGGGACAAAGCACCTGGCCTCCCGCTTGGGATTTGTTTACACGCTGCAGGTCACTCTGGCCTGAATCTGCTCAAGTCGGCTGAGTCTCCCCACAGCTAATGGAAACTGAAGGTCCCGGCACTGCCTCTGACCCTAACACTCGTGTGCTGGTCTCCTCCAATTTGGCTGCACTGGGTTTAGATGTCTGAGTTAGTGAGGCGTACAGGCAAGCGTTTCCATGGCCTGAGTGGCAGGTAGGGACACACTGAGACATACGTAGCAGGAAACGGAGAGAGACAGAGAGAAAGAAAACACAAAGTAGAAACATCTGAAAGTGTGGGGCAGGAGATTGCTCGGTGGGTGGAGCATCTGGAGCACAAGCAGTAGGACACGAGTCCAGACCCCTGAAATGGACATAAAGATGCCAGGTGCGGCACTGGACGCCTGTGAGCCAGCACTAGGGAGGTGAAGACAGGAGGATCCCGGGAGCTTGCACGAACACACACAGAGAGAAGTCTTGTCTCAAAAACAAGGCAGAGAATGATTGAGGGGTACACTCTACATTGGCCTCTGGCCTCCACACACACATAAGGACTTGCATTCAAACTGGAACACGTACACACAACACACATATTAAACAACTAATTAAACTTTAAAGATAATGAAGGGCTGGAGAGATGGCTGAGTGACTGAGGCGTTTGTCTGCAAATCCTAACAACTATGGTTTGATTCCCCAGTACCCACATAAAGCCAGATGCACAAAGGAGCAATGTGTCTGGAGTTCATTTGCAGCAGCTAGAGGCCCTGGTGTGCCCATTACCTCTGTCTACGTCTCTCTTTCCCTGCTTGCAAATAATAATAAATAAACTTTCAAAAATTTAAGAAAAATGAAAAGCCAGGTATAGTGGCTCGTGCCTTTTATCCAGTACTCAGGAGGCTGAGGTAGGTGGATTGCCAGGAGTTCAAGATCAACCTGGGCTAGGAGTGAGACCCTGCCTCAACAACAACAGCAGAGCAACAAGAACAAACTTAAAACTCAAGAAATTGGGCTGGAGAGATGGCTTAGTGGTTAAGTGTTTGCCTGTGAAGTCTGAGGACTCTGGTTCGAGGCTTGATTCCCCAGGACCCACGTTAGCCAGATGCACAAGGGGGTGCACGTGTCTGGAGTTTGTTTGCAGTGGCTGGAGGCCCTGGTGCACCCATTCTCTCTCTCTATCTGCCTCTTTCTCTGTCTGATGCTCTCAAATAAATAAATAAAAATAAACAAAATAAAAAAAAAACTCAAGAAATTGCTGTGAGGGAAGTAAGACAGAATGGGTGAAAGGGAAAATGAAACCTGGGCGGGGGGGGGGGGGGTTATTGCTTTAAATTTGGTAAGAACTTCAATTGAAAGATGCTTACTTGTTAACAGGAAGGGTTCAAAAGAAGACAGAATTGTTAAAGGTTGAGGAGAGAGTTAGAGAGATGGCTTAGTGGTTAAGCACTTGCCTGTGAAGCATAAGGACCTCGGTTCAAGGCTCGATTCCCCAATACCCATGTAAGCCAGATGCACAAGGTGGCGCATGCATCTGGAGTTCATTTGCAGTGGCTGGAGGCCCTGGTGTGCCCATTCTCTCTCTCTCTCTCTCAAATAAATAAACAAAAATAAATTTTAAAAAATATTGAGGAGAAAGATGGATAACTTTAACCCCCGTGGCTAGCCTCAGCTTCCTCATTTGCCATCTACCCATGAAGACCCTTTTCTAGCTTGAAAAGTAAGTAGACCATAGGGAAACGTGGGGACTAGGTCAGCTGTTGACTCAGGAGGCAGGAACCAATCCTCTAGTGTAGTAGTTTAAATACATGTCCCCCAGATGATTCAGGAGTTTATTAAATCTTGTGATTTAGATCTGCAGCCCAGTGGCTGGAGGAGGTGTCACTGTGGCTGGATCCTGGGGTCCAGCCCTGAGGTGTGTTTGAGAAATTCCTGTCTACACACATGCAAAGTGCCGGAGCTCGGCCTGGAGTTCCTGCAGGGTGCTTGCCGGAGCTGCTGCTGCTGCTTTGCTCTCTCTCTTCTTACATCTGTAGAAGAGGGGCAACTTCTGCCATTATGAAACCTCCCCTCAGTCTGTAAGCTTCAAATAACTTCCCTTCCTCTGTAACTGTGCCTGGTTTACAAGTTCATCCCAACAACCTAAAACTGAACTGACTACTACTTCTGGGATGCACAATGGCTGGTCACGTGTACTGAGTGGGTCCAACTGGCTAGTGATGGCTCTGAAAGCTGAGGGTCCCTCCTCGGATGGCCTCACTGTCCCCACAGATCCTCACTCTGAGAGCTAGCTTGGCCATCATGCCTGGACCCCGTCATTCAGTAGAGCATCCCCCAACATGGTCCTAAGATCTGAGTCAGCAAAGACCAGAGAGCTTTCAGTCCATGTGCCACAAGGACGTGCCCCCTAACCCAGCGCCCGTTCCCCTGCAGTAACGTTTCCTGAGGCTGGCTCACTGAGGCCGTCACACTGAAGCAGACATTGGCCATTTCCCCACAGGCAGTGCTCATCTTTCCCTTTTGGGTAACAGAATCTCAGTTTCCCTTTGGGCACCTATTCCTTCCCCACTCAGAGGTAGCCTCAAGGGTAATCCTTGGTCCAGGCCCTGGCCAACCAGAGCATTTTACAGTGATCGGCCAGGTACGAGCAGGAGAGGCGATCCGAGTCATGAACTGTGCTGGAGCTGTCGCACACAGAAGACCTTCTTTTCTGGCGGGGTGCTAAGCTTGAAATTACTGACACAAAGGAAGAGGCTTCCAAGAACAAAGACAACCCTCAGGAAAGCAGATTCGAGAACCAAGACAGACAGAGCCCGGTGATGACAGAACTCGAGTCACTGGATCCAGCAAGATTTGCAATCTGCCTACCCTAGAACACTCTATTTCAGAGTGCTATAATTTCCTCTGCTTAAATAATTTGAACTGAGTTGTTGTTGTTTCAAATAGGAAAATTTTTGAATAACATCAGTGTTAAGCTTTTAGAAAAACTCAAGAGGGTCTGTGGCCATACCACCCCGAATGCATCTGATCTAGAAGAAGCAGGCTCTGGCCTAGGAGAAAAACGCAGAGATACAAACCTTAACCCTTAATCATTCCCTAATTGTTAATAGGACCAGTGGTTACTGAGCGCCTTCTGTGTGCAGAGCCCTGTGTCAGACTCTCAAAGAAGTACTACACAATTACATGTAGCATCACGTCTCTGTCCTTAAACATTCACAAGAGCTGGAGACATGGCTTAGCGGTTAAGGCACTTGCCGGAGAAGCCTAAAGACCCACATAAGGTGGCGCATGTATATAGAGTTCATTTGCAGTGGCTGGAGCCCTGGTGCACGTATTCTCTCTACCTGCCTCTTTCTCTCGCTTTCTAATAAATAAATAAATAAATAAATAAATAAATAAATAAATAAAATATTACAAACACAAAATACCCAACTGAAAAAATAAATAAACATTCACAAAACCAGGTGCCTAGTCCACAAATGAGACAGATGGACAGGAGAACTCAGAGAAGGCTTTTCTGGAGAAGACATTGATCCAAGGGGACAGAGGAGGAAGAGGCCATGCCCAGAGGTACATACGGGAGAGCAGTGTAGCCTCAATGACTTCCTGCTCCTCTGCTCCACAGGGGAAAGCTTTCCATTTCTATTCCACTGGTGACCATTAAGTTAGTACCATTATACGAAACCTTAACCATTCCTTTTCTGTACTGTGGCTGGCTCTCCACAGTTAGCCACTGTGTCTCTTCCTTCCATTGTCCCCCCAGCCCCTAATACCTAGAAGCATTTTAGGTGACCCTGACTCCCTAACACTTATGCTCTCCATTTTCTTTGAGGAAGGGTTTCATGTAGGCCTGGCCGGTCTCAAACTCACTATGTAGCTGAGGCTGACATTGACCTACTGATCCCCTTGTCTATATATCCCTTGCTGGGATTACCGGTGTGCACTGCCCATGCCTGGCTCATTTTCTGTCTGTTGGTTTGTTTTGAAACATGGACTACTATAGCTGCATTACCAGAACATACAACCATTACATGTTATAAGCATTTAGACCAGGTAGTGTGAATTCTTCAGGCATTGTTGGTTAAGTTCTCGTCCCAGCCCTTCTGTCAGTATCTTTGATCAATCCAGTTGCCTGTAGTTTATTCTCTGGTAAATTCCCTGGGAAATATTGGTGGGAAGTAATGTGCCCTGGGCTCCTGGGTGTTTAAAAGAGCTGACTTGTGGCATGCATACCCAGAAGGCCATGCGGCCATCTATAACACCCTTGGCTCTCCTTCTCGTCTGGGTATCTAGGATACGCTGTGGATGCAGAGTGCTGGTGTGCTGCAGGCAGATGCCCATATAATTTATTTCCTCTCAGAGAGCATTTATTCTTTTTGTCAGGACGCCCAATAGGTTTTTCTTCTCCTTTGGCAGTCAAGCAGGGTTGTTAGAATACATCCTGATGGTGGCGTGGCTCTGGTTGATTCCCCCAAGCTCAAGGAGTATTCCGAGACCCAAGCGGAGATCTCTTGCTTTCCCACGTGCACTGCAGGGCTATGCGCAACAGACAAGAAGTGAAAGCAAGCGTCTATCAGCTCGTGGAAGGGTGAAGAAACTGTGGCACACCTACACAATGGGATACTACTCAACTGTCGTGAGGAACGAAGTCAGGCTGGGGGTGCAACTCAGTAGTTGAGTTCTTGCCTGATGTGCTCAAGGCTCTGGATTCTGTCCCTAAACAGTGCTCCCCAAAAGGAAAAACGATACAATCCTGTCATTTGTAACAACATGAATGGAACTGGAGGGAACAAGCGAAAAAGCCAGGTAGAGAGAGAGATAAGAGCTGGCTACACGGTTTCACCTGTACGTACAACCTGCAACTTTGAACTGACAGAAGTAGACGGCAGGATGGTGGTTACCACAGCCCAGGGAGGGTGTGAGGGGGGAGGGATGGGGAAGATTGGTCAGTGGGCGCTGAGTCATGGAAAGAACATGCGGTTCTGCTGAGTCATGGAAAGGACAGTGGATCTGCTGAGTCATGGAAAGGACAGCGGTTCTGCTGAGTTACTGCACCGGAGGGCGACTGCAGTTAATGGTAACACACTGAACGTCTCAAAAGGCCAGGAGAGGGCCGGGGATGTAACTGCATGGTAAAGCACTTGCCTAGCATGCATGAGGCCCTGGGGTTGCTCTCCTGTATTACAAAAACAAAAATAAGACAAACAAATTTTTTAAAGCCAGAAAAAAAAATTCAAGTTTTTTTCCTTTTTCTTTTTTGTTTTCTTCAAGGTAGGGTCTCGCTCTAGCCCAGGCTGACCTGGAAGTCACTATGTAGTATCAGGGTGGCCTTGAACACATGGTGATCCTCGGGCCTGTGCCTCCAGAATGCTGGGATTCAAGGTGTGCACCGCCACGCCTGGCCAATTTCAAGTTTTTACCATGAAGAAATGATAAATATTTGAGGAGACGGATATAGCGAACCTGATTTAAATATCACGTAATGCATACATAGATGAAAACCTTGCATGCTATCCTATTAATATGCATCATTTTTACATTTTAACATATCTGAGGTAGAGTCTCGCATAACCGGTCTAGTCTCAAACTCACTATGTAGCTGAGAATGACCTTGAACTTCTGATCCTGTCTTCACTTCCCCAGTGCTAGGGCCACAGGAATGTATCACCACACCCAGTTTATACAGTGCTGGAAATTAAACCCAGGGCTTTTTGTAAGGTAGGCAAGCACTCTACCAATGAGCTACATGCTGAGCCCCAGGTACAAGCAAATGTAAAACTCAGGGCAAAGAAAGCATCCGAGATACTGCCTTAGTATTTCCTTCTCCACAGCGGTCTAATCTAGGGGTGTGGATGTATGCCAGGCCATCTTCATCTATTGTCAATACTTAGCCATCTTTCTTGTATTCTTTTCAAAAATCTCTTTGTCCACTTCTGAGACTTCAGTCTTTATTTTCCTCTGCATCCATCAGTATACCCATGATATTCTCATGGCCTTGTTCACCCTTCTATTCCTTCTATTCAATTTCTTTTATTTTTATTTTATTTATTTGAGAGAGAAAAATAGCCAGGGGGAGAGAAAGAGAGAGAGACAGAGACAGAGAGAGAGGGAAAATGGGTATGCCAGGGTCTCCAGCTACTGTAAATGAACTCCAGACGCGTGTGCCCCCTGTGTATATGACTTAAGTGGGTCCTGGGGAATCGAATCTGGGTCCTTTGGCTTTGCAGGCAAGTGCCTTAACCACTAAGCAACCTCTCCAGCCCTTCTATTTAGTTTCTTTTCCTTCTGTGTGTGTTGCTGCATGTGAGTGCGGTGCCACGGGGTGCGGAGGACAACCTCGGTGCCAATGCTCACCTCCCACCCTGTCTGCAGCAGGGCTGCTTGGAGTTTTCTGCTGAGTTGGCCAGTCTAGCTGACCCGTGAGCTCCCAGGGCATCCTCCCGTGCCCACCTTTTCTCTTGCTGCAGGCATGCTTGGATTACAGACTACTGGGTAAGCTTTACGTGGGTTTTGGGGGTCGGATCTCAGGTTGTCCTGCTTGTGCAGCAAGCGTTTTGACCCACCAGGCCTCTCTTCTGTCTGTTCTGTCTGCCAGCTGTCCTTCCTGTTTTCCCCGTTGGCTCTTTTGAAATCGTTTTTGCCTAACAATTACATCTGGGCGATTTGTCTCAGTGCCCATCAGTGCCTTAATCTCTTCTGGCGAGTTTTGTGATCCTTCTGGGCTTAGCTGTTCCATGGCTCTTTCTAGAAGAGGTATTCTTTACCTGTGGTGAGAGCTTACCCTCACGGTTCTCTTTCTGTAATAGATGTGTGGGATTTGACCACAATCCTCTTCTGTGACTCCTAGGTAGGTGAGAGGGACTTCCCCAGACTCCCAGGAGGGGATGCTATTGTGTTCAGGATTGCATACATTTCTAGCTTTGTAGTTCCCAGGTTGTTGCCTCTTTTGTGATTAGCAAAATCCCTTTTAAACTGTGCCAGTACTGAAGGTGATTGTTGAAATTATTGTTCCTTGTCCCTCTCCCACTCTTGAAAACAAACAAACATATTTTATTTATTTTTTGTTTATTTTTACTTATTTATTTGAGAGCAACAGACAGACAGAAAGAGACAGATAGAGAGAGAATGGGCACGCCAGGGCCTCCAGCCACTGCAAACGAACTCCAGACGCGTGCGCCCCCTTGTGCATCTGGCTAATGTGGGTCCTGGGGAATCGGAGCCTCGAATTGGGGTCCTTAGCCTTCATAGGCAAGCGCTTAATCGCTAAGCCATCTCTCCAGCCCCATATTTTATTTATTTATTTGAGAGGGGATGCATAGAAAGAATGGGCATGCCAGGGTTCCCAGCCACTGCAAATGAACTCCAGATGCACGCACCACCTTGTGCATCTGGCTTTACATGGGTACTAAGGAATCACATCCGGGTCCTTTGGCTTTGTGGGCAAACCTTAACTGCTAAGCCATCTCTGCAGCCCCCACTCCCACTTTAAAAAATTAATTTATTTATTAGAGTCAGAGAGAGAGGAAGAGGGAGAGCGAGAGTGAGAATGGGCGCACCAGGGCTTCCAGCCACTGCAAATGAACTCCAGACGTCTGTGCCCCCTTGTGCATCCGGCTAACGTGAGTCCTGGGGAATTGATCCTGGGTCCTCTGGCTTTGCAGGCAAGCGCCTTAACCGCTAAGCCATCCCTCCAGCCCCACTCCCACTCTTATCCCAAACATCTCTCTGCATCACCACTTGTGTCTCTGCTCAGATTGTCTTCTCCTCAGTGACAGTCCTTTGGCAATACGGCCCCAGTGGGTGCTCACCACTTACTTGGGGCCTATAGCTGACCCAGACCCTCCTGACTTGGGCTGACGTCCTCTGGAAGCAAAGTGAGCTTTGGCTCCAGATGTCCTTCCCTGGGGTGAGGATGAGCAAGTTCTCGGGGGGGGGGGAGGGTTCCTGGTGCTCAGCCTGCACTCTCGTCACCTTTACCTTCACCACGTCCTACAGAACACACTTGGGCAAGCACGGCTTCGGCTGCTGCTGGGCCCCAACTGCTCATATCATGCCATGCCATGGTCCGTGGAGTCACCTCACCTTCTGGAAGGTGCTGCTCACAGTATGCTCCTGGTTTCTGCTCGGGTGT
This sequence comes from Dipus sagitta, assembly GCA_036346955.1. NCBI lineage: Eukaryota > Metazoa > Chordata > Mammalia > Rodentia > Dipodidae > Dipus > Dipus sagitta. The sequence goes on along the minus strand of CM070787.1, from coordinate 18,346,944 downwards.
GGACATTTCAGGAAATTAAAGTGTTTTGTTTTTTCTGTTGCTCTCTTGTCTCCTTGATTCTCAAAATCTTTAGAAGATAGATTTTTAAAAGATTGTTCTTGACTGAAGGAGATAAGGGAAGGTTACGTAGATTTTAGAAATAGGTAGGTGTAATGGGGTCCAACACTTGAGGACAAAGCAACTCTTTCTTTTTAAGAGGATAGGAACTTCCTGGGAGAATGGGCCTGTATTAACTCTGGAAAGGCAAGTTTGAAACATCAAGTGAGATGCTCAGGTGGCAGGTGGGAAGTTTGGGGCTACACCCACATGTCTGGGTAAAGACACAGATTTGGGATGTAACCAGGATTTTAGCAAAAACTTAACATCCTTCTGACTCCAGAGCCATCTCCGAAACCATCTCCACTGGTCTCTTCTGTTTTCCACAGTTGGAAACTCATGTTAATGGCAACCTTTTTGCTGAGACATGTGTGTTGAGAACACATGAATGCTGAGAACATTCCAGGTCACGTTTTTGAGAATGTCCTAGAAGAGCCATGGCATGTGTTCACACGGAGTCTGGTCTGTTCACTTCAACAGGCAGGTACAATGGATGTTCTCACGTACACCTGTGGTTGTGAAAATCCACAGTGCCCTGGCTGTCAGCCTGGTCCCTCATTCTAAAAGGAACTGAAAGACTCGTCATCAGTGCGCTGCTGCAGTTGTCAAGGGAAGAACTGCTGGGCCTTAAGCCCTGAGTGGCGTGGTTTAGTGTGCCTCCAGTCTGTCTCTAGCCCCGAGGACTCAGTGCAGCCTGTGCAGGACTTTTCGTGCCCCTTCAACAGCGGCTTCTCACGAGGCAGAGGGACAGAGAACTGGAGGCTTGCTCAAGAGCCCTGCCAGGGGCTGTTCCTACCACTTCTGCCTTCGTACCACACACTGGAGCCACCATGGTGTCCCAACCTATAGGCCAGAGAGTCTGGGGAGTGTGGTCTTTCCGTGAGCCCGAGAAGAGGGAAACGAATGGTTGGGGATGCTACTGTGTTATCTCTAAGGCATCATCTCTCATCCATGCCATCTAAGAGACCTCCTTTCTCACTTCAGATTTCTCTAAGCAGAGAGAACAAACGAAATCTCGACGGCCATTGGAGGGATTTGCTAACAGGAGAAAGGAGAGGCTAAGGAAATGGAGTGGGACATTTATGAACACTCTATCAGGTTGGTGGTACCTTAGGGAGAAGGAAACTTGACTTCCATGCCTTTGAGGTTCCCAGGCCCAAATATCCTCATTGGAATAGTATTTCCATTAGGTAAATGTTAGCATATCTTCTTTTACCAAAGAGAAAATGGATCCATCTAAGGTGAAACAGCTTGGTGAGGAGGGAGTCAGGTTCTGAGCCCACGGCTTTCTTGCTTTGTGTGTCAGAGAAGGATGCGTCCCTTGGTCTATAGTGAAGGTCCCAGTGTCCTAGCTGGTGCTCTGTGTTTCACAGAACAGAGCCAACCCTACCACGGTGAATGGGGGACCAGGCGACTGAGCCCCTCTGACCCGAATCTCCTAGGAGCTGCAAGGGGAGAGGCTATGAGGAGAAAGCACTTCCTATTTCCCCACACAAGCTGAAGGGAAAACAGTCTTCACAAAACAAACCCCAAGGAAGTTGGGTCAGCCACCGAGGAGGAACCCCTCCCCATGTTCTGCAGGGATGAATGGGGGGCGTTCTGGCAGCACAGTGGGGGCGGTCCACATTCAGAGGTTTGCAGGGCAGATCTGCGTGGGAACAAGCGTGGAGCCCCTGTAAGTAGAGGGGCTATGCCCTCCAGTGCTAGGGCTTTGAGAACAACAGGTTCCAAGGAGTCCTAGCACATCAATCAGGATGCCACCTGGATGCCCTCGGGACCCAGCAAAGGTGCCTTAGGGGACAAGGACAGATCTTCAGAAGGGACACTGTGAGGATGGATGGCCCAGTACCAAGGAGAGCGCTGTACTGTGTGAGACATGGGGGTGGGAGCCGGCTCAGTTTTCCCACATCCCCACTCTGGGCACACAGGAGGAAGGTCTGAATTCTGGAGGGGAAAGCTTCTTGTCTTTGACCTCCTTCTGGGAGAGAGGCAACTTAGCCGGCTGGGGTGCTGAGGGTGCGGGTCATCGTGCCTGCACGGGGAGTGTGTCTTTTTCCCTCAGCCACAAAGGATGGAATCGGGTAACGTGACAGAAACAAACCCAGGGCGCCGGGACCTCGTGACTGGAGAGTAGAGAGTAGGGAAGGGCGTCGCGGTGGCCCCGGCAGCAGAGCCAGCAGTGCTGAGTGAGGTAGGGGTGCCTCGTCAACGTTCACCCTCCACAGGCCAGCCCCGCCCAAATACTCAAGGCGGTCCATGGGCCGGCCACAGTAGGCGCTGCTTCACCCCGCTCCTCCCCACAAGGTGTCCACACTTGGGCAGGAGACCCAGACAAGACGGAGAAATCGGCGGCAGGGAGGAAGGAGGCTGGAGAAGGCGGCGTGCTTGTCAAGGACAGAGCCACTGGGGACAGACACAAGCCCTTCCTCCACGGTGACCCATCCACCTGCATCGCAGCTGAGGACACCAGGGGATGACGGGTAAAGCGCCTGTCCGTCGCTGGTCTACCTGCAGCGTCCACGTCACCAGGGCTGTACTTCTGTCCTTCGTACGAACAAACCAGCTCGCAGCCAGAGAAGAGATTACCCAGCCCACTTAGCTTTAGAGAGACAGACACATCCACTGACATGGAGTCAGTTTGGGTTTAGGAGCAAATGAGTCTGGAAACAGTGGGGGCTAAGTTAACTCACGCCACTTCTGTCAGCTGTCTCATCCCGAGGCATTCGGGGCTTTATAAAAAAGATAAAAGCTTTGGGGTCGGCAGATCCAGGTTGCAGCCCCACTCTTCGGCTTACCTGCCGTGCAACCCTGGGTACCTTTCTTCTCATCTCCGACCTTTAACCTCCTCATCCATGAAAGGTACAATAAATATGAAGTGTATAATGGGGCACCTGGTACCATCCCCTTCATTTGATCTTATGGTGGCTAACACCTTGTCAATATAGTAAGCGATGAAGCGTCTAGGTCGAGTCATTTCCTTTGCAGCATTCCAACCTCCCTCAATACCACAGGAACTGATCAGGGTACATCGCACACCACACGCTGCAGCAGTCACACCTGTCTCCCCTGGCCATGAACGTAGGTCCCAGCAATGGGCAGAAAGAGCCAACATTTCATTGCTCCCGGCTTCCTGCCTGCCCGCTGCCTGGCCAAGACAACACAACTGCCAGTCCCAACAGTGCATGCGACTTCGGCTTTTGGAGCCAGGGAGCCAGCGTAGGGCTTGGTGGCCCTCCTGGGGCCCACAGCCCATAACTTATTCTTTAACATTTTCTTTTGAAACGGACAGACAGACAGACAGACACACACACACACACACACACACACACACACACACATTGTAAATGGGACCTCCGATTGAAGCAAAAACATAACTTATATAGCCCGGCAGAGAGTAGCTGAATTAAGCTCTTTCTTTTTGCCTTTTATATTGGGAAGGATTCTGAAAAGATTAAAAGTAGGTTAGGAGAATAATAAAACAGCTGTGTTTCCAGTGTGCACCTGACAACGGCTTTTGTTGAGTGAATAATGACATGAGAACCACTTCCTTCCCACCTCTTTCTCAGCCTCCTCAGGGGTTGCTAAGCGCCCTCGCTCCTTCTCTGGCTAATGCCACATACAGAAACTGGGGAATACAGTATGGCCATTATGAGGGGCCCAAAGTCCAGGAGAAGGATTCAAATGTTCCTCCCTGGTGGCTTCGATGGGGAAGAGGCCTTTGGAGGATGACTTTGGGCATATTTAAATGCTAATGTGCTGGGCGGGCAGGCAGGGCCAGCAGGATGGTGGTGGGAAGAGGCAGGGGCTCTTGGCGGGGGCAGCCTGCTGGAAACATGTTCTCCTGCTTCTCATGCGGGTGCCAAGCCCTTCTCTGGGCAGCCGTCCCTGGGCCGCCCCGGGTCCTGCCAGTAGTGTCAGCAAACTGAAGGGCTGCGCTGCAGGTGGTCAGGAGCTAGTCGGCTCTGCGCAGGGGAGTGTGGGTGAGGAGGCTGACCTGGAGGGGCCCTGTGTGTACAGCAGGGAGCAAGGGTCACTGTGGCTGGGCCTTTGCCCAGGAAGCTGGGTGGCCGCGTCTCAGGCACAGACAGCAAAGGGAGTGGATGGCCAGTGGCGTGCACTGAATAGATGGCAGTGACCCTTGGTACCTTGCGTGGTAAAATCCTGAGAACCATGCATGCCTGCCCCAGCCCACCACACTAGACACTGAGTCCTATTTTCCAGAGGCCAGGTGGGGGAGGTTCCAAACCATGATCCCTTCTCATCTCAGCCCTCCCTGGGTCTGGCCATATTCATAGAGGTCAAGGTCTCTCCCTAGGGTTTCTCCAGGGGACTCTTGTGGTATTGGGGCAGCACATTCCCTGTGCAAGATTGCATGTTCAAAGTAGGAGCTTCACCCCCACTGGCTCTCACTCACTAAGAGCTTCAAGTGACTCCAACCACTGTGGCCACCAACATAATGCTTCATCTCTGTTTCTAAATGAGCCTGGGTCACAGATCCTACCGGGCCTTGACAGGGGCCTGGGTTAGTGAGAGGAGTAGCACTAGGAAGCCCTCGTCCACAGACAGCTCCAGACCAGAGCACTCTGGGCTAAGCCCCGCATCGGCTCTCAAACCAAGTGCCTCGATGGCTGTTCCACGACAGCCAAGAGGCCCTGGGATAAAAGCTCGCCTCCTCCCCATAAGCATACTCTCAACTCTATCAACCTTGGACTTGGTTCACAGGCAGAGAGTCAAGAAGATGGGAAGCAGGGAGGCACCGTTGCCCCACAGAGCTATGGGGCAGCGTGTCGTCTATCGAAAGGACTCTTGGGAGGAAATGACGCAGAGTACAGCTATTCAAGGGAGGAGCTGCCTACCTTTTGTATCTATTACAGAAAGAAATGAAGACCTCCAAGCATGTAACTCCATTCGCCATGCATTATCCATCTGCCCAGTGGGATGAAGGCTCCGTGAGAGTCCCCTAGCTCTTCACACACTGCCTCATAGGCTTGCAGGAAGTGTGGACACCTCTGGTTGACCTCCACCCCATGGGAAAGGAGCCCTAGAGTCCCAACTACCAGGCTAGGTGGGCAATCTACTGGATGGAGAAGAGCAGAACATCTGGGTTCCGTTCCAGCTTACCCCTACTCCCTAAAGTTCCCTCTTTTCAGTTTTCTAATCCCTGAAGTACTGAACCTGGGCTATGGTAGAGTTGGCTGATATGTGGCATGCTCATCCCATCTCTACTCACGGCCACAGCAGGCAACATTGATCAATCACATGCTCTTCTGCCTTTGACCCAGCTATGGGGAACAATGTGTACCACCACTCACCACTGATAAGCATCAAGCTGAAACCTGGGATAGATAATTGTGTGGCCCTGAAATCTCAGGCAAAGATAATTTGGTGTGTGTGTTGGGGGGGTCAGTTGTCAGTGTCTTTGGGGGGAAAGCCTATATGTCACTGGAACATCTTGGTGTTTAAGATCCTGCCCACCCTCAGGACAAATGTCCAGTGTAAACGTAAGGATCGGGGAACCTTTCTCAAAGGAGAAGGGACACCACGCCACACACGTGCAGATGCACTTCTGCGGTGGGTTACCCCTTGCGCTGCTGGGAAGGCCGGAAGGAAGCAAACAGATCATGGGCCGGGGACAGGGAGAGGGCACATGGCACAAGCAAACGGATGGATCTTCCGGGGATGGAGGGTACATAGCACAAGGAAAGACCCAGAGGCGGGGAGATACCAAGGGATCTTAAGCTGCTTATGTCAAATAGCGCAGTCCCGCGCAGATCCTCGCGCCCTGCGTGTATGCTAACTCACCTCTGGGAGAACGGCAACGTCCAGCCTTATGCCGCCGCCATAGAAACCACGGCTCTACGTTGTTTATGGAAGGACAGCACGGACAAGAGTGTCTGCGTGTCCAGTGCAAACGTGGTTTTGTTTACTGAATATTTTTGGTCCAAGATTGGTTTAATCTGCAGATGCAGAGCCCACAGAAGCACAGGGAAGCTGGCTCTATTGACTACTTTGCTGGTAGCTGAACACCAAGTGTGTAGTGAGCTCCTGGCCTCATTTCTCCTGCAAGTTGAGACTGCATAGGCCCTACCAACACCTCCCCAAACCTGCCAGCAACCCCAGCCTCAGAGCCACCATTTCACTCTCAGCTTCTATGAACGTGACCTTTTCAGGTACCACGCAGAGAAAAGAGACTGTGCAGTACTTGGCTCTCTGTGCCTGATCAGAGTCCTCAATTTTCACCTTCTAGACAACGGCTGTCATCTCCACTGAGAGCAGGGTCCAAGGTCCCCATGAGGACCATGCGTTCCTCCAGATGTTGGAGGCAGCTGCGTGGTATTTATTGTGGGCAAAGCTTAGCTGTCTTCCCAGAAAGAGCATCCCTGTATAAGGGAGAAATGACAATAGAAAAAGACATATGGATGCTCTTCTCCACACTAGCAACTGAACTGGCAAGAGAAGTGGAAAAAACAAAAGAGGCTGAGATGGAGGTGTTGGCTGACAGGTGGCAGGGTGAAAGGAAAAGAGCACAAATCAGATCTGTGCTAAAGGGCCCTCCTGGAACCCCAAAACTTGGAACTAGTAAAAAGAATTGGACAATGCAGAGGGAGAGTGATGTCAACAAGGGCCTTAGTAATAGCCCAGCACAGTAAACTATGATAACTAGGGAATACCCCACCTCTAAACTGCTTGAATTGGGAAAGAATTTTTTAAAATGTTTTATTTATTTATTTGAGGCGGGGAGGGAGAGGCAGAGAGAAAGAGAGAATGGGTGCTCCAGGGCCTCCAGCCACTGCAAATGAACTCCAGATGCGTGCACCCCCTTGTGCATCTGACTCAGATGGGTCCTGGGGAATCGAACCAGGGTCCTTAGGCTTTGCAGGCAAATGCCTTAACTGCTAAGCCATTTCCCCAGCCTTGCATTGGGAAACAGTTTTAAGCAAGAAGTTAAAGAGACTGTCACAGCCCCTGGCTCATGAGGCTATGGGACACAGGGGCAGATGCAATCAGTCCGAGTGCTATGGAAGCAGAGAAACTCAGTAACATACTACTTTTCTCCCCTTGGGACAAAGGCTGCATAATCTGAAACCACACGAGGGGACATCAGCCCCTGATGGATTGACTCATACGCGCCATTAGGGATACGTGGTTGTCACCGTTGAAGTTCCCATGCATGTCAGACGAGGAGACAATAACGAAATCCCAGGCATTTCTGAGAGAACTAGGCAGAAGAGTGGTGATGCTTGATGCCCAATACACAGGGCTGGGTAGAACTATGTTCACAAGAAAGTTCAGAAAGAAGTCAAGGCAGGAGGGACCTTAAGACTAGTACAGGGTTTTAATAGTAGTCCATGATCTTCACTAGGTATGAGTGAATTAGACCAGCATGGAAACTGGACTCATAAAGTGCTAAACCAATCAAGACGGAATGACAAAGTCAGAGGAGTCTGTCTGTGCCATTCATAAGCAAATGTGGCGAGATCTGTGTCAAGCTTGTTTTCCTAGAGAAGAACTTCTGGGACACCTTAAAGTCTGAGCGAAAGGTTACAGAAGACATAAATGATAAAACGGTACAGGTGACTAGAATTAAGCTTGTCCTATGGGTGGAAAGTTATTCCCTCCGAGTATAGGGTGTACCAGTAGGGGTAAAGACTGTTTGCCTAGCATGGTGCCCTTTCAGCAGCCAAGCATGGCTGATGGAGAAGGCAAGGCCCACTTCGCTGACTGGGAGACTGGCAGATCCCAGGGGGTTAGCTCCAGCAGCAGACAAAGCAGCAAACAGCTCCTGCGGCACCCCCCCTCCAGGCCTGAGCTAGGCTGAGCAATACTAGCTGGCCCCACAAAGCCCCTGGAGGGTGGGGAGATCTGCAACCGCCTCATAGAGAGCCCCTAGGACGAGGAAGCTCATAGAGAAAGACTGGATTACTACAGCATCCCTCATTCCATGCCGTGGTACTTGTTGCTCTTCTGATGGAGCAACTAACACATGATGGGATCTTTCAGTGCTGCACTGGACCTTGCTATTTTTTTTTTCAGTATCCCCTTACTTGCTAAATCTCAAGACCAACTGGCACTGACTTGGAATGGATGTCAGTGGGCCTTCAGAGACCCTAACTGCCTTCTGTAAAAAGGTTTCATTAGGGCTGGAGACATGGCTTAGCAGTTAAGGTACTTGCCTGTGAAGCCTAAGGACCCAAGTTCAACTCCCCAAAACCTATGTAAGCCAGATGCACCCGCTGGTGCAGGCATCTGGAGTTTATTTGCAATTGCTAGAGGCCCTGGCACGCCCATTCTCTCTTGCTCTCCCTCCCTCCCTCTCTCTAAAAATAAATAAATAAATAAATAAGTTTTTAAAAAAGTTTTTTAAAAAAGATTTCATTACATAAAGCTAATCCTTGAGTGGTTTACAGATTTGGAAAAGCAGCAGCTAAAGGATCTGAATTGAGGTCTCTGCATGAGTGTAAAGAAGCACACCCAGGTGCCAAGGTTCTTAAGCAAATGCCAGAGCCAGCAGTGGGCTACCACCCTGTGAGTTACTGCTCACAGAGATCCCAGAGACACCTCAATGCAGGCTATTGCCATTGCTGTTTGTTTTCTGCTGGAATTAGATGGTTAAACTCTGTTGCTGAAAACATGGCATGCTTTGGATGCAGGACATGGAAAAATCAAACTGGGACTGAGCTAGAAGTCCTTTTTCTACTGATTGACTTGTAGTGCCAGAAGGTACCTATTCAGAATGCTAGGGATAACTGCTGCTGACAGGACTGCTCAGATATGGTCTGGCTCCATACTATGTCCCCAAAATTCCAGGCATGATGTGCTCACTGGTGCAATAGCAGCATCCTTGCTATGGGTGCAACCAACTGCTTTCCAATTGGAAACTCATGTTTGGTACTATAAGACAGCATAAATGCCTGTGGCTGAAGCACTCAAAAGTCCCAGTAGGGAAGTAACTGCTACTGTTTTGTTAACTAGATGTCATGTGTCTTTTAAATTGCCTTCTAAATATTTGTGTCTATGACCATGGAATATTGCTGCTGTCAGCTTTGGTCATGGAAGGAAACTTCTTCTTTTGGCAGTGGGCATCGGAGACTCATAACTGGTCATGTTACTAAGAGTAGTTACTATTGCTGTGTTGTGTGACAGTCACCCAATTTTCTTAAGGAGGACTCTTATCTTTCTCTCCCTTTCCTTTTTTTTCTTCCTTCCTCCCTTCTTTCCTTCTTACTCTTTGTTTTCTCTAGCATCTCTGTCACCTTTTTGGAGATATAAACAACTATACTGATAACTAAGGTTCCAGGCAGGAGCATAGTTATAAAATTTTATGGTCTACAAACATTTAATGAGCATCTACCTTGTACTGGACAGCAGGTAAGCCACCTTGTGAAGAGGACACTTAAGTAAGATTTGGTCCATGTGTTGGGTAGGTTCACTCCTTTGGGTAGTGGTCCAGTGTAGCCTGGGTTAACCTTCAAGAGTGTTAACCATGTTCTTGCTTAGAATGAGGAACTTCCCCTACTTACTCTGGCAATCTTGAGAAATCTTCCTGCATTATCATCTATAGACTTGGAGACATATACTTCCTTCCTTTCAGATAATTTATAATATAAAAACATTCACATTGGGCTGGAGAGATGGCTTAGCGGTTAAGCGCTTGCCTGTGAAGCCTAAGGACCCCGGTTCGAGGTTCAATTCTCCAGGACCCACGTTAGCCAGATGCACAAGGGGGCGCACGAGTCTGGAGTTTGTTTGCAGTGGCTGGAAGCCCTGGAGTGCCCATTCTCTCTCTCTCTCTCTCTCTTTCTGTCTCTGTCTCGCTCTCTGTCTGTCACTCTCAAATAAATAAATAAAAATTTAAAAAAAAAAAAACTTTCACATGGCCACAGGTAGAGCATCTCTTTTCTCTGAGCCTTGCCCCCAGCCCCTTCCCCAAAGGGCATTTTAAAGACTAGTTCCTGGGCTCTTCCACCTTGTATGATCCAGACACCTACCAGCTACCAGAAGGAACTTCCTGTAACATGAAACAGTCTGTGAGAGATGGTCAGGAGGGGAAAGAAAAATATGGTACTACTGATAGTGAAAAGCTGAAAACCAGTGATTTTGCTCAATGTCCTAATTTTAAAGCCGAGGGAACTCTGGCACAGAGAGGAACTACTGTTCAAGGTCAGTGATAGAGCTGGGACCCCAGATACCAAACGGTGAGTTTCCCACCATGCAGCACTGCCTCCCAGGGTGGGGAGTACAAAGCAATGGCCAAGACCTCTGTAAGTCTGGAGGCAGGGCCAGACCTCCTTGGCATGCCGTGCCATGCAGAACGTCACTAACCCTCTAATCAGGAGTGGAGCCGGGCGTGACCTCGCTGAGAGCGTGGTGCAGGACTGGCGCGGACCCCGTGGGCATTCCAGGGCTCGGCTTGTATATGAAAAGCGAAAGAAATGGAACAAGAGATTCACACGCCAGTGAGTTTGCACAGAGGAGGACATCAAATGTCACAATCCCGGCAAACCAAGATGTCTCAATGCCCCATTATCTTGCTGCTCAAGGGCAGGTGAGCTCCCCACTCTCCCACAAACATGTGCCAGACCAGAAACCATCCGAACCTACCAAGTTTGCAAGGGCTCATGGGCACCATGGCCCCGGTGCAGGGGCCGGTCAGCATCCTCCATCCACCTCTCTCGGCTCTGGTCTCTGCGTTTTTCAAAGCTTTTGTCCGCCTGACAGCCTATTTGATCCTCTCCGCCTCCTACACAAGTACAAGGGGCACGGTGTATCACGGGGAAGACCTGAAGGTTACGCAGCTGCTCTGAGGTCACGAAGCTAAGGGAGGACCCCGATTCCGTACTGCTGTAACATGGCCAATCCACAAACTGAAAAGCTGGAAAAGTGACCGATGCTTCAGCTGGGGTTCCGGGTCCCAGTCTACTTCCCTAGCAGGTGAGGCCTTGGGTAAGGCACGTCTTCTCATTGTAACTCAGCTACTCCTCCACAAAAGCAGCAGCCAGGTTTAGAAACTGGTTCTCTAGCTTATTAAAGTTGGAAGTCATGGGGTTGGGGAAACGGCTCAGTGGTGCCTGCATGCAAAGCTTGCCAGCCTGGATCCGATTCCCCAATACCCATGTAAAGTCAGATGCAAAAAGTGGCACATGCATCGGGATTTGGTTTGCAGTGACAAGAGGCCCTGGTACATGAGTAAACACACACACACACACACACACATAAATAAATAAATAAATAAATAAATAAATAAAACACGTTTTAAAGTCGAAACTCAACGAGCTTCATGGCATTCTCTATGAAATATCTTAATAAATATATTTTTACTCTGTGTGAGAAGAAAAGTTACTGTCAAAATGTTTTATGGACGTTATGAAATGTGAGATCATCACCAAAGACATATGACTTTATGAATAAAATTGAGCTGCTGAATGAAGCATGAATGACCAGGGGATATTTCCCCGTATCCTAATCTGCCACTTGAACATTCCATATGTCACATTCAAGATCGGCAGAGAAAGAGAAGCAAATATTTTAGGCTAAAGCATTTTAGGAGAGATACAGACAGCATACGATTATGTTGTATAATTAGCATTTTAGATTCATAGGATGGCTTGAAAGGAAGATAGAAACTTCTCCCAGAGGCCAGAAATGAGAGAAGTTAACGATGAAGGCCGAGGAGGAGGAATACAGCTGGACATCCGAGGGGACATCGGAGTGAACAAAAGCCTGGGAGCTGATGTCTAACTTCCCTCCCAAGGACACAGCCAAGATAATCTTCTTTTGGCATGTCCAGAAGCTATGTTGACTTATTGCAAAGAACTACAGACCCCCTGCCACCCCCCAAAAAACAATTTTCCTGTAGTAAGTTACAGAGCTATCCAAAACAAGGAAGTGCTATATATAAACACACACTCTTCCTGCAACATAGTGTCCAAATTCCAAATATAACTTAACAGCGACCACTCTGGAATCCCAACTAAACTACCATAGAGGTAGTGCGATTAATAGCTTTCAGATACCCAAGTACTAAGAGAGCTCAGTTCCTGAGGCCCTTGTGGAAAGGACCACTAATGCATATACATACTTTAGCATGAAGGAAACACAGTCCTACAGAAAGGAATGGAAACAATAGGGGATAATGGAACCAGTAAATCATGTTATAAAACCCAAGGATTGACTCTTACAAAGTAACAGGGCATAATTGAGAAGCAGGCAATAGCAGGGGCCATGAGGGTAACGTGGCACTTGGAGGGATATTCGATGGCATATTCTCGATCAGAAAGAGAACAAAGCTGAATGGAAGAAGCCACTGTGGCTGAGTTCGCACCCACGTCTCCCAAATGTGCCCTTAGGTCCAGCCTGTTGGCAGCATAGCCTCTTCCAGGACTCAAGGTAAACTTCACTCACAGTTCTTTCTGCCTAAGAAAACAGTGGCCAAGTTCTGGTCCTGACTCTTCAATGTGTGTGGTGGTTTCAATGTGACTGTATGTCCCACAGCCTCAGGGATGCTTTTTTGATTTTTGACTTTTTAATATTTTCTTTTTATTTATTTATTTATTTGACAGACAGAAAGAGGAGAGAGACAGAAAGAGAGCAGAGAGGAAGGGAGAGAGAGCACACAAGGGCCTCCAGCTGCTGCAAATGAACTCCAGATGCATGTGCCACCTTGTGCATCTGGCTTACATGGGTCCTGGGGATTGGAACCTGGGTCCTTTGGCTTTGCTGGCAAGTGCCTTAACCACTAAGCAATCCCTCAAGCCCAGCGATTATATATATAAAATATAATATATAATATATATAATATAATATAATATAAAATATATAATATATATAATATGATATATATATATATACACAAATTGAGACAGAGAGGGAGAGAGAGAAAGAGAGAATGGGCATGCTAGGGCCTCTATCCAGTGAAAACAAATTCCAGATGCATGTGCCACCTTGTTCACCTGGCTTACATGGGACCTGGAGAATCAAACCTGGGTCCTTAGGCTTCACAGGCAACCACCTTAGCTTCTAAGCCATCTCTCCAGCCCATGATTTTATTATTATTATTAATAAGGTTAAGCTTCTACCTAAGTCTCCATCCGTTTACCAGAGGAGGTGTCACTGGGGGTGGATCATGTGTAGTCCAGCCCCTTAGGTGTATAAAGAGCCAGTTTGAGCTCTGGCTGTTTGTGCTTGTTGGCTATTGTTTTTTCTCTCTCTGCTGTAGATGCTGGAGTAAGACAGCTTCCATAGCAGTGATGGAACTTATCCTGGATTCTGTAAGCCTGAAATAAACCTTTCCTCCTATTAGCTGCTTCTGGTCAGGTGTTTGTCCCAGCAACTAAAAGTGAATAATGGGCATTCTTGGAACTCTGCTGATTAGCAGGCCCTGGGTAGAGGATAGAAACCCTCAAGGGCTGACTATGTACACATCTTCAGGAAGCCAGGGCAAACAGACATGAGAGCAGGATGACCAGCAGCATGAGGAAGAGAGCCATGGGACATTGTGGGAAAGTGGCTCAAGCAGAACCTGGGATGACCAGGGCCACGTGGACCTGGAGGCAGGCCCCAGAGGGCTCCTTGACCATGGCCAAGGGGAGCAGTCTGGACTTTGATACTAAACGGGAATCAGATGTGCTACTGTTGTATTACGAGGTCCTGCTTTAATCTGAAACCGATGGGGCTGGGAAGCAGGGCAGTCAGGATCGGGGAAACTGGTCACAATGGAGAAATGGGGTCAGGACGCTCTCCTTCTGCCGTGGGAGCCACGAAAGCCAACACAGTATACAGGAGGCAACGGTCTATAATAGGCAAGCCAAGATCCCTTACCCTGTGAGGATGAGGCTGGGCTACACCATCCAGAAGGAGAGCACTGTGCCTACCAGAGAGGTCTGTTGCAGCACAGTGAGGGGCACAGAGACCATGGGGGTCAACTGCTGCTGGCAGCAGGGCAAGGTCATGGTGTTAGGGCTGCCACCCTGCCAGAGAGAGAGAGCTGGTATTCAAGAGTCATGCCCGGGGGTAATTGCTTGGGCTCAGTACTACAGACATGGGGGCTTGGTGGCTTTTTTTTTTTTCGAGGTAGGGTCTCACTCTGGCCCAGGCTGACCTGGAATTCACTATGTAGTCTCAGGGTCTTGCTTGGGTCCAATCTTTCCTTGTTGTTCTGTCATTCCTCCCTTATAGAGTGAGAATGTTTATTCTGAGCCATTAGTTTAGAAGTTTGTAACTTGTGCTTTGATTTTAGAGGGATCACAGTTAAGAGACTGATTTGAGACTTTGGACTTGGGAGCAATGTTGGAAGTGGTAAAACTTATGGACACTTTTCAAGTTAAATGAATGTAATTTACATCATGAGATGGTCATGAGTGTGTGGGGCCAGGGGCATGTAGTAGTTTGAATGTAAAATGTCTCCCACAGATACACGTGCTTGAATATTGAACCCCCCAGACAGTGACACTGGTTGGAAAGGTCATGGGTCCTTCAGAAAGTAAAACCTTACTTTCTGAAGCGTATCACGGAGGGCAGGCCTTGAGCTCTTATAGACCACTTTCACTTGCTGTTCTCTTTCTACTTTGCCCTGCTAATGTGACAACGTGACTCAGACTTCCCTTTCCAGGCTGCCGTGCTGGCCCTGCCATGAAGGACACGACACTCTGAAACTGCAAGCCCAACTAAACCCCTGTGCTTTCACAAGCTGCTTCTGGTTGGGCATTCTGTCCCAGTGATCAGAAGGTAACTGACATAGTTATAAGCCGCAGGGTGCAAGGGGCCGACTTTGAAGCAGGCTCTGTTAGCTTGGAGGAGACTGGCCTTGCTTCAGGTGTTAAGAATGCACTGAATTCAGAATGTTCAAGCCTGGTATAATCTCAAAGAGAGGCTCTGACAAATTAGAGCAGATGAGCCAAAAGAGAATGGAGAGAAGGAGGGACAGATGGAAGGAAGAAAACAGGGAAGGGAGAGAGGGAGGGAGGGTGGGAGAGAAGAAGAAAGGAAGGTGGGAAGGAAGGAAGGAAGGAAGGGAGCCTCAACAGGATACTAGGGGGAGTTGTCCCAAAATGGAGGTAAATGGTCTCCCTGGCATAGAAAGAGCCAATCAAAGGAAGCTGGGCAAGTTACTGCCAAGGTGGTTTCTGCACTGGTGAAGACAAAACCGGCCTGCTGCTAAGATCCCAGGATTCTGGCGAGGTAGTCAGCCCGGGTGATCAGATGTGACAGCTGCAGCCTTGTGGCCTTTGCACAGCCAGGACGCGCTCCTCCGGGCTCCAGGGCTGGCCTCGCAAGCTGCAGCTCCTCGAAGCCTCAGTGCCCTCATGTGTAAGGTCATTAGGGCACTAAGGTTTAAAAGCTTACAGCTCATGAGATTTTTTTTTTTTTTTTTGCTCAAATATAGCACTTAGCCCCATGTCTGGAACATGATGGTTTTCAATAACCACTTGTTGATTGAGTGAGTTGGATACGTTAAATGAAAAATGTGTAAAGCATGAGTTCCGCCATGGGTCCGCCATCCACAAGCGATGATGAGAGTTGGTACCGTTTTTCTGGAGCTGGAGATGGAACCCAGGGTCTTGTTCAGGCTAAGCACATGCTCCTTCACTGAGCTCCAAACAAGCCTCGTCCCCCAGTACCACTATTCTGATGGGTCCTCTAGCAGTTCTTCTACCGCCAACATTGCCCAAACAGCTGAGAACTGGAAGTCACAAAACTTCACCCCAAGCAAAGCGGAGCTTCCAGCTCTTCAATTTCACAGACCTTAGCAGTGCCCAGAGCCCCAGGGCAGCACACAGCAATTCCAATTCCGTATGTGGGCAACTCATAAAGAATGTTCAAGGGCCACAGAGCTAGGAAGCCGCCACTGACTTTCTTTGGTGTGCACGCTGGGTGAACGATGCCCCTTTAATTCCCAAGGGATCGCCCGGCACTGTCCTTCCCCACTGTATTGCTGACATGACTGCACCTCTCCCAAGAGACCGGACGCTCCTTGAAGACAAGAGCTGCGAATGGTTGGGTACCTGTGCCTGGTGCTGCACGGACCACACGTTCCTGTTGTTGGAACAGCCTTCTCTCCCCGGAATCAAATGACTTAAGGGGAACTTTGGGGATTTTTTTTCAGCTCCCTTATCGGTGAGGTCGGCAACATTTAAAAGAATGTATCTGATGTCTCCTAAGTCAATGTTAATATGCATGTTTAGGCCTGAAAGTCTGGCAGCCAGGAGGCCCAGTGCTCCTTTGGGTCTGACCTTCTCAGGATCAGAGTCCACTGCCACCAGGTGGCAGCAATCCCACGGCCACATCTACTAGGTTCCGAAGGTGGGACATTGAACCAGGGTCTTGTTTATCCTAATTTGTCCTCCTGTGGAGTAAAAGAGGCAGGGGAGGTGTGGTGTTCTCTGGTCTACCCGAGTCCCAGAATTTGGACACCTTGGCCTCGGGCCCTCCACAGAGAGGAGACAGACCGGGGGGGGGGGGGGGAGGAGGATGAAATGGTGTACCAGTGCCCTGGGAAAGCCGATTCCCGATTTGGATCTGTGACAGGCCTCTCTGTTCTCGCTCTGAAAACACACACTCGAAACACAATGAAGAGTGAGAGTGGCAGGAATCTGGGGCAGGGACAATGTGATTTCTTGCAAGACCTCCTTGGCTCCCCAAAGACTGAAAAGACAGAAAGTAAAAATCTGAGGGGGAAAAAAATGGAGTGGAAGCACTTCACACTTCAGAGAGAACACAGGGCTGACAGCGAAGACAAATAGATGTTTAGAAAGTTATAACAGACCACGGAATGCAAATCGTGGGGGGACAAAGAGGGCACACTGCTGCGTCGCTTCAAGTTCTTGACGAGAAACTTAATTTACTGGATCCACAATGAAAGCATTTGGTTCTGAGTTCAAAGTCCCCCTCCCTTGGGCTGCGAGGCTCTGACTTGTCCTACTCGGAGCTGGAAATACACGGGCCAAAATGAGGGGTGCCACGGGTGTTCCTAGAGCCCTACGACAGGCCAGACCCCGCTAGGCACCAGAGATGAGAAGCACAAGGACTCTGGCATGCGGGCGCGCCTGTCCCCCACAGCAAGCCCACGTGGGAGACTTCCCACCCCAGCACAAGCGAGAACCTGAGCGCAGACAGGGTAGAGGTCGCCCAGCTGGACGGGGGCAACAGAGTGACACAACGTTTCTCCCTCAACCCCAGATTCCACAGCAAAGTCGACTCTTCCCGAAGAGCATGGTCACACCCCCCAAGTGCAGCTACGCCAAACCACCAAAACACAGGGCAGTGGCTTACCCAGAGTGCCAAGCTTCCTTCTAAAACAATGTTCACTGAGCATTTACTTCGGTGAAGGCACTGTGCCAGGGATAGGGAATGGAACAGATAAGTTCTCTGTCCTGCTGGGTTGGCACTCGAGTGGGCAGAGAACTGTGATCCGACACCAACGGTGTTTGGGATGCGGTCAGTGGGGCAGATAGACCAGCCGGGGCCTGGACAAGAGGTGCCAGGGTGTCAGCAGGCTTTTGGCAATGAAAATACATACGAGTAACAACAGGTTACCACCACCTGTGGTTGACACATCCTAAGGACAGAGAAGAACCTCTGGTCTCTCTCCAGCCCATCTCCCTCTTGTAGGGGGAAGACCCAGGTGGGATGAGATATGACCTTCCTCTCCCCCAGCTGTGGGCTCCCTACGCTGCTCACCCCTGGGTGCAGACCTGCAGCTGCTATGGGTGGAGACCTCGAGCAGCCCCTCTGCTGTCTCCAGAGATGAATGAGCGCCCAAGGCTGTGGTTCTAAGACTATCTTAAAGAACTAGGATCCTCACTCAAGGCTAGCCAAATGCCAGGCTCAGTGTCACCCTGTGAGAACTTTTCCTTGTGGCATACATATATTATGAGAATGCAAATCAAACCTGCTTGGGCGGCTGGAAAGATGGCTTAGCAGTTAAGGCACTTGCTTGCAAAGCCTAAAGACCCATGTTGGACTCTCCAGATCCCACGTAAGCCAGACGTGCAAAGGTGAGACAAGTGCAAGGCCTCACATGCCCACTAGGTGGTGCAAATATCATCTGGAGTTTGATGTCAGTGGCTGAGGCCCTGGAATGCCAATTCTCTCTTTCTATCTCTATCTCTGTCTCTGTCTCTCTCTCTCTCATAAAAAAAATCTGATTTGAGATCCTTGTGGTGCAGTTCGAAGTGCAAATGGGAATCTAAGTAAGACCATTACTTAAACAAACAAAACCCGGGCCCCACCTAAAGGAGGCACTACTTGAGCTCATGATTTGGAAGTGACATACTCTTTGCTAGGAGAATATTTTCAAACATCTTTCATTGAACAAGCACTTTCTGAGCACCTACTACGTGGCCAGCACTGGGCTAGCCAGGACCTGTGGATGGCATGGGCAAGGTAGACATGGGAATTTGCCCCCAAGCTTCCCCTTCCACCAGAACCTTCCTGGCCACCCTGTTGCAAACCGAGGCTCCCTTTCAGCAATCCTGCTTCACCGCCAAACCACGTCTGCAGGGCAGCTGATGCCATCCAGCGGGTTCTGCAGTCTGTTCTTTTCATCCCATTTCTTCCCTTTCCCCTAAGTACACTCTCAGGCCCATGCAGTGGGGCTTGCCATGGACTAGCTGTTACATACACCTTCAAAACTACAATGATCTCTGATACCAAGTAAATACCTATTGAAGAAATAGATATTGAGCAAATAAAAACCACACCTATAATGCACACATATAATTATATAAATACATCACTGTGAACATCTGTGCTTTGGAAAATGAGCATGAGACTCTAGGGTGGCACACGGTGGCAGATGGCAAGGACTTTGCTGAGGAAGCCAATGTTAAGCACAGTGGAAGAGAAAAGGGAGTCTGGGGAGAAAAAGGGAGTGTTCCCAGTAGAGGAACAGCAGGTGCAAAGGCCCTGAGGCAGAAAGGCAGAAAGAAGGCCATTATCTGGTACAGAGACAGAGAAAGAGAACTCCTAGAAGACTTTGAAGTCCTCAGCATTTAGAATTATTCAAGTAACCACGAGGAACATCAGAAGGGATTTGAGCAATGTGAATGGATTCACATTTCAGAAAGATCACTGCTGGGGGGGGGGGAGTGCCTCAGGAGGGGCCAGGGGTCATTTCTTCCTCTTTTTTATTTAAAAAAAATATGCTTTATTTATTTATTTGAGAGAGAGAAAGAGGTAGAGAGAGAGAGAGAGAGTGAGAGAATGGGCACGCCAGGGCCTCCAGCCACTGCAAACAAACTCCAGATGCATGCGCCCCTTGTGCATCTGGCTTACATGGGTCCTGGAGAATTGAACCGGGATCCTTTGGCTTTGCAGGCAAATGCCTCAACCGCTAAGCCATCTCTCCAACCCTCAGGGGTCATTTCTGTAGACCAGATTAGAGGCTCCTCTAGCTTCCACGTGGGAGAGGGCAGCTGCCTGGTCAAGGCCCATGGCAGCAGACGTGGAGAATAACGATGTAACTAGGTGTCAGGTGGGCTTCTTATGTCTGGAACATGCCTGTAGATGTTCTCTATGGGGCTGGGTGATGCTTTATTCTATGCCAGGATGTGGAGCTCCAGGGAGACCGACGCCCAGGTCATTTGCACAGCAGTGGGGTTTGTGGGCCACACCTGCCTCTCTCTGAGGGCCTGAAGTTCTGAAGACCGCGTCAGACCTCGCAGGACATATTCTCTGTGCACTCCACAAAACGCCTCATTCAGGCTGGACTCTGTCTGTATCCCAAGGGGGCACAGCTTCTTACTCTGAACTTCGGTGCTGGAGGGTGGAGTGTGCTGGGGTGCTCTTCCCACCCAGAGAGACGTGAGCAGCCTGGCCCAGCTGGACCCCTCCAGGCTGCCTGAGTGGGGGGGGGGGTCTCTCCCCCCATTCTCACTTGGATGACTAAATAACCATATCTCTGGATATAATTGCTTCTGAGCCATGTGGGTGCTTTGGTGAGGGCCTGAATGTATGGGTGGCTTTGGGACCCCCAACACAGAGGTTCACATAGCTTCTGTGTTGGTTACTCAGTTGAGACAGTCACACCTGTTTCTGCTTCGAAGCAGTCCTAGCATGGCAATTTCTGGTAACACTTTGTGGAAGGGACAAAAGGCTGTGGTCAGCTAGGAACCAGGAGAAACTAGGGTTCTAAAGCCACCCAGAATACTATTGATAGAATTTTGCCCATTTGGTATCTCAGTGGAGAAATTGAGGAACAGAATAGGAAAAAGAAGGAATGTGTTCAAGGTTAGGATGAGAGGTAGAACCAGGAGAACCCATGTCCTTATTCCCAGCCCAATGTGATCTCTCTTATCCATAAAATATCCTTGCAATAAATTCTGGCCTAGCAGCCAGAACTGAAGAGACAGGCAAGTAGGATATTGGGGTGATCAGAGCAGAAGAGCTGAATTGTGAGCGACTTGGCCTCATTCTGTTCATTTGTGTTCTAAATCTGTGTGTGCACACACGTGTGTGTAAAGCTCTAGAGTTGTAGACGCCAACTGGATTTTCCTGACACTTTCCAACCGTCAGAATCGTCTCTGAGGCACTGAATGATAAGAGGCCCCAGGATCATCTGGAGCCTGCATCGTTAACAAGTGTCCAGGCATCCTGATGGTCAGCGAGGTTGGGAGGCTCTGGAGGAAGCTCAGGATACCTGGCTACCTCAAAGACCAGGAGAAAGTGCTGAAACCTGTCCTGGATCAAAACAGGAAGCGTAGGCGGAAGGCAAGAGGACGGCCAGCAGTGGGAGACCAAAGCTACTGCTGCCACTGAGTCTGTGCTGTCAGAGGTGAGGCTGCCAGGCCAACGGTCGGGAGCCAATTTCCTTCTTCCTGGGGGTCCTGCCTGCGATGCAGGTGACTGGTGGCACCCTGTGCTGCAAGCAAGCATGGCAAGCGCAGACAAAAATAAGCACACGGCCCACTCCGCTGGCCTTGTCACTCACCACAACGGGCACATTTGAGCCATGCTAATTAACAAGCTCCCCATAAATACTTCCACTCAAGCTGCCTGAACAGGGAGGAGGGGGGCAAGCCGAAAGACACAGACTTGAGACTCCCTGCAAGCTCTCCATGCTAACTGAAAATTATACACAGACCCCATGTGATCCATGTAGGATTAAGAGGAAAAATAGGCACTTCATCTACGCAGGTATCTTTGAGCAAGTTATTTTGCATCATGGAATTACCTGGAACCTTTAAAGAGATGTAGGTACCTGGGACTCACTCTCACAGAATTTATTTTAGTTGGTGGGCTAGGATCTGGGAAGTAGGATTTTCAAAAATTCCCTGGAGGCGTCTGACATGAAGCCAAAGTTGAGAACCTGTGGGCTTGGCTGGTGACATGCTCACTGCTGTCCCTTGTTGAACATACCTTGCCATGTGCCCCCATGGATGGGCTCAGGCATGAATGCTCACTACCCATGGCTCAGAACAACCCAGAGCCTAACAAAGACAAGGTAGAGGCGAGCCAATTTCTCCAATCCACGTGTGTGCGTGCGCGCGTGCATGCTACCCCTACAACGAAGACCAGCTTTTTACCAAAACATAGTGTGGCAGGGGTCTGTGAAGCTGAGGAATGGAAAGCGTGTCTATGATTTTTGGATGTGAGTACAGGCAACAAACCTCAGGCAGTCCTAGACATTGTCGTACGATGGCAGAGCTAGCTGAAAATATCACTGCACCCATCTAAAAATCCAAAATCCTAAAACGGGAAATTGATAGAACACCAACATGTCGCCACAAGCGGGAAAGCTCAACTACAAGCATTGCATAGAGTTATCTACAGGCTACGTGGACAAGTATACGCGAAACAAATGAATTTCACGTTTAAACTTGGGTATCATCCCTGAGATATTTCATTATATAGATGTGTCCCCAAATTCAAAGAAATCCCAAATCTGAAACACTTTTGGTTCTAAACATTTTAGGTAAGAGAAATTCAGCATGTAGCTATCAGGCCGCTGTGGGACTGCGCTGGTGAAGGTACGAACAAAAGAAGCGCCTACGTTGCCACGCATACACTTACCTCTTTAAGTGTTCTAGTAATTACATTTTATATATTCAGTTTCTTATGTGGTTAATTGATGTCTTGGACACTGTTACCCCAAGGAGTCCACAGGCTACCTTCTACCTGTCTAACGGGCCAGTGAGACTCGGTGGCTAGTGGTAGGGGTGGCAGCGTTTCCCAGCGGTCGTGGGTAAGACCTTGAGCAACAGCCCTTACCTGTGGGTCAGAGAGCCGGGAAAGGTCAGGGTACAGGTAGAAGTTGATGCCCCCAGAGGCCCCCGGCAATGTGACCCCTCGGATCAGGAGGATCAGCAGCATGACATAGGGGAAGGTGGCGGTGACATATACGACCTGCCGGGGAGAAGAGAGAGGAGAGGATCAGGAAAGGGCGAGCGACCGTGACAGGCTTATTTCACTTAGCACAACATCCCTTATGTGTGTCACAGACTGTCCTTGGTGAAGTCAGCCCGGCGTCTCCTTGTACAGGGACATCACGCTTTCTTCATCCACACATGCACAGCCCAGTCCTAGAGAGACAGTCATCCCTCCAAATCCATGGGAGATTGGTCCGGCGGGTGCCAAAATTTGCAGATGCGTAAGTCTCTCTTACATAAAAGGGCACAGTACCATCACAGAGCCAAGGCCCATCCTCTCTACACTTTCAGTCATATGCATTACTTACAATACACTGCAGAATGTAAGTGCTGTGCAGCTATTATATTATTCAGGGAATTACAATGAGGGGAAAATGTACACACTCAGTACTGATAAATTTTGTTTGTTTGTTTGTTTTCGAGATAGGTTCTCTCTCACTCTAACCCAGGCTGACCTGGAATTCACTATGTAGTCTCAGGGTGGCCTCGAACTCAGGGCAATCCTCCTACCTCTGCCTCCTGAGTGCTGGGATTAAAGGCGTGCGCCACCACTCCCGGCTCCAATAAAAATTTTTTTCAAGTATTTTCTATCTCAGGTTCTCTGAATACAAAGACGTGGATCTTGTGCGTACAGGGTACTGACTTACTGTGTAATGGTACTTCCACGACGAGTCTGACCTAGAGGCACACAAGCAAGGAATGGAATGGTGGTTGTGTGTGTGGGGGGGACTCATTGCATGTATGAGGCATATGCTTGGGAGATGCGCTGTGTGATGTGGTACATAGACATTTCTTAGCTTACTAGATAGAGTTCATGTTAAGTTTCTTACTGCAGTAATACAAAATAGACACAAAGGAAGGGTGATGATGTTCTCACTGGAGCCAAGGAAAGAGCGACCTCAGCCCACCTGTTCTCCTGCCTGCCTCATCGCCCATCACTGGCCCTTCAAGGGAGCAGATGCTGCGGGCATCCGGGAATGGGGGGGGGGGAGCTTTATAGCAGTGCATGCAAAACACTTGTGACCACAACCCATAGAAAGAAAGAGATCACAGTGCCGTCCATGGAGCGCTGGAAGGAAGCTTCATCGAATCGCCCCCACATGTGACGCGTGCCAGTGGTATCTATCTGCTCTTGTCTGTTTCTAAACAACGGTCATCACCCTCTTAATCCATTTCATGGTCCACAAATGGACCCAAGCCTGCAATTTTCAAAACTACTGTTCTTAACAGAAGTTGAGTTTCTATAATGAAAGATAGGCTAGGTGAGGGGAGGAAAGGCAATGGGGGGTATGGGGAGAGAAAACAAGAAGCACAGAAAAGGAGAATGCAGGGAAGGGAAGTGAGAAAGCTGCCAGGGGCAGGGGAGGACCCAGCACTGGCCTGAAGCCATTTGTATCTGGTCTAGAGAGGCAAGAGCCCACAACAAGAGCAGTCAGGGGGGCTGGAGGGATAGCTTAGCGGTTAAGGTGCTTGCATGCAAAGCCAAAGGTTCAATTCCCCAGGACCCACGTAAAGCAGATGCACAAGGTGGCACATGCATCTGGAGTTCGTTTGCAGTGGCTAGAGGCCCTGGCGCACCCATTCTTTCTCTCTCTCTCTCTCTCTCTCTCTCTCTCTGTCTGTCTCTGTCTCTCAAATGAGTAAAAAATAATTTAAAAAGAGCAGTCAGGGAGGGCTTCTCCAAAGAGATGTCCCAGATATCAGCCCATAGGGGATGACCAGGAGCTCAGAACACGGAAGGTAGGGATGAAGGAAGATGGGAAGCAAGCATAGATCCAGGGCTGGAGCGATGGCTCTGTGGTTAAAAGTGCTTGCTTGCAGAGCCTGACAGCCCAGGTTTGATTCCCCAGTACCCACGAAAAGCCAGATGCACAAGGTAGTGCACGCATCTGGAATTCATTAACAATGGCAAGAGGCCCTCGTGCACCCA